>CM061551.1:49603386-50803386 GCA_030864225.1 Capsicum baccatum var. pendulum | reverse complement strand
ATTATTCATCATTTCCTTAAGAGATAAGAACCCTAAAAAGTGTGACAACTTAAAATAGAAGCTTATTGGTGATTGGGAAGCTTTTTTAACATTTATTTTCATGATTATATTCTGATTTCAGGAAAGAATTCACCACTTTTCTTGATGGATTTTAGTGATTTCTTGCTCAAAACGCCAAAACCCTTAGGTCTTGGTTCTATCCCCAAATAGCTTGGTTTTAATTTTTTTAGGTTAATTATTCCTTGAGCTTTTATGAATGTTGGGTTGGTTTCGGAAATGCTATTTTCATAAGTGGGACCCACAAGGGTTTTGAGGTAATTTTTGGACCCGAACCACATTGGTGCTATATGGGTATCGATATTCTTATATTGATTAGTAGAATGTATTTTTGATAGCTTGGATTCTTAAGGAGGCTTCTTGGAAGGGAAAAATGGTGGTATAGCTGTTTGTTGAGGTTTCTTCGTTATCGAGGAAGTCTAGGTTTGTCCCTTTTTAGATGGAGTTATTTCATAGTATTCTTATGATATCGTATAGATTGGGATGAGTATGAGTTGTTGGTTTGATGAAATGCAACAATTGGAATAGTTGGACCATTTAGGCCATATTGATACCATAGAGTTGAACACTTTGCTCATTTTCTCACACTACAGAAAAACCGTTTAGCTTCATCCATTACCATTCCATGTAAATTCATCACAAAACAATAGCGACAGATTAGTGATGGAATACTGTCTATTGGCGTTATGCTCGTTGCCAGTAATTTAACAACAAGCAAATTAAATATGTGACAAAACTTGTGATGGCCTTGCTACAAATGATATCAGTTGTTTTATGTTAGTGACCGATTTTGACCGTTGTTATACCATTGCTATTTGCATAAATCATTTTCGTCTTGGCAAAATTTATGATGGAATAATTTGTCGTTGATGCGTCGGAAGATAGTTTAATCGGAGAGACCATATATTGGCGGCCAAGAATTTATATTCACAATCCGTCACTAAAGCTTTTTAGTAGCAACAACAAAAATCGTCACTAACTTTTTTGTTGCAATAATTTTCTTAGAAAACTATTGAATCATGTAAATTATTAAATGATTAAATAACCAGCCTTCATATCAAATAATTGATAATATAATTTATAATGTTTAGCAAATCCTATCACATATTTATCCAAAATCAACAACCAAGGGTTTCTGTCAAAATAAACTAATGTTAGAATACACAACCCACCCACATCCATAAAAAACAAAGTGTTTGTGTCAAAATAAATTGTTGTTAGAAAGCAACATCCATAAAAAACTATTTTTCTTCACCATTGTTTTGTACAATTTCCCACAAATTAGACTATCTAAAGTTAATGCAGCTATGATCAATGTCATCATCATTTGGAGTAGGAGGATCAAGTATCGCCACTTCTTTTACACCAATACGCTTAAAAACTATCTGATGAAAGTGATTAGTAAGTGCTGGAATCAATTATTTCATAAACTCCTCCAAATTTATTGTCGAAACGGATGCTGGTACTGACTTAAAGGAGTTAGAGGCACAAAGATTTATCCCAAAGTATGTTCTAGCTTCGGATCTGAGACAAAATATTCTTTTCTTCAGTACTCCTCCCGCATCTTTATTATATGATTCTAGTTGATCAAAATTACATTGAGACTCTCTTTTTTATACGATTTCTTCATATTTTTATGTAATAAGTACAAACGGTAAGTTAAAGAAGAAAACTGGAAATATTTAATTAAAGAAGAAAAATGGAAATATTTAATTAACTACAAACAATACAAACACTAGAGCATGATTAAAAGAGTGCATGATTGTAACACGTAAAAATAAAAAGTTAAAAAAGAAAACTAAAATTATTTTTGCATACAGTTAACTGCAAAATAGTATATACAAACACGAGTGCATGATTTAAAAGTACGAACAGTAAGTTAAAGAACAAGAAAACTGGAAATATTTTTATATGGAGTATTTTGCAAGTTTAGTTCTTGCAGATTTGGTAACATCCAAATTGTTACAACTCCTAATAAAAATGATTCGAAGCCATTCCCTTCCACAAGAAGAATCAATCGAACATAACACAACAACGTAACTCGAACAAATAAAACAAAACCATTAGCTTAATCTCAACAGGAAGAGAAGCTATGTTACCATAAGAAGTCACCACTATGAGTATCAGAGTGTAGAAGCTGACATGAACCCTTTTCATTAAGGAAAATATGTTGATTTCAAAACCAAATTACTTTATATAATAGTAACACTATGGCTTTGCTTTTCTACAAAAATAAACATTTAAATGGGCTCCACACAACCTTTTTGTAGGAGAAAGCTTCAGTCTGTCCCCTTATATAAGAACTATGACAAACTGCTTGGACTAATTCCAATTCAAGAAGCTTTACAAGGTACATTTTAAGCATAAATTGCATTATTTTACCATAGGGCCCACGGTCCCTTTTGTACAAAACTAGATGATTGTTTGCCTAATTATCACCTAAAGGAACCCTTTCTTCTCATGTGATGTCTCATATCATAAGTGTTTTAAGCTAGTCTTAAATGATTATAGGTAAACCTTGAGATCCATAGAAAATCACAGTTAAGAACAAGAATTTCATCCAATAATGTAGCAATTAAGCTTAAGTAGTACAAATTATTTCTAACTTGGTAAAGTAGAAATAGTGGGTTCTAAAGGGTCTAGGATTGCTTTTCCAGTTCATTATTCTACTTGTTTTGGTATTCATGAATTCAAGTAGAACTTCAACAAGATATAACACCTCAACTCCATCAACAATTCAGTAGTCCATTTAGTCTAAAGTAAGCTTTCTGTGTAAGCTGATTGAAAAAACTCAGAATCTGCTACACTTTAATATAATGTTGAGAAAGTACTTAACTTAAACTAAAACTAGAACACTATTACAAAGACCCATAAAACATGTTAAAAAAATTATATCACACAGAATTTGAGCAAAATTTTACAGTAGCTAAATTTTACAATTGTAATCAAAGAATAACATCTAAATTTTAGCTAAACAAGAACCTATGTTCCATAATACAATAATATATGCATGCAGTGACCATTCCATAGCTATTACAGACTTACCTGGACATTTCATGAATGCCCAAAAAAAGATTTTTCATTATGACCATGTGTATGGACGTGCAAATATAACTCACTTAGCGTTGGATCTCAACCCAGTTCAACAGCCTATACGATCATAAAATAATGATACAGTAACGATCTACTCCAAGAAGAGGGAAAATGAGTTTAACAGAAGAAAATTATTGAATGAAACTAAAAAATCAGGTAATCCACTCATCTGGACAGTAGTAAAAATATATTCATCAGTAATCAACACACAATCGAGCAATAGTGAAATTTTGTACTTACAATTATTTTTGGTGCTCTCCAACTGTGATTGAGCCACCCGTGTGTGACCCAGCAATGACTTCACATCCACCACGATGATTTATTAAATTTATCTTTAACTTTTTAAGACATTCATCACTTCCCTAAAGTTCTATCCACCTTTCCCACACATGGACATTTATAAATTCTAGCTGAACTATAGCTTTATATTTTTTTATAATTGAAATAAAATTCTTTTAGCATAATGTAGCCTTCTCCATCCATTGTTCCATCACTAAAGTTTTGCTAATGGAAGCATCTCAATAGAAATTATTCTGTAATATAGTTAAAAGTAATGTAAAATATTTTACAGATTAATGTAATATAAATATACATTTTAATGTTAAGACACCTTGAATTCCCCAATTTAAGAATCTTTGACATCTTTTGAGACACCTTTCCAAGTTATCCCATTAGGATCAACATAACTTCTGAAAGAGAGTGAAATAGAACTGGATCATACTTTAGAAGATTCCAACTTGTATACATGTAAAGATATTGGTGTTGTTGGTATTGGTGGAGGAAAAATTGACACAACAATAGTACAACAGTAAACACTAATCCAAAGAATATAGTATAATAGTGTCAAGTTCATGATCAATTACTAATATATATGTACTGTATTAAAAGAGTTTCAAAATATGCAGTCCTGCCCCCAATACACACTCCCATTATAGAAAATGGGAAACAAGGACGATAAAGAATGGCTAAAAGAAAAGCAAGATACATTAAATAATTAACTTCTACTAACTATTCTTTTATTACCTGATTTTAATGAGGAAAGGGAACATCAGTATAAACTGCTACTAAATATTCTTTAACCAGTGAATGCAGTAAGCTTATAATCTCTCATAGGAATGGATGAATGTTTATAATTAAAATAAAAAAATTGTTAGTTAGCAAGTATTGTGACACTATATACTTACTTTGTATCTTATTATTTATTGTCATATCTCTGTCTACTATACTTCATTTTCTTTTCTTGTTTGTTGAATATGAGGATGTATCAGAAATAATCTATAATCTCTCTATACGCACAAATGTAGGATATCACTACATCCATCCTACCCTTCCAAACCTTATTTGAGGCATTGCAATATGTATATTATACCAAGTTACAAACTATTAGTACAAAGTAGTAGTACCATAATAATCCCTAATCATATTTTCAAATTCTTAAACTGACCTCTCACAGTAATGTTTTGACCACTAAAAAATAATATAGTCCAACTCCTAAACTATAAATAAACATTATGGGGTAAATTTAGTTAAGATTCTTTGTTGACTACATTTTGTTTCTTCTAGTAGAAAATAGCAAGTGTATAGTTCAACTAGTGTTGCTGTAATACCTCGTACTTTTCCTAGCCCAGTTTAGCTCCTGGAATGTCAAGGGTTAGCTTAAAAAATTAATGACTCTTGATACATGTAGAATTTTTAATCCCTAAACCCACCAATGTGTAGATAATTGGATTAGATTTTGAATGATACCAATTTTGCCTGAATCCGATACTCGGTTCAATAGGAACCGCATCGCAGTGAAGGACAGAATCACAATTGTCCGATTCTAGTAAAGCACCGTGATTGGACCATATTGTAGTGATGTTCCAGTACCCGCTTATCCTTTTCTAGTGGTGCAACGTTATTACACCGCGTTGCGCTAGAGGTCAAAATGGGACTCGTTTTTTTTCTAGTAGTCCAATGCAATTTCAACGCATCATGCCATAGTGTAAAATGACTCTCATCCTTTTTCCAGTATGGCACCGTGATAGGCACCACGTCACGTCGAGTGCTAAAATTGGCTTCCAGTTTTTCAAAGTTGATTTTTAAAGGGGTAGTCTGATCTTTTCCTATGCCCAATTCGTGAATAACACTGAATTAATCCTATTCTAACAATTATATGCTCATTTTTATCAACTTTCTCTCAAAGAAACCCTAGAACATCAAACCTTCATCTCCAAGAAATCCGAATTTCCACCATTCTTTCTCCAAGGAAATTTAAAAATTCAAGATTCCCAATTCAAAATATTTAAGAAATCATATTCAAGAGCACAAATAGGAAACCAAAATCAAGTGTTCTCATCAATTGCATCAATTAAGGTATGTGGGGTTTACTGCAAAGATAATCTTTTCATCCTTGTGCCTAAAATTAGTCTTTAAAGATAATTTTACATAAATTTACATGAGTTTTGAATTAGGGTTCATGTCTAATATTGCAAGATTATGAGATTTTAAGAGATTTAGATGTTAAATTGCATGTCTATTTTCATATTTTCATGCGTATTTCAATAATTTCCAAATTTAGTATTGAATTATCAATATTTTTATCATGAAGCTTGAACTTTATGATGATTTGATTTGAATTTGATGCATGGGTTATTAGCCCTCGTTTGAATGTTGATGTTTTAAGAATGACTATGCTTTAAGCATCCCATGACTAGATATTTTTAGATTTTAATAAGGATTTGATCTTTTGATCTCAAATTTGACATGGAATCCATTTTAAAGTTTCAGTTACAGTTCAAATTAATAGATATACAATTGGTTTTCATTAAAAACCATTATACTAGTTTTAATAGTGGTTTTCCAACAGAATAAACATACAGATTAAAGGGAGTAGTATTTAGCACCTAGTTTGTTATGTTTACATGCCCCAGAACTATGAGCCAACATAGGTTCAAATTATCATATTAGTTCTATTTTTACATGGATGATGGATACAAATGTGATCACATAGATTAGGTTATACTCCTTGGCAAAAGTATGACACCTCTCCCCAATATGAGGTTTTTCCATAAGGGAACTAAACGTTGGACGCTATGATAGCTCACATAGTATATATTATTTAGAATAACCTTCCTACAAAAAAGAGTAATCCTAATAGAAAAGACTACAAACTATTCATGATAGAACAAATTTTAGAAACTAAGTATAGAGGCTCACAGTTATATTCAGTTATTGTAACACCCTAACATCTTCTTAGCTAAATTCCATCCATGAAAAGTCTAAGCATTAGCTTCTGGAATGATCTAAATTAATTTTCATGTGGAATTTCCTATATTTCAACCTTTCATTACGTAGAGAACTGAATTAGCTTCCAATGATATAAGATTCGTCCAAAACGGACCCTCGGTGAAGAAGTTATGAATAATTTAAGATTCCAGTCGTAAACATCATCATTTTTGTGTCTAGCGCATTGCGGAGAGGGTCAAATTGACAATCGTCAAATTCCAGTGGGGTTCTGCGATTGTGGCGCATCGTAGAGGCACCAATTTCCCACTCGTCGAATTTTAGTACACCACCGCGATTGTGGCGCGTCGTGGTGGCACCCAAAATTAGGTTTTTAAGTTCAAATTTCTAGTTCCATTTAGGAGTCATTAAGGGTAATTTTGAATTTTCTCTATCTTTTAAAACCATCCAAACAAAGGATTTAGGGTATGTTTGAGCAACTTAACCCTATTTTCATCAAAATCATCAAGAATCCTCTTTAGAGTTTCAAAAAAGAACTTCAAGAAACTCAAGATTCAACCGTGGGTTTTCAAAATTGATTGAAGATTCGAAATTCCAAGATCATAGGCTTCAAGAAACACCCATTGTTTCCCTATTTCGAGGTACGTGGGATTTTCCTAAAATCTCATGGGCTTAGAAACCACGTTTTAAGAAAAAAGGGTTTTGGAATTATGAATATGATCATATTTTTGAAGTTTTGGCGATATTGTTTTGGCCTTTAGGCTTTCCCTCGAATTGTTTTGAAAATTATATATATATATATATATGTATTAATGTGTTTAGGGATGAATATAAAATTGAGAGAATGACTTATAATGAACCACTCTCTTGTTATGATCTTTCTTATCTTCCATATGATATGAATTGTTCTAAATTGCATCTTGAAAATCATGTTATGAAATGTCTTGAATGATGCTATATTTCAATTATGATTTCAATTTTAAAAGAGAGAGGGTTGCTTGCATTGAAAAATATTGAAAATACATATAATGAAAGAGTGCATGGATTTTTCCAAAAGCACATGACCACCTTATGTTTGAAGAGTTTTAGCATAGTTTTGACTTATGCTTTCAGAACATGAAATCTCTTATACTATTTGCATGTCTAGGTGGTCTGAACTATGCTTTAATGAAAGAATTATGTATGATGCATTATGGCTAAGAAATAGGACTTGTAAGTCTTGGTGTGACGACACCAACTCAGATTATTCCATGGTTATTCAGAAAAGAATAGAATACATGTTTAGAGTCAGAATTTTCAGATGTTGAAACAAGAATAATGCATGATTCAGAGAATAAAATTGGGCATAAAGAGAGCTTAGGTGGTTTCTCGAAGAATGCATAAGTCAGATAACTCGTTGCCCAAAACCGTGATTTACTAATACAGGCATATTATACTACGCTGGCCTAGAGCCGTGTGATGTATTAGAATTAGAAACTCCAACCTTTGCGGCACACTCGAGTTAGGGGCTTCCCCACTGAGTCAATGCCGGATTCCATACAGCCCGTGGAATATCATAATTGTAGGGGAGTACCACCTAACTCAAAAGTTATTTAAAGATTAGACATTGCATTGATAAGAATGATTTTTGATTTCTAGAAAGTGCCCATATGTTTTAGAACTATTTTATGTATAGTATCTGATGATTTGCTCTCCAACTATTATATCTATATAAAAATTTTATTTTGGAATACATTGCATACCAGTACATTTGTGTTGAACCCCTCCCCTCTCTAGGTTTTGAGGCTCAATCTAGGGGTCCAGAAAGGTAGTAGATTCATCAAATAGAGTTTACAGTGTTCAGTTGGTGAGCCTTCTCTATTCCAGAAGGCCCGTCTTTTAGATTATGACCCTTATTATTATTTTTGGTCTACTGGGGGCCTTGTCCTATTTTTCAAACAGTTATCAGATTTTCAAATATTAGACATTTCACAGACTGAGTTGATGTTATTTATCTATTGTTGTACTATAATTTTCTATACTTATGTTGATATTAGAATTTGACCATGTTTCTGTAGCTGACTATGTTTCTACATCTTTTTTTATATGAGTGTTGGGTATAATTACTAGATAGAGAAGGGCATTCCGGGCCTTCATGGTTTGGGATGTCCATCATGGCCAGGCTCGAGTTCAGATCATGACAAACTTGGTATCAAATCATGGTTCATGGTCCCAGGGTGTCTGCAAAATCAAGTCAGGTAGAGTCTTATTTATGGGTGTGTTGTACGCCACACTTATAGGTAGGAGGCTACTAGGTTTTTAGGAATATTTATGCTTCAGGGTGTAATCTGTCCCCTAATCAATTATCTCTTGGTTTTTAGAAAACCATCTATTCCCCCCATCGCACCAATGTCAATGCTCAAGAGAACGAAGTCTGTCCCACTCATGGAATGAGGACACGTAATAGAGCTCATACTCTAAAACCTGTCTCTACTCCTAGAGTCCCTCTAGTCCCGACCATTCCACCTAGGGATCTATGGACCAATGTTAACTATCTCTCGACTACTCAAAGGGATATGCAGAATTTAGACAATTTATTCATATGCTGACATAGTTGGTGGCTAATCAGGCCCAACAATCAGAAGATATTAGGTCTGAACCTATTATATCTGAAGCTACTAGGGTGGTTGAGTTAATGATAATGAACCCACCTAAGTTTACTGGAACTAAAGTAGAAAAGAATCCGTAAGAGGTCATAGACAAAATGGAGAAGATTTTCTGAGTGTTGCATGTGGAATAGGTGAAAGGTGTTGAACTAGCAACTTATCAGCTAAAGGATGTAGCGAACCAATGGTATGATGAGTGGGAAGAGGCAAAGGGTGAAAATGCTGAGCCCACAGTGTGGGATGAATTTGTGAAAGCTTTTCTTGACTGATTCTTTTCTTTGGAGATGAGGGAAGCTAAAGAAGAGGAGTTCATAAACCTTAAGCAGGGTAGGATGAGTGTTCAGGAGTATACTTTAAATTTTTATCAGTTGGCCCATTATGCTCCTGAGATGACGAGTAGTATGAGGGCCTGAATGAGGAAGTTTTCTTCCAGCCTTTCAGATAATCTGGTGCTTGAATGTTAAGGGGTGATGCTAAATAGGGAATTGGACTTTGCTAGGCTGACAGTCCACATGTAGCAGGTTAAAGAGAAGAAGAAGAAGATAGCTGAGTCCAGAGAAAAGAAAAGGTAGGTGAAGAGAGCCAGATCAGCGGATCAGAACCCCAGTCAGCAGCAATCTGCAGCTAGCGCCCCAACACCCAGACCCCCAGTTGATAGATGCCCCCAGAGTTTTTAAACTAGTCATGGACCCAGAGTTTGGGATACTCAGTCACATGGTAGTGTGGTGCAACAACATTATACTTTTCCACGGTGCGAGACTTTTGGTAGGCTTACCCAAGAAAATATCAGCTAGGCACATTTATGTGTTGTTCTTGCGGTTAGGTAGGCCACTTCCAGAGAGATTATCCCTCCACTAGAAGGAATATTGGTGGAGCTAAGTCTCAGGAAAACTCTTCCGCACCACCATCTCCCCAAAAGGGCTCCACTACAGCTGCTGAGAGCGATCGCAATCGGTGATATGCGTTGACCAACCAACAGGAGGTGGAAGCCTCACCAGATATTGTCATCGGTACGTTACAAATCTTTTCCCGTGATGTTTTTATGTTACTTGATCCCGAGTATACCTTATCCTATGTGACCTCATATATGGCAGTTAGTTTTGGGTTTGAGCCCAAAGTGATTGCTGAACCTTTCTCTATTTCCACCTTGGTGGGTAATTCTGTTGTGGCAAGGAGGGTGTATAAAATTTTTATTATGTCTATTCTTAGTAGGGATACGATGGTACACCTCATAGAACTTGATATGGTTGCTTTTGATGTGATCCTAGGGATGGACTGGCTCTATCCGTGTTATGCCATGCTAGACTGTAAGACCCAAAGTTTACCTTTCCTTTTTTGAATGAGCCAACAATAGAGTGGGAGGGGCACTCTTTAGCTCCTAGATAACACTTCATATCTTATCTCAGAGCCAAAAAACTTATCTCTAAGGGTTTCTTGTATCATCTTATTCGGGTTAAAGATTCTAACACCAAAAGTCTTTCCCTTCAGTTTGTCCCTGTAGTAAATGAATTCCCAAAATTTTTTCCAGATGATCTCCTAGGAATTCCACCTGATAGGGAGATAGATTTTGGCATTGATGTATTTCCAGATACCCATCCTATTTCTATTTTGCCATATAGAATGGCTTCTGCAGAGCTAAAAGAGTTAAAAGAACAGCTAGCAGATCTCCTAGATAAAGGTTTTATCAGACCTAGTGTTTCACTATGGGGTGCACCTGTACTTTTCGTGCGAAAGAAAGATGGTTCCTTGCATATGTGCATAGATTACCGCCGATTGAATAGGCTCATAGTGAAAAATAAATATCCTCTTTCTAGAATCGATGACCTTTTTGATCGGCTTCAGGGTGCTAAGTGTTTTTCTAAAATAGACCTTCATTCGAGATATCATCAGTTGAAAGTTAGGGAGTCAGATATTCCTAAAACAACTTTACAAACTAGATATGGTCATTATGAATTCTTGGTCATGTCCTTTGGGTTGACTAATGATTCTGCATCTTTCATGGACCTAATGAATACGGTTTTCCGTCAGCTCCTAGACTTGTTTGTCATAGTTCTTATTGATGACAACTTGGTTTACTCAAAGAGTGAGAAGGACCATTGTAATCATCTTTGCACTGTTCTTCAGACCATCAAAGATCATAAGTTGTATAAAAATTCTCCAAGTATGAATTCTGGATGAATGCTAATGCTTTCTTGGGGAACATTGTGCCTAGTGAAGGGATTAAGGGTTGATCCCTAAAAGATTAAGGCAGTAAGGAAATAGCCCAGACTCACGACTCCAACCGAGATGTGGAGTTTCTTGGGCTTGGCAGGGTATTACAGAAGGTTCGTAAAGATTTTCTCCTCCATAGCTTCACCACCTACTAGTTGACTCAGAAAATGGTGATTTTTTTGTGGTTCGACTCTTGTGAGAATAGTTTTGAGAAGTTGAAAGACAAGTTGACTACGGCTCCTATTTTGACTCTTTGGAAAGGTACAGAGGGTTTTTATGTGTACTATGATGCATCCCGTGTGGGACTTGGGTGTGTATTCATGCAGCACGGTAAGGTGATGGCTTATGCTTCTAGGCAGTTAAAGGTACATGAGTGGAACTACCCCACTCATGATTTAGAATTAGCAGCTGTGGTATTTGCACTTAGAATTTGGAGGCACTATCTTTATAGGGTGCATGTTGATGTTTTCACTGACCATAAGATTTTGCAGTATGTTTTCTCACAGAAGGAACTAAACCTCAGGCAAAGGCGTTGGATAGAGCTTTTCAAAGACTATGACATGAGCCTTCACTATAATTCAGGTAAGGCAAATATTGTAATCGACGCCCTCAGCAGATTGTCCATGGGCAGTCTTTCTTATGTTGAGGAAGGGAAGAGAGAGATGGTGAAAGATATTCACCAGCTTACAAATCTAGAAGTGTGACTCTTGGATTCCGAAGATGGGGGAATGGTTGTTCATGACATAGCTATGTCTTTCCTTTTTGTGGAAGTTAAAAAGAAGCAGGTTGAAGATCCCATCTTGATGCAAATTAAGAATGATGTGGGTCAATAGAAGGTGATGTCTTTTGAAATTGGTGGTGATGGTATTTTGAGATACCAGGGTAGATTATGTGTACCAGATTGGATGGTTTGTGGAATAGAATCCTTGATGAAGCTCACACTTTGAGATATCTTGTTCACCCAGGCTCTACTAAGATGTACCATGATCTGAAATCTATATATTAGTGGAATAATATGAAGCGTGGTATGGCTAACTTTGTTTCCAAGCGTTTGAATTGCCAAGAAGTTAAAGTAGAACATATGAGGCTAGGTGGTTCTTCCTAAGAGATAGCTTTACCTTTGTTGAAGTGGTAGATGATTAATATGGACTTCATTACAGGACTTCTGAGGTCCCGAAACCAGTACGATTCCATTTGGGTGATTGTAGATAGACTGACCAAGTCAGCTCACTTTCTGCCTGTCAGGACTAACTATTCGGGTGAGGATTATGCCAAGCTGTTCATTGCAGAAATAGTTCATCTGTATGGTGCACCTATGTCCATCATATCTAATCGAGGTACACAGTTGTCTTCTCAGTTTTGGAAATCTTCTCAGAGAGGTTTAGGTACCTAAGTGAACTTAAGTATTGCTTTTCACCTTCAGACCGATGAGCAGGCTGAGCACACTATTCAGGACTTTGAGGACATATTGAGGGCCTGTGTGATTGATTTCAAAGGTAGTTAGGTAGAGCACTTGCCATTGATAGAGTTCGCGTGTAATAACATTTTCATTCTAGTATTCGGATGACGCCATTTGAGGCATTGTATGGGAGAAGATATAGGTCATTAATAGGGTAGTATAAAGTGGGTGAGATGCAGATATTTGGGCCTGACCTTGTTCATCAGGCAATGGAAGATGTGAAAGTCATTAGGGAATAACTTAAGATAGCTCAGAGTCATCAGAAATCATATGTTGATGTTAGGAGAAGAGATTTAGAGTTCGAGGTTGGTGATTGAGTATTCCCAAAAGTTTCTCCTATGAAGGGAGTCATGTGATTCTGGAAGAAAAGTAAATTGAGTCCTCGCTATATAGGACCATACCAGATTGTAAAGAGAATAGGTGGTGTTGCGTATGAGTTAGAATTGCCTGCTAGTTTGGGTTCTGTCCATCCGGTATTTTACATATCCATGATAAAGAAATGCATTGGAGACCATTCTTTGGTGTTGCCTATAAAATAGATCAAGGTAACAGCCTCCTTATCATACTAAGAGGAACATATTGCAATCGTAGATTGTCAGGTCTGAAAGTTGAGAAGTAAAGAAATAGTTTCAATTAAGGTATTGTGGAGAAATCAGAAGGTGGAAGAAACCAATTGGGAATCAGAAGACGACATGAAAGCAAGATACCCACAACTTTTTAACCCAGTAGATGGCAGAGTTGAAGGTAAAACCCTTACCTAAAGCTTTCTATGCTTTAGTATGCTCGAAATCGTGCTTGTCTATGTTCCGCATTATCATTCGGGGACGAATGATCCCAAGGATCGGATATTGTAACACCCCGACGTCTTCTTTGCTAAATTCCGTTAATGAAAAGTCTAACCATTATCTTATAAAATGATCTAAATTAATTTTCATGTGTAATTTACTAGATTTCAACCTTTCATTACATAGATGATTGAATTAGCTTTCCAACGATATAAGATTCATCCAAAACGGACCCTCGGTGAAGAAGTTATGAATAATTTAAGGTTCCAGTTATAAACATCATCATTTTGGTGTCTAGCGCATCGCGGAGAGGGTCAAATTGACAATCATCAAATTCCAGTGGGGTTCCACGAAGGTGGTGCATCGCGGAGGCACCCAATTTCCCAGTTGTTCAATTCCAGTGGACCACCGCGATTGTGGCTTGTTGCGGTGGCACCCAAAATTGGGTTCTTAATTTCAAATTTTCAGTTTCATTTAGGAGTCATTAAGGGTAATTTTGACTTTTTACTAGCCTTTAAAACCATCCAAACAAAGGAGTTAGGATATGTTTGAGCAGCTTAACCCTATTTTCATCAAAATCACCAAGAATCCTCTCTAGAGTTTCAAATAAGCACTTCAAGAAACTCAAGATTCAATCGTGGATTTTCAAAATTGATTGAAGATTCGAAATCCCCAGATCATCGGCTTCACAAAACACCCATTGTTTCCCTATTTCGAGGTATGCGGGGTTTTTCTAAAATCTCATGGGCCTAGAAATCATGTTTTAAGAAAAAGGGTTTTGGATTTATGAATATAATCATATTTTTGAAGGTTTGACGATATTGTTTTGGCCTTTAGGCCTCCCCCCAAATTGTTTGGAAAATTATATATATATATATATATATGTATGTATATATATATATATATGTATGTATGAATGTGTTTAAGGATGAATATGCAATTGAGAGCATGTCTTATAATGAACCCCTCTCCTGTTATGATCTTTCTCATCCTCCACATGATATGAACTGTTCTAAACCGCATCTTGAAAATCATGTTATGAAATATCTTGAATGATGTTATATTTGAATAATGATTTCAATTTCAAAAGAGAAGGTTGCTTGTACTAAAAAATGTTGAAAATACATATATTGAAAGAGTGCATGGATTTTGCCTAAAGCACATGACCACCTTATGTTTGAAGAGTTCTTCCATAGTTTCATTTATGCTTTCAGAACATAAAATCTCTTATACTATTTGCATGTTTGAGTGGTCTGAACTATGTTATAATGAAAGAATTATGCATGATGCATTATGGCTCAGAAATAGGACTTGCAAGTCTTGGTGTGATGACACCAACTCAGATTATGCTGTGGTAATTCAGAATAGAAAAGAATACATGTTCAAAGTTAAAATTTTCAGATGTTGAAACTAGAATAATGCTTCATTCAGAACAGGATAAAATTGGGCATAAAGAGAGATTAGGTGGTTCCCTAAAGAAGGCACGAGTCAGACAACTCGTTGCCTAAAATAATGATTTGCCGATCCGAGCATATTATATTACGCTGGCCTAGAGCCATGTGGTGTATCAAAATCAGAAACTCCAACCCTTGCGGCACACTCGGGTTGGGGGCTTCCCCTTAGAGTCAATGGCGGATTCTATACAGCTCGTGGAATATCAGAATTGTAGGGGAGTGCCACCTAACTCAGAAGTTATACAAAGATTAGACATTGCATTGATAAGAATGATTTGTGATTTTCAGAAATTGCCCATGTGTTTTAGAACTATTTCATGTATAGTATCTGACGATTTGCTCTCCAACTATTTTATCTATATAAAAGTTTTATTTTGGAATACTTTGTGTACCAGTACATCTATATTGACCCCCCTCCTCCCTCCAGGTTCAGAGGCTCAATCTAGGGGTCCAGAAAGGCAGTAGATTCGTCAGACAGAGTTTGGAGTGTTCAATTGTTGAGCCTTCTCTATTCCAGAAGGCCCATCTTTAAGATTAAGACCCTTATTACTATTTTGGTCTACTGGGGGCCTTGTCCCAATTTTCAGACAGTTATCAGATTTTTATGTAGTAGAAATTTCGTAGACTGAGTCAGATGTTATTTAGCTGTAGTTGCACTACAGTTTTCCATACTTATGTTAATATTAGAATTTGACCATTTTTCTGTAGCTGACTATGTTTCTGCATATTTTTTTAAATAAGTGTTGTGCATGATAACCAGATAAAAAAGGGCATTCCGGGCCTTTATGGTTTGGGATGTCCATCATGGCCAGGCCCTAGTTTGGGTCGTGATAGATATTGCTTTACTTTTGACATTAGATATGAGATATCAAATTTCAAGACAGAATACCAGTACAACTTTTAGCAACTACATGTTATGACTCACTAGTTTTATGCATCTTGTTTTGCTATTGTTGTTTATGATTTTTAGTTTTTAGATATTCCAGCTTATGTGAGTCATCTACATTTAGCATTCATTCTTTTACAAATTTATAATAATATTAAGATATTTATTTAGTTGTGAATTTACCCCCATATACACAGTACAATCTAGAAGTATTGATCCACATATATGTCTATGCGCTACATTGTCTCATAATGTAGGTTTAGGTGCTTAGTTTTAGTAACGTGAGTGATTTCAAGCATGTCCATCTGTATCTCAATAGTTGGTGAGTCCTCATAGTTCGGGGACTTAGTAATTCAGTTTTTCATCTTATTAGTATAGATGATTCAGTATTTTTAGACTGTTCGAGTCAGCTGGTGGTTTATCCTAGTGACCTCAGGCATTAGTAGTAGAGGCTTGTTAGACTGCTAGATTATGATTCAGATTTTTAGTAGTGACTGATCAAACTCCTGAGTTTAGTATTATCAGATATTATATTTAGATATTTTTAGTTTAGTTCTTATAGAATTTTGTATTTTACCTTGATTATATATATATACTTCCTTATTATGAGTTTCAGATTTAGTAAATGGCTTACAGGGTTAGCTTAAGGCTACTTATAGTCTTGAGCACCGTGTGACATCTCGAGACCCATTTTTGGGGTGTTACAAACATGGTATCAGAGCCTAAGGTTATAAGAGTCCTAAAGAGTCAAACAAGTTGCGTTATATAGAGTCTTGACTATGGAAGTGAAGCATGCCACATTTATGAGTAAAAGGCTATGAGACATTTTAGGAAATCATATATTTCATTAATTATCTATTGTACTTATTGTATATCTATCTATTTTTTACTTGTGATCTTGAGTGATTGTTGAATATTCCTCTTCATTGAGATAACACCCACAGAAATGATAACCAGTTACCCCAGCCTGCTGACCCTCTAAATGAGAACGTATCCTGTGCTAAATTTTGGGCTACCTGTCAGGTGTTGGCCTAAGCTATGACTGCTAATGTTCAGGGCAACCATTAGGCGACAGTCCCACTTTGGCAGAATGGTGATTTAGCAGCAGCCAAAATCCAAGACTTTATGAGAATGAATCTGTTAGAGTTCTTTGGGTCAAAAGTAGGTGAGGACCCACAACTTTATTTAGATAAGGTAAAGAAGATCACCCAACTTATGCATGTTTCTGAGGAGGATAGTGTAGATTTAGAATCCCATAGATTGAAGGATGTAACGTATGATTGGGTGGTTATGTTGAAGAATAGTAGAGGTTAGAATACAACTCATATGAGTTAGTAGATATTTCAAGATGTGTTTCTATATAGATTCTTTTCGCTTGAAATTAGAGAAGCTAAGGTAGAAGATTTTGTGAACCTGAGCCAGGGATCGATGTTAGTGAAAGAGTATTGCCTTAAGTTCAACCAGTTGTCTAAGTATACCCCTGATACAATAGGTGACCCTAGGGCGAGTATGAGTAAGTTTGTTACTGGAGTATCTGGTTTGGTATTCAAGGAGTTTAGGACTTCCATGCTTATTAGCGACATGGATATTTATAGGTTGATGATTTATGCACAGTAGATTGAGGCAAAACTTTTGAAGAAAAGAGAGAAGGGAAATAAAAAGGCAAGAACAGGGTAGTTTGAGTATGGCCAGACAAAGTTTGAAGGGGGAAATCATTCGCAATTTTAGAGTACTTCATCTATGCCATCTCCATCTTCATCTAGCGCTCCTGCTCCCAGAGCTAGGCAGGAGTAGTGGGGTAAGACTTCTATGAACAGATCTTAGAATAGTATGAGTAGAAAACCTAGTTATCCTCCATGTGCTAAGTGTGGTAAGAATCATCTTGGTGAGTGTTTGTTGGGACAAAAAGGTTGTTATGGTTGTGGTAGTTAAGACATATAATCAAATATTATTCTTATGCTAAGCATGGAAACAGGGATGGTCATACCCAAACTCAGGCTACTAGTTCATCGGCCTCTCTAAGTCTCCTAGTCCCTTCTTAGGGCGCATCATCCAGTACTGGTGGCGGTCGACACCAAGATTAGTTTTATGCTTTACCATCCCATCTGGAGTAGGAGGATTCACCAGATGTTGTTACTGCAATGTTTCGTATCTTTCATCTTTATATTTATATGTTGTTAGGACAAAAATCGAGTTCTCTTATATGACCCCAATAGTAGCAGTAGATTTTAAAGTAGGTCCTGAAAATCTTTTTGAGCCCTTCTTAGTTTCTACCCAAGTGGGTGAGTTCGTTGTTTCCAAACAGATCTATAGAAAATGTCCTATCACTGTCCTTCATAAAATCATGTTATCAGATTTAATAGAGTTAGATATGGTTGACTTTGACCTTATTCTTGTATAGATTGGCTCCATTCCCGTTATGCATCCATAGATTGTCACACCCGAGTGATGAAGTTGAAGTTTCAAGATGAACCAGTCTTTGAGTGGGAAGGTAATTAAGTGTATCCCAAGAGCTACCTCATATCCTATATTAAAACCAGAAAGTTGATCTCAAAAGGGTGCATCTATCATCTAGTTTGAGTCAAAGACACTAAGTATGAGACTCCAACAGTTCAGTCAGTCCGTGTAGTCAATGATTTTCCTGATGTTTTTCCCAAAGATTTGCCAGGGGTATCTCCCGATACAAAAATAGAATTTGGTATTGACATTCTTCCAAATACTCAGCCTATCTCCATTCCTCCATATCGTATGGCTCTAGCTAAGCTTAAGGAGTAATAAGAATAGCTTAAAGAAATCTTAGATAAAGGTTTCATAAGTCCCAGTGTCTCTCCATGAGGTGCTCCCATCCTGTTCGTTCAAAAGAAAGATGGTTCCTCATGAATGTACATTCACTATTGTAACTCCTCGACAGTACACCCTGGATGCCACATGGTACTTATGACCCTGAAGGACCACAAGCTAACCCATGACTGATATCTACTATAAGCACTGAAAGATAATACTAAAATAAATGTGGAATTAGGCTGAATTGCCATAAGGTTCAAAATTCAAATACTGATAAATAATAACATTTGGCAAAAACATCTGAAAACTAAACACTATCTAAACTGTCTAGTCTGAAAAACTCTAACTGAATTGTCTGAATATGGAGTTGATGGGACAAGACCCCTACTAACTCCAACTACTTGACTATTGATAAACTGAAATAAATCATATCCCCGATAGATGAGGACTCACTACTAAATATGCAACTACTGAATGGATCTGCCTAAACTCGGTGTAGATCTTGAGCGTCTGAACCTATGATATGAGACATAATAGAACAAAAAAAAGTATGTGGTCAGTACGTGGAATGTACTAGTATGCTAGATGAGGTAAGGCCGAATACAAGGGTTCATATGGATGAAAAATAACTGACTGAATGATATTGAATAACTGAATATAAGAGTACGTGGATAACTGATACTATGGAAATCATTAAGTATGAAATACTATACATATATGTATAGACTGTAACTAAGCTTTTCTAAGGATGAGCACTGAGTTCGAATAACTGAGTAACTGATATCTGAAGTTACTGATAACTGATTTGGTAATACTAATTGAATGTGTTTGACAGTCCTGATTTTGTAACATGAACTAAGTTCTAAAAAGAAGACTGAAACTAAAACTATGAGAGGTAATTATCTAACCGACATGCCCCAAATAAGATAAGATAACTGAGTTGGGGTACAATTTGTAACTCTAATTGGAAGGGTGCTAACATTGTACCACAGGTACTAATATCTTCTGTGGAGTCAGTCCTATCTAACGGGTGACCCCTGAGATCAGTCCTAAACTAGCGGGTGATCCCTGAGTATGTCGGTCCTATTAAATGGGTGACATCTCATATCCTACGTTGGCTCCTTAGTTCTATAACTTAGGGATTATTTCTAGCGACCCAATCCTATCTAATGGGTGAGCCCCCATCCCTAGGCTTGCTCGATGCTGAATCCTACTCCCAACTGAATAGAAACTAAACTGATTATACTAAACTAGATCGGAATGATACTGAGTTCACTGAGTTTCCCTTAGTTCTTTAACTAGCTGAGTTCTACTGATCGTGGCATGACTAATACTATTCTGCAATGGATACTGGCTCTAGGTAAACAACTATATTTTTGTGTATTAAAAATCCAAAGGACTCGATAGCATAAAAAGAAAGACATAACATGATCATAAAGGCATAACAATACTTGTTTTCTATCAATGCACTCATCTAGACATTTTGTCAAATACTTGATATACATAAACTAGTGCATGAATGGGATCACATCATAACATGTTATGCTTTCACTAGTCAAATAACATAAGCCATTCATCGAACACTTGTAGGGTATAAGCTTGTACATGATTGGGACCACATAATAACACGTCATGATTCCACTATTTACTTCACATAGGCAATTTAGCAAACACTTGGGGAGCATAGATTATTTATATGAAAATGGCCAACACATGAACATCATGATGCATTAATCAATTTGTATATTCAAGGGTTTATCAAGATAGTCACATATTCATTACACATGCTATTAAATTTTTATGAAACTTGCAATTAATTCATGGATTGAAGCCCAACTAATATCATGAACATGAATTCAGTCTAATTCAAACATGGAAATCATGAATCTGATATCTTGTAGATTAAAAAGGGTTCTTGGACTTCATGGGTCAAAGGGACCCATGAATGAACAAGTAACATACCTGAGAAGAAGAGTTCTTGAAAGTTTTTGGAGGATTTCTTGAGATTTCTCTTGGTTTCTTTGAGTTAGGGTGTTGTATTGTAAAGAGAAAGCTCTTGATTTTGGGGAAATATTGAATAATGAATGACTTAAAATTTTTTTAGGGATTTAATCCCATATCTGGACGTAATAAAATCAGGGGAAAACACTGATTTAACCCTGGACGAAACTTTGGATTTTCGTCAAAAATTTTCAAAATTACCCTCTGGCGCGACACGGTACAAGCGCACCGGCTCACTGGAAGGTAGACAACTGGAGACTGGGTTATAGCGTGACACAGTGCCATTGTGGTACCTCACTAAATGGGAAACTGGGCCTTCGCGTGATGCGCCATTATCGCAGAGCAACACTGGAAAAGTGACAATTGAGAAATTGGCTGGTGACGCGGCGCGGTGGTATCGCATTGGCTTACCAGAAAAGGAAAATTGTGAATTGAGCCTTTGGTGCTTTGCTCCAATATCGTGATGGAGCATTGGAAAGTGACAATTTCCATTTGGCTTGGCTCCGCGATACGCTGACGTTCCAGATGGTAAACTGTCTTATAAAAATTGCTCTAACTCTTCACTCGGGTATCGACTTTGGTTGAATTTTGTACTGTTGGAAAGCTAATTGAATTTACTATGAAATGGTAGGCTCTAAACTAAAAAATACTAAGTATTTCAAAATTTTACATTGGATTACTCATATACTAAGACTTAAATAAAACTAAATAAATACGAGGTATTACAATATCTCCCCCTTGGGAACATTCGTCCTCAAATGAGACTAATCAAGCTGAGAAATGATGATAGATGAGTTTACACATTAAACATGCACGACTAAAGAATGACTACTTGACTAAAACTACTATATGCTGAGTTTACATACTGACCATGCATATCTAATGCATGAAATACATGGTTAAACGGATTCATGAATACATGATTGAATATGCAACGGTAATGGATACAAAGTTTATAGCTGTAACTGCATCTAATAGTTGAGTAAACCTAAGGAAGACCATCACCTTAAGCTAAGAATACTAATGAACATGAGATCATTTACCAAATATGTATGAATGGGAAAATAAGAACATGAACGAGTTTGAAACATGATATATGAACTGAATACCTTGAACTGAAATGATTCCATGAATATATATCCATGCCATGGGAATGTTCATACGACTGAGATTAGAAAGAGAGAGTCAAATTTTGAGTACCCATTAATCTAAACTGGATTCATTACACGAAGAAAAACTAAAAGGTTTGGGACATAAAATATTGGGGGTTATAGTGCATCTCACCCTTGGCACATATGCCCCTCAAAGAATGCTGACTTGGCTGAGATACAGAGAAAAATTTTAGATGATGCATGGGGTACCTACAAACTGGATCATGAATGAGTATTTAGGGTTTAAAACTGAGGTGCGACATATGAACTGGGCTAAGCTCGTAACTACTAAGATGCTCCATCTTAGAATGGGCATATTCAGGATACTTCGAATAGGGAGACTGGGCGGAAAGATGGGAAACAATACAAATATTTTTGCCTGACTGCAAAACTAAATTCCTAGCTTTTCAAACTAACTCATACTGAAAACTTATACTGAGTAGTTCTTGACACTCTTTCTATAAAGTTCTACTGACTTTAGGGAGCAAGTAAATCTTGGCATGGTCTTAATGAGACATCTGAATAAGAAATCACAACATGGCTAAAATTCTGTAATATGGGTACTAATTACTCTAAATACTGAGATCTGATCTGGACTGAATTCTCCCACTATGTTCAAGCCTACTTAAATCTCTGAAATGCATTTATCCCCTTACACATCATCATGGCATTCAAGCCTATCTTCATAACTATAAACTCATGTAGAACTAGCATGCAACAATCTTTTTTTAACATAAAATGTTTACTCACTCCGTTCTAAGTAAATGCTCATCACTACATCATTCCATAAGGAGAGTTCACTGAAGGTTAAAACATGGGGACCTGAAGCATGAATAGACACTATACCAAACTTGACACTTAACTGAGGCCTAAGGAATAGAACATCAACATCTTGGACTTTATCATGAGATCTAAACTAAGGATATACATGACAAAATTCGAATTTAACTGATCATTAGGAGTATAGCATAAGTCATGGAAACTGAGCATACTGTAAGGCATAAGTACATGAGTCATGAGATGCATGACCTGAGTTTAGAGTTTCTGTGTTCAGGAAACATGATTCATAACACTGAGTGAACTGGAACTGCTCATACTAGGAACTGTAAGCATACATGGTTTTTGATAACGTGCATGAATAGAAGATATGATCATATGGTGTTAACATATACTGCATGAGTAGATATCATGATAGCTAAAGTGGAATACTTTGCACTGAGTTAAGGACGGGTTGGGCATCAACCTCTCTCATTTCTTTTCTACACATACTGATATTACTACTAAAATCTGAAGGCCTGACTTTCTAAGATATCATAATTGGACAATTCTTGTATGTCTGCTGGGCTATGATAGACTGACCCCTTAGGGTGGAGACTGAGAAAGGTTCTGTTAAGGTTTTCTGTCTGACTTTGAAATCACTACTATGTAAGGAATTATAAAAGATAGCGAAACTCCTAGATCTAATAAGGCAAAACATATAAATATAAGATTTGTAACGTACCAGTAACCATGTTAGGAGAGCTTTCCTGATCTTTTCTGGACTGAAGTGCATAAAGCATGTTTGGGCATTGCCCACTGGCGGTACTGGAAGTAGCACCCTATTGATACGGGCGATCGGATTGAGCTGAAGGACGATTGTACTGACCCTGTTGGCACAAATCTTTTCCCCTCTGAACTATAACTCTACACTTCCTCATCCTGTGGCCTGGCATACAACATCTAAAACATACATCACTGCTAGCTCTACATGCACCTAGCTGATATCTACCATATTCTTTGCAAAGAAGATAGGTATGACCACTGCTCATACTACCTTGGGTTTTCGAGCCTGATGCCCCATCATGACTGCTATTCCTAAACTTTGGTATTGGTATACTAGCTGAGGATGGAGCTAGAACTGAATATTTTGGATAAAACTGGGAACGATTACCGCTCTTTGACTTAGGCTAATTGAAATTAAAACTACCTGTTCTATCTTTCTTGTTATCTCTCTCTCCTTATTCTTAATATTATACTCCTCCATATGTTAAGCATGGACCATAAGCCTAGAGATGTCCATCTTCTTAATCAACATAGAAGTTTTGAACTCCTCAACTACACTATTGACACCCTAGACATGAATGTTCTCATTCTGGCATATTGTTTGCTACTACATGGGGAGCATAACAGGCTAACTGAGTAAACTTAAGGGAATACTCTTTCACACTCTTACAACCTTTCTCGAGATTGATTAACTCTAACGCCTTGGCTTCTCTCATCTCTAAGGGAAAGATCTATCTAGAAAAGTAGTAACAAACTCTTCCCACTCTATGGGCTCTGGATCTATGCCCCTGTCTACCTTCCACTGCTTAAACCATGCATGAGATACATCTTGTAGATGATAGGTAGCTAACTCAACACTCTCACTAGAAGTCACTCCCATAATATTTATGACTTTTTGAACCCGATCGAGAAACTTCTATGGATTTTTTTCTGACTTAGATCCTGAGAATAGGAGAGGATTCATTTGGGTGAAGTCCCGAATACTGGCTACAATAGTATTGGCCACTAGGTTGGCCTAAAAAATAGTTGGCTTTTCATTCTGAGATATTATGGAATTAGTTAGAGTAGTGAATGCAACTCTAAATTTTTCATGGGAGACATGCTCGTCCAGGGGATCTTCTTGAATGGGATAAGGTGTTGATTGATTTTTGGTTCTCTTTTCATTACTCTTTTTGGGAGGCATGTTCTATAAATAAAATGAAGAAATATATTAGAATTAGAGTTTAACTTGAGCTCAAGCTCACTCGTACGACATGAATGCTAAAAGAAGGGAAACTTTTCCTAAAATATCTCATAGCCGCTTGTCTATAAGTATGGCGCGCTACACACCTATGCACAAGATTTTACTTGATATGGATTTTAGACTCCCTAGGACTCTGATGAATCTTAGGCTCTGATACCAAGTTTTTAATGCCCCGAGAGTACACCCTAGAATCCACACGATGCTTACGACCCCAAAGGACCCCAAACTAACCCATGACTGATATCTGCTGCGAGCACTAAATAGTAATATTAAAATAAATGCAAAATTCAGATAAATTGCCATAATGTTCAAAATTTAACTACTGATAAATAATAACATCTGGTAAAAATATCTGAAAACTAAACACTTTCTGAACTGGTCTAGTCTGAAAGCCTCTAACTATACTATTCAAATATGGAGTTGATGGGACAAACCCCCAACTAACTCCAACTACTAAACTACTGATATACTAAAATAAATTATATCCCCGATAGATGAGGACTCACTACTAAATCTGTAACTACTGACTGTATTAGTCTAAATGCGGTCAGGATCTTGAGCATTCAAACCTATGATTTGAGACATCATAGCGCTAAGAAAGAGTATGCAGTCAGTACATTGAATATATTGGTATGCTAAATGAGGTAAGGATAAATGCAAGGGTTCATATGCATGAGTAATAAATAACTAAATGATATAGAATAACTGAATATAAGAGTACGTGAATAACTGATACAACAAAAACCACCGAGTATGCAATAATGTATATATAAGTATAGACTGTAACTGAGGTTTTCTTAAGTCGAGCACTGAGTTTTGATAACTGAGTAACTGATATCTGAAGTTACTGATAACTACTTTACTGATACTGATTGACTGTGTCTAACAGTCCTTATTCTATAATATGAACTAAGTTCATCTAATGATTAAAATTGAAACTGTGGGAGGTAATTATCCAATTAACATGCCCCAAATAAGATAAGATAACTATTTTGGGGTTCAATCTGTAACCCCAATTAGAAGGGTGCTAATATCGTGCCATAGGTACTAACATCTGCTGTGGAGTTAGTCCTATCTAATGGTGACCCCTGAGATCAGTCCTAAACTAGTGGGTGATCCCTAAGTATGTCAGTACTATCCAATGGGTGACATTTCATATCCTATGCTGGCTACGTTGTTCTAGAACTTAGAGATTATTTCTTGGGACCTAGTTCTAACTAATAGGTGAGCCCCCATCCCTAGGCCTGCTTGGTGGTGAATCCTACTCGTAACTAAATAGACACTGAATTGATCATACTAAACTGGACTAGATTGATACTGAGTCTACTGAGTTTCCCTTAGTTCTGTATCTGACTGAGTTCTACTGATCGTGACATTATAGATACTATTCTGTAACTGACACTGGCTCTAGGTGAAAAACTAGATCATCGGGAATTAAATACCCCCAGGACTCGATATCATAAAAAGAAAGACATAACATGATCATAAAGGCATAACAATACTTGTTTGCTAACAATGCACTCATTTAGACATTTTGTCAAACACTTTATATACATGAACTTGTGCAAGAATTGGATCACATAATAACATGTCATGCTTTCACTAGTCAAATCACAAAGCATTTCATCAAACACTTGTAGGGCATAAGCTTGTACATGATTGGGAACACATAATAATATGTCATGAGTCCACTATTTACTTCACATAGGCAATTTATAAAACACTTGTGGAGAATGGATTATTTACATGATAATGGCCAACACATGAACATTATGATACATTAATCAATTTGTATATTCAAGGGTTTAGTAAGATAATCACATATTCATCACACATGCTATTCAATTTTCATGAAACTTGCAATTAATTCATGGATTGAAACCCAACTAATATCATGAACATGAATTCAATCTTATTAAAATATGAAAATCATGAATCTAAGAACTTGTATGTTTAAAAATGGTCTTGAACTTCGTGGTGAAAGGAACCCATAAATGAACACCTAACATACCTTAGAAGAAGAGTTATTGAAGGTTCTTGGAGGATTTCTTGAGATTGCTCTTGGTTTCTTGGAGTTAGGGTTTTGTATTACAGAGAGAAACTCTTGATTTTAGGGAAACGTTAAATAATGAATGAATTAAAATGTTTTAGGGATTTAATCCCATATCTAGACGTAATAAAATAATTGGAAAAGACTAATTTAACCTTGGACAAAACTTTGCATTTTCATCGAAATTTTTTAAAATTAACCTCTGACGCGATGTGGTACAATCATGATGGCTGACTGGAAAGTGGATAATTGGGATGGTACCTCACTGAATTGGAAACTAGGCCTTTGTGTGACCCACCATTATCGCGAAGCAACACTGGAAAAGTGACAATTGGGAAATTGAGTGGTGGCACTACGTGGTAGTATCGCGTTGGCTCACTGAAAAATGACAATTATAAATTGATCCTATGGTGTGACACACCAATATCATGATGGAGCACTGAAAACTAACAATTGCCATTTGGCTTGCCTTCGCGACGCGCTTACATTCCATGTGGTACACTGTCTTACAAAAATTGCTCTAACTCTTCACCCGGGTACCAAATTTGGGCAAATTTTATATCATTGGAAAGTTAATTGAATTTCTTACATAATTGCAGGATCTAAACATAAAAATACTATGTATTTCAAAAACTTTACATGGATTTACTCATGTACTATGACTTAAATTAAGCTAGGGAAATACAGGATATTACAACTATTATCAGCTAAATAAAGTCACAGTCAAAAACAAATATCCTTCCTAGGATTGATGAATTATTCTACTAGATCCAAGGTGCAAGTTATTTCTCTAAGATAAACCTTAGATTCGACTATCATCAACTTAGAATAAGGGAATGTGATATTCCAAAGACAACTTTTGGAACCCGTTATGGTCATTTTGAGTTTCTAGTCATGTCATTTGGTTCTACCAATGTCCTAGAAACCTTCATGGACTTGATGAATAGAGTGTTCAAACATTATTTGGACAGATTTTTCATAGTCTTTATCGATGATATTCTTATATATTCTCGTAGTGAGGATGATCATGCAGACCACCTTAGAATTGTGTTGCAAACTTTTAGGGATCACCAGTTGTTCGCCAAATTTAGGAAATGTGAATTTTGGTTAAGATCATTATCTTTTCTCAATCATATTGATTTCAGTAATGGTATTAGAGTTGATCCCCAAAAGACAGAAGCAATAAGAAACTAGCCTAGACCTATTTCTCTATCAAACATTAGGAGTTTTTTGGGTTTAGCTAGCTATTACTGACTTTTTGTTAAGGGTTATTCATCTATTGTATCTCCGATGTCTAGATTGACCCAAAAGAAAGTTAAGTTCCAGTGCTTAGATTCCTATAAGAAGAGTTTCTAGGAGTTAACAACTCAACTCATTTCAGCCCCAGTTTTAGCTCTACTTGATAGAACAAATGGGTTCGTTGCATATTGTGATGCTTTTAGAATTGGTTTGGGTTGTATTTTGATACAGAGAGATAAGGTTATAGCCTATTCCTCTAGACAACTTAAGCCTCATAAAAATAACTACCCTACCCATGATCTTTAGTTAGCTGTTGTTGTGTTTGCATTGAAAATATGGAGACACTATCGTTATGGGGTGCTTGTTGATGTGTTTACTGATCACAAAAGTTTGCAGTATGTGTTTACTCAGAGAGAGTTAAATCTTCATCATAGTAGGTGGTTAGAATTATTAAAGGATTATGACATGAGTGTGTTGTATCATCCCAGCAAGGCCAATATAGTGGCAGACGCCCTTAGTAGATTGTCTATGGGTAGTGTTTCTCATGTGGAGAATAACAAAGAGATAAATAGTTTGGGAAGTCCATCGGTTAGCTAGATTGGGTGTGAGGTTTGTTGACTCCGCTGAAGGGAACGTTTGGGTTCAGAGTAGTTCAGAATCTTCTCTAGTATCTAAAGTAAAAGAAAAGTAGGATAAGGATCCTAGTTTGGTCAAGCTGAAGGGTTCATTTAAAGACCAAAATATAGAGATTTTCTCCCAAAGAGGATATGGTGTGTTGAGACACCATAATAGATTATGTGTTCCATGTTTTGACAATTTGAGGCAGTGTATTATGGCAGAAGCGCATGGTGCACATTACTCCATTCATCTAGGATCCACAAAGATGTACCGTGACCTATGGGAAGTCTATTGGTAGAGTGTTATGAAGAAAGATATCACAAAATTTGTAGTCAAATGTGTGACTTATCAACAGGTTAAGGTAAAACTCCAAAGACCTAGTAGCACATTACAGTAGTTTGGTATTACTACTTAGAAGCGGGAAGAGGTGAATATGGACTTTGTGACAGGATTACCTCATTTACGTTATCAGTATAATTCTATTTGGGTTATAGTAGATAGATTGACTAAACCAGCTTATTTCTTACCATTTCACATGTCCTACACAACCAAAGATTATGTAAGTTGTATATTAGAGAGTTGGTTCGATTAGATGGAGTTCCTTTATCCATCATCTCAGATAGGGGTACTCAGTATTGGAAAGCCATTTAGAAGGGTCTTGGTACACAAGTTCATCTCAGTTCTGCTTTTCATCCGCAGATAGATGGTCGGGCAGAGAGGATTATTCAGACTTTAGAAGATATGTTGATGTCATGTGTTCTTGATTTCAAAGGCAGTTGGGATGACCACTTGCCATTGATCAAGCTTTCCTACAATAATAGTTGTCATTCTAGTATTCAGATGGCCCCATTTGAGGATCTTAGTGGGAAAAGGTGTAGATCACTAGTAGGTTGGTTCGAGTAGGTGAGGCTGCTACGATTGCACTAAATATGGTGTTTGAGGCCATGGAGAAAGTTTAGTTGATTTGAGAGAGATTAAAAAATGCTTAGAGTCATCATAAATATTATGCAGACGTAAGAAGAAGAGATCTTGAGTTTGAAATAGATGATCTTGTGTATTTGAAGGTTTCACCCATGAAGGGGGTGAAAATATTTGGCAAAAAAGGGAAGCTTAGTTCGCGATATATAGGCCCCTACAGGATTTTGAGTCATGTTGGGAAGGTAGCATATGAGCTTGAGCTACCTACAGACTTGTCATCATTTCATCTAGTATTCCATGTGTTCTTATTGAAGAAGTGCATAGACGATTCATCTATTGTAATCCTTCTAGAAAGTACAGATATTCAGAATTGCCTTTCATACAAAGAAGTTCCAGTAGATATTGTTGATCATTAGATCCATAAACTAAGGAACAAAGAAGTTCCCTTGGTCAAAGTTCTATGGTGAGATCAGTCTGTTGAGGGTGCTACTTGGGAAGCAGAAGCTTACATGCGTACCAAGTATCCTTATCTTTTCTCCACGAACTCAGATTCATCTGAAGGTAACACTCCTCCTTAATTCAGTTTTTTTCCAGTCTCAGACTCAGCCATGTAGTTATCTGCATGTAAATGCATTCATTTGCAGATTAGTTCAGTTGCTCAGTATGTTTTAAATTCAGTCATGCAACTTTTTTTAGTTGTGCATGCCATCATATAGCCTCAGTCCCTCAGTATCTTCAATTTAATAAGTCTCATTCGAGGATGAATGTTCCTAAGGGGGAGATAATGTAATACCCTATACTTTTCCTAGTCTAATTTAGCTCCTAGAATGTCAAGGGTTAGCTTAAAAAATGAATGACTCTTTATACAAGTATAATTTTCAAGTTTTAGACCCACAAATGTGTATATAATTAGATTATCTTTCCAAGGACACCAATTTTTTCTAAATCAAATACTCAATTGAGAAGTTATGGAAATTTTAGTGAAAAATGTAGGGCATTTCGACAAGAACCGCATCGCTGTGAAGGGCAGAATCAAAATTATCCAATTTCAATGAATCACCACCATTGGCTCGTGTAGTGGTGAAGTTCCAGTTCCCACTCATCCTTTTTTAGTGGCGCAATGCGATTATGCCTCATCGCGCTAGAGGCAAAAATGGGACTCGTCCTTTTTCCAGTAGCCCAATGTGATTTCACCGCATCATGCCATAGTGCAAAATGGAACTCATCCTTTTCCAGTATGGAGCCATGATAGGCACCACGTCACGTCAAGTGCCAAAATCGTCTTCTAGTTTTCTGAAGTTGACTTTTAAAGGGGTAGTTTAGTCTTTTCCCAAGCATCAATTCGTGAATAACACTAAATTAATCCTATTCTAACCATTATATACTTATTTTTCATCAACTTTCTCTCAAATAAACCCTATAACAGCAAACCTTTATCACTAAGAAATCCAAATTTCTACCATTCTTTTTCCATGGAAACTCAAAAATTCAAGATTTTCAATTTAAGATATTAATGAAATCATCTTCAAGAGCACAAAAAGGAATCCAAAATCAAGTGTTCTCACCAATTGCATCAATTATGGTTTGTGGGGTTTTTAGCAAGGATAATCCTTTCATCCTTGTGCCCAAAATTAGTTTTGTAGTTAATTTTACATGAGTTTACATGAGATTTGAATTAGGGTTCACACCCAATATTGTTATTTGCATGATTATTAGATTTTGAGAGATTTAGATGTTGAATTACAAGTATATTTTTGTATTTTTCATGTGTATTGTAATAATTTTCATATTTAGAATTGAATTGTCAATATTTTCATTATCAAGCATGAACTTTATGATGATTTGACATGAATTTGATGAATGGGTTATTTGACCTAGTTTGAATGTTAAAGTCTCAAGAATGATGATGCTTTAATCATCCTAGATTAGATATTTTCTGATTTTAATAAAGATTTGATCTTTGATCTCTACTTAGACATGGAATCAACTTTAAAGTTTTAGTTACAGTTTAAATTAACAGATATACAGTTGGCTTTCATTATAAAACATTATACTAGTTTTAAAAGTTGATTTACAACAGAATGGGCAAATAGATTAAAGGGAGTAGTATTTAGCACCGAGTTGGGTATGTCCATATACCCCAGAACTATGAGACAATGTAGGTTCAGATTATCAGATTATTCCTATTTTTACATGGATGACAGATACAGATGTGATCACTTAGATTAGGTTATACTCCTTGGCAAGAGTATGACACCTTTCTTCAATGTGAAGTTTTCCCATAAGGGAACTAGACATTGGATACTATGATAGCTTGCTAGTGTATGTCGATTAGAAGAACCTTCCTACAAAATAGAGTAATCCTAATAGAAAAGACAACAGAATAATTATCACAGAACAACTTTTAAAAACTAAGTGTAAAGGCTCACAGTTTTATTTAGATATTGCTTTACTTATGACATTAGTTATGAGATATTAGATTTCAGATTTCAGATACAAAAGTGAGTCCTACTACACTTAGCCAGCATGATTTAAAGACAGAATACCGGTACATCTTTTAGAAACTAAATGTTATGACTCACTAGTTTTATGCAACATGTTTTGGTATTGATGATTTTGCTTTTCAGTTTTCAGATATGACAACTTATGTGAGTCATCTACATTTACCATTCATTCTTTTACAAATTTATAATAATATTGAGATATTAATTTACTTGTGCATTCACCCCAATATACTCAGTACAATCCAGAAGTATTGATCATATATATGTCTATGTGCTACATTGTCTCATAATGTAGGTTCAGGTGCTCAGTTTCAGCACCATGAGTGATTTCGAGTATCTCCATTTACATGCCGACAGTTGGTGAGTTCTTATAGCTTAGAAACTTCGTCATTTAAGTTTTTCAGTTTATTAGTATAGATGATTAAGTAGTTTCTGACAATTCGAGTCAGCTGGGTATTTTTCCTAGTGACTCTCTAGCATTCGTAGTAGAGGCTTGTCAAACTACTAGATTATGATTCAGATTTTCAGTAGTGATTGATCAGACTCTTGAATTTTGTAGTTTCAGATATTATTGTCATATAGTTTAAGTTTAGTTCATATAGAATTCCCTATTTTAGCTTGATTGTATATCTATACTTCCCTATTATGAGTTTCAGATTCAATAGATGGCTTAAAAGTTTAACTTAAGGCTACTCGTAGTCTTGAGCATCGTGTGATGTCTCGGGACCAATTTTTGAGGTGTTACACTTGCCTTTTTTCATTCTCAATCACTACAAAGTGTAATGTTTTAGTTATCGCATAAAAAAACAATCAACAACAACAATTATTATTTTTCCCAATTTTTTATGTATGGACCACTACTACTTCAAAAATTTATTTCTGTGAAAGAAATTTCAATAAAGAAAATCAAGTATAGTATGTTGTTTTACATGTTGTACTTACTACTACTACTACAGTTACTACTAATAAGTAACCAACCAAAACCACTCACTAGTATGAAACATTTCCTTAAGATTGGCTTATTGCACAATAAAAAAGCAAAATCTGATGAAAAGCGATGGCTTACAGAATCTTGAAGTGAGACAAAAAAAAATGTCATGACCCAAACAAGGGCCTAGAAGTAATGGGCATTAAAAGTCCAACCAGGATCCGGGGCAGCCCCTTTACCCAACACAAAAACCTCATGCAACATTAGATGAGCTGAATTTCGAGCATATAACAAAATTGTACAAATACTCTCATAAAAACTCTAGGATAGGGTCATGACCGTGGCCGTACTAACCGAGGACAACCATACCAAGTAAACCATCAAACCATACCAACCTAACTAAAGAGGATATCAAAAAATAATATAATAATCAATCCTAAAATGTAGTACAATGGGACAATCAATAATGATGTCATCCCCAACACCGATACTAATTCCAAGGATGACACTAATATCGATTCTGCCCGTATCAACCCCTAGAAGTACAACTAAGCCTCTAATCAAAAGAGTAAAAATATTTGGTTGGGACATGACCCCAACCATGGCCAAAAACAATACCCAAAATAAAGACAAAATGTGGAACAGTATCCATATCATGAAATAATGCCTTCCGAAGGAATGTAAGCTCATCACTTAAGTCCAAATTCTATACCCAAGTAAATCACTATGTAAGAGGAGTCAAACGGTTAGATCCTGCATAGAGTGGGTATACAGCCTCCAGTAGAAGGGTTAGTAAATGATTGATAGCATGAAACTCAGGATAAGAATAAAATAATATCATTTATAAAACAAACTAAAACCATTCTTAATGCGTACAACCATACATATATATAAGTGTCGGGAAAGAGAACTGGATTTAGCATAACTTTTAACCTTTACGTGGGCTGTGTAGCTTAGCCATCCTAATCACCAACGAGCGATATGGGTTCAACTACCTCTGCTAAAAATGTCCAGTACATATAGCGGCATAACTAGGTAATATCTTATAGAAAGACCAGTACATCCCCAATATAAAATGTGACACACATACATGGTTATCAAGAACCCTCATATCGACAAATATGAGTTTTCGGCTATGGTTCCCTCGAGATTGTCACCTTTCGCGGCCTTGCTATGCACCCTGCCATTAATACCCAATTAAAATCATTTTGAAGTAATCAAACAAATCGATGTACCATTTTATTAATCAAGGTTAATATTAGAGTTATCGTCATACCACCCTTTACTTACAGGAAATATCAATAGCCAAACAATTAAGGTTAAGGGAACTTTTAAGTGCCCTTTGATATACTATATTAAACAACTTGGGAGACTTCTATGTTCCCTACAAGCATAATCATTTAGCCTTTATCCTTTTCAGAACCATTTAAATCATTTAAAGCTTTAATAGATAAGGTGAAAATAAGTAATAGTTCCATTAAAAGATGTCAATACAATGAACATACCTTTATAAGCATTTTATCAAACACCTTGGGGGCATAATATAACTAAAACCAAATCCTAAGACCATTAAACCATTACCATGTAATCCAATTGTCCAAAACCACCATTAATGCATATCAAAGCATAATTAAAACCATAGGTAACCATAATCAAGCATTTAATATAAAAATAAATTTGTTAAGAAGCGGTTCTTGCCTATTTTATTAAAGTCTATCATTGAAATTTTCCTGACCACTGTCGCAGTATAGTTGTAGAGGATATTTTTAATATTGATGAATTTTGAGGTAAAAACTTGTGACCCCTTATCAATTTTACTCATTTAAAACACACACTAGGAATCTCGATAACGTGTACGAACCTTCCACAATAAATGCAACAATTGATGTTCTACATGTATAATACGGATGTAAAATTTTGATATGGCTTCCTATACGTGCTGGCTATCTAACAATTAAATCATACACCCTATTACTAATAATATTTATACATTATTTCATTCAATTATCACATTCTCAAATTTGAGCTAAAATTGGACTAGCCCTAAATTCCTGAATGTTTAGATAAGGAGAGACTAGGTGCAACTTTTAACTCTAATTTCAGCGTAGACATTTTGGGTCATTACATAATTTCTTGTATTTTAAGATTTTTTTGCACTTAGAGATTTCTTATAGCTGTCGTAAGTCATTTATGACTTATTGGAACTTATTATTTGGTTGTCAAGTCAATTTTTTTTAGTTTTTATATAAATTTCCCAATTTTGGAGCTTTTGAAGTTGAGAAAAAGGTATAGGGCGAAAGGTTCAGGAAAAAATCCTTGGCTGTGAATTATGACAATCTTTTTAGCTTTGAGAAACTAATATTATTCTAAGGGTATCCTTGGTCTGGGTCCTAATTCTTTCGTAGTTAATTTGGGCTACTAAGCAAATTTTTGTTACATGGGATCATTGATGTGTGAGATTTTTTTTGGTTTGAAAACCATGAATGAATAATTCAATAGTTTCTTTGAGTCTGGAATGTTGAATTTGATGAGGAAATATTTTTTGCTTACATATATGTGCTTCAAAATATATCTCGAGCACCCAGTCAAAGTACGTTAGGGCTTAACAAATTTGGTTGGTTCTAAGTTATTGGTGTAGACTCTTAAGTAACTTGTTGAGTTTTTAAGTGGTTAATTCTTTATTAACCAAGTACCCACTTAAGTAGAGGCTTTTTGTAAGACCCCACAAAATTCCTAGCTTAATTCAATCCTATAAGCTTGTCAAAGGGTCCCAAACTTAGAAAATTCTAGTGAAGTTTCCAAACTTAGTTTATTTTTAGCCTTCAAAAGTTGAAAATCTCATTTCGCGATCTTAACATCCTTTAAGGGTCTATATTTTTGTTAATTTATGATTAAGAAGGTCAATAGGTGCTCTCGGACAAGTTTCAAATTTTTTGAACCTTGTTTAGACCATGTTTGGAAGTCCAAAATAGTGGACCAACACGATCTTGGTGCACCACATCGCCCATCGCGTTGGTTAATATTGTTCCAGGTTGCCAGCCAAAAGTACTGAGAAATGGCGTGATCATGGCGCGACGCATCGAGTACCGCGCCGATTCCATCGACACACCGCATCCCCAAATGCGTTTGTGCACAGTTTTAGTCATTAAATGACTGCATCCTTAAGGGTAATTTGGTCATTTTCCCCTAACCTTCATCCCTCATAACACAAAATTTATCCCTCTTTTGGCTAAATACATTCATTATTTCACAAGTGCTCAAGAACAAGAAACCATAGGTGATTAATTTCAATTCAAGAACTCAAGCTTTCTTCCATTAATGTTTAAGTAAATCATAAACTAAGGTATGTAAAGTGTTCATTCAAGGGTCCCTTTCACCCTTGGAGCTCAAGAAACCCTTTTCAAAATATGAATTTTGAATTCCATGTTATGGGTTTTATTGTACACATGTTTATATTGTGATATGATTTCCAAGGTTTAATCTTTACTGAATTCTCATGACTTTATGTTTGTATGTGGATTAAAATCCTTAAATTTAAAGTGATTGATATAACCATGATGTATTAGTTGTTGTTTCATGCCTTAGAAAAGGTTATTCCTTCCATGTGTTTTTTAAAATGCCTAAGTGAACAAGAATTGTGCATTATGACCTATTTGTGAGCTATATGATGAACTTATGATGTACCCACGTGTTTGAAATGACTTTCATGCTATAGCTATGTTTCATAATGATTTGGTGGAATGCTAATAAGTATGGATTGGTGAAACTATGATATGTTAGCCTGTGTTCCTATTCATGTGTAAGCTCATGACTTGCAATGCTTCATGAAATCCCTCAATGATAGTATTATGAATTGTTGACTATGGTCATGTGTTCAAGCAGTATCATATTTTATTTATTTTTATGCTATCGAGTTCTGGGGGTATTTAATACCCAACAATTTAGCCGTGTGCCTAGAGCCAATGACAATTTTTAATATTATATCAGTCATGCCATGATCAGTACAATTCAATTAATCTCAGAACTCAAGAAAAACTTAGAAGATTTTGTAATATTTTTTCAGTCAATGGAACTTAATAAACTCAGTATAGTTCAGTCTAGTACACTTAGTTCAGTGTCTATTTATATGAGAGTAGGATTCAGTACCGAGTGAACACAAGGATGGTAACTCACCTACCAACAGAGGGTGTAATTCTTAGAAGCAGTCCTTGTGTTCCAGAAATATGTACCCAGCATAGGTTGAGACATCAAAACCTGTCAGATGAGGGTTGATGAGGTAGATTAACCTGTCAGATAAAGGTCCCACCATTCTCATTATAGTACCTGAAAGATGAGGGTCACTTATAGCTTGTCCTTACCAGTGGCGTAGTATTGACACCCTTCTAATTGGGGTTACCAATTGAACCCCAACTTAGTTATAATATCTCATTTGGGGCATATCGGTTAGATGACTACCTCCTACAATCTCAGTCTCATTTTCATTAAAGACTCATATAGTTCTACAGATTTTAGGACTGTCAGATACAGTCACTCAACTTAGTACAAAACTCAGCCAGTTCCATTAGAATCAGGACTGTCAGGCACAATCAGTCAATTATCAGTTATATCAGTTATTAGTAATCCATGTTATCAGTAAACTCAGTATTCAGAATCTTTATGATTCTAGTTACAATTATGTATTCATGCATGTATCCTCATATAGTCATATTCATGTTATTTAGTCAGTTAGGGTCATGCATATGAACCCTTGCGTTCAGCCTTACCTCACTTTACGTACTAGTACATTCTCACGTACTGACGCATACTTTTCTCTTGCGCTATGGGTTTTTATACCATAGGTTCGGATGCTTAGGTTCCCAATCATGCTTAGCATCTCAAATATCGGCAGTCAGAGTCAGTGGTGAGTCCTCATATTTTTAGGACATGAATATTTCATTATTTTAGTATTTCAGTACTGCTGATAGAGTTAGTTGGGGACACATCCCATCAACTCCTTATTCAGACAGTTTAGAGGCTCTCAGATTATAGCATGATAAAACAGTTATTTCAGTCTTGGTATATATTGTTTTAATCAGTGTTGTTTAATATTTGAACCTTATGGAAAATTTTTCTCCAGATTTTCATATTTATTTTAATTATATTGTTATTACAATATGACTATTATCCAATGCTCAGTTATAGATATCAGTCATGGGTTAGCTAGTGGTCCTTTGAGATTATTAACATCGTATAGCGTCCGGGGTACCAGACTCGGGGTGTTACACTGGCCATCTTAGTAGGGTTTTCTTAAGTAGCCCTTTCGTTGCTTAAGCAGTGATGGGTTAAGCGGTCATTTGACCTCTTAAGCAGCCATAGTTGGTGTTTATATATATATATATATATATATATATATTTCCTTTACTCTAATTTCATATCATAATCTAAGAGTAAAATTCCATTAAAGATAGTTGAAAGCTGAAAATTATGGGAAAATTTTATGTTAAAGCTAGGATTAGTTTCAGGATATTTTGGTGATCATTTTCTCATAAAATTTCTGTTAAATTTTACATAAATTGTAGTTGAAATCTTGTCTTTTTTGATAGTTTTGGGAATGTAGTAATGAGCTAGGCATGTATATATATATATATATATATATATATATATATATATATATTCTTTTTGCTTTACTCTTATTTCAGCTCATAATCTAAGAGTAAAATTCCATTAAAGATAGTTGAAAGCTGAAAATTATGGGAAAATTTTATGTTAAAGCTAGGATTAGTTTCAGGATATTGTGGTGATCATTTCTTCATGAAATTTCTGTTAAATTTTGCATAAATTGTAGTTGAATTCTTGTCTTTTTTGATAGTTTTGGGAATGTAGTAATGAGCTAGGGATGCCTAATATTTTAGTATTTGTTCATTATACTTGAGGGATATTGTGATGATTTAAATTTTTTGATTTTTTAAGAGGGTCCCCCTAAAGATTTATCGCTTAATTTTTGAAAAGGAGCATAAATTAGCAATATGGCTAAAAACATTCATGTCTTAATGTATAGAATATAATTCTTATAGTTTGGCAGTGATCAAATACTTCTAAAAATTGAAATGCTCTATTGTAGAAACTTTTGCATGCTTTCGATGATGTCTAGGTAGGATAGGTGCACCTTCTCCTATAATATTCAATCTTATGGTGTTAGAAGGATATTTTTGTAGTTATGGGTCCATTTTTATTTCCCATATATTGTTTCATCTTTTATTGACATTTTTTAGCCAATTGGGTTCTTTTGGATAGAAATCGTTCATATTTTCCCTTATGTTAGAATATGATTATCCTTTGGGGACTACATTTAGTTCATTTAGATCCTTAGGATGGGATTTAGAAGCCTTAGTCTAGGTTTGGGTATGTTCTTGCCTTCGATTGAGTTTTTAGGACTTATAGTGGGCCCTACTATCTCTTTGTAAGATATAGTCATAGAATAATGCCCCCTTTAGACCTAAATAATCATGTAACAGATTCCTTAGTCTAATACCTAGGTCTAGGTTGAATAATACATTACTGCACTCTAATTACATTACCCCGGGTAGAGCAGTATTTGACTTTCTAATACATTTTATGGCTTAATAATTTGAATCTACTTGTCCCTAAAAGATCTAGTTGCATAGTACTGAATTTATGATTAAATGAACCTAAGATTATTAAAACACTAGGATATTGTAAATAAGGCTTAGGTTAGGATTTTTGGTTTGAGTCGTTAAGGTGTACCCTTATAATTGCATATGAGTTTTGGTTCAAGTCAGATATCTCTATATTGATTATTACTTACGAGTTCTTCTTTGAGTCTGACATCTATTTATTATTATTATTATTATTATTATTATTATTATTTATGAGTTATGATTCCATTCCAGCCTTTACTATCATTACTATTATGGAATAGAGATTGTATTTTTTATGGACATTGATAAGATTTATGGTTATGATTGGGGGAGGATTATACTAAACCCAAGACACACATATAGATTCATTTTACCTTTGATACTATTATATTTGATCCATAATTTAGTACTACCCTTTCTTTGTACTCGCGTGCTTATGGGGCTCAGTTGGATTTATTTCTCGTTGTGTGTGTCTTTTGGACTTATGGGAAATCAGTTAGGTTATAACTAGGCTTTAATTTTTGCTTTCAAGGTACTAGTTCCCTGTTTATCTCATTTGCCTAGCATAGCCTATTATATTTATAGCTGCACCTTTATTATTGATTTTATTTTTTATACTTGCACTTTATTTATACTTTTACTATAATAGAACTCGTTCATCATGTGATTCCTACCAAGTACTTGTTTTTTGATACTTATGTTACACTTATGCATATCTTTCCTAATGTAAATCCCAGTTTGAGTCACTGCTATAAAAAAACATTTGTGAATTGTGCTGCTGATCACAGATTAGATGAGCTTTTAGAGTTTCCAGCTAATTCTCCTCCTTCTTTTATCTTGATAGTGTTATTTGTATATTTTCAGACTATAATATATTTTTTGACATTGTATAGTACTCTTTTTGTCATAGTATCTCTTTCACTGACCTTAAGTGGTCTTAGGAGATTCATTTTTGTATTTTGTCCTCTCTCTATCACTCGTATAATATGTACATATATGCATACATACATATATTATAAATATATAACAGTTTTATATATATATATATATATATATATTATTTTAATTGATTTTTCAAGGATGTGAAACTTTTTCTTATTAATTGTTTCCTTAATTATTTTATCGCAGTTCTTACTATGTCAATCTTTTGTTCTTTTTCATCTTCCTCCAAAAACTCTTCTACCTTTTTCATCTACTGTGTCTTTTTCTATTTCCTCCAAATCTAAGATCAATAAATAGTTTGTCTTCTAAGATGTATAATAATCCATTGATGATCAGAAGATTCCTAAAAATATCCAGTCTGACATCTATAATTTAGCTTCAAGAAGGTCTTTAACAAGTAATTATCATATTTCGACCATTGAACAAACCATGAGGATATCAATCTTTTAAATCCAAAGTTTGTAGAAATATAGAATCGAAAGTACACATACCTCTAATTAGTGTTTTAGAGGTTCAAGATTCTTAGACTTTAATTATTCACTTGTAGGAATAGTAGAAGGCAAAGATCTTAATGTATTGAATTTGCTAACACTCAATGTTAAAATATCTAATTAAAAGACTAAAATTGGATCCCTCCAAGTAGCTATTATATATAGGATTCAATTTATTATAATGATTTTATCCTCCAAATTTGAGTTGTGGAAAATATCTATATCCTAATTAGTTCGATCAGAAATCCAAACTGATAGATACTTAGTTTCTTCACTCCTTTCTAAAATTAAGGTTTTTACATTCGAATTTACAATACCACAAACCAAAAAAACTGTTGAAACACCTCCTGCAAACAAGATCCATGATCACCAGCCTTAGTCTTCTTCTTACTTATTGTTAAGTGAAGAGTTAGGGGATTTAGACTAAGATTTTTATATAGCTAGAGGAAAACATAGAATAAAAATTTATCCTTCTAGAAATATGTTGAAAAGAAATTGTTTTTTCAATAAACTTCAAAAAAAAAATGAAAGAAATAACATTCAAGAAATTTATTCTGAGTTTTAAATTCTATCTAAAAACAAATTAATTTCTTATTAGGGCTTGAATATTATGTTTATTATCATCAATTATATTATCCTTTTTAAAAATCAATCAATGGTTCAAATGTATGGGAATCCTTGAACGGAGCAGATATCACTTCCATATATCCTCTATAACAAGGTTTTACAATGACTTATGTTGATATTGTTGCAAGCCCATTCAAACAAAAATCTAAAAGTGAAGAAGTTACCAACAAATATATCAAAAATGTTTTAGAATAAAATAATTATACAAATAAGTATTTGCATGCTCATGGTGAATATTTAATATTAAAGTCATATTAGCACCACCTACAACTCTTAAACATTCAGAGACTTCCATCCATTCAATTCTATTATTCAAAACATACGAGATCCCTAGGTCATTTACTAGAGAACCCCAATGGCATAATTCAAATAGTTTTCGACAACTCTCTTATATTCAATGTAGGATTATGGAGATCAAGAAAATGTTCCATTCTATAGCTGTAGTATGGTTACTTAAGGAAGATAATTTGATGATAACCAACCTAAGAAGAAATTCCTCTAAAGGTTCCCCCCATCAGTGACAAATGTTCAAGTTGGTGAAAACCACAAAAATATTATTACCCTAAACCGACCCATCAAAACATAGTATTAGAGGGAAAACTTAATATGATGCAAAATAACTACAATGACAATAACATCTAATAATGGAACATGGATGGTTGTTTTGAGTACAATATTATGTCAAAATTACCACAAATGACAATGGTTTCCACAACATATATGACTATAAATTTTTTCTCAAATCAACTTACTACACATATCTTGTAGCACGGTTCACAGGACAACCTAATTACAGGTGGGATTCCCATCATAGTTATGAATATAAACAAAAGATTTTTCAAAATTTCCATGTCGAATTAGTTGGAAAATCAATTCTTAAAGATAGCTAGGTCATTTCTAACTCAACCAATATATTGATTTATAATATTATAAAAAATTTCATAAGGTGTCCAAGTATTTATTAGAGAAAGGTCCTCTAAGATAATAAACAATCTAAAGTGCAAAACACTTTGTGATTTTAGGTGGTATAAGATTCCTTTCTCACTGGAATTTATGAATGACCCGATGGTAATCCCTCATATTAAAAAGAAATATTCGTAGAATGATTCCATAAGTCACTTAGGGACTTAATTAGATAAGAACTTAAGACCCAACACTTTAGCAATACCATCTTTTACAAAGAGATCATTTACGGTCAACTTGTGTCATCAAAATAAGATACTAAATCAACAAGCAAAATAAAGGGGAAAGACTGGGTGAGATTCAAAATATTTATGCAAAAAATTTGGCCTACCCTTTATAGGAATAAAACTTATAGAGAGCCTATTCTGAGGAAGGAGATTTCCACATCTAAGACTTGTGTTCCTAATGAGTTAAGATTCTCTCATTCAAAGTACTAGTGTGCAAAAAATAAATTATCTTTCTTGGCTCCAAGTAACGCTAAATGTTATAGGCGTGGAAACCTGGTCATATTACTAAGTACTACAAATTTTCTAAAAAGGTTAAAAATGTTAACCTTGATGAATCTTTCCTTAACCAATTCCAACATCTCTTACAAGAAGAAAGTGGAGACTTTGATAGCACAGATGATGAATTTTTATAAGATTTTAACCAAATTGAAAATAAAATGAGCCTTCCTAGTCTAGCCAAGAAGACAAAAACAACTAACTTGAGATCAATGTTCTCTCAGGAGAACAAGATCTCCACCTAGAAATTTTAAGAAATTTAATCGATTCTAACCAAAAAAAGATATTATTTAGACTAATTTAAGAAGGCCATAGATAAACCTTCCATATCTTTATCAAATCTATTTTCTGATTCTCAATTAACAGATGCATAATATATCACTAATGTCTTGTGTAGGTTTCCTACTAGTAATTCAAATGTAGTGACTAGTCAAGTATCCTACAAGAAATAACACTTCGGAAAAAATAAATGTAAGAGGTAAAAGCTAGATAGGAATTGGATAGACTTATATTCCAACAATTCTATATGATGACTAAACTACCTCAACGAGAATTGACTGAACCAATAAACCAAGAGATAAAAGGGAGATTTTATCAATTAGTTTCATGACCAAAGACTACCTATAGTCATAACACGGTGCTTAGAACCACAATATATCCCAAGCAAACCTACGGTATTGGCATAAGGTATGAGCAACTATTTAAGCTAGTTGTGAAAAAATATAATTGTCGAATTATTTTTTCTAATATATCTTTGTTAAAAGTTTACAATACTATAATATTAAAGAAAAAGAAATTGAAACTACATACAATAACTCTTACTTTCTATAAATAAAGCCTTTACTAATATTGACTGTAGCTAGCTATGACATGACCCCCAACTATCCCTAATCAATAAGATGAATATAAGTAAAATACTAGAAGTTAAACTAACTTGAGTACTCGAATAAGGAGAAATCATCACCTATTGTTAGAAAGTTATGATTGTCTATCGATGATCTTGATAGTAAGCACTTAAATCTACATCACATGAAAAATATTAGCAGAATAGGTATGCCATCAATACTATTGAGTGTACTGAGTTTGTGAGATACGAACTATGAATAACTAAACATAATACTTATATGGAGGGCAATATGTAATGATTCTCTAAATGATGAAAATTAATGTAGGACATCATGATAATCTAAAACAACAAAGTGATTTACAACAGAATGCTGATGATGAAGTATTTGAATAAAAAGTAATGTTGAGGTTTACTAAGATGCAAGGAATCATCTAGATACCCATAAATACTAGATGCTTGAATATTTTGAGACAAGTGAAATATTGTGAACAAGACTTAACTAAGGGTCATGTAAATATTGTAGTTTGAAACTATGGGAGGTACTATTAAATGAAAAATAATCATGTGAGATAAAGATGAGTTCAATGTATAATCCTAATAAAAAAGGGCCTAATATACCTTGCCAAAGTATAAAGGCTAACTTGATCTGATATGGTATAAATAAACCTTTGGCGACATGTAGTTCTAGGACATTTGGTGTGTTGAACTCTTTACAACTCAGTGTTAAGTAATATTCTCAACTGAAAATAATTGACGGATTGATAAGATGACATATTTAGATGTCAAGCTATCCTTAGTCATAGATGTTATACCTGAAAACCATACTACTAGTGAACCTTTATTTTAGAAGAAAATTGATCCATAATCATTGATGGGATTCCATATACCATACAGACCAGGAAACTTAATTTTGGAAAAAATGTTTAAGAACATTGATGGTGTAACTGGATATCATGCATGTTATGTATATTACTGCTATGATTCGAAGTTCCTAACTATGATATTAATTCACGCATATTTATTAATGGATTTCCATATATGTATCCATGGACTATTCATGATGAGGAATTGAAATACAAATAGAATCATGATAGTAATGAAATCCCTAATTTGAATTTTCCTACCAACATGGTTAAAATACTAAAGTTTTTGGCAAGAAGGTGAAAGGAACCTCCATTGAATATTGTGACACTTGAATTTAAGGATTTCTTGAAGGAAAGCTTGAATTTGAAGCCTTGAAATTTAAACATTGAGAGAAAACCCTAATTTCAATTTTTTTCTTGAGAGAGGATAGAATAAAAAGTGATGCAAACTTGCTAAATGATAAGTATATGTAGTTTATTAAGTTATTTAATTAGTAGGGGAGGTTTTAGGAAAGTAAAGTACAAAAATACCCCCAAGGAAACTAAAATTAATCATAGAAATTTCTTGTCTGGCGACTTGGTTGATGGCCTATGAATCCGTTTATAGCTCATCAACTATCTTATCACTTTTGGGTCAATTTTTTACCTTACTAGTTAAGGTTGACGACATCAATTGATGAGTCATCAACCAATTGACGACATGTCAACAAAAATTGTCAAATTTTTAGAGACAAAATCTCTGGTAAAAGAGAAAAGTGTTACCTTGAACTGACTTAATCCTGGGAATAAGACTCTAATGTATTTACACTCAACACAAATTCACATAACAACTATGTCATGACTGGAACCAGAGCCTAGTCTTGACGGGTATCTCAAGCCCATCATAGACCGGAGACCACCCACTTAGCTAAGATCAAGATCACAATAACCATAAAATAAAGTGAAAGCTAATAAAAATAATAATAATAGTAATAGGAATAGATGAATAAAATGATGGATCGAAGAATTCATATAATAATCCACCCACACTTGTCCACAAAAGCCTCTAAAACTGGAGTAATATCTAAGTCGGGACATGCCCCCAACTATGACCAACAAAAATCCAAAAGTACTATGAAAATAAAGAAAGAATAATGAAATGACAAGGCCTTCTGATGGATGAAGCCTCACCACTTCACATCAACTCAATAGACGTGCTCAACCACCTAATATTGCAGAAGAGTAATAGGAAACTTTTTGGACCCTACATCATGAAATAATGTAGCATTTGAGTACAATCAGTGGGATCAAAATTGGCATGTAACTCAGTGTATAAGGATAAAATAATGCAATTACCGAAATCCAGTCATAAACCATATGCACCACTTTCACATACATATATATAGAATGCCAGGATAGGGATACGGCTCATAAACATGATTGTTTGAAGATATAACCTGAATTTTAAAGCTCAAACCATGGGCCCCAATGCGTGTTAGAAACACAAACAAGGAAAAATCGAGGAAAAGCTAAAGCCGCCAAGGCATTATCTATCTATCTATCTCTATATATATATATCAAGAATGCACCAAGAACTTGGTCATATACATCCCAACGCCGGCAAATATGGTTTGCATTGTTCATCCCTCCAAGGACTTACACCTTTAGGTGAGTTGTACAATTCCCTTTAACGAAACATTAAAATAATTTACACATAAGCCAATCCATTATCCCATGAGACATGCACTAAGGCATTTAACACTTAGTATCATCATATCAATATGCTAGCAAGGCAAATTATTATGCAAAACCAAATCCACATAACCAAATTAGAATCCCTAGTTCAATTTAAAATAAAAAATCAAGGAAACCAAGTCCATCCAAAACTATTTTTATTCATTTATCCTTTAAAGTAATGCACTAGGTTCAAATATAAGTTAAACCATGCATTTTCCATATTCAAAATCTTGTTTACAAAGTGGGTTGAGGTTAATGCAATTATGAAGCTAAAATTCCATTAACTTGGGGAAACCATGTCCCCCATACCAACCATTTATACCATGCACCAATTTAGTCTCAAAAACTTTAATTTAAAGCAAGAATAATCAAGTTTAACATAGGACAAGTAATTCAATCAATAACAACCAAAACCCCTCAACTTAATTTCAAAACATATAATTAAATCACACAAACTCCATTAAATTAATGGTACAATGAAAATTTAAAGTTGAATTATAACATGCCTAAAATAAAAGAGGAATTGAAAACAATTTAGAGTTAAGATCTTGAATTGTAAATCCCTTGAAGTTTCTTGGTTTATGTGTTAAAAAGAAAGGAAAGGGTCTTCCATCCTTAAAACTGATGTAAAAAGGTGTACTTCATACTTAAAGGACATACAAGAGGTAAAAAGACCAAAAGCCCTTCACCCCAAGTGAAAAAATAACTCCAAATCCCTATACCTCACATCCACATAATACATTTGGCGACTCTGAGTAGTCTAAAGTCTTTCTCTAATCACTTGTACCTTCCCCATGGATTGGTTCACCAACTCAAGACCAAATAACCTAGTATCACCTTCCACAAACCACCCAATAGGGGACCTATACCTCCTACCATAAAGAGCCTCAAAAGGAGCTATTTGAATGCTAGAATGGTAACTATTATTCTAAGCGAACTCAATAAGAGGCAAATTATCACCCCAACTCCATTTAAAATCAACCATAAAGGCCCTAAGAATATCCACAAAAGTTTGTATAGTACAATGTTCTTGTCCATCCATTTGAGGATGGAAAACGGAGCTAAGGTTCACTTGTGTATCCAAACATTCTAAATTATATGCTAGAAGCGAGAAAAAAATAGTGTTCCTCAGTCTAAAATAATAGACACTATCGCACCATGCAACATCATAATCTCCTGAATGAAAAACTTAGCATAATTCTCTCCTTAGTAATTAGTCCTCACAGGCAAGATATAAGTAAACTTATTTATCCTATCCATAATGAACCAAATAGCATCATATTGATTGCGAGACCGCAGAATACCCATTATGAAATCCATATTTGTCATCTCCCACTTTCACTTGGGCAACTCCATATCTTGGACATGACACTAGTCCTCAAATTTTAAACCTTAACTTGCTGATAAACTATACATTTGGCAACAAAAATTTCCATAACCCTCTTCATATTTTCCACCAGTAGAATTCATCCAAGTAATGATACACCTTAGTTGAACCTGAATGAACTATATATCTGAACTCATGAGCCTATATCTGAACTCATGAGCCTCAATTAAAATTCATTCCCACAGCCCACTAACATCAGGAACACACAACATACTTTGATACCTCAAGATGTCGTCTCCCTAAATCTTTGAATCCATAAAATTTTGCTAACCCACATCATCCTTAATTTGTGTAAATATGGGACCTAAAGACTGCTTCTCCTTCCCTCAGTACCAAGAGATATTTGACCACTTCCTGACAAATCATTCCCCCATTCTTAGAGTGTAAAGGCAAACATGAAAGTTAGCCAACTTATGAATATGCTTTACCAATCCTCTTTTCTCCTCATTAACATGGGATAAGCTACCCATAAATAACCTACTAAGAGCACCAGTACTAACATTAGCTATACCTGGATGGTAGTGAAGGTTTATTTAAAATCCTTAAGTAGCTCGAGCCACTGTCTCTGCCTGAGATTAAATTCCTTTTGCATAAACATATACTGCAAGCTATTATGATCTGAATATATGTCTACATGCACTCCATATGTATAATGGCGCCAAATCTTAAAGGAAAACACCACAGCCGCCAACTCTAGATCGTGAGCTAAATAATTCCTCTTAGGAATATTAAAATGCCTTGAAGCATATGCTATGACATTACTATGTTGTATCAAAACACAACTCAATCTCACATGGTAAATATCACAAAATGAAACAAAACCATTAGTACCCTCGGGCTGGATCAAAACTGAAGCCAAATTTAACTTATCCTTCAACTTCTTAAAACTACCTTTAGAAGTACTAGACCACAAAAACTTAACCTTTTTCTTAGCTAACTTAGTCAATGAAGCAGTAATAGATGAGAAACACTCCACAAATCTCTTATAATACCATAGAAGCCCAAGAAACTCCTAATATTTGTCGGAGTCATGGATCTAGACCTTTTCTTAACTACCTCAACTTTTTGAGGATCCACCTTGATCCCATCACTAGAAAAATCATGCCCCAGAAAAGTCATAACACTTAGTGGATGTTAGGATTAACTTATTTTGTGGTTTTTTTTAGCTTTTAAGCGCTTTTTAAATTTTGGTGGTATTTGGAAAAGTTAAAAAGTGCTTTTAAGCACTTATTTTTAAGTTAAAAAGTGTCAAAATAAGCCAAAAGCCAAAAGTAGGGTAGTATCAACTTATGGCTTTTTGATTTTGGCTTATAAACTCCTTATTAAAAGCCAATTCAAACACCAACTTAGCCAAGATACATACTTAGAAAATTTTACATACAACTTCTAGTCTTTATAGTCTATAACACAAGATGTTACCAATGAAGACTTTAATAAAAAAACATAGAAATAGCCTGAAAACCCAATTCATAAGATCTATAAATGAAACAAGAGCATTAGTCAACTGAAATAAAATAACCAAAAACTCATAGTGACCATATAGTGTTTGGAAAGCATTCTTAGGGATATCAACCTCTCTAATTATCTACTGATGATAGCCCAAGTAGAGATCATTCTTAGTGAAACACATAGCATTCTGAAGCTGAACAAAAAAATCATCAATCCTAGTTAGAGGGTACTTATTTTTTAAGGTAACCTTATTTAGCTGATGATATTCTATACATATCCGAAGGAACTTATCATTATTTCGCATGAAAATCATAGGAGCACCCTATGGAGAGACACTAAGATAGATGAACCCTTTATAAAGAAGATTTTTTAATTGATCTTTTAATTTTCCTGGTTCCATTCCATAAGGAGGAATAGAAATATGATGAGTAAACAGTCGAAGATCAATCTTAAAATTTATTTTCCTATTAGATAAATTTCCAAGAAGTTCATCAAAGAACACTTAAGGAAATTCATTAACCAGATGGATAGATTGCAAAAAAGTACTTTTAGAGTAAGAATCTTTAACCTGAACAAGATGATACATACACCCTTTTTGAAATCAATTTCTTATCTCTAATATAGGAAATAAACCACCATTTGGGCCCTATGAAATTCCCCTCTCATTATAATACTAGATCATTAGGAAAGTGAAAACTAACCCTTCAGGTCATACAATCTAGAGAATCATAGCACTAATGAATCCAGTCTATCCCATAAAAACATCAAATTCCACCATATCAAGATCTATCAAATCCACCAATATCGATTTTTATAAGATGGACACAAGAAAACCCCTATAGATTTTTCTAGAAATAATGGCATCACCTATTAGAGTGAAAATAAAAAAAAAGGTATAAAATATTTATAGTACCAAAACCAAAATGCACAATCACATAAGGGGTCACCTAAGAAAGGGCTTAACCCAAATCAAGAAAACATTAAACATTATGGGAAAAGATTTGTAATATACTAGTAACAACATCTGGGGGTGCATCGAATTCCTAATGAGTAGCAAGTGCATAGAGATGATTTCATCTAGTGCTGGTACAAAAAATAGAGCCCTTAGGGGAAGGAGCTAAAGAAGTAGAAATCAACACTTTATTAGCCCCAATGACAACCCTAGCTAAAGGAAAGGCTCATTGCATATGACCAAGTTGACCATAATTATAACTTTGATTTCTTTTCTCCTCATAATATCCATGGTGAGGATGCTCACAAAAATGACAAGATGGATAAGATAAGGTTGATCAGGATCCACTAGCCTGAGTTTGGGCATCCTATACTTTTGAACCACTGCTATCCTAAAAATGATGATCAAGTTAAGTCTTAGGACAAAGAGCATTGGTAGCTAAAAACAAATTTTGCTAATTTTTCTTTTTAGTCCACTATGTGCCATCTCTCCTACTGTTCTACTAACCTACACCCTGATCTAAGTATCAAAACTTCTTATTTTTCCTCTTTCCCATCTCTGCATGCTTCTTTTACTCATCCTTAACCTGCTGTATATAAACCACTATCTTGGAGATGTCTATATAATTATTAAACATAGCAACCATACATTTCAACACCAAATCACTGTATACACCAAAAGAAAACTTTCTCATTCGAGACCTCACATTAGACACCAACTTTAGAGCATAACTATAATGACCCTTCTGGTCATTGATCGTATTTTTCTTTACTTTCACTGATAGAGCTTGTCCATAGTTGCCCCAATTTAATGGTGACTTGTTAGAATTGATAGTTTGGTTACCTGGCCATTTGTTTGGTTTGTAGAACCACTTTGAAGTCATTCATGGTTCCAATTGACCACTGAGAAACAACTTTAGTAAAATAACCTTAAAAGTAAAATTTGAATTTGCCAATATGTCTGGAACGTCAAATCAATATGATTTAATATATCATGTGCTTGAATCAAACTTTAAATTGACCTTAAGGCATTGGCTGAAGCCCAGAACTAAGTTCCAAGCTTCAGCTATTGCCTGGCATAAAGATAGATATCACAATCGTAGTGGGTAAGGTACAAATGGATGACCCATAACCAAAACCAAGTGGGATGCATAATCATGCTACCTGAGGCCAGGGAAGAGCCTATAAAAATGTCATATTTCCTGAAATATGTCATACCACATACCTTTTTTAGCTAAAATCCAACCCTAGAATGTTAAGGGATAGCTTGAAAAATAAATAATAATTATTTTTTATGGAATTTTCTAGATTTAGAACTTCCATTATGTGGAAAATTTAATTAGCTTTCCAACGATATAAAATTTTCCTAAATCCGATGACCGAGTGAGAAGTTAGGGATATTTTAAGCTTTAGTCATAAAACACCGTAATTTGGGTCCTTAGCGCGTTGTAGAGATGGTTTAAATTACAATTGTCAAATTACAGTGAGAAATCCAAGCAAACCGTAGCTCATTAAACTTTCTCCCCAAGAAATCCAAATTCCTCCATTAATTCTCCAAAGAAATTCAAGATTGAGGATTTCCAACACAAGGGCTCTAAGAATTCATCTCCAAAGCCTTAATAGGAATCCACGATTCAAGCTTTTCATCAAAGATCATCAATTAAGGTATGTTGGGTTCTTCAACAAGAATAATCCTTTCATCCATGGGCCCAAAAGTTGTTTTAATTACAAATTTATTGAATTCTATGTGATTTCCCATGAAATTGAAGTTAGGGTTTATAACCATCATTTTTATTTACAAGCTTATGATGTTTCCAATGATTTAGAAGTTGAATCACATGATTATGTTCATATTTTCATACATAATATAGAAATTTCCAAATTTTGAATTAATTTATCAATGTTTACATTATCAAGCATGAGCAATTTGATATTTTAACATGTGATTTATGCATGGGGTACTATCCCAAGATTGAATAGTATTACTTCATGATAGATGTTTCTTTAAACATCTTATGAGCAGATTATTTTCAGTTTTCAGAAAAATCTTTGATTTTTTCATCATCGGTTTAGCTATGGAATCCATTTTACAGAATTTAGATCAGCTGTATTTATAGCTTTACTCAAATAAAAGCATTTTTGGTTTCATAATGAACCATTATACTAGTTCAAAGTGGATTACCAATAGAATGAGCATAAATACTAAAAAGGGAGTAGTATTTAGCACCGAGAGGGAAGTATGGGATTAGTGTACCATAGCTTCCATAAAAGTACGAGCCAATGTAGGTACTGATTGAGATTATTCCCATTTCTAAATTGATGATAGATTTAACTTATGATCGATCACATGGAAAGTAGGCTATACTCCCTGGAAAGAGTATGACTCCTCTCCAAAACGTGAGGATTCCTCCTTAGGGGGACAAGAACATTGTCTCCATGAAAGCTCACATGGTTTATGTCGGTTAAGAGAACCTCCCTTCTAGTAACAGTAAATAATTAGTTTTGAGTATTTTTCTACTAGTAAAGAAAAGCTTCTAAAGAATTTCCTTCAGATAAAGTATTTTTCTTTGCAGAATGTGTTTTCAGATTTCACTTAGCCTATATGATTTGAGAATAAGAGAAGAATACAGATTTCAAAACTAAATGTAATGGCTCACAAGATTTATATTATGTTCTTTACTATTCATGATTTATGATATTCAGATTTCAGATTTACTTAAGCCTATGTGAGTCATTTATATTTAGCATGCATGACATTTATAAATTGTGATGATATTGCTTAATTATTTCATTCACCCTATATACTGAGTACATCATCAAAGTACTGATCCACATATGTCTATGTGTTATATTGTCTTATAATGTATGTTCAGGTGCACTATCTCAACAACGTGAGTGATTTTTTAGCATCTCATCTATATCTCTACTGTTGGTGAGTCCTCAGAGTTCAGGGACTTAATTATTTCAAACTTCCAGTTTATTAGTAGTTGATTCAGTATTTATTTCAGATAGTTTGAGTCAGCTGGGGAATTGTCCGAGTGTCTTTCTAGTTTCAGTTAGTTGAGGCTGATCGTACTATCAAATTTAGTATTCAGATTTTGTTTGAGTAATTAGGTTTTAGTATTATTTTACCATGACTTTTGAGATTAGTATGTTTCAGACATACCCAATTGTTTCAGATAGACTTCCGTATTTAGTATGATATTTTGTTCATATTCTCCTATTTTGAGACCCAAACTTAGTAGAAAGTAGCCAGGGTTAGATCAGGACTCCTTATAGTTTGGAGCACCATGGGCATCCTGAACACTCAGATTTTAGGTCATTACAAACTTAGTATCAGAGTATAAGGTTTAGAGAGTCCTAGGGAGTCAGACAAGCCGCGTTACATTGAGTGTTAATCATCGGTGTAAAGCACGCGATATCTATAAGCAAGAGGCTATGGAGAATTTTAGGAAATCATCTCTTATTTTATGATCTATCATGTATTTAATGTTTCTATATATTTCTAACTCGTGCTCTCACATGACATAAAATGGCTCCTCATCGAGCTAACGTACTCAAAAATAATAACCAGCCACCTCAGCCTATAGGTCCTTTAAATGAGAATTTGTCACATATAGAGTTTTGGGCTGCCTTTCAGGTGCTAGCCTAAGTTGTGATAGCTAGTGTTCAGGGAAAACGTCAGGCTGTAGTCCTACTTTATCAAGATGGGGATTTAGCCACAGCCAAAATTTGAGATTTTATGAGAATAAACCCGCCAGAATTCTTTGGGTCGAAGGAAGGATAGGACCCACAACTTTATCTAGATGAGGTAAAGAAGATCACCCAAATTATGTATATTTCTAAAGATAAAAGTGTAGAATTGGCATCCTATAGGTTGAAGGATGTTGCATATGATTAGGTAGTGATGTGGAAGAAAAGTAGAGGGGAGAATGTAGCTCCCACAACTTGGTAGTATTTTAGGATGCATTTTTTGACAAGTTCATCCCACATGAGATGAGGGAAGGTAATATAGAAGAGTTCATAAATATGAGGTAGGGCTCAATGACAGTGAAGGAGTATTTTCTTAAGTTCAACTAGTTGTCTAAGTATGCCCCTGATCAGATGGCTGACCCTAGGTCAAGTATAAGTAAGTTTGTGATCGGTGTGTCGGGGTTGGTAGTTAAGGAGTGTAGGACTGCTATGATCATTGGAGAGATGGATCTTTCTAGATTAATGTTTCATTCTCAATAGATTGAGGTGGAGAAGTTGAAGGAAAAAAAAGAGAGTAAATAAAAGGGATAAAATAGGGTAGTTTTATAACATCCCATATTTTGCTTGTACTTGTTCTAATTACATGGAACCTGGTATAGCCTTGTGGTATAGGTAACAAATGAGATTTTTTATGCAAGTATTAATGGTGAAGATGGAATTATAGATGCTTCCCATACAGTTTAATGTTATGCGACCAAGTTAACGTCGATACAACTATTTAAACTATAGATCGTAAGTTTGTATTTGAATCTGAATTTTAAAGTGATCAAGTGTATATAAGTTTAAGGTTAGATTAAAGGGGTTAGGAGCTAAAAATAGAACAGAATATTGAGGTGCTTGATTGACTTAATTAAGATAGTAGGTGAGTCACCTACATGAGCTATTTGATCCAAGTTAATGGACCAAGTCCATGAATCAGATTTAGACCTTTATTAGAATACTTATTTGGGCCCAAATTAAGTAAAAAAAAAAGAAAAAAAATGGAAAAAAAGCCCAATGCTCAAATCTTCCAAGGCCCAAATATAATTGATCCCAACTAAGAAATTAAGCAAGTAGGTGCATCACCTACTTTTGCATTTTGAGCTGCTTAAACTCCTTAAGTAGGTGCATCACCTACTTGGATCAATTTGATTAAATTTGTGGCTCAAAATCAGCTAGGTGGATGGCCAAAAATAGAGGCTTTACAAGAAGAAGTTTCTGGTCATTTCCCACATTATAAAGTTATAAAAACGGTTTACACTTCACAAACTGTCTCTACTTCCTTTTAAGAAACTAGGAGCAGCCCTATTTTACTTTCTAGGGTTCTTGAAGAAACCCCAACCTTTGTCTCCCAAGGTAAGTGAAAACACTTTAGTTTTTATTTAATTATCTCATGGATGATTATGAAAAAATGTTAGAAGTGCTTAATATAAGTATATGGCAGAATATAGAACAAGTAACCTTCTCACTTTTCTTTGATATTAAGGAACTTCTCTTTTCTTCTTTGGTTTAAAGTGTGAAGGAAAGTGAAAGTTGAAGTTTTTAACGAGTTCAAATTTAAAAGAACAAGTTGTAGAAATAAGGTAAGGTGACTGCTCCATTTTGTTCTTGGTGTTATGAATTTGATAGAGATTTATAGGTGTGTTGTTATTGAGAACTCAAGAGATGATGAGTTTAATAATTGATTGCTACAGTAAAAAGAATTTGGGGCTATTTTGTGGATTGTTTTATGTGTATATATTGTGGTCTGCTAGGTTTTTGTTGGAGAAAGGTGTGACTAATTCGGATTGAAATATAGAAGAAAGGTGTGGTGGTACACCACCAAACGAATTATTGCATTTTCTACTACACAATCTATTTTGCGTATTGTTTGGAATGTGCAATGAAGATGAAGTAGTTTCCGTGAATCTAATAAGAACATGTATGGTATGTGGGGGGTAATTAGAGGAAAAAAAGGTTAAGATAACACCCTTGATTGATAGAGTAAAGGTTTACTGCCCAATTGCTGTTTTGGTGAAGTTAAATAGCCAAATTGTGATGGTTCGTTTCTAATATTAGTTTTCCATATATTTCATTGTAGATAAGTAATGTAAAAGGGCGGCAAGTCGAGTTGGGATGGTATTGGAGTTGTAAAACTAGGTATATGAGGCATACTCCATTATGTACTCTTTGGCATGAAATCGAACATTTATTCCTTCAAGTAAGCTTCCAAGTTTATCCTATAACAAGTGATACGTAATAGCAGCACATTACATTGCATGAACCCAATGACCTTGTTCCCACTCTCTAATGTGTTAAAAAACCTCAATACAAGCCTATTATTTGACATGCAAATCTATTTTCACTAGAAAATTTAAGAAGTTCTCCATTTACTCAAATAAGACCCATGCGTATTTTCAGCTTCTAAACACTTCATTTTATGTGCCAACGGCTCCCTACCTTATTGTTTTTGCATTAAGTATCCCTTTATACGTCTCTTATTAGCAGATTATTGGTTCATGGTACCATAATGTGATGACCACCAAAGAAATAATCTCAAAGTCTAAATAAACTAAGTAAAGTAAATTTGTAAAACAAGTGGTAGCTCAGGGGCATAATCCTAGCATGGGACGATCTTGAAACCTTTATATGTGGGTAGCAGCTCAGGGGAATAAGCCTAGCATGGGTCGATCCCGATCTTTATATGTAGGTGGCAGCTCAGGGGCGGAAGCCTAGCATGGGTCGATCCTAATTTATCTATTTACCACTGATCAGCTGGTTATTTGCATTATATGTGGCTTACAAAGATTAGGAAGTAAGAAAGGTACAAAAGAAGAAAAGAACATAATGTATGTATTCCCATAAGTATATATAAAGGTGGTCTACTAGTACTACTTATACACTGGTATCTGATTTCTATTGAGCTCTTATATCGAGTGTTGTTACCTTCAGCCTTACATATTCAATACATATTTCCATACTAACGTCCCTCACGGGGGACTTGCATTTCATGTTGCAAGCATAGGTACTTCATCTCATACACCTCACTAGTAGGAGTGCAGGCTTTTCAGTGACTATTGGTGAGCTTCAGGTTAATTTTGAGCTTTCCTAGTCTGTTCTATATATTTTGGTATTATGTAGTGATTCAAGAGTAGGGTGGGGGTTTGTCCCGACCCTAACTAAGTCTATATATCTTTTAGAGGCTTTTTAGACTAATGTAAAGTTATGGTAGTGTTTTTCTTTAGACGGTGGCCCCAACGGCCAAGTGTTGTATATATAAGTTTGTGCTTGTTTATGTAATTAGTCTCATCGATACATTATATCATGTTGGTTAGAACCTTTGGCTATTATAGTTACATGCATGAGAAGTACAAGGTTATGAATTGGTTTTCTCGAGCCTTTACGACTACGGGTGTTTGTCTGCCCCAATAGGAGTTGAGGTGTGACAAAAGTGGTATCAGAGAAGGTTGTCCTAGGGTGTCTACAAAGTCGTTTCCATATAGTCTTGTTTATGGGTGTGTTGTGCACCACATCTATAAATAGGAGGCTATGGGACATTTTTGGGTTGTCTCTTTTTCTTCATATCTTAGATCGTGCAATAGAACCCGTGTTGTAGGTGAAGTCATATTTAACCATTGAACCTATTTTTTCCTTCTTATTATAGTAAAGATGCCGGTTATGAGAATGAGTAAGAATATAGGTAAGTGGATAGACGTGGCTGTCGGGGAAGGGACCAACAAATTACCACCTAGATAAGCTAATCAAAGTGAGGCTCAAGCCGAGGTTGTGTCCCAAACTTCTTCTACACCTCCATCTCCAGAAGAGCTAAGAAGAAGAAGAACCACATCCTTAGAACCACCTACCAATGATACAAACCAAAATCTAAGGAATGTGGTGTAATTATTGGCTCGTATAGTTGTTAGACAAGTTCAAGGACAAGCTATTCTAACCACAAGTTCTAGTGGTGCAGATAGGGCAGCTAGCCTACGAAAGCAGGATTTTCTTAAATTAGATCCTCCCACATTAACTAGATTAGATCTTAATGAAGATCTACAGGATTTTATTGATCAAATCAAAAGGGCTCTTGATATGATGCATGTGTCGGGTAAAGAGACAGTTAAGCTAGCGACATATAGATTCAAAAGAGAGGCTATATTTTGGTATAAAGACTGGAAATGATATAGGGGTATCAATGTACCTTCAGCTACTTGGAAAGAGTTTAAAGAGGAATTTCTTGATCATTACCTTCCATTTGAGATTCAACAAGCCCATGCGGATCAGTTCCTGAATCTTCGCCAAGGGAATATGATCGTGAGGGAGTACAATCTCCGGTTTAACTCTTTAGCTAGGTATGCTCCTAATGTAGTAGCTATAATGGATGATATAGTTCATTTATATGTTGATATATTGGATCCATATCTAGTTAGAGATTGTACTATTACTTCTTTGAACAGAGATATGGACATAAAAAGGATACAAGCATTTGCATAAAAAATGAAGGATCAGAGGCAAAGAAAAAGAAGAACACAAGAATTAGAAAGAGGATATTCCAAGAGGGCCAGATCTATGGGGAAGTTCATGGCATCCCAAGGATATCTTAGGCCTCGATTTTCTAATAGACCACCTAGGCCATTATTTTCTTATCCTACAGCTAGTGCTCCAGCATAGTTTCATGGGTCCAAAGACAACTAGTTTGGACCAAGAAGTGAGAGTCAGAGCTCAAGAATAGCGGGGTACCAAGATCAAGGGAGTATGATCCAATTAAGGCCTCCTTGATAGCCATTTAAATAATGTGGAAAGCTTCATTTAGTTGCATGTCGATTCAAGAAAAATGCTTGCTTTTGGTGTGGTATGTCAGGACATATGATGAGAGAATGCCCTCAAAGAGGCATATGTGGTATGGCATAACCTACTGGATCAGCCGTTGCATCATCATTATCGGTGCCTTATTCAGGTAGATATGTATAGCCTATGGGTCATGGTAGAGGTGCTAACGGAGGAGCTAGCTCTGGTGGAGTTCAAAATCGTACATATGCTTTAGTGGATCGACAAAATTCAGAGGCTTTTCCAGATGTGGTCACAGGTAAATTGTCCATCTTTTCACATGATGTATATGCATTAGTTGATCCAGGTACTACATTATCATATGCCACTCCATTGCTTGCTAGAAAGTTCAAAAAACACCAGAATTTCTAGTTAAGCCACTTGAAGTATCTACACCGATTGGTGAATCTATTATAGCTAGGAGAGTGTATCAAAAATATATAATAACTATTTGCGGCCGCGATACAATGGCTGACCTGGTTGAGTTAGAAATGGTAGATTTTGATACTATAATGGGTATGGATTGGTTGGCTTCTTGTTATGCCATAGTAGATTACCGAACTAAGAATGTGTATATCCATTTTCCAAAAGAGGCAATCCTTGAATGGAGGGGTAATATTGGTTCACCAAGAGGTAAATTTATTTCTTATTTTAAGGCAAAAACGATGATTTCCAAGGGTTACATATGTCATCTACTTAGGGTGAAGAATACAGATGCGGAGACACCAACTCTTCAAACTATTCCAGTGGTAAATGAATTTCCTAATGTATTTCCTTAAGATCTTCCAGGTTTGCCTCTAGAATGAGAAGTAGAGTTTGGTATGGATGTGATTCGAGGTACTCAACCAATTTCAATTTCTCCGTATAGAATGGCCCTGGCAGAATTACAGGAGTTAAAAGAGCAATTGAAAGACTTGCTATAAAAATGATTCATAAGTCCTAGTATGTCCCCTTGGGGCGCACTAGTGTTACTTGTACATAAAAAGGATGGCTCATTAAGAGTGTGTATTAACCATAGGCAATTGAACAAGGTTACTATTAAGAACAAATATCCCCTTCGAAGAATTGATGACTTATTTGATTAGTTGCAAGGTGCCAAGTGGTTTTCAAAGATTGATTTAAGGTTTGGTTACCACCAAATGAGGGTCAAAGAGAAGGACATATCCAAGACAACTTTTCGAACATGGTACAGTCATTACGAGTTCCTAGTCATGTCCTTTGGGCTAACTAATGCACCTGCAACTTTTATGGATTTGATGAATAGGGTGTTCAACCCATTCTTGGATGTGTTTGTGACAGTTTTTATAGATAATATTCTGGTTTATTCGAGATCAAATGAGGACCATGCCAATTATTTACGATAGGTGTTGCAGATTTTTTGTGATCGTAAGCTATAAGCAAATTTCTCCAAATGTGAGTTTTGGTTAAAATATGTGGCATTCTTAGGTCATATTGTATCTGATGAAGGGATAAAGGTTGATACTCAAAAGATAGAAGCCATGAAGAACTGGACAAGACCTATAGCGCCCACGGAAGTTCGTAGTTTCCTTGGGTTGACAGTTATTATAGAAGGTTTGTTGAAGGATTTTCTTCACTTTCTACACCTTTAACAAAGCTAACACATAAATCTTCCAAGTTTCAATGGAATGATGCATGTGAAAGGAGTTTCCAAGATTTGAAGAATATGTTGACTTCTAAACCCGTATTGGTTCTTACAGAAAGCAAAGAGGGGTATGCAGTGTATTCTGATGCTTCAAGAATTGGCTTAGGATGTGTATTAATGCAGCATGGTAAAGTCATAGCATATGACTCAAGACAATTGCGGCCACATGAGAAGAATTATCTGATGCATGATCTGGAACTAGCAGCGGTTATATTTTCCTTAAAGATATGGCGTAACTACTTGTATGGGATTCATATTGAAATATATACCGACCATAAGATTTTGTAATATATCTTTAATCAGAAGGACCTAAATTTAAGGCAGCGAATATGGCTTGAGTTATTAAAATATTATGATGTTGATATTTTGTATCATCCGAGAAAAACAAATGTGGTAGCTGATGCATTAAGTCATAAATCTATGGTGGTTAGTTATAGGAAGGCTATAGAACGACAAGGGATGACTAAGGATCTACACCAACTATCTAATTTGGGGGTTCGCCTTTTTGAAACTCCAGATGAGGGGCTTATTGTGCATAATATTGTAGAATCTTCACTAGTAGCTGAAGTAAAGGAGAAGTAATAAGTAGATCCCATTCTATTACAGGTTAAGGAGAATGTACAATGTGGTATGACAAAGGCATTTGAGATACGCAAAAAGGGATTACTTCAGTGCTAAAACAGATTGTGTGTGCCTAATGTAAATAGGCTAAGTAATAGGATTATGATAGAAGCATATCATTTAAGGTATTCCATTCATCCAGGGTCAACAAAAATGTACCATGATTTTAAAGGAATGTGTTTGTGGGGTGACATAAAGAATAACATTGCAGAGTTTGTGGCCGAATGTCCAAATTGTCAAAGAGTTAAAGTATAGCACCAAAAGCCTTGGGGTTATATACAATATATAGATCTTCCAATCTGGAAGTGGGACATAATCAACATGGAATTTATCACTGGTTCGCCTCGTACATCTCAAAGTTTTGATTCCATATGGGTGATAGTTGATAGGCTTACCAAATCAGCACTTCTACCGGTTAGGACCACTTATACAGTTTAAGAATATGACAAATAATATATTAAATAGATAGTTCGGCTACATGGAGTTCCAATCTCTATTATATCAGATCGAGGATCTCAATTTAGTACAAATTTTTGGAAGTCTTTCCAGAAATATTTAGGAACACAAGTGAATTAAGTACTTCTTTTCACCCTCAAATAGATGAAAAAGTAGAACGTACCATTAAAATACTTGAATATATGCTATGCGCTTGTGTATTGGACTTTAAAGGTAGTTGGGATAATTATTTACCTCTCATCGAGTTCGCCTACAACAATAGTTATCATTCAAGTATCAAAATGGCACCATATGAAGCTTTATATGGAAGAAACTGCAGATCACTAATTGGATGGTCTAAAGTAAGTGACACTGCCTTGTTTGGGCCAAATCTTGTTTATCAAGCTATGGAAAAGGTTAAAGTGATCCAACGACGGCTAAAAATAGCCCAAAGTTGACATAAGCCATATGCAGATGTTAGAAGGAGGGGGCTATAGTTTGCTATAAGTGATTGGGTATTCTTAAAGGTGTCACCAATGAAGGGGGTTGTGAGATTTGGTAAGAAAGGAAAACTAAGTCCACGTTATATAAGCCCATACTAGATTACTCGTAGGTTTGTCCAAGTTGGTTATAAATTAGAGCTCCCCAAGAGCTCTCAATAGTCCATCCAGTATTTCAGGTCTCAATGCTTCGAAAATGCATGGGAGATCCATCTCATATTATTCCTACTGAAGATGTGCAAGTTATGAAAGATCTTACTTATGAAGAAATACCTATTGCTATCCTAGATCGATAAGTTAAGAAGTTAAGGAATAAAAAAATAGCTTCTGTAAAATTTCTTTGGAGGAACCAACAAGTAGAAAAGATAACAATGGAAGATGAAGAAGCGATGAAATCTAAGTGCCCCCATTTGTTCAAATACAGAGAGAAAGTGCAAGATGCTGAATTAGAGAAATAACAAGTAAGTGTAATATATATATACTATGTGATAATAGGGATATTAAACTTAGGCTTGAACTTGTTTTGGTTGGATAGTTATGCTAACATTCAAGGACGAATGTTCCTAAGGGGAAAAGGATGTAACTTCCCGTATTTTTCTTGTACTTGTTCTAATTACATGGAACCTAGTATAGCCTTGTGGTATAGGTAACAGATGAGATTTGTTATGCAAGTATTAATGGTGTAGATGGAATTATAGATGCTGCCCGTACATTTTAATGTTATGCAACCAAGTTAACGTCGATACAACTATTTAAACTTGGGATCGTAAGTTTGTATTTGAATCTGAATTTTAAAGTGATCAAGTGTGTATAAGTTTAAGGTTAGATTAAAGGGGTTAGGATATGAAAATGGAACAAAATATTAAGGTGTTTGCTTGACTTAATTAAGCTAGTAGGTGAGTCAGGTACTTGAGCTATATTTGGGCCTTTAGTAGAATACTTATTTGGGCCCAAATTAAGTAAAAGAAGAAGAAAAATCAAAAAAAGGCCCAATGCTCAAATCTGCCAAGGCCCAAATATAATTGATCCCAACTAATAAATTAAGCAAGTAGGTGCATCACCTACTATGAAATTTTGAGCTTCTTGAACTCCTTAAGTAGGTGCATCACCTACTTGGATCAATTTGATTAAATTTGTGGTCCAAAATCAGCTAGTTGGATGGCCAAAAGTAGAGGCTTTATAAGAAGAAGTTGCTGGTAATTTCCCTCATTATTAAGTCATAAAAAAAGGTTACACTTCACAAACTCTCTCTACTTCCTTTTAAGAAACTAGGAGCAACCCTATTTTCCTTTCTAGGGTTCTTGAAGAAACCCCAACCTTTGCAGCCCAAGGTAAGTGAAAGAACTTTAGATTTGTTTAATTATCTCATGGAAGATTAGGAAAACATGTTAGAAGTGCTTAATTATAAGTATATGGAAGAATATAGAACAAGCAACCTGCTCACTTTTCTTTGATATTAAGGAACTTCTCTTTTCTTCTTTGTTTTAAAGTGTAAAGAAAAGTGAAAGTTAAAGTTCTTAAGGAGTTCAAATTTAAAAGAATAAGTTTCAAAATTAAGGTAAGGTGACTGCTACATTTTGTTCTCCGTGTATATGAATTTGATAGAAAGTTAAAGATGTGTTGTTATTGAGAACTCAAGAGATGATGAGTTTAATAATTGATGGCTACAATAAAAGGAATTTAGGGTTGTCTTGTGAAATGTTTTGTGTGTATATATTGTGGGATGCCAGATTTTTGTTGGAGAAAGGTGTGACTAATTTGGATTGAAAAATAGAAGAAAGGTGTGGTTGTACACTAGTGAACGAATTATTGCATTTGTTACTACATAATCTATTTTGCGTATTGTTTAGAATGTGTAATGAAGCTGAAGTGCTTTTTTTGAATGTTATAAGAACATGTATGGTATGTGGGTTTAATTAGAGGAGAAAAAGGTTAAGATAACACCCTTGATTGATAGAGTAAAGGCTTACTGCCCAATTTCTGTTTTGGTGAAGTTAAATAGCCAAAATGTGATGGTTGGTTTGTAATATTAGCTTTCCATATATTTCATTATATATAAGTAATCTAAAAGGGTAGTAAGTCGAGTTTGGATGGTATTGGAGTTGCACAACCAAGTATGTAAGGCATACTCCATTATGTACTCTTTGGCATAAAATCAAACATTTGTTCTATCAAGTAAGTTTCCAAGGTTATCTTATAACAAATGATACGTAATAGCAGAACATTACATTCCATTAAGCCAATGACCTTTTTCTCACTCTCTAATGTGTTAAAACACCTCGATATATGCTTATTATTTGACCTACACATCTATTTTCACAAGAAATTTTCAGAAGTTCTCCATTTACTCAAATAAGACCCATGCATATTTTCAACTTCTAAACACTTCATTTTGTGTTCCAACAACTCCCCACCTCATTGTTGTTGCATTAATTATCTATTTATATGTCTCTTATTAGCAGATTATTGGTTCAAGGTACCATAATGTGATGACCACCAAAGTAACAATCTCAAAGGCTAAATAAACTAAGTAATGAAAATCTATAAAATGAGTGGCATCTCAGGGGCATAAGCCTAGAATGGTTTGATTTCAATACCTTTATATGTGGGTGGTAGCTCAGGGGCATAATCCTAGCATGGGCCGATCCCAATCTGTATATGTTGGTGGCAGCTCAAGGGCGTAATCCTAGCATGGGCCGATCCTAATTTATCTATTTACCACTGTTCAGCTGGTCATTTGCATTAATATGGCTTACAAAGATTATGAAGTAAGAAAGGTAAAAATGAAAAAAAGAACATAATGTATGTAGCCTCACAAGTATATATAAAGGTGGTCTACTAGTACTACTTATACACTTGTATCTGATTTCTATTGAGCCTTTGTATTAAGTGTTGTTACCTTCATCCTTACATATTCAGTACATATTTTCATACTGACGTCCCTCACGGGGGACCTGCATTTTATGCTGCAGGCACACGTACTTCAGCTCATACACCTCACTAGTAGGAGCACGGGATTTTTAGTGACTATTGGTGAGCTGTAGGTTAATGTGAAGCTTTTTGAGTCTGTTCCATATATTTTGGTATATGCAGTGAGCCAAGAATAGGGTGGGGGTTTGTCCTGACCCTAACTAAGTCTTTGTATCTTTTAGAGGCTTTGTAGACTAATGTAAAGGTATGGTACTATTTTTCTTTAGATGTGGTGGCCCCAATGGCCAAGTTTTGTATATATAAGTTTGTGCTTGCTTATGTAATTATTCTCATAGATACATAATATCATATTGGTTAGAACCTTTGGTTGTCATAGTTATATGCATGCGAAGTACAAGGTTATGAATAGGTTCTCTCGGGCCTTTACAGCTATGGGTACCTGTCCACCCTAATAGGAGTTAAGGCGTGACAAGTTTGATCATGGTCAAAATAGGTTTGGAGGAGAAAATCATTCGTAGTTTCAGAATCGGTCATGTATGTCCGCACCTTCTTCAGCCAGTGCTTCTGCACCCAAAAATAGGCAGGAATAGTGGGGTAAGTCTTCTATGTCCAAATCTCAAAATAGTGTGAGTGGTAAACCAACTATCCTTAGTGTGTTAGGTGTGGTAAGAATTATCCTGGAAAGTGTTTAGCTGGACAGAAAGGTTGTTTTGGTTGTGGTAAGTTGGATCACGATATTAGAGATTGTCTGCATACTAAGAAAAGAAAAAGAGATGTTCGTCCTCAGACTCAGGATGCATCATCCAGTACCGGTGGTAGTCAATGTCATAATTAGTTCTGTGTTTTACCATCCTACCAGTAGTAGGAAGATTTTCCAGATGGTGTTACTAGTATGCTTCATGTCTTTTATTTTGATGTTTATATATTGTTAGACCCTAGGTCGAGTTTCTCTTATGTGACCCCGTTAGTTACTGTAAATTTTGAAATAAGTTCTGAAAAGATCTCGGAGCCCTTTTTGGTTTCTACCCCAGTAGGTGAGTCAGCTATTGCTAAATAGATCTACAAAAAGTCTCCTATCATTTCCCTTTATAAGGTCATGTTAGTAGACCTAATAGAGTTAGATATGGTTGATTTAGATCTTATTTTTGGCAAGGATTAGCTTTATTCCTGTTATGCATCTATAGATTGTTGAACATGTATGGTGAAATTTTAGTTCCCAGATGAGCCAGTCTTTGAGTGGTCAGGTAATTCAGTGTCTCCCAAGAGTCATTCATATTATATCTTAAAGCCAGAAAGTTGATATCCAAAGGTTGCATTTACCATCTAGTTCAAGTCAAAGACACAAAGTCTGAGACTCCAACAATTCAATTAGTCAGTGTAGGTAATAAATTTCCTGATGTTTTTCCATAAGATCTCCTAAGAGTACCTCCCGATAGGGAAATATAATTTGGTATTGACCTTCTCCCAGACAATCAACCTATTTATATCCCTCCTTATCGTATAGCTTTCGTAGAACTTAAGTAGTTGAAAGAGAAACTCAAATATCTTTTAGATAAAGGTTTCATAAGGCCTAGTGTTTCTCCATGGGGCACTCCCATCCTATTTGTGTGAAAAAAAATGGTTCTTTACGTATGTGCATTGACTATCGTTAGTTGAATAAAGTTACAGTCAAGAACAAATATCCCATTATGAGGATTTATGACTTATTCGATCAACTCGAAGGTGCCAGTTATTTTTCAAAGATAGACCTTAGATCCGGTTACCATCATCTTGAAGTAAGTGAATGTGATATTCCAAAGACAGCTTTCAGAACCTGTTATGATCATTTTGAGTTTTTAGTCATGTCTTTCGGAATAACCAATGCCCCAGTAGCTTTCATGGACCTCATGAACTGAGTGTTCTAATAGTATCTTGACATGTTTGTCATGGTATTTATAGATGATATCCTTGTGTATTCCTATAGTGAGGATGATCATGTAGATCATCCTAGAATTATCTTGCAAACTCTTAGAGATCATAAATTGTTTTCCAAATTCAGCAAGTGTGAATTTTGTCTAAATTGGTAGCCTTTCTCATTCATAATGTTTCCACCGATGGCATTAGACTGGATCCCTAAAAGACAAAAGTCGTAAGAAATTGGACTAGACCTATCTCTCCTTCTGACGTTAGAAGTTTCTTGGATCTAGCTGGTTATTACAACCATTTTTTGAAGGTTTCTCATCTATTGCATCTCCTATGTCTAGACTGACCCAAAAGAAAGTTAAGTTCTAGTAGTCTGATTCCTATGAGAAGAGTTTTTAGGAGTTGAAAACTCAACTCACTTCAGCTCCAGTCATAGCGTTACCTGATAGTACAGATGGTTTTATTGTTTATTGTGATTCCTCTAGAGTTGGTTTGGGTTGTGTATTGATGCAGAGAGGTAAGGTCATAGCCTAGGCCTCTATACAACTTAAGCCTCATGAAAAGAATTACCCAACCCATGATCTTGAATTACCTGTTATTGTGTTTGCATTGAAAATCTGGAGACATTATCAGTATGGAGTGCATGTTTATGTGTTCTCAGATCACAAGAGCTTGTAGTATGTATTTACTTAGAGGGAGTTGAATCTGCATTAGAGAAGGTGGTTGGAACTATTGAAGGATTATGATATGAGTGTATTGTATTATCTGGGTAAGGCCAATGTAGTGGCAGATACCCTTAGTAGATTGTCTATGGGTAGTGTTGCTCATGTGGAGAATGATAAGAAAGTGTTAGCTTGAGAAGTGCATCGTTTGGCTAGATTGGGTATTAGGTTGGTTGATTCAGCTGAAGGGAATGTTTGGCTTCAGAGTAGTTCTGGATCTTCTCTAGTTTGGGAAGTAAAGGAGAAGCAAGATATGGATTCTAGTTTGGTAAAACTAAAAGAGTCGATTAAAAACCACAAGGTGGAGGTTTTCTCCAAAAGGGGAAATGGTGTGTTGATATACCAAAGTAGATTATTTGTGCCATGTGCTGATGAGTTGAGACAACAAATTATGGCAGAAACGCATGGTGCACACTATTCTATTCATCCAGGAGCCACCAAGATATGCTGTAATCTACTGGAAATCTATTGGTAGAGTGGTATAATGAAAAATATAGCATAGTTTGTAGCAAGGTGTGCAAATTGTCAACAGGTTAAGGTAGAACACCAAAGACCTGATGGTATGTTGCAAGAGTTTGGCATCCCCACTTGGAAATAGGAAAAGGTGAATATAGATTTTGTGACTGGTTTACCCCATTCACATCGTCATCATGATTCGATTTGGGTTATAATAGATAGATTAACTATGTCAGCAAATTTTTTGCCAGTTCATACATCCTATGCAGCTAAAGATTATGCTAAGTTGTATATCTGAGAGTTAGTCGGACTGTATGGAGTTCCCTTGTCTATCATTTCAGATAGGGGTACTCAGTTCGCTTTCAAGTTTTGGAGAGATTTTTAGAAGGGTCTTGGTACCCAAGTTCATCTTAGTTTACCTTTACACACTCAGAGAGATGGTCAAGCAGAGAGGACCATCCAAACTCTAGAAGATATGTTGAGGGCATGTGCTCTTGATTTCAAAGATATTGGGATGAGCATTTGTCGTTGATTGAATTCACTTATAATAACAGTTATCCTTCTAGCATTCAGATGGCCTCATTTGTGGCTATCTATAGAAGGATATGTAGATCACACATAGGTTGGTTTGAAGTGGGTGAGGCCACTTTAATTGGGCCCGATGCAGTGTTTAAAGCAATGGAGAATGTTAAGTTAATTATAGAAAGATTAGAAATAGCTCGGAGTCATTAGAAATCATATGCAGACGTGAGAAAAAGGGACCTCGAATTTGAGGTTGGAGATTTAGTGTATCTGAAAATTTCACCCATGTAAAGGGTGAAGTGATTTGGAAAAAAATGGAAGCTTAGTCCCTGGTATGTTGGCTCATATAGAATTCTGAGTCTTGTTGGGTGAGTAGCTTATAAGCTTGATTTGTACGAAGACTTGTTAGCCATTCATCCTGTATTACATGTCTTTATGCTTAAGAAGTGCATCGGTGACTCTACTGTTTTAGTTCCTTTAGAAAGATCAGATATTCAGAAGAACCTTTCATACGAAGAGATTCTAGTTGAGATATTTGATTATCAGATACGTAGACTAAGGAACAAAGAAGTACCCTTGGTCAAAATTCTTTGGAGGAATCAGTCAGTTGAGGGCGCTACTTGGGAAGCACAAGTAGATATACGAGCCAAGTTCACTCAACTCTTTTTCGTAAACTCAGATTTAGTAGAAGACAATACTCTTCTTTGATTTAGTTCTTTTCTAATCATATATTCAGCTTTGTAGTTGTCCTCATGTAAGTTCATGCACTCACATAATTACTTATAAGCTCAGAATGATTTAGATTCATTTGTTTAGTTTATTTCAGTTGTGCATGATTGGTTATAGCTTCAGATTCCTCAGTACTCTCAGCTGAACTAGCCACATTCGAGGACGAATGTTCCCAAGGGAGAGATATTGTAATACCACATAACTTTTCTAGCTAAAATTCGTCCCTAGAATGTTAAGGGATAGCTTCCAAGATAAAGAATAATTATTTTATGTTGAATTTTCTAGATTTAGACCTCCCATTGTATGGAAAATTTAATAAGCTTTCCAACGTTATAAGAATTTCCTAAATTCGATGACTGAGTGAGAAGTTAGGGCTATTTTAAGCTTCAGTCGTAAAACACCGTGATTTGGGTCCTTAGCGCATTGCGGAGAAGCCCTTTTTCCCAATTGTCCATTTTCAGTGGCTCACCGCGATGGTGGCACATCGTGGTGATTGCCCAAATGGCAATCAAAAAGAGCATCACGATAGCTTCACATCACGGTGTCTTTCAATTCCTAGTTGGCAATTTCCAGAAGGCCACCTTGATCATGGCGCGTCGCGCCGTAGGCCAAATTCGATAATTTTCCCAGTTCCGAGTAAAAATTTAAAAGGGTCTCTTTGGTCTTTTACCAAGACTTGAGTCATGAATAGCAGATGATTTAACCTATCCTAAGCATATTACATTCATTTTTAAGCAAATAAATCTCAAGCAAAACCCTAGCTCATCAAACTTTCTTCAAAAGAAATTCAAATTCCTCTATTAATTCTCCAAAGAAATTCAAGACTGAAGATTTCCAACACAAGGGCTCTAAGAATTCATCTCCAAAGCCTCAATAGGAATCCACTCTTCATGATTTTCATCAAAGATCATCAAATAAGGTATGTGGGGTTCTTCAACAAGGATAATCCTTTCATCCCTGTACCCAAAATTTGTTTTAATTACAAATTTACTGAATTTTATGTGATTTCCCATGAAATTGAAGTTAGGGTTTATACCCATCATTGTTATTTACAAGCTTATGATGTTTCCAATGATTTAGAAGATGAATCACATGATTATATTCATATTTTCATACATAATGCAGAAATTTCCAGATTTTGAATAAATTTCTCAATGTTTACATTATCAAGCATGAGCAATTTGATGTTTTAACGTGAGATTTTATGCATGGGGTATTATCCCAAGATTGAATAGTATTACTTCATGAAAGATGTTGCTTTAAACATCTTATGAGAAGATTATTTTTAGTTTTGAAAAAAAGCTTTGATCTTTTGATCATAGGTTTAGCTATGAAATCCACTTTACAGAATTTAGATTAGCTGTATTTACATATTTACTTAGATAAAAGCATTTTTGGTTTCATAATAAACCATTATACTAGTTTAAAGTGGATTTCCAATAGAATGGACATAATGACTAAAAATCAAGTAGTATTTTGCACTGAGCGAGAAGTGTGGGATTAGCGTGTCCTATCTTCCATATAATTATGAGCCAATGTAGGAAATGATTGAGATTATTCCCATTTCTATATGGATGAAAGATTTAGCTTGTGACCGATCATATGAAAAGTAGGTTATACTCCTCTCCCCAACGTAAGGATTCCTCTTTAGGGGGACAAGAATGTTGGACTTCATGAATGTTCACATGGTTTATGTCAGTTAAGAGAACCTCCCTGCTAGTAAAAGTGAATAATTTGTTATGAGTATTTCCCTACTAGTAAAGAAAAGCTTTGAAAGGATTCCCTTCAGATAAAGTATTTTTCCATGAAGAATAAGTTTTCAGATTTCACTTTGCCTATATGATTTAAGAATAACAACAGAATACAAATTTCATAACTAAGTGTAATGGCTCAAAAGATTTATATTATGTTCTTTACTATTCATTATTTATGATATTTAGATTTCAGATTTACTCAAGCCTATGTGAGTCATTTACATTTAGCATGCATTGCTTTTATAAATTTTTATGATATTGCTTACTTATTCCATTCACCCCCATATACTTAGTTCATCATCAAAGTATCGATCCACATATACGTCTACGTGCTACATTATCTCGTAATGTACGTTCAAGTGCACAGTCTCAACAACGTGAGTGATTTTCTAGCATCTTATCTACATCTCTGTAGTTGGTAAGTCCTCATAGTTTGGGGACTTACTTATTTTATACTTCCAGTTTATTAGTAGTTGATTTAGTATTTATTTTAGATAGTTTGAGTCAGCTGGGGTTTTTCCCAGTGGCTCTCTAGTTTCAGTTAGTAGAGGCTTGCCATACTATCAGATTTAGTATTTCGATTTTGTTTCAGTATTTAGGTTTTTAGTATTGTTTTACCAAGACTTTTGAGATTTGTTTGTTTCATACATACCCAGTTATTTTAGATAGACTTTCACATTTAGTATGATTTTTTGTTCATATTCTCCTATTTTGAGACCCGGACTTAGTAGAAAGTAGCCAGGGTTAGCTCAGGACTCTTTGTAGTTTGGAGCATCGTATGGCATCTTGGGAACTCAGATTTTAGGGTGTTACAAAATATATGCCATTTGGGCCTCCTTCTTAAGCTCTAAAACCCTAATAGAGAGAAAAATCTTCAAAGTGAGTCTTGTGGGTTGATTAGGAGCATGATTAACTTGTGTAATCAAATTTTTCTACAAATCTAAGGAAAGATTCCTTAAAGTTTGGTGTTAATTTATTGATTTCTAGACCCAAAACCCCAAATGGGTTGAGGCTCAATTGTAAACACAATTGTGATTGATTTACTCAAATTTCTTAACCTATCTCCCTAATGATATTTGGACTATGGGTTGGTCTCGAAAATTCATTTTGTAAAGGTGGCACCCACTTGAGGGTTCGATGTCATTTTGGACCCATGATACAATAGTTCCATAATGGGTATTGTCATTCTTGTATTAATGCTTCGATTTTGTTGTCATAGCTTGGCTCATGGAAGAAGCTTTAATAAAATAAAAGGCAAAGATTTTTGGTTCGTGAGTGTAACACCCCGAGTTTGGTACCCTGGATGCTATACGATGGTCATAATCCCGAAGCACCACAATCTAACCCATGATTGGTAGTTGCTGTAATAACTGAGTAATAACACTGTATAATGCAGAATAATGGACTAAAATGTCATAAGGTTCAAAACTGTAATACTAACTAAAAGAAAATGATAAAGTCTGATAAAACATCAAAATATGAAATACTAAATATTGTCTGAACATCTAGTCTGAAAAGCCTCTAAACTGAACTGTCTAAATTAGGAGTTCATGGGACAATCCCCCAATTAACTTTACTGACTGAAATGTTGAATCTAATGAGATAACGAAATAAAAAAATATCCTCAAATGCTGAGGGCTCACTGCTAGTCTACAACTACTGGCTGAATGTCTGAACCTCTAAGAATACTCTGGGCTCGTACGTCTGAACCTATGGTATAAAATACCCTAGCGCAAAATAAAAGTATACGTCAATAAATGTGAATTTACTGGTATGCAAAGTGAGGTAAGGCTGAATGCAAGGGTTCATATGAATGAACTATAACCGACTGAATAACACAAACATGACTGCATTAGAATACATGTATGAATACAAAACTGTAACTAAAGTCATAAGGATTCTGAATACTGAGTTTACTAATAACATATATTGCTGATAACTGATATATCTAATTATTGATATACTGTTTGTTGAGTGACTGTGTCTGACAGTCGTATTTTTGATGGAACTAGCTAAGCTCCGTACTGAGTTAAGTGACTGTATCTAACAGTCCTAAAATTTGTAGAACTATATAAGTTCTTTACTAAAGACTGATACTGAGACTGTGGGAGGAAATCATCTACCGACATACCCCTTTTCTAAATAGATTTTGGGTCAAACCTGTAACCCTAGTTGGAAAGGTGTCAGTACCATGCCACGGGTAAAGACACTAAAGAGATACCCTCATCTGGTAGGTTCTCTAATGATAAAGGTGGGACCCTCAACTATCAGGTCAAGCTAACTCATCAACCCTCAACTAGCTGGTTTTAATTCTCAACCTACGCTGGTTACGTAGTTCTGGAATGCAAGGATTGCATCTAAGGATCACACCCTTTATTGGAAGGTGAGTCCCCATCCTTGGGTTCACTTGGTGCTGAATCCTACTCCCAACAGAATATACACTGAACTAATTTTCTAGTTCATACTAGGCTGGACTGATCTGTTATTGATTGTACTGATTAACTGAACTGAAATGAGTTTACTTAGTTCAGCTGACTGATGGAATACTACTGAGTTCAATTATTTGACTGAGTTTACTGAGGACTGAACTAAATACTGAATGGGATTGTATTGATACTAAGATTACGAGTTTTCCTGAGTTCTATAACTGAACTAGAGCACTTTTTATCGTGACATAATTGAGACTGTTTTTTAACTGACACTAGTTCTCGGCACACAACTAAATTATCGGGTATTAAATACCCCCAGGACTCAATATCATGAAAATAATAAAACATGACAATTCTTGAATACCTGATAATAGTCAACAACTCACAATACGATCTATAAGGTATTTTAATCAATCACTTGAAAGTTATGAATTTGCACATGAATAGGAATGCATACTAACACATCATAATTTCATTAAACCAATCTCATGAGCATTCCATCAAATACATACAAGGTATAGATTTAACATGGAAGACATTGTGAACATGTGGGTATATCATAAGTTCATCATTTAGACCACCAAAGGATCACAAAAGCACCATAGTCTCAATTTAGTATTTTATCAAACACATGGTAGGCGTAGTTTTATACTTGGGTATAATTAATAATGCTAATACACATGACTTTATAATTCAAGGGTTTCAATATAAGATAATCAAAATTCAACTTACATGCTATCATAATATCAAGAAACACATTTAGATTTCAACTTGGAACATATTCCACAACATCAACATGATTACATTTAAACCCACAACATGAAAATCATAATTCATGTTTTTGAAATAAGTTTCTTGAACTCTAAGGGTGGAAGGGATCCTTGGATAAACACATTACATACCTTGTTGAAGAATTTCTGAAAATTAATGGTGGAATCTTGAGTTCTTGATTTGAAATTTAAAAATCCTAAGGCTTGTTCTTGAGAGAAATTGAGAAAGAATATGTTTATTTTCTTCCTTGGATATTATATTTTATGTTTTGGGGACTGAGAGTCGGGGGAAAAGATCGAAATACCCCTAAGAATGCAGTCTTTTAATGAGTGAAAACTAGATTACCAACGCGCAGGTCGATGTGGTGCGTCGATTGTACCAACGTAATATCCAACGCGTCATGCCAAGATCATGCTGACTCACTGGAATTTGATGCTAGTAGCTGGGGAAAATATTAACCAATGCGATAAGTGACACGACGCGCTAATAGAATGTTGGTACACTATTTTGGGATTCCAAAGGAGATTCAAACAAAGTTTGAAAAATCCAAAACTTTTCCAAGAAAATCTATTGACCTTCCTGATCATGAATTAACTAAAATATAGACATTTAAAGGACATTATGGTCGCAAAATGAGATTGCCAACTTTCAAAGGCCTTAAAATAAACTAAGTTTGAATACTTAGCTATAATTATCTATACTGGGACCCCTTAAAAGCTTAAAAGACTAAATTATGCTAGGAATTTTGTGAGGTCTTACAATATCTGCCCCTTAGGAACATTCATCCTTGAATGTGTCTGACTGAACTAAGAGTACTAGTAGGCTAAATCTAATTACTATATATGAACATCTGGGATATGACTATAGGACTGATATTACTGATATACTAAATTATCACACTGAACATCCATATCTGATGCATGAGTATATAACTGAGCTAGTTTATGAATACATGATAGGGAGTACTGATAAAATGAGTTTCTAATACTGATCATGCATATCTGATACATAAACTAACTAATGAACATATAACTAAATATGCAAAGGTAAATAATACCAAGTTTGTAATGGAAATCTGAGCATGACACTGAATAAGCTTAAGGAAAGCCATTACCTTAGACTAATTCTGGATTAGTGGATAAGAGGTAAGGATAGTTGGTTCGCATGTCTACTTCTGCTTCCCAAGTAGCTCCCTCAACCAACTGATTCCACCAAAGAACTTTAGCAAGAGGGACTTTTTTGTTCCTCTGTCTGCGAGTCTGGTAGTCAAGGATTTCAACAGGGAAATCTTCGAGAGACAGGTTGTTCTGGATATCTAGGCCCTCTGTAGGGACTACTACTATTGGGTCACCTATGCACTTCTTAAGCAAGGAGACATGGAACACCGGATGGACTGAAGATAAATCTTAAGGCAATTCGAGTTCTTAAGCTACTTTGCCAAAGTGATTGAGAATTTTAAAGGGACAGACATATCCGGGATTGAGCTTTCCTTCTTCCCAAACCTCTTCACTCCTTTCATGGGAGAGAGTTTCAAATACACATAATCGCAAATATCAAACTTGAGATGCTTTCTAAGAACATCAGCATATGATTTCTATCGGCTCTGAGCTATCTTGAGCCTCTCTCTGATAAACTAAACTTTCTCTCAGATATCGAATACAAAGTCAGGCCCTACCACTATAGCCTCACCCACTTCAAGCCAACCACTAGGAGATCTACACCTTCTCCCATAAAGAATTTCAAATGGATACATCTTAATGCTGGAATGATAGTTGTTGTTGTATGAAAACTTAATCAAAGGCAAGTGGTCATCCCAAATACCTTTAAAATATATCGCACAAGCTCACAGCATATCCTCTAAAGTCTGTATAGTCCTTTCTGCTTGACCATATGTCTGATGGTGAAAAGTTATACTAAGGTAAACTCAGGTGCCAAGACCCTTTTGGTATGCTTTCCAAAAATAAGACGTGAACTGGGTACGTATATCTGAGAAAATGGACAATGGAACACCGTGTAATATGACCAACTCTCTGGTGTAGAGTTTGGCGTAATCCTCGGCAGAATAAGAGGTATAAACTAGAAGGAAATAATCTGATTTGGTCATCATATCTACAATGATACAAAATGAATCATGCTAACAACGAGTACGAGGCAAACCCGCCACAAAGTCCATTTTCACTTCTTCCCACTTCTAAGTAGGACTACTGAACTCTTGCATGAAACCTCTAGGATTCTGATACTCAATCTTAACCTGTTGACATATCAAGTAGTTATCCATAAACTCTGCAATATCTTTCTTCATCCCACTCCACCAATATATCTCCCACAAGTCGTGGCCCCTGGATGAATAGAGTAGCACACACCATATGCTTCTTCAAGAATTTTCTGTCTTAAGTCATTAATACCTGGCACACATGGATGACCCTGACAATGCAAAATAGCATCTCCCCCTTAGGAGAAAACCTCAACCTTCTGATCTCTAATAGATTCTTTCAACTTGACTATATTGGGATATCTATCGTGATTCTCCTTCACCTCAGAAACTAGAGATGATTATGAACTACTCTACACCCATACACTACCTTCTGCTGAGTTGACTAAGCAGATACCTAGTCGGGCTAACTGATGTAATTCTTGGGCTTACTTATTCTTACTGTCCTCAACATAAGCAACACTACATATAGACATTCTACTGAGAGCATCATCCATTATATTTGCCTTGCTCGGATGATAAAGGACACTCATGTCATAATTTTTCAACAACTCCAACCACCTTCCTTGACGGAGGTTTAGATCTTTGTGAGAGAACACATAATGGAGGCTCTTATGTTCTGTGAACATATCAACATGCAACCCATACAAATAGTGTCTCTAAATCTTTAAGGTAAAAACTATAGCTGCTAACTCAAGATTATGAATAGGATAGTTCTTCTCATAGGGCTTAAGGTATCTGGAGGCATAGGTTATGACCTTACTATGCTGTATGAGGACACAACCCAAACCTACTCTGGATGCATCACAGTACACCATAAAGCCATCTGAACCATCTGGTAAAGCCAAGACTAGGGTTGAGGTAAGTCAAGTCTTCAACTCCTGAAAATTCTTCTCACAGGGATCTGACCACCAAAATTTAACTTTCTTCTGAGTCAATCTGGACATGGGGGATGCAATAGATGAAAATCCCTCAATAAATCTATGGTAATAACCAGGAAAACCTAAGAAAATCCTAATATCTGATGGAGAGATAAGTCTGGGACAATTTCTCACTATTTCAGTCATTTGGGGATCAACTATAATGCCATCACCAAAAATGATATGGACAAGAAATGTAACTAACCTTAGCTAAAATTCGAACTTACTAAATTTGGCAATTAACTGATGATTTCTGAGTGTCTACAATACTATTCTGAGATGGTCTGCATGATCATGTTCACTGCAGAAGTAAACCAGGATGTCATCTATGAAAACTATCACAAACATGTCCAAGTACTGCTTGAACACACGGTTCATCAAGTCCATGAAAGTTGTTGGGGCATTGGTAAGACCAAAGGAAATGACTAAAAATTTGAAGTGACCATACAAAGTTCTCAAAGTTGTCTTTAGGATGTCACATTCTCTAAATCTGAGCTGATGATAGCCTGATCTGAGGTCTATCATAGAAAAATAACTATCTCCCTAAAGTTGGTCAAATAATTCATCGATTCTGGGAAGGGGATACGTGTTTTTGACCATTAATTTAATTGGTGGTAGTCAATGTACATCCCGAGAGAATTATCTTTTTTATGCATGAATAAAACTGGTGCGCCCCACGAGGACACATTAGGCCTGACGAATCCCTTATCTAGGAGACCCTTTAATAGTTCTTTCAATTCTCTGAGTTCTGCAGGTGCCATTCTATATGGCGGAATTGATATGGGATGAGTATGTGGGAGAAGATCAATTCTGAAATCAATTCCCCTTTTAGGAGGAATTCTAGGATGATCTTGAGGAAATACATTTGGGAATTAACATGCTAGTGGCACTAATTAAAAGTAGGGGTTTTTGAACTGGAGTCGTTGACTCACACAAGGTGATAGACACATCCCTTGGATATCATTTTTCTTGCTCGAAGGTAATAAATAAGCTGACCCCTAAACACTGAAGTACTACCCCTCCACTCTAGGATAGGTTTATTTGGTACCTAGAATTGGACAATTCTATTTCTGCATTCAGGCATCTCTAATTCTCATTCTATTTAATTTTGAGAATGACATCAAAATTAGCATCTCTAATTTGACTATGTCTGCAGAAGTTATTTTCTGAGATACCATAATCAGACAATTCATGTATAGCCGTCGGGCTATAATGGATTTACCCACTGGGGTAGAGCCTGAGAAATGCTCTACTAGAATTTTGGGATTGACTCCAAAATCAGCTGCTATATAAGGAGTAACAGAAAACTAGGAATCTCCTGGATCTAGCAAAGCATAAACATATAACTGATAAACTTGTAATGTACCAGTGACCACGTCAGCTGATCCTGTCGGTACTAAAGAGTGTAGAGTCTATTTGGATATTGCCACTGGTGGCATTGGATGAGGCACCCTATTGATTCAGATGATCAGACTGAGCTGGAGGACAATTTCGTTGACCCTGAGAACTTGACTGGGGACAATCTCTGACTTTGTAGCCTGGATTTCCATATCTGAAACAAACATCACTGCCAGCTATGCAAATAACCTGATGGCTCTTTCCATAAGTCTGAGAAAGAGGATTGGTTCGGGCACTACTGACACTACCCAGAGACTTAGAGCCTGGCACCTTATCTCTATTATTATCTCTAAATTTTGGCACTGGAGCACTAGCTAAGGATAGAGATGGAACTAAAGATTTCAAGTGGAATTAAGAACTATTCCCAGCCTCTAACTTAGGCTGAGCAAATATGAAACTACCTATTTTAGCTCTCTTTTTCTGGTTCTCTTTCTCCTTATTCTTCTGCTCCTCTATCTACTGAGCATGGATTATCAACTGAGCCAAGTCCATCTCACTTATTAATATTATGGTCCTACACTCTTTGACCACACTATCATTCACCCCAAATACAAACTTACTCATTCGAGATCTGCTATCTGCCATAACATGAGGAACGTATCTAGCTAATTGAGTAAACATGAGAGAATACTTTTTCACTATCATATTGCCCTACTTAAGATTAATAAACTCTAACACCTTAGTTTATCTTAGCTCTAGGGGAAAGAATCTATTTAAAAAAGTAGTGATAAACTTCTCCCATTCAATGGGCCCTGCATCTATGGCCCTCTCAGCTTTCCACTATTTAAATCAAGTGTGAGCCATATCCTGCAACTGATATGCAACTAGCTCCACACTCTCAATAGAAGACACCCCTATAATATCAGTAATTTTTTGAACCTGATCAAGATACTCCTAAGGGTCCTCATCTAAAGTATATCTAAAAAAATATAGGGTTTATTCGGGTGAAGTCCCAAATCCTGGCAGCAACAGTATTGGCCACTGGGTTGGCCGGAATAGCAGCTAGGTGCTCATTCTGGGCTGACACTAAATGAGCTAGGGTGGTGAATGCTGCTCTGAACTCCACACGGGAGACATGTTCACCCAAAGGATTAGGCTGGTCAGACTAAAGGGCTAGCTAATCTCCCATTCCTCTTCCCTGAGTTCTCTTTGGAGGTATTTTCTATAACCGAAAGAGAAAGTCAAATTAGAAAGAGATTTTAACTGGGGATGATGCTCACTCATTCAACATGAATACTGAAAGGAGGTAAACTATTTAAATAATATCTTATAGCCTCCTGTACATAAGTATGGCGTGCTACACATCTATGCACAAGACTCTACTAGATGCGGCTTATCAGACTTCCTAGGACACTGTTGAACCTTCGGCTCTGATATCAAGTTTGTAATACGCCAAGTTTGGTATCCCAGATGTTACATGGTGCTCACTATCTTGAAGGACCACAAGCTAAGCCATGGTTGTACCTGCTATAATAACTGAGTAATAACACTGTATAATGCAGAATAATAGGCTGAAATGTCATAAGGTTCAAAACTATAATACTGATAAAAAATGATAAAGTCTAATAAAACATCAAAATCTAAAATACTAAATATTGTATGAATATCTAGTCTAAAAAGCCTCAAATTGAACTATCTGAATAAGGAGTTGTGGGACAATACCCTAACTAAGTCTATCTACTGAAATATTGAATCTAATAAGATAATAAAATAAAGGAATATCCTCGAATGCTGAGGACCCACTGTTAGTCTACTGCTACTAGCTGAATGTCTAAATCGCTAAGAATGCTCTGGGGCCCGTACGTCTGAACCTATGGTATAAAAAACCATTATGCAAAAGAAGTATATAATAGTACATGTGAATATACTTGTACGCAAAGTGAGGTAAGGATGAATGCAAGGGTTCATATTCATGAACTATAACTGATTGAATAACATGAACATGACTTCCTGAGAATACATGCATGAACACATAACTATAACTGAAGTTATAAGGATTCTGAAAACTAAGTTTACTAATAACATGGTTTATTGATAATTGATAAAACTGATAACTGATATACTATTTCCTAAGTGACTGTGTCTGTTTGTCTTATTTATGATAAAACTAGCTGAGTTTTGTATTGAGTTAAGTGACTGTATCTGATAGTCCTGAAATCTGTAGAACTATCTAAGTTCTTTACTGAAGACTGAGACTGTGGGAAGTAATCACTTAACCGACATACCCCTTTTTTGAATAGATTTGGGGTCCAACCCGTAACCTTAGTTAGAAGGGTGTCAGTACTGTGCCATGGGTAAAGATACTGAAGAGATACCCTCATCTGATAGGTTCTCAAATAAGAATGGTGGGACTCTCTACTATTAGGTTAAACTACCTCATCATCCCTAAACTAGCAGGTTTTGATGTCTCAACCTATGCTAGCTACGTATATATGGAATGCAACAACTGTTTCTAAGGATCACACCCTTTGCTGGCAGATGAGTCCCCATCCTTGGGTTCATTCGGTGCTGAATCCTATCCCAACTGAATAGACACTGAACTAATTTCCTAGTTTTACTAGATTGGACTGATCGGTTACTGATTGTACTAATTAACTTAACTAAACTGAGTTTACTGAGTTCTTTTGACTGATGGAATACTACTGAGTTCTGTTATCGTACTGAGTTTACTAAGGACTAAACTAATACTGAATAAGACTAGATTGATACTGAGTTTATAGAATTTTCTTGAGTTCTATAACTAAACTAGAGCAGTACTGATCGTGACATGATTGAGACTTTTTTTAACTGACACTGGCTCTAGCCATACTGCTAAATATCAGGTATTAAATACCCCCAGGACTCAATATCATGGAAATAAAGACATAATAATTCTTAAATACTTGACAATAGTGAACAACTCACAACACGATATATAAGGCATTTTATCAATCACTTGAAAGTCATGAACTTGCAGATAAATAGGAATGCATACTCAGAAGTCATAATTTTATTAAACAAATCTCATGAGCATTCCATCAAACACATACAAGGTATAACTTTAACATAGAAGACATTTTCAACATGTGGGTATAGCATAAGTTCATCATTTAGACCACCAAAGGACCACAAAAGCACCATAGTCTCAATTTAGTATTTTATCAAACACATGGTAGGCGTAGTTTTATACTTGGGTATGATCAATAATGCAAATACACATAACTTAATAATCAAGGGTTTCAATATAAGTGAATCAAAATTCAAGTCACATGTTATCATAATATAAAGAAACACATTTCAACTTGGAACACATTCCACAACATCAACATGATTACATACAAACTCACAACATAGAAATCATAATTCATGTTTTTGAAAGAAGTTTCTTGAACTCCAAGGGTGGAAGGTACCCTTGGATGAACACTTTACATACCTTGTTGAAGAATTTCTAGAAATTAATGGTGAAATATTGAGTTCTTGATTTGAAATTTAAAAATCCTAAGGCTTGTTCTTGAGAAAAATTGTGAAAGAATGTGTTTATTTTCTTTCTAGGGTATTAAATTTCATGTTTTAGAGGTTGAGAGTTAGGGGAAAAAGACCCAAATACCCCCAAGAATGCGGACTTTTAATAAGTGAAAACTGGATTGTTGACACAGCGCGTCGATGGCACCAACAGAATATCTAACGCATTGCACCATGATCGCACCGACTCACTAGAATTTAACACTGGTAGCTGGGGAAAATATTACCAATAAACTTCAAACAAAGTCCAATAAACTTGTTCAGGAACACCTATTGACCTTCCTGATAATGAATTAACTAAAATATAGGCATTTAAAGGACTTTAAGATCATAAAATGAGATTGCAGACTTTTGAAGGCCTAAAAATAAACTAAGTTTGAATACTTAGCTAGAATTTTCTAAGTCTGGGTCCCCTTAACAAGCTTAAAGGACTGAATTAAGCTTGGAATTTTACGGGGTTTCATAGTGTGCTACTTCGAGTCAAGGTAGGTTAGTCTTAATTGTTGTTAGATTGAAATAAATTGCAATATATTTATGATGTTTTGTGAGAATGGGCTAGATCTTAGATGATAAATAGGTAAATGATGATGCTTGGGATTAGTGGATTCTCATAGCTATTAAACTTGTAAAGTATGATGCTTGACCTGTATCTTATAACCTTGGACATTTGTACTTATAGTCTCATAAATAATATGAGAACACTTGAGTTCCTCTAGTAGATAGAGTTCCATTGTTTTCTAACTTTAAGAGTATGTTGACTTTGATATGCATAGTTATGAAATAACCTTATTGTGTGGGATGACTTAGTTAGAATACTTGAAGATGATTTTTCTCTATAGGCCTAGTAAGGATTGATTAGCCCTTATGGTGTGATTTAGATAACCTAGCCTAATCTTGAGTAGAAGTTAGTCTTCAAAGGGAGAACTTTGGGATTATCGAGATTTTAGAGTGGAACTTAACCAGCCTTAAGATTGAAATATGTAATGCCTTAGTGGTATAAATACTTGTTGAATGTCTAATTTATATTATTGAGATTATAATGGTTAGACCCGATTGTCGGTTGATGCATGTGGTCGATGGTTAGGTAATATGTATTTTGATTAATTATCTTGTTGTTGTGATATGGATAGCCTTGGAAATGGTCGGTGAATTGAACCTATGGTTGTTCTAGCACTTACATTATTGATTAGTTCATCTAGTGAACCTCTAATCATGTTACCACTCTTTCCATAAAACAACCCTAATGATTAGGTCAATGTTTATGTGAAAGATTTCCTTTTGGGTTAGTATTGTGATAGTTAGGAGTAAAAAAGGCATCTAGAGAGCATATACTTGACATATAATTGACTTGCTAATAAATATGTTAATCTTGGAAAAGAAATGACCATGTATCTCATTTATGATACTAATGCTCGTGCATCTAATTATATTATGTGGTAATGATTAATAGTAAAGTATAAGGGTATGTGTTACCTTACTTCACTTATATTCTATTATTGTGGTCTTGTATATGTTTATTAATTTAACTACATATGTATGTGTCTATTGTTGTCTTGGAGGATGTGCTAATGTTATGATGATGCCTAGTAAATTCGGAGGATATAATGATTTTATGATGACACTCGATGAATTTTTAAGATATAAGGATGTTATGATGATGTCTAGTGAATTTGGAGGATATATTGATGTTATGATAATGCCTAGTGAATCCAGAGGATATAATGATGTTATGATGATGACCAGTGAATCCGGAGCATATAATGATAATATCATGATGCGCGGTGAATTTGGAGGATATGTTTATAATATGATGATGCCCGGTGAACCTGGAGGACATGTTGATGCTATGATAATGCCCGATGAATTTGAAAGAGGTAAAGATGTTATGATAATATTATGTGTGGTGAGTATATATAAATACAAGGATTTGTGAGAGGTTATGTCGCGTATGGCTAAACACATTTGTGTACATAGGATATGATGTCTCCCTTGGTGAGTCATTATACATTCTTAATCATTAATTGCTAGTTAGTTAATTCTCATTAGTAACTAAAAGTAGATTTTTCTAAGTATTGGGTTAAAGATAATTGGTATGAATAATCTTGTATAGAATTAAGGACTTCTCCTATAGAATATACTCAACTTGGATAAATGGTTATGCTATGAAAATTCTCCTAGTAAATTTGCTTATGGGATAACTAGTTATCCCTAATAAGTAGTTATGACTTGCGGGTTAGAAGCCTAGTGAACTAGTTGGTGGACCTTACATAGTTAAATTATGGAGACTATTAATTAAGGTTGTAACATGCACAATGATAATAGACTTAGCATTGTATGATGAAGAGTCAAATTGGCATCTAGCATGTAATGTCGTTGGTGGCTTAATTGATGATTTATAAAACTAGGATGCTAACTAGAAAATGACTTTGGGATGGGTGAATAAACAAGTGTGTTAGTGATTTGTAGCTTCTCTATTTGATTATTTGCAAACTAAAAGACTTGGAAACTAAGTGGCCCATGGAAATGGAGGCTAGATAGATTATACTAGACATGGAGTTTATTAATAAATTAGAGATTAAATATCTATATAACTATGCTACGGTGATATCGATTTCATTGTATGAAATTATGGTATCAACGATGATTGCAAACCTCGGTAAGAGGCCATAGTAGAAATGTGAAATCCGTGGCTTTGGTGAGTTGTTTGGCTAATTGTGCCTTGATATGTCGATGAATTGATATTTTGGTGTACTCTCCGATGGTATGGGATGCTGTGATGAGTTTTTTGCATTGTGTTCTTTGGGTGTACTTCCCGGCGGTAAGGGACATCATGACAAGTTTTTTTGCTTTATACTCTAATGTTGGTAGGTATGATAATTATGGTAATTAGAGGACCATTATGGTATATGTTGTTATGGAATGTCGTGCTATTGTTCTAGTTGATTTGTTATCTTATACAGTGATATCGGGGAAGATGCAGGTTCAATTTTGTACCTTGAATTTAGGTTATTTTCTTACTTTATATCATCCTTGTATCATAATTTATCTCAGTCGACTGATTATGCCTAATGAGTACCCATGTTTTGGTACTCCTACTACACTTCTGTACCTTTTTGATGTAAACCTGAGTTCTAGTTGTTGTCATTGAGTAGAGATCGCGTTGTGTTTATCATCAGGAGATAGAGTGAGCTCTTGGAGTTTGAGTTTCCCTTTTGCTTTTCTCTATCCTTATTCTATCTTTTGTGTTCAAGTCAAATGTATGAAACTATTTAAGACTACTTATACTTTGAGTTGAATTTTCTATTATTGAATCTAGACTCTCTTGTACGAATACTATCAGTTCATGGGATTGGTATTAGAATGTCGGTTGTCTTTATTATGGAATGTTGTTGATTATGTTGTGTTCATATATAAGGTCCATGTTAGACGTTCCTACCAAAGTAACCCATTTCCCTAACTCTGGGTTACGGTATTGTCCTACTGGTGCGTTGTAGTAGGTGACATTGTGACATCGAAATCAGGTTGTAATAAATTGGTATCAGAGCCTAAGTTTTGCCGATGTTATTTATACATGATAAAGTGCCTAATAGAGTCTTGTAGATCAAACCTTTAACGTCCATTTCCTATCTTTGGGGGGCTATGGGACATTCTTAGGAGTCTTTCACTATTTTTAGTCATATCATGCTATAAGTCTGAGTTGGTTTGTTTGATATTCTTTTGACTTCACTCTTTCACAGATGCCCTAGATTCGTGCTTCAGTTATACGAGAGGAGGGTCCAGAGACACAAAATCATGATGTGTCCCCAGTTAGAGATCAGGGTGGACCTCCTAAGAACCTTATTCCTTCACCCGAGCGAGAGACTCCTCCACCCCAGCCAACAGTGGGCCAGGGACCATCCCAGGCTTTACCATGATTCATCCTCGCTTTTTTTCTTAGAGATGCTTTAGTTTAGTTGTTAGGTATTATTGATAGTTCACAAATTACTGGGACAGGAGTGCAGCTTACAGTTACAACTCCTGGGTTTGAGGTCCCTCCTATTTCGGTAGTTGTTCAGCAGACAGTCGATCAGCCAGTTGTGACTCAGCCTGTTATGTCTAATAGAGAGCAGAAGACGTTGGGTGGATTCTTAAGGCTGGAACCACCTAGGTTTTCTAGGGCTCATGGAGAGGATGCATTTGACTTTTTAACTACTTTTGAGGTTAGGCTTCGTGGGTTAGGCCTTCTTATGACCCGTGGTGTGGATTACACTATATTTCAATTGGACTTGTCTGGTCGTCTTTGATGGAGAGGTTTTGTAAGTTCTGGGCCAGTTGGTCTCACTCTTAGGCTTAGTTCTCAAAGATGTTCTTGGAGAAGTGTATGTCGGGCAGCCTTTGAGATTATTTGAGAGATTAATTCTTTAAGACTCAAGAAAGAACAATTAATGTATATACTTATTTATATACAAATACAAATAATAAATTGTATATACTCACAGCTAAATTATCCTGATAAAACTAATAAATTTATTTTAAATATATAGTTCTACACCAAAAAACTATAAAATACAAAAACATACAAAATATAAAATTCAATCAAAAAAAAAAATAATAACAACAACAAACCCAATGTAATCCCATAAAATGAGGTCTAGGAAAAACAACAAGATGAAAAAAAACAAGAAGGAAAAAAGAAAATACAAAAAAAAATGAAAAGAATAAGGAAAAAACAACAAAAAGAGAAAAAAAATGATAAACAAAAAAAGAGAATACAAAAAAAAAAGATGAAAAATAATCGAGAAAAGGAAAAAAAATAAGAAGAAAAAAAGAAAGAATAATAGAATTTAGACATAGAAGGGAGAGAAATAGAAAAAAACATAGGCAGATAAGAATCCAATAAATGTAGTTATTTTGTTTTGATGTGATAGAATTAGAAAAATGATGCTACCCACTACTTCATTTTTAGTTAAGGTTCTCTATTTTTGAAATTTGGCCCAATGTAAAATAAGAGAAGAAGAAAAGGCATTCTTTTTACAAATTACATACTTTTAATATGACTAGTTTAGGTTACATGCATTGCACATGTATCAAGCGTTTATTAGTAAAAACTAATGATAATATATGTTTTGATATCTAAATTAATGAATTTTAGTAAAATATACAAACAACAACAACAACATAAAGAATGTAAACCCACACAGTAGAATTTGGAGAGGGTAGAATGTACACTATACCACTACCTTGATGGTAGAGTGGTTGTTTTCAATAGACCCTCAGCTCAAATTAAAAGTATGCCAAAATATTATAGAGAAATAAGTACCAGAATGAAGAAAATAATCATGAAAAATACTATTGACAACCTCCCAAATCATCCTAAATAGTAGTCCTAATAGAATACAATGATAATCAAAGTACAAAAGCCACAACTAATAATTAAACTAAGAAATTATGTTTTAATTTTTAATTGTTTGTGTTTATGATTTCAAGGACAGAATCCATAGATTTTGTCTTAAAACATGACCCAGTTCATATGCAGTCTCGATGTCTGCTAGAGCTACCTTGCGAACACCAGATGAAGGGGATGACTGTAAAAGAACAATAAGCACTACATATCCCAAGGACATGAGCAGCTAGGCTTCACCATTAAATAGTTTGATAATATGATTATGACTTCTTTTCTTTTCTTTCATAATTATAAAAACATTGGTAAGCCCCCAAATTCAGTATGGCCCAACAGTTAAGTCATCGGCAGAGGAAACCACTCACCAATAAAAACTGATGAAGAAGAACAAGCAAGAGATATTCCAAATATTTAATCATCAGACTAAATGTTAATCATAGTCAGAATCCCCTCGGCGAAAAATTAAACTATTTTATACATGGTTGAAATTATTTTTATATGTATATATAATAAACATTGAATCATCTTACCTAGTTTATGTGTCTACTTATTTATACTTTTAATCCCTTAGTGAAAATCTTAGCTCTGCAATTTTCACAGTCAAGTTCTACGTATATCATGATCTTTTACTAACAAAGGCAAGAGAACAGATTCAGTCATTATAATGACCCTCCAGGTTATATTTTTCATTTTCATGTTTTTTCTATATTTAGAGCCTTGGTATAGCTGTCAAATGTCAGATATAACTTTTTAGGACTGATAATCTAGTTACTGAGCAGTTCATTCAATTTTAATAGCCATTTTCTTATTTTGGATCTTTTAAAGTTTAAAAAAATGGTCTCAAGCTAAAACAATAGGTAAATGGCCTAGGATAACAATTTTGATAGTTTCGTTAGCTCCAGAATGTCGATCTTAGGCTAGAGGAATCTTTGTCCTAGGTCTCGATGCTTTTGAACTCATTTTGCGCTATTTCATGGATTTTGGTGAAATCGTTAACCTTGAGTATAGGACTCACATTATATAGAAACCACCTTTAATGGAAATTTTGATAGTTTTGTTGAGTGTGGAACACTAAATTTAATAAGGTAGATATAACGACCCGAGACTACCCCCTAATCATCACACGGTACTTAGGACCACAAGTGATCCTAAGCTAACCCTTGTACTAGCATAACTCAAAAGCAACTGAATAAAATGCATAAATCTAAAGAAAATAAGGAAAACTTTTTTCTGAACTTGATCAATACAAAGCTATATTAAGAAGATTACAACTCTTCTTATACAAAACAAAACTAAAATTGAATACATTAACTATACCGACTGTCTATGAAGCCTCTACTATACTGACTATAGATAGCTGAGACGCGACTCCAACTACCATTAATCAATATATATAAGTAAGAAAATAAAGTACATGAACAACATCTAAATGAAGTCCCTGAAGTAGAAGGACTCATTATTTGCTTTCTGGAATCTAAAATGGTCTAACCGTGATAAGCGCGCTATAAATGGTACCAATATTATGAGAAAATGTATCACATAGACATATATGCGGATCAGTACTTTTGGAATGTACTGAGCATATGGGGGTGAATGCAGAAGTAAAACTATATCAATATTTGTATAAACTTGTAAAATAATGCATGCTAAGTATAAATGACTCACATTGGCTGGAATAACTGAAATCTGAAATTAATGAATCATGAATGATAAAACATACTATAAAAATCTTGTGAGTCATAACAATTAGTTCTAAAAACTGTAATTTTACTCTTTCTACTAGTGGACTAAGTAGAACTGAAGTTAAGTGTGTTTTCAAATCATACAGGCTAAGTGTAAAAGGACTCACCTTGTATAAGTAAACTAGAATATAAAATCTCATAGCTAATATCTAATGTAAAACAATATCTAAATAAAATTAAGAGCCTTTGCACTTAGTTTAAAAAGTTGTTCTTTTCTAAAAACTATACTGCTCTAAAAATTGTTCTATTCTAAAAGTTGTTCTGTTATTCTTTTCTATTAGGGAAATTCTTCTGAAAACTATTCTGCAAGGGAGGTTTTTCTAATCGACATACACTATGTGAGCTATCATAGTATCCAACGTCTAGTTCCCTTATGGGAAAACGTCACGTTGGGGAGAGGTATCAGACTCTTGCCAAGTAGTATAACCTAACCTAAATGATCACAATCTGTATCTGTCATCCATATAAAAATGGTAATAATCTGATAATCTAAACCTATGTTGGCTCGTAGTTCTGTGGAAGTAGGATGCGCTAAACCCACACTTCCCACTTGGTCTAAATACTACTCCCTTTAATCTGTATGCTCATTCTGTAGGAAATCCACTTTAAAAACTAGCATGAGGGTTTATAATGAAAACCAGTTATGCATTTGTCTACTTTAAGCTGTAATCAAAACTAATCTATTTTCTGTAAACTATAATAAAACTGTATAGTGGATTCCATAACTTAACTAAGGATCAATAGATCAAATCTTTTCTGAAAAATCTGAATATAAGCTAGTCATAGGGTTCTTAAAGGCAACATCCTTTTGAAACATCAATATTAAAACTAGGACTTAATACCAATGCTTTAACTCATGTCAAATCATCACCATGTTCATTCTTGATAAATATGATCTTGAAATTTCTTTAAAATTTCTAGTCAAGATAATACAATTCAATCCTCAATATATATGAAACAAGTCAAACATAAGGACATGTAAAAATAGAGATGCCATTCGTCATTCAAGTCGCTTGCATTATTACAATATTCAAATATAAATCATTGGGTATGAACCCTAAAATAAAATTCATGTAAAATCATGTATAAACATCATTGAAAGCTAGTTTGGGAACAAGGGTGAAAGGATTACCCATGTTCATAACCCCACATACCTTAATAGACTTGATTTAATGTAGAGAACTTGGCTTTAAAACCCTAGGAGATGATCTTGAAAACTTTCTTGAAATTTTTGGATTGGGAAACTTAATTCTCGATCTTTATTGAAGAGGATTGATTGAATTTTATGCTCTTGGATTAGAAACTTTGAATTCTTTACTATCTTGAAGAAAATGTAATGGATTCTTAAAGTTCATAGATGATGGACTTAAGGACAAACCCTAATCTTGTTCTTGTGAAAAAAGAGAATTAGGGGTTTTCAAAACTGATTTATAATAGCTAAGTACATGATTTTTATAATTAAAGTCATGGGAGTTGAGGAAAAAGACAAAAATACCCCTCTGAATTCAAATAGAAATTTTTGAATTTCAAAGGGGACGATCTTGGTTGATAGGTCATCAACCAAGTGATGACCTATCATACCAAGTCATCACTCAGAAACTGATTTTATGAGTTATTGGTCTTTGGTGATGACTTGGGATGATAGGTCATCACTTAGGTGATGATCTATCAACTCAGGTCGTCACTTGGAAAATAATTTTTGTGAGTTTTGGGCCAAGGGTGACGACTTGGGCTGATAGGTCATTACTTAGGTTATGACCTATCAACTCAGGTTATCACTTAGAAGCTAAAAAATATGGCTCACTGGTTTGGGGTAACGACTTGGATGATAGGTCGTCACTCGTCACTTAGGTGATGGCCTATCAACTCAGGTCGTCACTTTGTTGACAGACATATGGAAGTAAAATAAGTATAACTTTTCGCTCTGATATCGGATTAAGGTGAAACAAAATGCGTTAGAAAGAAGATTCAAAGAAATTTCATTTGATATATAGTAGGATACATAATTATTTATGTAAAAGGAGTAATGTTAATCTAACTTTTATCCAAGATAAAATGTTCACTAAAACTTAATCGATAGGAGCGATCTCAACTAGTTTTTAGTTTGGAAATTTTTATGACCTCGACTGATATAAAAGGACATTTTCACACTATAGAACTGATCATCACACATATATAGACATAGAATCATTGGTTTCCAGTCTGTATACCTGATAACAATGGTTTGAATTCTAGTTAAAAAATAGGGTTTCTTATATTATCTTCCCCTTGGAATCATTCGTCCTGGAATGATGGGTAGAAACTTATTGAAACATTAAAAGTATGGAATAATATAGACATAATATGTATGCTAATAAATGATATAGCTGAGCTGAAACTTTAAAGTTTATCATGAAGCTAATTTCTGAGCTGACTTGACTTTACTAACTATAAGGAACTAATTCATATTGGGAGTTTAGAACTCACGTGAAATTTCCATGATACAATCATTAATATAGAATTGTGAAGTGCTAACTATACATTAAAAAAATTCCAAGAGTTACTAAGGAGGGAATAGATTATGCAATTTCTATTTTAGGAATTATCACTCAACAAGACACGTATAAAACTCAAAGGAAAAGGGCTTCATGGCATCACCAAGTATGTTATGTAAGCACGGTTCATGAGGTAATGAAACCAAGGTTATACAAACATATTACAATGTCTGAAATGGAATACTTAAAAAACTGAGGTTATGCACTAAACACTTATGAACTGAGTCATGACTAAACAGCTAAATCTGAAACTGATGCATAATGCATGAACTGAGATGAGTTCGTAATTTGCATGAATATGAATCTTTTACCTTATGGAATAGCTATATTCATGAACTTTAGTTAGTAAGACTAGATGGAAAGATAGAAACCATAGGAACTTATTTGTGTGACTGCTAATCTGAATTACTAGCTATACAAATTAACTCATACTATAAGAATATACTCAACTGGAATAATCCTTTGACACTTTTTCTAGGAAATTCTAATGACATTATGGAGCAAAGAATCTTGGGCATGGTCTAAATAATACATCTGAATAAGAAATCACAATATGGCTAGAATTCTATAATATGGAACACATACCTACGAAACATCAGCTAAGATAGAGTTACTAAGCCTTATGCCCTGCAACTACTAACTTTTAAATTTAGCCACACTTCTTAAATACTCACTCAACTATAATCTTCCCCTTAGATACCATACTCATTTGATTCAAAATATAATTCTCATATGGGCATTTATAAATCCATCTACTAAAGTCTAAACTAAACTAAATTAAATTCTCTCACCGTGATCAAGCCTAACTTGAAATCACCAGATACAACACGCTACCCTATAATACTAGTTTAAACCATATGATTCAATCTTCTATGTCTCTTTTAGAGCTGACTCCCTAAGCATAACATGCCTTGGAACTTCAATGACTAACTCAGACTTCTTACTATGGATTCAGCAGTGCATATTATATTTCTTCACTTATATCTCAACATAACACTCAAGCCTATCTTTATAACCACACACGAACTTCTAGGAAAACAACCACAAAAGCATCCTTCTCACATTCTCTAAACCCTTATCATTAACAATTTCTATGCACTATTCTTTGGAAAATCACCTACAAAATCTCAACTAACCATGAAATATATCAAAAACTTGTCCTCAATCTTACTTCACACTTATAACCTTAGATTGAAAAGGATACAATAATTTTTCCTAGCCAAACAATTACTCATCACATCTATCCTTACATAAATAAAATCTCACTAAAGTTCTGACACATGAGGACTTGAAGCATGAAAGAATAGTATACATAACTTTGACACTTAGTTGAGGTTTGGGGAATAGAATTTCACCGACATGGATTCATTAAAGAGATCTAAAATGAGGACATACAGGATATAAATCTGAATTTTACTGATCATTAAGCGTGTTCCATGAGTCATGGGAACTGAGTATACTATAAAACATGAGTACATGAGCTGCAAGACCTGAGTTTGGAGTTTATGAATTCATGGAACCGGATTCGTACTGCTGGGTGGACTAGAACTCCTCACACTAAGAACTGAGAGAGTGCATGATTTTTCCATAAGGTGCATGAATATGAGCTATGATCATAGAGCTGACAGGTAAAGCATGAGTAGATATCATAATGAATGAAAACCTTGCACTGTGATAAGAATGGATCAGGCATCTTCCTCCCCCTACTGATGTTCTACAATACACTGGTATCACTACTAGAATCTGAAAGCCTGACTTGGTTACTTGTTCTATCATCTCCCCCTTAGCTTAAATCCATCACAGTATGTACGGGAACCACTTAATCAACACTTCTAAACTGAACTATCCCCACTTTACTCTAGAATTTGGGGTATAATAATATATTTAATTGGTATACTTACCCTGAATGTCTATGCCCGATAATTTAAAACTTGTTGCTAGTGCTTTCTTCTGAGATACAATTCTTAGCCCTCTATAGCCCCAACAATCATCATGTAACAACTTAAAATTGACCAACTTAGAATTTTCAACTCCTCTTTATATTAGTTCAACCTTCAAGGATTCAAACTTAGATTCTAACACACAATATGGATATCCCCAAATATTTAATAACCATACTGCCTTCATCATACTCTACAAATATTATACCTCTAAACTTATATTTCTTCCTAAACCATGAGAACTACTATTACACCTGAACATCTGACAGTAACATCTTATAGTTCATAACGAAGCTGGTAAGAACATCAATTACTACATCAATAGCCCCATTCAAACTGAGTGATCAAGAATGCTACATATCATAATACATAGCTCAAATTCCTGCATACACTGTATCAAGTCTACTGATTTACCTTACTTACAACTAGCATCTCTAACTAAGCAATCAATACATTCACCGTAATGACCATTCACTGTTCAAACTTAATGTCTAGTGCTAAACATGATTAAAAACCTAACCTCACATACTATTCTCACTTGAAGGCTATAAAATAAAATATCAAGAAATACTAGTCCGCTACAACCTTATAATAACACTAACTGATCATGATCGCATGGTCTTATTATTATAATACATTACACCTCCTCCTTCTACACATTATGACTATTTACCCATCTATCCACCTAAATTACTTCATAACTGTATAAGTTTCAACAAAACTCCTTTTTTTAACAACAAGGAAAGCCTAAATTAACAATACTCAACCACCAAATACTTTCATCAATAACCAATACTTTTTTTAACATAATAAATACCATAAATAACTTCTTTCACACTTCAAGCAAACATCAATTCTACTTAACTAACAACTCTTTCTCTACCTTTCACTAAACTAACACACATGGACATATCACTTCATTACTAACTCAATCGTATGCAAAAGTTCATCTATATACATTCAATCAATCACCATCACCTCCTTTCTTGTCACTACACTTCTAAGCCCATACATCTGACTATAAGAATATTCTACTACGTATAAATCATAACACTCTAGGTTGCAATATCCCTCGAATGCAAACTATATTTAACAATCTAGGTTCACACTATCTCTTTTCACCAGCACTATCTGTATTAAAGAGTCAATGGGGAATCTGGATACATATCTTACTCTGTCTTAACTGAACAACTCATAAGAATAAGGAAATAACTTTCAAATTGAGGAACTTATAACACACTAGCGAGCTCCTCTCAAGCTCCTTTGTCTGACTTCTGAAGTTACTGATAGAAAATCTGAAATCATCATCTTGGGAAGAATCGGAACTTACTAATCATGTTATCCCAAGAATAATACATAGATGGATAAGTATGGATTAATATATAAATCGACAGATGTTCTTGAGGAAACAACTTTACAGCACGATCTAGAGTATGAAAGAAAGAAAACTTTTCTTAAATGCCCTGTAGCCTCTTAAAGCAAAGTACAAATGTCTCCGTACCATTCTACAAGACTCTACTAGATACAGATTCACATATACCCTAGGACATTTGAACTCAGCGCTCTGATACCAAGTTTGTAATGATCTGAGACTACCCCTTAGTCATCATATGGTACTTAGGACCATAAGTGATCGTAAGCTAACCCTTATACTGGCATAAATCATGAGAAACTAAATAAACTAAATAAAACACATAAATCTAAAGAAAATAAGAGAGATAATCCTATGTTATTTTATCATGTTCTATGCTTTGGATGCTTCTATATACTATCTTTTATCTTGAGTCGGGGGTCTATCGAAAATAGCCTTTCTACATCTTTTGAGGTAGTGGTATGGATTACGTACATACCCTCCCCATACTCCACTATATGGGAATATACTGGGTTTGTTGTTGTTATAAATCTTTTCTAAACTTGATCAAGACAAAGCTATGTTAAGAAGATTACAACTCTGTTAATACAAAACAAAATTGAAACTTCATACATCAATTATATTAACTATCTATGAAGCCTTTGCTATACTGACTATAGATAGTTGGGATACGAGTCCAACTACCACTAATCAATACATATGATTAAGAAATTAAAATACATAAATAACATCCAACTAAAGTCCTTAAAGTAGGAGAACTCATCATCTACTATCTAGAATCTGTAACTGTCTGATCGCGATGAGCGTGGTACAACTCTTACCTATATTATAAGACAACGTAGCACATAGACATATATGTGGATCAGTACTTTTGGAATGTACTGAGCATATGGGGGTGAATGCTTAGGTAAAATAATAGCTTAATGTTTGTATAAACTTGTAAAATAATGCATGTTAAGTATAAATGACTCACATTAGCTGGAATAATTGAAAGATGAAAATGATGAATCATGAATGATAAAACATATCGTATAAATCTTGTGAGTCATAACACTTAGTTCTAAAAGCTATACTTTTACTATTTCTGCTATTGGACTAAGTAGTTAAGTCTGTTTTCAAATCATGCAGGCTAAGTGTGAAAGGACTCACCTTGTATCTATAAAATAAAAGATGAAATCTCATAGCTAATATTTAATGTAAAACAATATCTAAATAAAATCATGAGCCTTTACGTTTAGTTTTTAAAAGCTGTTCTTTTCTAAAAACTGTATTGCTCCAAAAGCTAATCTGTTCAAAAAGTTGTTCTATTATTATTTTCTATTAGGGATATTCTTTTAAAAACTACTCTGCAAGGGAGTTTTTTCTAGCCGACATATACTAGGTAAGCTATCATAGTGTCCAACGTCTAGTTTCCTTATGGGAAAACCTTACATTAGGGAGAGGTGTCATACTCTTGCCAATGACTAAAACCTAATCTAAGTGATCACAATCTGTATCTGTCATCCATATAGAAATAAAAATATTTTGATAATCTAAACCTACATTGGATCATAGTTCTAGGGAAGTAGGATGCGCTAAACCCACACTTTCTGCTCGGTTCTAAATACTATTCTCTTTAATCTATATGCTCATTTTGTAGGAAATCTAATTTAAGAAATAGCATAAGGGTTTATAATGAAATCTAGTTATGCATCTGTCTGTTTTAAGCTATAATCAAAACTTATCTATTATTTGTAAACTATAATAAAACTGTAAAATGGATTCCATAACTTAACTGAGTATTAAAAAATGAAATCTTTTCTAAAAAATCTAAATATAAGCTAGTCATAGGGTGCTTCAAAGAAACATCTTCTTGAAACATCAATATTTAAACTAGGGCTTAAAACCCATGCGTTAACTCATGTCAAATCATCACCATATTCATACTTGATAAATAGGATCTTGAAATACCTTTAAATAATCTAGTCAAGACAATGTAATTCAATCCTCAATATATGTAAAATACAACAACAACAACAACAACAATAACAAACCCAGTGTATTCCCACATAATGGGGTCTGGGGGGGAGGTAAGATGTACGCATTCCATACCTCTACCTCTAAAGAATCTCAATATATGTAAAATAAGTCAAACAAATGGACATGTAAAAATAGATATGCAATTCGTCATTCAAGTCACTTGTAATATCATAATCTTTAAATAATAATCATTGGGTATAAACCCTAAATTGAAATTCATGTAAACTCATGTAAAAACATCATTAAAATCTAATTTTGGGCACATGGGTGAAAAGATTACCCTTGTTCATAATCCCACATACATTAATTGACTTGATTTGATGTAGAGAACTTAACGTTAAAACACTAGGAAATGATCTTAAATCTTTGTTGAAATTTTTGGATTAGGGAACTTAAATATCGATCTTTCTTGAAGAGGATTAATTGAATTTCATGTTCTTGGATGCTTTTCTTCAAGTTCTTGGATTGGAAACTTTGAATTCTTGACAATCTTGAAGAGAATATAATGAATTATTTAAGTTCTTGGAAGATGGAATGAAAGAGAAACCCTAATCTTGTTATTGTGAATAAAGAGGATTAGGGGTTTTCAAAACTGATTTATAATGGCTAAGTACGTGATTTTGATAATTTTAGTCGTGGGAGTTGATAGAAAAGACCAAAATACCCCTCTAGATTTAAATATAAATTTCTTAATTTCAAGGGTGACGACCTAGGTTGATAGGTCATCAACCAAGTGATGACCTATGACACCAAGTCGTCACTCAAAAGATTATTTTATTAGTTGGTCTTGGGTGACGACTTGGGCTGATAGGTCATCACTTAGGTAATGGCCTATCAATTCAGGTTATCACATGGATGCTAAATATAATAGGTTACTGGTTTGGGGTGACGAATTGGCTAATAGTTCGTCACTTAGGTAATGCCCTATCAACTTAGGTCATCACTTTGTTGACAGACAAATATGCTGAAGCAAAATGAGTATAACTTTTACTCCGATATAGGATTAAGGTGAAACAAAATGCGTTGAAAAGAAGATTCAAAGTACTTTAATTGGTTATATATTATCTTATGTAATTATTTATGTACAATTTGTAATGGTCATCAAAATTTGACCAAGGCTAAAATGTTCACCAAAACTTAATCGATAGCAGCGTTCTTAACTCGTCTTTGAGTTAGGAGATTTTTATGACCTCAACTGATATAAAATGATGTTTTAACACTATAGAGTTGATCATCACACATATATAGACATAGAATCATTTGGTTTAGGTATTTATACCTGGTAACAATGGTTTGAATCCTAGTCTGAAAATGGTGGTTGTTACATTAGCATAGTTCATTTATGTGCATGGATTTTTGAATGAAACCTAAGGACCCGATCAGAGATAGTTAGGACTTACCAAAAAAGATTAGTGCCAAGTTGTTGATGCAGTTTCTTAAGTGGATTGGTGATGACTTAAGCAATAGACAGTCTAGCAGCCAAGCAGTTTGTTAATTGAAGGTTGGCCATTTGGCATGATCACTTAAGCGGCCATCGCAGGTGTTAAAGGTGTATTTTATGTTCCATGAATTTTATCTTTTATTTCAAAGTGGAAAACATCATTAATGACCTCGGGGAGCTCAGCAATTATGGGTAAATTGTAATTTGGAGTTGGGTTAAGCTTGAGCGCATTATAGTGATTAATTTCTAATCGTTATGTCATTAGTTTCCAATTTATTTTCCATTCGAGTCATAGATCAATTATTGATTTTACCACTTAGTGTTGGCACTGTCTGGGGGGTTTTATTGATCTTAGATCATACATAATTTTGGGGCAAGTGATCCTTGATCTAAGAGGGACCCAATGACGGGCTCAATTTTTGATTATATTAATTGTCCCCACTATTCAATTTTTAGCCTAATTTCTGACCTGGATATTAAATTTACAATATGGATCTCGATATTCTTATATTGATCCCTGGAATATCATTTTGATAGAATGATAGTAGTTGTAGACATCTCAGAAGGGAAAAGCTTCATTATAGAGGTTTTCTCATGCTTTCGGAGGTGCCTAGGTAGGCTAGGTTTATCTTTCTTCTAGACTTTCCTCTATTATAGTATTAGTGTGATATTTTTCTAAGTGTGGGTGGGTTGTTATGGCTCGGATACTCATTAGTGTAATTCCGCTTAATTTAGTTGATTAGGGACCTTTTGGGGTAGAATCCAGCCTTTGTCTACCTTAAAGTAGTCTATGATTATCCTTTAGAATTATACTTATCTTACTTAGTACCTTGGAGAAAGACTGTGAAGTCTTAGTCTAGGTTCAGATAGGTGCTTACCTAGGTTGTTTTTTGAGACTCCAAGTGGTCCCTATTACCTTTTTTTAAGATAGGATGCTTAGAATAATGCCTCTTTGTCCTAAATGATCTCATAACTGCTTCTTTAGGCTATTGCCTGGGTTTGGGTTGACTTAGTCATAATAATAAGCATAGTTAGATTCGGTACCTCGGGTAGGGTTGTATTTGACCTTAACCTATGTTTTCTAGCTTATTAATTGGAACTTGCTTCTAGTAAAAGGATTTGGCCGTCTCAAATTTGAATTTACGACTAAATGTACTTGACATGGATTAAGACTCTAGGATATCACAACTCATTACTTACTGAGTAGTTTTAGTTTGAGTCTGCTATTGCTATATTATTATTATCTATTATTTTCATTTCGAGTGTGGTATTTACTATATTGTTACTATCTTTTTGGTTTAGTTCAAATCTGGTGTATGCTATATTATTATTATTTACTTGTCTCGATTCATGTTTGGTATTTATTATCATCACTATTATTGATCTGAGGTCAATAATAGATACTATAGATATAGATACTATAGTGATTATGGCTGGAAAAGGAGTATAAGGTATGTAATATCACATATTTTGTATCATTTTACTTCCATTTCGCCTATGTCCCATTCTTACATAGCCTGATAAACCAAATTCAGGCCAAACATATATGCCTTACCAATCTCGAACCACCTAATAGGAGATCTACACCTCCTAATATACAATGCCTCAAAATGGGCCATCCCAATGCTAGAATGACAGCTATTGTTGCAAGCAAACTCTACAAGAGAAAGATGCTCAACCCAATTTCTATCATAATCAATCACACATGCACGGAACATAGCTTCCAATGTCTGAATAGTTCACTTAGCTTGCCCATCTATCTGCGGGTGAAAAAGAGTACCCAGACTAACCTTAGTACCCAAACCTTTCTGAACGACCATCAAAAGTGAGATGAAAACACATACCATAATTAGAGATAATCGAAACAAGTACCTTATACAGCTTCAAAATCTCATAAAGATACAACCTCGCATAATCCTCAACTAAAAAGTTAGTCTTTACTGGCAAGAATTGAGCCGACTTTGTCATCCTATCCACGATGACCAAAACCAAATAAAACTATTTTTGAGACCGAGGAAGATCGGTAATGAAATCCATGTTGATCACCTACCACTTCAATTACGGTACTTCAACTTCTTGATACAACCCTCTGGGCCTTTCAACTTTCACTTATTGACACTTCAACTTTCACTTCTTGATACTTCAACTTTCACTTATTGACACACCAAACAAATAGCCAAAAAATCAGCCACATCCTTCTTTATACCAGTCCACTAATACATTTCCTGGAGATCATAAGACATTTTCTTCTAACCGAGATGAACAACATAATGCGATTCATGCGCCTTAGTCAATACCCTTTGTCTCAAATACTATTATCTTTTACCTACCTACCTCACTTTTTATTTTCATCAATAGAGGATCTAGAATTTTCTTATCCTTGATCTCTGCACCAAGAAACGACTAAACCACTTCCTGTACCAACACACCACCATCGTTAGAGTCCAAAAGACGAATACCAAGATTACCCAAGCGGTGAATATCCTTTACTAACTCCTACCTCTTTATATTCACATGAGTCAAACTCCCTATAGACAACCTACTAAGAGGATCAATAACCATATTAGCCTTACTTGGGTGGTAGTGAAGACTCATGTCACAGTCCTTGAGAAGCTCAAGCCATCTTTTCTACCTAAGGTTAAGCCCTTTCTGAATAAACACATACTGTAGACTCTTATGATCATGAAAGGTGTCCATGTGCACTCCATATAAGTAGTGCCACCATATTCTTAACGCAAACATCACCACTAAAATCTCAAAATCGCGAGTAAGATAATTCCTCTCATTCACCTTGAACTGCCTAGAAGCATAGGCAGTCACCTTACCATGCTGCATAAGAATACAACCAAGCCCCATATGAGATGAAGCACAGTAACCCACAAACCCTTCATTTCCTTCAGGCAAAGTCAAAATTGGAGTCAAAGTTAGCTTATCCTTCAGCTTCTCGAAACTGCCCTCACAAGTGTTTAACCATGAGAACTTTACCTTCTTCTGAGTCTACTTAGTCAAAGGTGTAGCTATGGTATAAAAAACTTTCCAAAAACCTCCTATAGTATCCAGCCAAACACAAGAAGCTCTGACTATTAGCTGGAGTCATTGGTATAGGCCACCTCTTAACCACTGTCACATTTTGTAGATCCACCATGATCCCCTTGCTAGAAATAATATGACCTATAAAAGTGATATTTTTCAACCAGAACATACATTTAGAGAATTTGGCATACAACTATTGCTCCTTCAAAGACTACAACACAACACGGAGGTGATTGTCATGATCCACCTCACTGTTAGTGTAAACTAAACTTTCATTAATGAACATAATGACAAACAGATCCAGAAATTGATGGGATACCCTATTTATCAAATCCATGAATGTCACTGGGGCGTTGGTCAAACCAAATGACATAACCAGAAAATCAAAGTTCTTATACTTAGTATGAAAATTTGTCTTAGGGATATCCACCTCCCTAATCTTAAGCTGATGATACCCAAATTGAAGATCTATCTTTGAAAAGAATTTGGCACCCAACAACTGATCAAACAAGTCATCTATCCTTAGAAGAGGATACTTGTTCTTAACCACCACTATATTCAACTGTAGCTAGTCAATACACATCCAAAGGGAACAATCCCTTTACACATGAATAACACCAGTGTACCCCATGGGGACACACTAGGACAGATCAAATCCTTATCCAAAAGATCCTTAAATTTCCCCTTGAGTTCCCCCAACTCAGCCGGAGCCATTCAATAAGGAGGAATAGATATTGGACGAGTGTCCAGAAACAAAGAATTCCCCAACTTGATCTCCCTATCCGGAGGAACACAAGGAATATCATCTAGAGAAACCTAAGGAAATTCATTCACCACCAGAAATGAATGCACATAAGGACCTTATGAGTTAAAGTCATTAACCTAGACTACATGATAGAGACACTATTTAAAGATTAACCTCTGAGCTCAAAGATATGATATAAATATCCCCTTAGGAGCTAGGGAACCACCCTTTCATTCAATAACTGGTTCACCAGGGAAATGAAAGATAACCTTACAGGTCCGATAATCTAAGGATATGTAGCACGAGTGTTACCAATCCATCCGCAAAATGACATTAAAATCCACCATATCTAATTTAAACAAATCCACCAAAGTATTCTTACTACCAACAGATACCACACATATCCTATAGAATCTTTTAGCAACCACTGAGACATATACTGGGGTAGACATAAAAAAGATCTAAAATAACCTTAGGATAAAAGCCAAAACACACAGCCACAAATGGGGTCACACAAGAGAGAGTGGACCTCAGATCAATTATACAATACACATCATGAGAAAAGAGTTATAACATACCATTCACAAAATCAGGTGATGCCTCAAACTCCTGTCGGGTAGCAAGAGCATTGGATTGATTCCAGCCTATGCCGGTACCAGAAGAAGAAACAGATAGTGAAGCAACACCTTTTGATATGGGAGCAGATGAAGAGGCAACCAAAACCTTGTTTGCTCCCAAAGAAACCTTACCAATCAGATAGGCTGACATATTTGAAGTGCATGTCCCTCGATTCATCACAAGAAAAACCAAAGTAACCGACCATAGAACTTGGAAGGAGGACATGATGAGGCCGACTAAGCCCTACTAGTCTAAGATTTAGCACCCTATGCCCTAAAGTTTTCACCACCCTATTGATGCATATCACCTAGCTATTTTGGATAGATAGCACTAGCTATAGACAGTAAACCAAAACTACCCTACTTCATCTTTGTCCACATATCATAATCCTGACAACTTTGATGTGTCCACTCTGCCCAGAGAACCTAAACCTTTTACCCTTTCTTTCACCTATATCAGCTTGTTTTTTCTTTACCTCCTTCACCTGTTTTATATGAACAACCATCGTAGAGATATCAATGTCCTTCATAGGAAATGTAGTATTGCTTTCAAGGTTCAACTCATGAGAAAGTTTGAAGAAAAAATTTTCATCCTGTCCCTCATATCGGACATCAATTTTGGATCATAACTAGAAAACTACTGAAATTTCATGGCATAATCCTTGACCGACATCTTTCCCTATTTTACATTAATAAATTCCTCTGCCCTTGCTTCCCTCAACTTCGGAGGAAAGAAGCGATCCAAAAATGTATTAGAGAAAGTCTCCCATAGAAATGACTCCTCAACATCATCCTTTGCCCAATCCAATTCCTCGTACTATTGAAATGCTACATCCTTTAGAAGATAGGTAACAAAATTCACCCCTTCTACGTTCATAGCCTCCATGACCCTAAATAACTTTTCAATCTCATCCCAAAAAACCCTAAGGATACTCCTTCACTTTAGCACCTATAAAAGTTAAAGGATTCAACCTCATGAATTGGCCAAACCTTGTGGCCTCAAAAGATGCAATACAAGATGCTTCACACTCATTCTGTGAAGCTACCAACTGAGCAATCACATAAATCAACTAACAAATCACTGCATTCATTATGTCTGCTTATGGATCGCTAGAATAAATCCATGGAACTCCAAAAATATCAGGGACTAGACCCTTATACCGAGTATGGATCCCATAAGAAGAGTTTGTCCCATCAACAGGGTCCCTAGTTGGGACAGAGGATTTTTTGTGTGTAACAAATCATCGAGGCATGATCTAAAAGGTGAATAAATAGAAATTAGAGAAGATTCTAGGACATAGACTCCAAGATTGAAAATAGAACACAAGGAAGAGAAATATTTCCTAAATGCCTTGTAGCCTCTCTCTTATAAGTGTGGCGTACTACACACCCTTAAAAGAGACTTTACTCTACACGGCTTTGTGGACTCTTAATTGACCATGAACTTAAGGCTCATTTTCCAACTTGACATGACCCTTACTCGGGCCTTGTCATAATGGGCATCCTAAGTCCAACTAGGACCAGAGACCACCCCTGATACCCAACCCAACAATCCAAATGCACACCCTGAGTCTGATTAATTTTGAATATCTAACAAGATAGAGTATTTGTATAACTTAAGACTCTGGGACAGGTCTATAACTGTGACCAATCCAAGCAAGTCCAACTATCTAATACCCAACTAATAACCATACAAAAACTAAAACAATAACAAAGTATGAGTCCATAATATATAAGGATGGAACAATCATAAATATAGTCAGACGGTATCAGCCCTAATACCAATGCAAATAATAAGGATGGCACCAACACCGACACCACCCATGCCAACCTAAAGTAGTTCCACAAAGCTTCTATACAAAAGTAAAACAATATCTAGTTAGGATATGCCCTAAACCATAACCAAAACTAATTTCTATAAAATGACCAAAGTATGTAAAAACATCCATGACATGAAATGGAGCCGTCGAGATAATGGATGCTCACCTATTCAATCCAACCGAATTGATCCCAAATTAGATCACTAAGTAGGAGGAGTAAAATGGCTAGTTTCTGTATCACGCAGGGATATAACTGCCTAAAGATGGGTTAGTGAGAGAAAGATAGCATGCACTCAGTATAAGGATAAAATAATTCCAACCTTTAAAATAAGTAAACCAACCATATGCATTCACAACCATACATACATATATATAATCATATTAGGATAGGGAACTAGGTTTAGAATATCTATAAAACCATTAACATGGGTATATGTAGCTAACTATTGTAAAAATACCCACGGGCTATATAGGTCCATTGTAACCGCCTTAATAGGCCCTAATATATATAGCCATACAAACCAGAGATACCATAGGAGTAGAAGATTCCTGAGTACCCTTTGTTGTCCATGATACATATGTACAAGTGTACTTAGGGGATTTCCATGTACCCCGTAAGTATCATATATGGTCGTCATGACCAATCCTCATGTCAACAGACATGAGCTTCTAGTCTCCATCCATTAGACTCACACCTTCATGGTTAGCTGCTATTATTGACCAATTAAAAACATTACCACACAACCAAACCACTATTCCATTTATTATTAACTATAGCTTGCAAGAAATTTCCTTAGCCATCCTTGTTAAGAAGAAGGGATTCCAATGTACCCATTGATTACATTATTAGGTTAACGTGGGGGGTCCCATGTACCCCACAAGTGATCATTTTTATGTTTCCTTAGGGGATGTACCCCACAAGGCTTTCAATTAGACCAACCATAACCACTATGACTTTAGCAATTAACCATTCAAACTATTTAAACCACTTATACCATTCAGGGTTCCATTACCAATTTATACCCTTCAATAGTTTAATAAAGTCCAATAATTTAACCGAAAACATTCTCATTGGCATTTTATCAAACATGTTAGGGGAAAAGTACATCAAAAGCCAAAACTAAGAATCAATTAATCAATCCCATACAACCAAATATTCAAAACACCATAATAATATAAAAACCATAAGTAAAAGACATGGGTAAACCATAACCAACCATTGTAACAAAAATCCCCAACATATATTTGAAAACTTAAAACCATACAATATTTATTACATGAAAATAATTCATTAAACATGCCTTTAGTTGGAACAACTATGAGGGTGGTGGGAGTAACATGCCTTAGATTAAGAAGATGATGGAACAAAATCACCCTTGTAAGTCCTAAATTAATCCTATTGATGAAACCCTATCCTTCTTTGATGCAAGAGCCTTTGAGAGAGTTTCTAAGTGTTTAAGATTAGAATATTAGGGTAAATGATATCCCATGAGTGGTATAAGTCATGGAGCCTTAAGAGTTTAAGAGGGAAAATGCCTAGATTACTCCCAACTTAAACTTCCTAAAATTCCCGCAGAATGGTACAACCACCCCATACCAATCGTACCCTACCATATGAATAGTTCCCACCACTCGTACCCTAGGTCTTACCTTGGACACTAATAATTTCCAATATGCAACCACCCAAGTAAAACCATACCTAACCATACAATTAGTACCATGAAATCGTACCCTAGGCAGAATGAAAAGGGGTTGACACTATACAACATTCGTATTAAACTATAACACTCGTACCTTATCTCATGACTTATGGTGAGCCACTTATACTCAGATCCAAGTTACGTTATTAAGTTTTAGATTAAGTGAAGTAAAACCCAAACCAATAATATGTCACCCATCATACCACTCGTACCACCTAGTCATACCTATTCCAGAAACTCAACCACAAAACATCACCTAAAACTGGAAAATATGACTGGATCATCTGACCTGTACCCCCACCATACTATAATTATGGTGAGTTATTTGATGTCCAGAAAGGCCAAAACCTAAGAAATTTCTAAGGACCCAAACCTAGGGTGTTTCAATATGTAATGACCCTTTAGGTCATTTTTTGCAATTTTGCTTATTTTGGCCATTTAGAGCTTTATTATAGCTTCCCCAAGTCTTTTATGACTTGATGGAGGTAACAATTTAATTATATGGTAGGTCATTTGATTTTTAGAGATAATTTCTAATTTTAAAGTGTTGGCTAGTTAAAATTTGCTACCGAGGGAAAACTTTATTTAAACCTCGTTTGTCATTTTTTGATATTTCCAATAGCTCTAGAACATCACTTTTAGGTTGGAAAAACCCTTGGTTTGAGTCCAGGGACTTCTAGAATCATTTCGAGCTGTTATTTAGAAGTTAAGTAAAATGACACATTGACGTAGGACCCACTCTTTATCTAAACCAACCAGGATAGAAATTTTGACTGCACATTAAGTTTGAAACATTGAATTTGATAGGTTAGCATAGTTAGTTTGCTTATACAAAAATTTGAATTAATCCCTAAGGGTCTTTGGAGACTCAAAATAATTCTAAGTCTCAGCTAGTACTGGTGCATTCGCATAAGCACCCATTAAGTTGCTTAAGTAAAGGTAACTAAAGTTGCCAACTGGTCACTTAAGCAGTCTGGCTTTCCCAATAGGTATCAATTAAGAGATGCCTTTGGCACTTAAGATTTGGCTGCTTAAGTAGTCAAAGGTCACTTAAGAGACAATGTGCAGACTCAGAAAGTGTCACCTAAGCAGCTAATTCTTAAGTGGCCTAATGTCTGCTTAAGTGACATTGAGACACCTGGGAACAAAATAAATTCCCCTCTTAACTTAATTTCTCTTATTTTTCACCCATTTCCAAGAGCGTAGAACCCTAAATAGTGTGAAAACTTGGTAGAACTATTATTGTGTGATATTGGAGTGCGCATAAGCTCAAATAAAGTATTTTTTTCTCTGAATTTATGGTAAGCATCCATCTGTTTCATGATTAAATATTTATTCTTTTCTAAAATATCAAAAGTATTGGTGGATTGATCGTACCACTATTAGAGCTCAGAATTTACCTATTTTTAAGGTTAAATATCCCTTGAGCATAAAGAGATATATGGTCAGTTTCGGAAGTGTGATTCCACAAGCAGGCTTTACATAGGAATTTATGTGATTTCAAACTTAAAGAAGAAATTTTAAATATGCGTATCATTGTTCTCATTTGATGATTAGATTGTGATTCTGATATGGTGGCATCTCATGAAAGCTTCTTTGAAAGGAAAATCATAGATTTAACAGATTCTTTAGGAATTGAACGTACCACTATTAGAGCTTGGAATTTACCTATTTTTAAGGTTAAATATCCCTTGAGCATAGAGAGATATATGGTCAGTTTTGGAAGTGTGATTCACAAGCAGGCTTTACATAGGAATTTATGTGATTTCAGACTTAAAGAACAAATTTTAAATATGGGTATCATTGTTATCATTTGATGATTAGATTGTGATTTTGATATGGTGGAATCTCATGAAAGATTCTTTGAAAGAAAAATTCTTCAGGATTTTCTTTAGCGTTTAGGTTGGGTAGGTTAACTTTCTTCATAGGTTGAGCTAATTAATAGTATAATTATGATATTGTTCAATGTTTTAGATAGGATTTTGGTATTGAATAAATGATTGATATAATTAGTATTATTTAGACTATGTAAACTATTATGTAAGCATAATTAGGCAGAATTGACTTAGTTGCTCATGCTTTAGGTAGAATTTCTCTCTTAGGGATAATTGTGGATTATTTAATATCTATAATTTAATTCCTTAACCTATTCCAGGGTAGAATTTAACTCATAATGGATTTTGGATATTAGAAGATGGCCCCTCCATCCCACCTTAGGCCATGATTTGTGTTAGCTCTTTTAAACTTCTATACACATGTTATAACCTTTGAAATACTTATGTTGGAGTTTAAGGAGCTTAGATATATGTTATTTATATTAGTTTGATATTTTGGACTTGCTTTTAATTTTGGGTAAAACCTGGTAGTTTATTGATACTGAGTTATGATTCAAGTCCGGTAATAGATGATGATATTAAAGACATGAGTTTCAATTCAAGTCTGGAAAATAATGCTAATGTTGTTAATGATATTGAGTTTCAATTTTAGTCCAGCATTGAAATTTATTTTTGAATTTCCAAGGTATGGACAAATTATGGTTATGGCTCGAGATTTGGTAAATTTATAGAACTTTGGTTATTTACTTTCCTTGATTATGCCCTTTGGTTTATAGGGGGATTCATTGGGTTATTTACTTTCTTGCACTTACTGGGTTATGGAGGGCTATTCTTGTAGTATTAATTATGCTTTCTTTCATATTATATCTCTTCTGATTATTTATTTACAGAGTTGTAGCTTATTTCTAGGTTTGCCCTTTTACATTGACTTATATTATTTATCTTACATCTTTATCATATTTATATCATGATTTAGCTTAGTCAGCAGATGATTCTTACTAAATACCGATGGTTTTGGTACTCATACTACACTTTTATACCCTTTTGGTAAGGATCCAAGAACTAGTAGTTGTTGCTAATATGGAGATCATGCTGGGTTGATTTTACAAATAGGTTGAGCTCTCAAGCCAAAGTTTCCCCTTTTCCTTCTATTATAAATTTCTAGTCTTTTACTATTCTATATAGATTTGTATTTTACTATTTTATTACTTATGATCCTTTTGTTATATCTCTCATACTGATACTACTTGGCCATGGAATGGTTATCCATATTTTAGACTATTATTACTATCTTATTATTGTTATAACTTTCCCATCACTTATCATTATAAGCTATGAATTGGCTTACCTACTGGAGGGATAAAGTAGGTGCCATCATGACTCATAAATTAGGATAGCGCATAAGTTCACCAGTATTGTTGGAACAAGAGCAAGTGTCTAGTAAAGTCTCACAGATAAGAATGGTGATGTCTGTTTCTTATCTTTTGGAGTTTGTAGGACATTCTTAGGATTTCTTTACTTCACTCATTTCATGATAAGTTTCTTAAATGGTTTCAAAAGAATTCACTTGGTTTTATCCTTTCTCGAATGACTAAGACACAAGCTATCATTACACGAGGTGAGGATTTTGGGACTGAGCAGAGAGATTATGTTGCTATTTGAGGATAACCTAAATATTGTGGACAAAAAAAATATGTGTCGTCAATCGAAAGCGAAGGTAGGCTCCCAAGCTAGAGGTTTTTTTGCTCAGCTAGCGGTGTGCTAGGGACTAGTTGAGGCTCCACTAAGGTTTATTTTTTTGTAGTGATTAGGGATATATTGTTTAATCATTTAGGATTGGTTGTTTATACATAGTATAGGTATCAAAGTAGTATGGAGATAGGGGCAGAGCCTGTAGCTGCGACCCCTAGAGTTGCGGTCCCTCCTACGTTAATGATTACTTAATTGATAGTTTCCCAACCTAATATATCTATCAAGGAGTAGAAGATGTTGTGTAGATGTTTTAGATTGTCTTTTCTAGGATTTTGGTGCATTTGGAAAAGATACTTATGAGTTTTTTGTTGCTTGTGAGGATAGGCTCCATAATTTGGGCCTAGTTGAGACTCATAGTATGGATTACGCTACTTTTTAGTTGGACTTTGTAGCTTGAAATTGGTGGAGAGGTCATCTTTATTCTAGGATAACTGGATCTCCCTCATTGACATGGACTCAATTCTCTAACATCATCTTAGTACATGCCTCACAATCTTAGGGATTACTTCAGGGATTAGATCTTAAGATTGGAGTAGATCTCTATAACTATTGTGGAGTATGAGGCATGATTTCATAGGTTGTTTAGGCATGCTACTTTATTCTGACTACCGAGTATGAGAGGGTTCATTAATTTGTCCGAGGATTAAGACTTCCTCGTTGCATATCTACACTGTGTTTGGCAGTTAGGGGTGGTTCTTTTATTGAGGTTTTTGATCATGTAAGGTTATGGCAAAAGATTATTTGCCAGGACCAAGGGGTCAGTAATAAGAGGTCGTGGTATTATGGTTGTTTCAGTAAGAGCCATAGTGGCTCATGGTTCAGAGGTAGTGGTTCTCAAGATAGGTACTCTCCATATCAGCCATATTAGCATCAAATCTAGTCTAGTAGACCCATTCATATTGCACTTTAGATTAATAATGGAGGCAAATCTAGTTTTAGTAATCATCTTGGCTAAAATAGTGGTCAATCTTTGAGGGGTTCATCTTTCAGATATTCTAGTTGTGGTGGTTATTTTGAGTAATCTAGATCTTTTGGTTTCAGTACAACACCTAGGGTATGTTATGGTTGTAGGGATTTTAGCTATTTCTCCAGAGAGTTCCCTAACCGTAGAGCTATTGTTCCTTCAGCTTAGAGTGTTCCACTAATTTTGGCAGTTCTATCCCAATTAGAGATGTGGTGTATAGTCATCACAGTAGTCATCAAGGTGCTTGGGAAGGTTCTCAAGTAGGTAGGATAGGAGACTAATCGGTATGTCAGCTAGGTGGTGGGTGTGGTCCATTATATATTGTTCCTGCTAGATTCAAGGATGAGTCTTTAGATGTTATTATAACAAGTACAATCATGGTGTGTTGTAAGTCAGATTTTGCTTTATTTTATATGAGATCTACTTATTCTTTTTTGATATCTTATTATGCTCTGTAATTAGAATTATCATTGGATTCATTATCTATGTCATTATGTGTATCTACTACGATGGGTAATGCTGTAATAGTGGATCAGACTTATAGATCATGTATTATGACATTTTGAGAGTTTGATACTTAGGCTGATCTTACTGTATTTGATATGTTAGATTTTGATATGATTTTAGACATGAACTTTTTATCCCAATATCTTGCAGTCTTGGGTTGTTTTGCAAAATCCATCACCTTAGCCACCACGTGTTACCCTCGATTGTATGGCGAGGAACTATTAGCCACCAGTCGATGAGGATCATTTCTTTTATATGGGCTATAACACTTATTTTGAGGGATTACGAGTCTTTTCTTACTTATATTTGTGATGTTAGTATGGTGAGTTCGTCGCTTGACTTTGTTCCTATAGTTCATTAGTTTCTTGTTGTATTTCCTACCAATCAACTTAGTCTTCCTCCTAGGAATGATGTTCATTTTGTTATTTATATTGAGCCGAGCACCCAACCAATTTCTATGGAACCTTATCATATAGCTCCTTCCAAGCCTAATGATCTAAATTCTTAGCTTTAGGTCCTTCTTGGTTAGGGTTTCATTAGATTCAGTACATCTCCTTGGGGATCCCCTATCTTGTTCGTGAAGTTCTATGTATTTGTGTATTGATTATAGGCTTCTTAATAAGGTGACGATGAAGAAATGATATCCTATGCCTCACATTAATGATTTTCTTGTCCAATTTTAGGTTGCAGCGGTGTTCTGCAAGATCGACTTGAGGCTTGGTTACCATCAATTGAGAATTTGGACTTAGGTTACCCCTAAGATAGCCTTTAAAACCTGATATGGTCATTATAAGCTCCTAGTGATGTCTTTTGGGTTGATCAATGCCCCAACCATATATATGGATTTGATGAACCACATATTTAAGCCATATTTGGATTCTTTTGTGATTGTGTTCATCAATGACATCCTTATGTATTTAAGTAGTAGAGAGGAACATATGCAGCATTTGAGGATTGTACTCTTGATTTTGAGAGATCATAGGCTTTTTCACTAAATTATCTAAGTGTAAGTTTTAGTTTGAGCTGGTGACATTCCTTGGGAATATAGTTTCTAAGGATGAGATTATGGTAGACCCAACAAAGATTGATGATATTCATGATTAGCCAAGCATACATCTCCTTCTAAGGTTTGTAGCTTCATTGGTTTGGTCGGTTACTATAGATTGTTCATCGATAGTTTTCTACTATTATGGCGCAGATGACTTGATATGCTCAGAAGGAGGTTCCTTTGTGATGGTCCAGAGAGTATGAGTCAAACTTTAGAAAGTTAAATGAATTTCATACTTCAGCTCTTATATTGGCTCTCTCTATCAAGGGTGATAGATCATTATATATTATTATACTTTAGGTATTACTTTTTGTTATGTGTTGATGAAGTAGGGTTGAGTTATTACTTATGCATCAAGGAAGCTGAAGGTGTACGAGCATAACTTCCTCACTTATGACTTGAGTTGGTGGGGGTAGTTTTCACACTATAGATTTTTAGGCATTATCATTACGGTGTGCATTATGATATTTTCATAGATCATCATAGTCTTCAGCATCATATAACCCAGAGATAAGTTAATTCTAGGTAGCATGGATAAACAAAGTTGCTTAAGGATTATGACATCTCTATTTTGTTTCTTCGAGCAAGGTAAACGTGGTAGCAAATACTTGAGACCGAAGGCGGTGAGTAGGGGTAGTTTGGCTTTTATCTCAATTTATTAGAGGCCCTTGGCAGGGTATGTTTAGTTGTTAGTTATTATGATTGTGTGACTTGATATTTCAGACCCTAGGAGGATTCTTGGTAGTCTTGAGGTGAGGTATTTGCTATTTGAGAAGATTTGGAGTTATTAGTTTAATGATATGAGACTTTGCATCATTCTTGATCAGGTATTGAGTGGTGAGTCCAAGAGGTCCACCATATATTTTGAGGGTATTTTTATATTTTATATCTATATTTGTTTTTTAAGGGTTGATGATTTGATTTAGTCGATCTTGCGTGAAGCTCAGAACTCTAGGTATTTTATTCACTGGGGTATAACTAAGATGTATAAAGATTTGAGGAAACATTATTGGTAGAGCGGTATAAAAAGAGATGTGATGGACTTTGTAGCACGCTACCTATGTTGTTAGTAGGTGAAGTTTGAGCTCAGAGACCAGGTGGCTTAATTTAGAGGTGTCACATTCCCTAGTGGAAGCAGGAGCAGATTACCATGTATATTGTTAGTGTTTTCGTAGCACCTACCATGGATTTGATGGTATTTAGGTTATTGTGGACCAGTTAACCAAGTTTCACACATCATTCCTATATATCCTTCAGTTATGAAAGGTTAGCCTGTCTCTATGTTTGTGAAATATTTTGTTAGAATGGTGTACCTATATCTTTTATCTTAGATTGGGGTTCGGTGTTTACTTCAATCTTTTGGAGATCCTTTCAGGATTAGTTGGGAACTATGGTGAATCTTAGTACAACCTTCCATAGTTAGGCCGATGGACAGTGGGAACGCACTATTCAGGTTCTTGAGGATATGCTTTGGATGTTGTGGGAGCAATACTTATCTTTGGCAGAGTTTCCATACAACAAGAGCTACTATTCGAGTATTCAGATGGATCCTTTTAAGGCCTTGTATAGTCGGCGATGTTATTCTTTGATTTGGTTTTTTAAGACCTCTAAGATTAGAACTCATGGCACTAACTTGCTTTAGGAGTCATTGGATAGGTTTAGGGTGATTCAAGATAGGTAGAGGGAAGCAATGAGTAGGCAGAAGGCGATCCTGTATTAAGATTGAAAACGAAAACTTGTCGTCAAAACAAGAAAAAGGCAATCAATCAAAAAAAAGAAAAAATATGTAAATAGTGTATCAAGATCTATATGATCCTATATTTATCTCTATCCACGGAGATAACTATCTATATGGAGAGAGATCTATCTATGAATAAGATGCATATACTACCCTCTATCCGAATAGATATGTCCCTATGAGCGGCTACGCCAATCTTTATATGTTTTAGCCTGGGCATTCAGATAGTTTCTTTTGAAAAAAGAAGTCCAAAGTATGACTTCCTTTTATTGACACAACTCTTTTACTAGTTATTTCTTCAAAATCATAGATGTTCTTGACGCACATGGAAATTACTTTTTCAATGATATCAAAGCATTTTTTCCTCGCAGAGTGGTTTATGATATCAGGAATAGTGGTATATTCACATTTCATTATGAGGACAGGGGGTATGGAAAAAGAATCATTTCTCATACACTATAGGGACAGTGAGAGGAGATATATTTTACATCCTAGAGGGGCTCTAATTGGAGATACCATTTTTTTAGTATAGAAGTTCCTATAAAAATGGGACATGCCCTACCTTTGAGTACGGTTTGAACTATTGATTTACGTAATTTGAACTAACAAATTAGGTTTATGACGAAACCTAAAAATTGATCACTGATGTATATCGTAGACTTTGTGCCTTGATATTTAGAGTTGGTGACTGGGTATTTCACTGAGTATCACCCATGAAGGTTGACGAGGTTTGGGAGGAAGGGCAAGCTCAGCCATAGATATATTGGACCCTTGAGACTCTTCGTACAGATGTTAAGGTGGCTTATGAGTTAGCTTGATCCCCAAATTTTGTTGTTGTCCATCCAATCTTCTATGTTTCTATGTTGCAGCGATACATTCTTGATGCACCTTATGTGCTTAGATGGGACTCAGGTTAGTTGGATAAATAGTTGGTGTTTGTAGAGGAGTCAATGCTCATATTAGCCAGTGATGTTAGGCAGTTTAATAGTAGAGAAATTCCAATAGTTAATGTTCAGTAGAGGCACCTCCAAATAGAAGAGACTACTTTGGAGATCGAGAGCGAGATCCGTACTCAGTAACCTCATCTATTCGAGGATTCAGGTACATCCTAAACATTTACTTATGTGTAAAAAAGTTCTTTTAGTAGTGGATATTTTATTTTCCCTCCAAATCATGTTCTGTGTTTCCACTCATTTCTAATGTTTAGAGCTTTCGAATAGCTACCTAAGTCATTTCAGACTTGCTGGAGCAAATAGTTTGGTTATCAAGCAGTTTGTTTAGTTTTTAGAGCCAATTTCTTATTTTTCGGTCTTTTCTAATTAGAATTGGCTACCGACAAAAACTTAAGTCAAATGATCTTGTATACCAGTCCTGACAGTTCCAACAGCTCTGGAACATCGATTTTAAGCTAGGTGAACCCCTGATTTAGGTCCTGAGGGTTTCAGACTTATTTTGTGCTATTGGCCAGAAGTTAAGTAAAATAGCACATGAGTGTGGGACCCATTTTCCCTTGAAACAACTTTTAGTGGATATTTCGACTATATTATTTAAACCAAAACATCGATGTTGACAGAGTGACATAGTTTGTTTGCGTATATGGGATTCTAGATGAATCTCGAGGGGTCGAATGAAGACTCAAAATAATTCAAAGTATCAAATGGTGCTAGTCCATTTGCTTCAGCGCCCATTGGGCCACTTATGTAAAGGTCGCATAGAGGATAGCCAATCACTTAAGTGGCCTATCTTGCACAGCAGGTGTCTCTTACGTGATACCTTTCGTACTTAAACAATGTCTACTTAAGACAAGGCCAATTAAGATACAATGTATAGACTCAGCATATGTCTACGACAAAGTGTTCATGGTACGACAACTGAACACCTGGAAACTAGTGTCTCTAATTAGCCCGATTTCTTCCATACCAATTTCAAATGGTGTAGAACCCTCAATAATGTGAAAACTTGGGCGAACTATTAGTGAGTGATTTTGTTTGTAAGATCGAATAACATATTTCTTCTCTGAATCTGTGGTAATCTTGCATCCGTTTCATGATTAAATCCTTAATCTTTTTTCAAATTTCGTAGAATATTGGTGGGTTGCCCGTATCACCATTAGAGCTCAAAATTCACACATTATTGAGAGTAAATATTCCTTAAGCATAGAGAATCTTATTGTCGGTTTCAAAAGTACGATTCCACAAGTGGGTTCCACATGGAATTTTACATGATTTTGGATCCAATGCACGAAAGTTCAACGTCAGCATTATTTTTCTCATTTTTATGAGTAGATTGTGATTTTGATAGCATGTAATCTTACAGAAGCTTCTCTAGATGGGAAATCATCGATTTGGGAGATTCTTTGCATTCTCTTCAGTGTCCAGGTAGGCTAGGTTTACCTTCTTTGTAGATTGAGCTAATTCGTAGTATAATTATGATATTATGCTAGATTTTTTATGGGACTTAGGTATTGAAGGTATGAAATATATAATTGTTATTAGTTGGATTGTGTAGCCTATTAAGGAACCATAATTTAGGCAGAATTGACTTAGTTTCTCAGTCTTTAGGTAAAATAGCTATCTTAGGGATAATTGTGGCTTATTTAATATCTCAAAGTGAATTTAGATTCGTTAGACTAGTTTGAGGTAGAATTTTCCAGAGAAAAGGTTTTAGGAATTAAAAGGTGGGACCTTCCGGCCCACCTTAGGCCAAGATATATGTTAGCTCTTGTAAGCTTCTATACATATTTTATACCCTTTGAAATACTTATTTTGGAGTTTGAGTATATTGGATACATGACATTTATGTTAGTTTTGTATTTTGGAGTTTGTGCTAATTTTGGGAAAAAACTGGTGTTTTATTGATACTGAGTTATCGTTCAAGTTCAGAAATTAATGTGATATTATTGACATGAGTTCGATTAAAGTCCGACAAATGATGCACATGATGATAATGATATTACTTTCTGATTCAAGCTCAATATTGAGAGTTATTTTATGAATTGATAAGGTATGGGTTGATTCATGGTTATGGATTGATATTGGGTTAATTAATGGAACTTCAGTTATTTACTTCACATGATTGTACCCTCCGGACTTATGAGGTCCTACGTTTGGTGTTTTATTTTTTTGCACCTACTGGCTAATGGAGGCCAGTCTAGTAGTATTAATTATGCTTTCTTTCATATTATAATTGTCCTTGTAATTTATTTACAGAGTGCGAGCCTAGTTCCAAGATTTCCTTTTTACGTTTACTTAGCTTATTTATTTTGCATCATAATATAGTTATATCATGATTTAGCTCAGTCCGCCAGTGATGTCAACTGAGTACCCATGGTTTTTGTACTCACACTACACTTCTGTACCATTTTAGTGTAGATTTGAGTACTAGTGGCCGCTACTGATGTGATATTATGCTATGTTTATTTTATAGATAGGTTGAGCTCTCGGAATGGGAGTTTCCCCCTTTTCCTTCTATTATCTATGTCTAGTCTTTCTCTTTTCGAGATGGATTTGTATATGAAGTAGTTGTCGTAGCAACACTACTAGGTTATGGGAAGGTTGTTGAAGTTATATCTATCATTAAGACTATCATTATTGTCTTATTTTTATTATATCTTTTTGATTTTCGTCTTTTAGGCCCCTTTTCTACTAAATTATCTCATTGCATATAATTTTAGGCTATGGTTTGGCTTATCTACTGAGGGATAAAGTTTGTGCCATCATGACTTGTAAATTGGGTCGTGACAATATGCCACCATGATTCTACCTACTGAGTATGAGAGAACTCAATTCATTATTAGAGGATTGATACTTCCACTCTGTATGCCAACTTAGAGTCTGGCAGTAGTAGGGTAGATTATTTATTGATATTGCTAACTATGCACACACTATGTAGGATATGTATTGTGAAGACAAATAGGGTGCCAATAAGAAATCTCATCAGCATGATAGTTAGAGTGGGATCTGTAGCGGTTCACAACTTAGGGGTAAAGGTTTTTAGGAAAGACATCCTTAGTAGTAATTGGAGAACCACAAAGGTCAATCTAGTTAGCCCGTTGTCATGACCCAAAAATAAGGCTCACAGTGGCAGTTATTGTGGATACACCATGACAAGTAAGCTAATCACCCAAACTGATATAAAAAGAGAAAACCAACACCAAAATCCCAAGGCAAGATTTCTAGAACGAAGTAGATCCAAACATACATGAAGATAGGGGAAATATGAATATCAACATACCATCCCAAAAACCCAGTGTCACAGTGTAAGATAAATCTACATACAAATAAAAGTTTGAAAAAACAACTGATAATCTAACAAGGGATACAAGTTGGTCTCCACATTCAAAACAAGACATAAACTAGATACGATGGGATAAGAGGTCGACTCTGGAAGCCTAGGTGGACACTACCTCAAAAGTATCTAATCACCACCTGAACTCAACTATCGTGTGGAACACTCATACCTAGATTTGCACCAAAAGGGAATATTAGAGATGAGTATGGCCCACTTGTACTCAGTAAGTATCATAGGCCGATTGAGAAAATTAGGAAATAAAGTATATAAAATACACACTATGGGCATGTCACCTGCAATTAGAAAATGTTTGAAACGGTAGCCGACATCATCTTAACTAACAGTTCTAGTCATAACATATATAACAAGTACAACTGCAAAAAATGAAGAAAATAGATAGACATGAAATAAACACGAAAATACCAAAGAGAAAGAGAATAATGTATGAAATGAAATGAGAATGGTAATGATGACAATGATGATGGTGTGATAATTCTGAGTTTATCATAAACCTCTGTGCACACCTACCGAGCACTACTCCCAATGTAGGAACATGGTATTTCAAAACCTGTATAAAATCCAATAACCAATACCAATACCAATCTAATATCCATAACTCCTCTCCGACATGTGATCTTCGGCAGAGGTTTTTCAAGGTGTCATATTTTTTGTAGGTACCCTGTATTTCCAAAGTGGTACTGATGCCTTATGAATGTATATGTGATATGTGGATGTAATGCTCACAACCAAAATAGAATGAAAATTTCAAATCCAATCATTACACCTATATCTGATTTAGAATCCACTCAATAAGTAAATCATCTATGATCCAATATAGTCCAAGTACCATTAGAGTGAGATATGCAAGAAATATTTCAGTGGCACCACATAAACTCTTAGGCATTTCCTCCAAAGAAGAAAAACAACCAAATATATATACATTGGGTAAAAAGCATCATATAAGACCCCAAACTGATCATGGATAGAAAATAATGTCTCAAACCACCAATAACAACAACATAGGCCCACTAACACATAACAATAACAACACAAATTTTCATGATTAATACCCATACTCATAACATGCTTTTATATCAGCATTAACTACATAGCCCTATTTGAATAAAGTTAAGCCAGAACTTAGCTCAAATAGTGAAATCTCAATCCAAAAGACATCAACACGGATCCTTAACCTTTCAAATGGCCATGAAACCATCTAGAATGGATAAATATTGAATCTACATAACAAAAAGAAGTCAACAATGCCCATATTTCCTGTTTTTGAGTTGGGGTCAGAACGGACCCTCAAAATATGTTTTAAAAAAAGGGTAAAATCAAAATTTTAGTTCGTAAATATATTGCCCATGATTAAAGAAAGCCATAGAAGAAAACCCAAAGGAAAATGGGTTGAAAATAAGGTTAAAATTTGAGGAAAATTATTTTAGATCTTCTAGGCCAAAATTCTCAAATTTCACTTTTGAATCATATTTTAACAAACTTTAGATGACAAGAATTGAAGTCAAATAATAGAAATAGGGATTTGGAGCTTACCTAAGCTTGAAATTGAATAATATCACCCAATGATCAAAGTCTCAAAAATGTTGGAAAATTGAGAAAAAACCATTTTTTATATTATACCAACACTGACCGTTCAATCGATTAAGTACCGCTTTAGCGTCACCGTTAAAGCAGCCAAGTACCTTTTTAGCATCACCGCTAAAGCAATCAAGTACCTCTTTAGTGGTGGGTGTGTGCATGTCAATCTGATAAAGCAGACAAAGCCCGCTAAAGAGGACAAGGCCCACTAAATTACCCCATCCTAGCTAGGAGTCAGGTCGCTAAAGCAGCCAAAATAGCACTTTAGCCACTGTACCAGCTGGACTTGGAAATTTTCCAAGTCTCTACCAACCCCTTGAGATTCAACTAGTATCTTGAGAATGCAAATGAACTATGTTACCCTAAAAAATTTATGCTTCAAAATCAATAGTGACATAAAATATTTGAAAAGAGGTTGTTTTCATAGAATTTACCTTCAAAACCCAATTTCACAATCTTTTTAATTGAGGGTCCAAATGAGTTACCCAAACCATTAAATCACACCAACCGCATAATGAAACCAAACTCGACGTCCTGAATCTGCTAACGTAGACGCACAAAACAACATCTGTTGACCGAAGTGAACTATAAATCCTTTTTAACCTCCAAAATGCACAAACTTACACAAAATGCACCATAATGATTGGGAACTATGCCAATAATCCCCACACACCAAAAACATAACATAGAATCAATGGGTAGAGGTAAAATGGTCAAATAACATAAAAATGAATAATTCACAGATTTAAGCCCTTATAATATCCACCACTAAGAATCTAGTTTTTCCTCGATCTAAAGGCAAAGGAAATACTTGAATCAGTCAAAAGCTGGGGATAACTACCACGCATATTAGACTCAACTTCTAAAGTGGCCTCATCTACATATCAATGTTTCTGTTGGACCATAACTACCAAAATATATCTACAATGAATTCGCCTATCATCCCTGGCGAGAATGAAGACATGCTACTCAACAAAGGACAATCTCACATCTAACTGCATCGAATCCAATGAATGACATGATACTTATTCAAAATATAACGTTGAAGCATAGAAACATAAAAAACTGGATGAACAACTGATAAATCTTGGGGCAATACTAACTTATAAGCTACATCCCCAATAGATTGAAGGATCTCAAATGGTCTAATATACCTGGGGCTAAGCTTTCACCTCTTTCCACACTAAATGCATACACAAGTGTACTCAATCGTACAATTAATAAAGTGCAGATGTCTAACCCACAGGAACTTGTTGATTAACTATTTAATAAATTAGACTAATACTAATTATTTCTTCAAGCAGTAGATTTTAATATTTGTTTAGCAGTAGATTTCTAAATATCTTTTTAAATTAGTTTAACTAAAAACAAAAAGAAAATAACTAATGAATAGTTAAATAAGAGAATAGAAGATCTTATGAAATTAATGACTAAATCAATCTAGGACTATGGATTCACTAAAAATCATGTCAAGTTTAATTTCATCAACTTATTTGATTATTTATTTATTGATTCACGGGGTTGATTGTATGAATCATGGTTCTTTAAACATTGATCTCACAAATACATCGTTGACCGAGGATGTGATAACCCAATCCGAATGCATTTATAAATGTTTCCATAATGTAACCAAGTAAAGCAATTTAGGTATATTCCTATCCTAGAAATAAATCAATTCTTCAATTTACTAAAGTAAAGATCTTACTACTGATGTTCTTTGTTCTATCTCATTGATTCTTCTTATGAATTTACAATAAGAATATAAATTTATTTAAATGGTAGCTAAGGATTAAAATAGTAAGCACAAGAATAAAAGAACAACTATGATGATAATTAAATAATCAAATCAAAAGTCTACTAAACAATCATGTTTTAAAATCCCATAGTTCTAGAACGAGAAGTTTATCTCCATAATGATATATATCAATTACAACAAATCATACAAAGAAATAACGTAAAAATAAATAAATAAATAAATAAAAGAGAATAAAAGTTGTAACAAAAATTCTCCTGCCTCCATAACGGCTCCTAGCACTGCCTAGGTCAAAAGTTATTTAAAAAATAATTTTATGAAACATTTGTAAGTGTAGGGAAAAAACCCAAATAAATAAAACTATGTACAAAGTAGACTAGGAAAAAAATTAGATCCGGGTAATGCTTTTTCACGACCCAATTTCTTAGGTCATGATAGCTCCTACTATATTCCACCAGTAGGCAATCCTAAGCCATAGTCCAAAATTGCACGTAACGGACTACCAAATATATATAGAAAAAATTATAGAATAGATGAAATAAAGAAGAAATTACATAATATAATCACAAAACTTGATGTTATCAGTACAAGAGATGCTAATAATACAAGAGTACAAAGTGAAGTTCAACTGAATACACCGATATAACTTATCTTTGAATACAACATAGAGACCAGTCTGATACATAAAAGAGAGATAGGTAATACTCTAAACATCATAAGCTCACTCTAAGTCTCTAAACCATGGTTGTTCAATAGGATACACATACATCAATGGTGATAACCTGTTCTATGATTTATATTCTACAAAAGTGTAGTATGAGTACAAAAACAATGAGTACTTAGTTTGTATCATAGGGCGACCAAGCTAAGTCATGAGATAAAGAAGATATAATGCAAGATAATCATAACTAAGTCAAGGTACAAAATCAAACCTGAATCATCTCTATCATCACAATATCTAACAAGTAATCAAAAAGGAATTACAGTAGAACATATGGGATCCATACATGCCAATATCGTTGTACATAACAAGTAATAGGTATTAGAATAACAATATAACAAAAGGCACCAACACACACCTATATCGCTTTACATAATAATTAGACAATTCAAAATAATAATATAGCATAGTATCCCATACCACTGGAGATTACACCCAAACAAATTGTAAAGGAATCTAATCAACAATATGTCTAAACTCCATCATTATTAAATCGTCAATCCATGCTTACCATCAATCAGTCAATTTATTAACATTCCACAATTATCATCAATATTCATAATTAAACAATGTGTGACAATATATGCATAACTATTACAATACCATCATTTAGATAGTTATATCCTCGATACACAGTAATAGCTATTTATTAGCTAGCCAACACTTATTTACTAATTCAATTACTCACTAGTCATCATATACCTTTTAATTATTATTTATACACTATTCACCAAATAATCACTATTCATGGGTCAACAACTAGTCATTCTTCACCTAGTCAATAACTAGCACATAGCCAAAATTCATTACAAAGCCATATTTATCAACTAACCAGTATTTGTTTCTAGCCATCATAAACTCACTAATCACCATTGATCCAACAAACCACACATCATCCATTATTCACTATACCATCTATTGATTAAATGCCATTATGTGACTAGCATCACTAATCCACTACTCATTACTCTCAACTAAACATCATTGCTATAAGTATTTATTTATGCTAAGCATTATTATAGCTTATTCATCATAATTACTAGTCATGAATACCACTAGTCCTCATTATTGTTAAGGTTCAACTATCCATAGGTCATCATTAACCTCTTAATTTATATTCACGAATAATCATCTTTTCAACCTTCAATCAACAACTTTACCACTTTATACCTTGATCACTAGAGAACTATAGACGGCATCTCTAATATTATCATTGTACCAAAGTACACATGAGCGTAAATATATATAGTTGACATACATAGGGCTAGCCAGACTCAAACCAGTAGATGTACTCATAGGCACATCATTAATCATCCTCCATCCTTACCGAGTATATATATGTATCATAATAGTAATACCCCATCCTTGTTGGGTATTATCATATCATCATAATATCCTCCAGCATTGTTGAATATCATCATAATATCCTCTGGCCTTGCTGGGTATCATCTTAATATCCTTCGTCCTTATCGGGTATTATTATATCATCATAATATCCTCCGCCCTTACCGAAAATCATCATAATATCCATATTAATATCAATAATAAAGAGCAAGCCCCACGAAGACTAAAGTAAAGGACAAGCCCCATAGGGGCTAAAGTAAAGAACAAGCCCCACGAGTGCTAAAGTAAATAAACATAAAAGGAGAACCAAGAAGAGCATACCTCTATATTTCCTCATTCATCATTAATGTCCCATTGTCAATAAGTGTATATATATGTAACATGAATTCTATAAGTTATACGTCAATAATCTAGTCCATTAGACCATGCGTATAACCATAGGAATTATCATCAGCAATGGCCCACAAGTAACCTATTCATTAGCCCACCATTAGCATAAAGAAAACTTATCACTAACTTAAGCAATATCAAATCCATGGAATAATCTATGGCTTATTTGTCGCGTATTCAATATTGTACTTTAGGACTTAACCCATATAATAGTCAAGGGCGCATTTACTAAGGTGTTCGTTCACCCATTCAATAGCAACGTAATAGCCTAGTCGATATCTCAAGTGATAGCCACATCCATGGCTTAATGAATAAAATGGTCATGGTATTCTTTAATAGCATAAAAAATAGCTCATTATGGCATGATCAATAAATTTACTATCAAGGTTCCTCAATATTGCCGCAAGGGGCATTTTCTAGGCATTTCATAAGCTTTTATTGGTTTTATGAGGACTAATTAAATCTTGTCTTAAGGTAGGTTAAAGACCAATTGTAAATCCCCCAATACAACTTCTAATTTCATTTCTATCCCAAACTAAGATAAGGTATTTAATTCAACTCTTAGACGTATAGCAAGCCACAATTAAGTCCAAGGTAGGGATCATACACAAACATTATCTGTAAGCCCACTGGAACTAAAGCAAACTTCATTAGAGTAAGCATCAAAGGAAAATTTTTTCCTATGTATGAGTGACAAGGTAACTCCCATCTTACTAGAGTAAATTTAAGCATTATCATGTTATGTATGAGATATTAGGTTTAATCCATTAAGGTTCAAAAACACAAGCTAGGCATTTTACTATATAGTTCCAAATTACCTAAAGTATCCAACTGACCACAAGTCCAAAAAATCATCAACCAAAACCTAAAATCCCTCCCAATCTAACAAGAAATCATAATTTCACTATGACAGTGCTCATTTTAAAGAGGGAAAAACCTAATCTACCTCAAATCCAAAGAATGTTCATTAATCCGTTAAACCTTTTCTTTTCCCTTCCAAGAAGCTTCTTCAAGATGCCAAGCTATCAAAAATATAATTTTCTCATCAATACGAGCATAACAATACCTATATTGTGCCATTGTACTTCGGGTCCATAAAATGACACTAAAAACCTTTAACTGGGTCCCACTTATGAAAACCATATTTCAGAGGTCAACCCAAAGTTCATACACCATCAAGGAATAAAAACCCTCAAGAAATAGGTGAAAACAAATCTTATTTGGGGCTAAAATCAAACCCTCTATCTATTTGGGGTTTTGGTCAAAAAATCAAGAAAATCAAGCTTGGAATTGAAGTTTTACCTTAAATGTTTTGCTTATCATGAAAATTTATGTTAATCAAGCTTCCAAGTCACACCCAAGACTCAATTTAGAATTATATCACCCTTCTAGGGCTTATAGGTCTCAAAGATAAAGAGAAAATGGCTAGATCATGACTTAGGGACCTATTTATAGTCTCTTTAGGCATGGAGATGCCCAGATCAACATCAAATAGACCTCAATCTCTATGGGCGTTGCCGAGATCGCTATGGCACTCAGACTAGTAAAGTCAAAACTTATCTTTGACCCTTAAAGTTTATTCAAACACTACTTCACAAATGAACTATGTAACCCCACTAAATTGGACGTTCCAGATACGTTGATGAAGTCAAATTTTCTATCCAAGGTCATTTATAAAAATTATGGCCCCACACCCATATCTTTTGATTTTCCCACCTTTCAACCAATAGGTTAGAATGAGCTTAGGGTCATTGGGACCCAAACCAAAGGACTACCTACCCTAAAATCAATATTTTGGATCTACTATCATAGTTGGAATTTACATCCAAGATCGTTTTACTGGAGTTTTCCCTTGATGGCCATTTGGAACTGGCGAAGACTTTTAAATAAGAAATTGGTTCTAAAAAACAAATGAACTTCCCGGTAATCAAACTATCATTCCCAGCAAGTCATAAATGTCTTGGGGTAGCTATGGAGAAACCCTAACGACGAAGATAAGTGAAAATATGAAAAAACAAAAGGGTCATTATAATGTCCACTACTAAAAGGAATTTTATTCCCAAAAGTCAATGGATAGGAGGATTCTCGAAAGATCAAAAGAATGAGGTACTAGGCTGCATGCTTCACTTCCCAGATTACATCCACGAATAGAGAAAACCTCTAAGGGATTTTGCAATTGGTATCCCTTTTTCAAAGAGTACTCTAATTTAAGTTCCAAATTGAAAAAACTCAAACTTAACCACTAAATGGCCTCCAACTGAATCAGAAAGGTTGATGCACAAAAATCTGTACCATATCACACTGATATCATCTTGATATCTGCACAAATAAACAAAGTCTTATCCTAGCTGAAACCAAACCAAGACGTGAATCATCCCATTGAATTAGAAAATTCTATAGGGGTTGTGTGCTATCCTTCATTGTAGGGAGATGTTAATGGACCTGATTGAATTAGACATGTTAGACTTTGGAGTACTTTTGGGGATGAATTGATGATAATGCTCAACTCACTTCTATAATTGAGGGGTGAGGCAGTCGTTGTCAACTAACCTAATTTGAATTAGGGTCGAATCTGAAGGAGCAAATTATAGACTTCAAACAATATGGGTACTCAAATTTCTACGAGATTACTTAGAATGCTATCAAAAATGACAAGTAAAATAAAATTTAGGGGGGGGGGATTTGTTTGGGAACTTTTTCTACGATCTTTAACACATGATAAATAGATAACACTTTTGTTTTAAGAAATAATTTTGGGGTAAATCTTGGTATTATTTCTACCTAAAGGTAAAAGCACGTGGGTTAAATATGGTTTAGCATGAACTTTAGTTGTTAACTAAAGGATAGGCTAGGGCGAAGGTCATTATAGTCAATCTTTCAATAAAATCACGTTGATTTCACCCATTGGCTCTTTCGAGCATTGAACAAGTGTGAAATTCGTAATCACCCAAAACCTCAATCAAGCATCCCTATTTATAGGATGATGCTCTTGACATTTTTTACACTCCTAATACACTTATTTCTAAGATTGCAAAAGGGAGCAAACCATAGGCTTAATTGTCCACCATTGCCTTGTCCCCCTATAACCCTCTTTCAAGGATATTATGGGTTGCCTCATATTCCCTTTCATCCCTCTTTCAAGGATGATAAAGGTTTTATACAGTTTGGTGTTTTCACCCATCAAACCCATTTAGAGATTTGGGGCTTTCACCCATCAAATTCCATCTCATAAGCTCAAGCAATGGCTAAATCCTTAATCAACAACTAATAATCATGAAAATACAGCAAGACCTACACACAAACTATACTCAAGTTCAACATATACCCAAGACTAAATTACTTAGCTACTCATGAAGAAATTAAAGAGAGATATACCATAAGGATTATCCAAAGAATTCATTCTTCTTAAAAATCCTAAGAAAGTCAGCCTCTAAATTTAATTACATACTTACCTAATAAGGGTTTTAAGTCTAGAATTCAAACATATCTTATGAGGTAAGAAATACCCAATAAAGAAAGGGTTTTTTCTTATATATGGTTTGGGATTCGTCTAAGTGCTTTTACTGATCTGACCCTGGGCATATACCCTCTTGACCACGATCTCGCTTGTCTATCTGCGACCACATCCATGCAACCGCAGTTGCATACCGCTACCGCATTGTGCTGACTATCTTGACTAACCGCGACAACAAATTGAGGTCCACGACCACGGTAACTAAGGCTGATGTAGTCCAGGTCTTTAGCTACACTTTTCTTTGCTTCCTTTTTATCATTTTCAGCTCCATTCCACATCTTTTGATCTCCTCAACTATATGCCTACAAAGAATTGATATTTATACATTTACTCACAAATATGCCTTATTTATTCATTCAAAATAAGGTAATGTACATTAATGTTGAGTAAGAATGAGTGGTAAAATCAGTCCTCAAACAACACTACCGCTTATGATTTGACAATTTCATATGTATGACCTCAATCTATCGCTCAATCATCAAGATGACTCAAACTTGATTGCTACCACCAAAAGATTTTCACACATAGGCTAATAGGCTTTTAAGGAGGCCCCTTATCACAAAATGAAATAGAGGAAGTATGCCATAGAATTTAGGGAGCAACCATTTAACAACTACTAATACTATAAAAATGACTCAGATGTTGACTAAAATTATTTAATACTTTCAATTATCTCATTGTGCGGAAGATGACAAAATCACCCACCCCATCTATTTCACATACCTCTTCACAAGAAAGGGAAAATTCACACACCTAGTCACAAAGCATATAACAAGACATTTTAAGTGCAAACACTCACTCGCTCAAGAAATTCTCCATGTTGACAAGTACCATGATATAAGTTTTCCCCTATTTTCAATCAAAACTACAATGACCACACTTGGTTGGGAATCACAAAGGGTTTTTTGTTCTTGTAATGTAGGTTTAGGGTTGGAGTAGAATATAATTTGGGAATAACATGGCTACACCCCTCCTTGAACATTCATATCACACTTTTTCAATCCTCCATTTTGGCTAAGGGCTACTCTTTTTTAATTTCTTTCTTCTCCTATGCCTACTAAAAGCTTTCTTTGTGTACCACTTTTCTTAATTTCTTTTTCTTGCAACTTATGCGCACTTCATTCCTTTGATGGACTCATTCACTTTCTATTTATTTATTTTCGTGGTTCAATCTCATGAGGAATTTCACTAACAATCTTATGGAGTTACACTTTCTTCCATCAACCTTTACCACCCCTAAATTACTCTTTTAGCCTCAAGTTAAATTTTCAAGTTCAAGGAGGAGTTGGGTTACAAAAGAGATAAAAAGGAAGGGTCACGGGTTGTAATGAGTTTGCCAAAGAAAGGTCCAAAGGCTCAAAGCGGGTACTAAGGATAATTATGCATGGGTAGGATTTTTAGGCTATAGTGGGCTTTCAAAATCACAAGATGGCCTATGATCATTTTCCAACCAAGAAAAATTAAGATTTAGCTTTGAAAGACTAATGGGGCAAATTATAGATCGTAAAGGTACACATGAGATGACGACAATTAACCTCACACACATGCCATGCTAACATTGTCAATGGGTTCAATTGTTCTACCAACTTGAGACAAAAATGGAGTATTTACTATTTTTTCAAAGTCAACTTTTGGAGTCATAGAAAGAGGGAAACGTTTTCGTCATAGAGTTTCTCACGTCCATGCCTTCGAATTTTGCAAAAATTTCAGACCGGGGGGGTTGCCTTTGTATTCACACCACACATAATTTGTTAATCATGGAAGCTACCAAAGTTATCGTCTCACATTGAAAATCATAGTACGGGCGACCCACTATATGGTTACCCAGACTTCACCAATGGATAATAATGCAATCCCAGATTATCAATGCTATAGGTAGTTAGGCTTTCCTTGCATTCTATGGCCTTGGTGCCACTGGTACTCAGACTTCCCCTGCACCCATGGTTAGAAACTCTATCAAAGTAGAACTAAAATAAGATGATAAACCTAGAACAAACTAGGTAATCCATGAAAATATGGCACCATCAGAGTGTCTGATTATTACAAACCCAAAATAAAAATAAAGATATGAATTATCCAAAGAGCAGAAAAGTATACAGAAATATCAATAATACAGGCCCAAATTGAATGAATAAGACTAAAGAGACACCCCCAACTGCAAATATAGTAGTATCCTCGCTTCATAAATAACAAATGGTAAAAGAGATAAGGGTGCTCCCTCAAACCGAATCGAGGGCTTTTATTACTGTTGGACTCTGCATCACCATTATCTTCCTCAAGATCAAACCACTCAGTTGGGGCCTCATCATCACGGTCCACCCAAGAAGAAGGGAGTCTATCTCGGTGCCTTAGAACCTTCCATAGACCCTTCACACCCTTCCACATCCTGATAAAAAACTTATCCCTCTTGTTCTCCTTTTCAACCATTTTTTCATGTGTGATATAGAGGTCTCGGTGTGACTCTGCCAAAGAGGAGTAGGACTTTTAAAGATTATCAATGGTAGCTTTTTTATTCTTTTGTTCCTCTTTGTACTTCTCATAATAGTTACATAAAATATAAGAATGATGCGCAGTGAGGGTTCTCTTGGTCCTTCGGAAAAACTAGACACAAGCTCTTTGATAGTTGCAATATTTACTCCAATCTCCTCAAGAGGTCCTTCGGTATGACGATACCCATGGTGTACCTTAAATATTGGTTCATTGGTTAATAAATGGGTTATGTGAAACTAATTTAGATTGAACTTGATGTGGGTTATGTAGCGAAGACGTGAAGGTGTTGTCTTAGATGACTTTTACTGGAAACTCATGTTTAACAACGTGAGGTTTACTCTAGATGACCTGTGATCATAGTTCACACTATTGATATATTTGTATCTTGGATTGACATGAAGTCGGGCCATTCCTTTATATGTGTTGATACCTCCAGTTCAAGCGGCTAACATGCACTAGGACTCTTTCAGCAGGGGGAGCTAAACGCATATAGCCCATGGGTGCCTGTTTATGATGGTTGAGATATATAGTCTAGGATAAAGTTTTACTTTATGCTAAGCCTTGCTTTCTATCTCTATATGATTATGTGCATTGGCTTGAATGATTTTTAAAGTGTAGATCGTGGCATTATTTTATCCCATACCCTTGAGTTATATTCTAGTGCTCAACCCATTAACCATCTCTGGACATTGTATCCCCACGTGATGCAGGCACCGAAAATACTTCTACTTTTCCTACACAGTGTTAGGTGGATTAGCTCAGTTCATACATCGTTGGTGGTCAAGTGTTGAGCTTCCACTTTCTGGAAGACTTGGTCATTTCATCAATTTCCTTTAATATACTAGAAATAAAGAGTTTGTATTAACATTGTCATTGTCTTTGTCAGAGGTGGGGGCATGTCCCGGCACTTTATTATTTTTAGTTTATTAGCAGGCTTAATGGATTACTGTCGACTTGGGTGGTGGCGTTGGTTGGTTGTTTTTGGTTGGTGATCAGTTATAGACACATCTTAAATTCTTTGATCTTATCTTATGATATCTTGTAATATGTTCAAAATTCATCCGTTGTTGGGGGTATTGTGTTCTGTTTGGCTAGGTGCAAGGGGTGGTCTTTGGTCCTTATTGGACTTGAGAAGCCTATCACGACCAGGCACCAATTTGGATCGTGACAGAATTTTTCCTTCCTCTATCTATTTTTGGTAAATAAATAAATTGTATTTCACCAATGTAATAGATACAAAACCATACAGATTTGGCCAATTGTCTCTTATGAAATAACAAACTAAATAGAGGAGGACTCACACTAACATGCCTAAGGAGTATCTTCTCAAAACTAAGTAACTAATAGTAAGAACAACAAAATTAATAGCAAAATAACATCTTCATCTAATAGTATCTAGTTGTTGAAGATCTAAAGTCCATTCTTCTAGTGTCTTCCTCAAATATGGATATGAAGAGCGATCTCTTTACAAATTCTATTTACATGGTAGCTTTCTTTATTAAATCTAAGTCAGTTTCTTTCTCTCCAAATCTTAATGATCACTACCACAAAGACACCACTCCTTTCTTTAGTTCTTCCCTTACCAAGGTTATGACCTACTTCAGCTCTTGTTGCTAGGCTTATATAGACCTGTGAAACCCCAGCCACATCGGCATTCTTCACCATAGGCCTATGTAGCTACATAATAAAAGAAAAGATCATCTTGTGTTTTCACAACATTTTTGCATAATACACAATATGAATCAATAAGGACTCCAAACTTACTTAGACTATAAATAGTTTCTAGCCACTTCAATAGAGCTAGCCATAGTATAAAATTATTCCTAAGATGAATGCTAGCTCGAGGAGTGATGCACATCCATGTTACTTTTGGGAGTTATTAAAGAATGGATGTAGAGAGTTTTTAATGGATAACTTATATCCCACGGTCAACATAGCCAATCTTTTTTCTAGATCACCCTACAGTCCAAGTACCTAAATAACCACCCTCTATCACTCTATTTTCTTCCTAACCATCCAATGAAATGTTCCATGCTTCCATTATATCACCTTTTGTATAGTAGATATGCACCCATTTGACCAATATATTACCTTTCTTTGTAGATAAGGCCCAAATCTATTTATCCACAACATCCCTATTCTTATTGCAAGGATTCAACATATTTTGAACTCTCACTACATTGGGCATCTAAACTTTTTCCTACGAAATTAAGGCTTTCTTCAAGGGAAATGTAGTGTATGTGCAAAAAAAATCCTACAATGAATGTTGATGAGCTTCATAACTTTCTTGGGTAGGATAAAGATCAGGTCTCAATATATGGAAATACAAAACACAATGGATTTTTGAAATACCCCGTACTTCTACCTAGCTTGAAATCATCCCAAGAATGTTAGAAACTTACTTTGAAAGATAAATACATTTTTATAAATGTAGAATTTTTAAGATTTCCACTATTTTTTGAGTGGGAAGTTTAATTAGCTTTCCAATGATACCAATTTATTCCAAATTTGGTATCGGGGTTGAAAGTTATTGCTGAAATACAGAAAGCAGTCAAAACTACCCAAGTGCAACGGTGAGAGACAATGGACCATCGAGCTAGTTATGGACCATCGCCCAAGCCGTCATAGGAGAGGCAATGAACCCCTATTCTGCCCAAGTGCGACGGTCAATACCGATGGACTATTGACCCAACGATGGACCATCATACCCACCATCGTATACTTCGTTCAGCTATTTTAAGTCATTTTTTAAAAGGGTTTTTTTGTCTTTTACCACCCCTTTTTATACCTAGTAATATCAGACATAGACTCATAAGTTCATTTTCCATTTACAACATCAAATTAGGGTTTTGTCTCAAAGATAATCCCCAACAAACAAGATCCAAATCTTCGTCAAGAAACTAAGATATTCTAAGTTCTTCAAGTCCAAGAACTTCAAGAAACTCACAACCCAAGTATGTCATGTGTTGATACATGGGTCCCTTTAACCCATGAAGCTTAAGAATCTCTTTCCAAAATCAAAATTTTGTGTATTTATGAATATTTATGATTTAAATTAAATTGAAATTCATGTTCATGATGTTGTGGGGTTTTGCTTCATGATTTAAATTACATACTAAAATGATTGACCCTAGGATGTGGTGATTTGCATAATAATCATGATAAACCCTTAAATTTACCCGTTGATTAATGTATCCATGATTATCAGATGTGTTGATAATTGTATAACCAAAGCATGCTCCCCATATGTTCGATTAAATGCCTATGTGGAGGGAAAATGCCATACTAGTATGAGAATATGAAATCCCCAATCATGTACAAGTTTATGCTTGTCAAATGTATGATGAAATATCTTAGTCAATGAATTATAGATATATGTGTAGCCCTTGTGGTTCTTTAGAACTTCTATTTCATGAAATCTCCAACTTATTGTATTATGGATTGTGATGTTGGTCATGTATCAAGAAAGTCATCCTTTGTCAATTTCATGCTATCAAGTCCTAGGGGTACTTGTACCCGACAATTAGCTATGTTCCTAGAGCTAGTATCATGTTTTCAAGATACTCTCAGTCGAACCATGCTCCTAGAAATTCAGTCAGTCATGTGACTCAGGAAAACTCAGCAAACTCAGTAATCTCAGAAATTCAGTAATATCAGTAGTATTCAGTCAGTCAACGGAACTCAGTTAACTCAGTCCAGTTTAGTTCAGTTAATTATGTTCAGTGTCTATTCAGATGGGAGTAGGATTTAGCACCTAGCGAACCCAAGGATGGGAACACACACCGTCAGGTAAGGGTGTGATTCTTAGAAATAATCCTTGCATTCCAAAACTATGTAGCCAACGTAGGTTGAGACATCAACACTATCAGATAAGGGTTGATGAGGTGGATAAGAACTGTTAGATGAGGGCCCCACCATTCTTTTTTGGGGACACTGTCAGATGAGGGTCACCCAAAGGTTGTCCTTACCAGTGTTGTGGTATTGACACCCTTACAATTAGGGTAACAGATTAGACCCCAACTCAGCTATATTGCTTTATTTGGGGAATGTTGGTTAGATGACTACTTCCTACAGTTTCAGTACAGAATCAGGACTATCAGATACTGTCATTCAGTCTCATTAATAGAACTCAGATAGTTCTAATGGATTCAGGAATGTCAGATAAAGTCAACTCAGAATAGCACGGAACTCAGCTAGTTTTATCAGAACCTAGATTGTCAGATATAGTCGCTCAATAGCAATTATTATATTTTTACATATATCAGTATCTCATGTTATCAATATTAGAATCAGTAATAATGATATCATAAACATAGTTATAGTTATTATGTAGTCATGCATGTATTCTCACATTCATGTTATACAGTCAGTTAGTATAGTTCATGCATGTGGACCCTTTTAGATTCATCCTACCTCATATAAATACCAGTATATTTAAATGTACTGACGCATTTGTGCTACGGTGTTTTATACCATAGGTTCAGAAGCACAAGCTCCAGAGCATCAGTAGCAGCCCAGTCTCAGCAGTCAAAGTTAGCAGTGAGTCCTCATCTTTTGAGGACATGACCATTACATTATTTTATCATTATTTAATTTATTTCAGTAGTTAGATTTAGTTGGGAAAATGTCCCATCAACTTCTTATTCAGATGGTTCAGTCAATTAGAGACTTTTTAGACTATCATATTTAGATAGTTTATTTTAGGTTTTGTTTTGGTATTGGGATACCAAATCATTCAGAGATTATTTTATCAGTTTTGAATCTTATGGCCTTACAGCCTTTATTTCCACATTTATATAGTATATTATACAGTGTTCAGGTATAGATATCAATAATGGGTTAGCTTATGGTCCTTCAGGTTTATGAGCACCGTGTAGTATTTTGGGTACAATATTCAGGGCATTATAAACTTAGTATCAGAGACTAAGGTTCAATAGAGTCCTAGGAAGTGTAAAAGTTTCCTCTAGTAGAGTCTTGTCCATGGGTGTATTGTGCACAACATTTACGTACAGGAGGCTATAAGATATTTTAGGAACAGTTTCCCTTCTTTTAATATTCATATCGTGTTAGTGAGCATAATCTCCAATTAATCTCTTAGTCTAGTTTAATCCATTTCTCCCTTTCTTCTATAGAATATGCCTCCTAAAAGAATTAATGGGAATCAGTCAGCCCTCAGCCCAAAGAATCTTTAGGCAAACATATTTCTCATGCAGAGTTTAGAGCTGAATTCACTACTCTTGCTCTGTCAGTGGCTGCTCAGAATGAATGACCAGCTATCATTTCGGCTAACTCAGTGGCCAATTCTGTTGTATCCAGGATTTGGGACTTTACCCGAATGAATCATCTATCCTTTCTTGGGTCTAAGTTAGATGAGGACCCTCAGGAATTCATTGATTAGGTTCTAGAGATTACAGACATCATGGGGGTTACTTCTAGTGAAAGATCTGAGCTAGATGAATATCAGTTGTAGGATACTTCTCACACTTGGTTTAAATGGTAGAGTCAGAAAGGACAGATTATACAGGGCCTATTGAGTGGGACGAGTTTTTCATTGTGTTCTTAGATAGATTCTTTCCCCAACAGATGAGAGAGGCTAAGGTGTTAGAATTGATAAACCTTAGGCAGGGAAACATGACAGAGAAAGAGTATTCTCTTAAGTTTACTCAATTAGTCGGATACTCTCCTCATGTAGTTGCAAACAGCAGGGCCAAGATGAGTAAGTTTGTTTCTGGGGTGAATGATAGTGTAGGCAACAAGTGTAGGTCTACGATGTTAAATAGTGATATGGATTTATCCAGGCTTATGACTCATGCTCAGTAGATAAAGAAGCAAAATATTAAGATGAGGGAAAAGTAGAATAATAGAGCAAGGACAGGTAGTGTCAACTTTGCTCATCCTAAATTAGAAGGAGAAAACCATTCTTAATTTTATCCTAAGTCATCAGTTCTAGCTCTTTCTTCAGCCAGTACTTCAGATCCTGAGTTTAGGGATGGTAATAGAGATAGGGCGCCAGGCTCTAAGTCTCAGGGTAGTGTCAGCAATGCCCCAACTAATCCCATTTTTCAAACCTGTGTAAGAACCATAAGGGTGTTTGTTGAGTTGGTAGCGATGTCTGTTTTGGATATGGCATGCTAGTCCACTAAAGCAGATATTATCCCCAGTCAGGCTATCAGGGTCAGCAGAACCATTCCCCAGCTTAGTTCGGTCGCCTAAGTCAGTAGGGTGCCACTTCCAGCGCTACAGTGGGTAATACCCAAATCGAATCTTTGCTCTCCAGTCAAGGTAAGATTAGGAAAATTCTCCTGATGTGGTTACTGGTACATTACAGATATATCATATGTATATTTATACTTTGCTAGATCTAGGAGCTTCTTTGTCTTTTGTTACTCCTTATATAGCAGGCGATTTTAGAACCAGTCCCAAAATTCTAGTAGAGCCCTTTTCAGTCTCTACCCAGTGGGTAAAACCATCATACCCCGGCAAATATACAGGGACTGCCCAGTTATGATATTTTACAAAGTCGCTTTAGTAGACTTAGACGAATTAGAGATGATTGATTTCGATGTCATTCTTGGTATGGATTGGCTTCATTCCTTCTATGCCATGGTCAACTGCAGAAATAGAATAATCCAGTTCTAGTTTCCAAATGAATCTGTCCTAGAGTGTTGGGTAGCACTTCAGCTTTCAAAGGTCAGCTTATTTTCTACCTTCAGGCATGGAAAATAATGTCTAAAAGATGTGTCTATTATCTTCTTTAAGTTAACAATACTAGTTCTGAAACTCTCCGACTTGAATTAGTCCCAGTTATGAATGAAATTCAAATGTCTTTCCCGAAGATCTTCTAGGAATTCCTCACTGAAGGGAAATAGACTTCGGCATTAATCTTCTTCTAGATACGCAGCCTATATATATTCTGCCATTCAGAATGGCACAAGCAGAACTTATAGAATTGAAAGAGAAGTTGAAAGATCTCTTAGATAAGGGATTGATTAAACCCCATGTGTACCCGTGGGGCACAATAGTTTTATTCATGCGCAACAAAAATGGTACTCTCAGAATATGTATAGACTACATTCAGCTCAACAAAGTCACGGTCAAGAACAAGTATCCACTTCCCAGAATCATTGACTTGTTTGACCAACTTCAGGGTGCTAGTTATTTCTCTAAGAAAGACCTCAGATCAAGGTATCATCAGCTCAGAGTTAGAGAATGTGACATTTTGAAAATAGCTTTCCATACTCGGTATGTTCACTTTGAATTTCTAGTCATGTCCTTTGGTATTACCAATGCCCCAATAGCTTTCATGGACTTGATGAACCATGTGTTCAAGAAGTACTTGGACATGTTCTTCATAGTTTTCATAGATGACATTCTTGTTTATTTCTGCAGTAAGCGTGATCATGTAGACCATTTCAGAATTGTACTTCAAAACCTCAGAGATTATTAGTTTTTCACCAAATTCAGTAACTGCGATTTTTGGCTAAGATCAGTAGCATTCCTTGGCCATATCATTTTCGGTTATTGCATTAGAGTAGATCCTCAAAAGACCAAAATGGTAAGAAACTAGCCCAGACCACTCTCTCTATTAGACATCAATATTTTCTTGGGTTTGGCTGGCTATTATAGATGGTTTGGTAAGGGATTTTCATCTCTTGCATCCCCTATGTATAGATTGACTTAGAAGAAAGTCAAGTTTTAGTGATCAGATCTATGCGAGAAGAGTTTTCAAGAGTTGAAGACTCGACTCATCTCAGCTCTAGTTTTGGCTCTTCCAGAGGGTGATAATGGGTTTAGATTAGTTTAGAATCATCTCTAGTTTCTGAGGTAAAAAAAAAGCAAGATAGAGATCCCAGTCTAGTTAAGTTAAAAGAGTCAATCAAGGATCAAAAAGAAGAGGTTTTCTCTCAAGGGGGAGATGGTGTTGTGCATTTAAAGGGTCGTCTGTGTTCCAGGTGTAGATGACTTAAGGTAGAAAATTCTTGCAGAAGTGCATGGTGCACGCTACTCTATTTATCTAGGGGCCATAAATATTTATCATGACTTGCGGGGATCTATTGGTAGAGTGGGATAAAGAGAGATGTTGCTGAGTTTATGGATAAGTTCTCTACATGTTAGACAGTTAAGATAGAGCATCAGAAACCTAGTAGGTCCATGCAGGAGTTCAGTATTTCTACTTTGAAGTAGGAAGAAGTGAACATGGACATTGTGTTGAGTTTGCCTCGTACTCGTCATCAGCATGATTCAGTTTGGATCATTGTAGATAGGATGACCAAATCAACTCATTTCCTTCTAATCCACATCTCTTATTCAGATGACGATTATGCCAAAATCTACATCAGGAGTTGATCAGATTACACAGAGTTTCATTATCTGTTATCTCATATAGAGGTACCCATTTCACCTAAGCATTTCTGGAAAGCATTCCAAAAGGGTCTTAGTACCCAAGTTTATCTCAGTATAACCTTCCATCCTCAGATAGATGGTCATGCAGAAAGGACCATTTAGACTTTAGAAGATATACTACGAGCATTAGCAATTAATTTCAAACTTAGTTGGGATGACCACTTGCCTTTGATTGAGTTTGCATAAAACAATAGCTATTATTCTAGTATTCAAATGGCTCCGTTCGAAGCTCTTTATAGTAGGAGAGATAGATCACCAGTTGGTTGGTTCAAAGTTAGTGAGTCCTTAGTAATAGGGCATGACTTAAAAAATGTCCAGTTGATCAGAGAAAGACTCTGAGCTGCGTTGAGCCGACAGAAGTCTTATGCAGATAGACGTAAAAAGGATCTCGAGTTTGAGAGTGGTGACTATAACTATCTAAAGATCTCTCCTACTATGAAGGGAGTGAAGAGATTTGGCAAGAAGGAAAATCTCAATCCTTGATATGTCGGTCCCTTCAAAATTCTCAATCATTTTGGCAAGGTAGATTATGAGCTTGAATTACCTTCATATCTAGCCTCAGTTCATCTAGTCTTCCATGTCTCTTTGCTCAAGAAGTGCATAGGTGACCCAACATTTATAATCCCTATTCAGAGCATAGATGTTCAGAATAACCTCTCTTATGAAAAGATTCTGGTCAAAATCCTAGACTATCAGACTCGTAGACTGAGGAACAAAGAAGTTCCTCTAGTCAAAGTTCTTTGGCAAAATCAGTCCATTGAGGGAGATTCTTGGGAAGCAGAAGCAGATATACAAACCAAATATACTTACCTCTTCACCGCCAACTCAGGTATAGCTCAAGGTAACAGTTCTTTTTAAGCTTTTCAGTTTCATGTTCAAATTTCATTTACAAGCTTGGTATCTATTTCATGCTCAGGATTCCATTTAAACTTAGTATTAAATATCATTGCATATTCATTCATGCATTCACGCACCAGTTCAGTCATATAATCATGTATTAGATATACATTCTCATTGTGAGAAACTTAGTTCCTCTGAACAATTGTCAAGCATTCATGAATCAGATACCCATGCATCAAATATGCGTGTTCAGTATGATATATTAAGTTATCAATCATGAAATCATATTCCAGTCATTCATGTTCAGTATGTACATCAATTTATCTTTCTCTTCTCTCGCTCAGTCTCATTCGAGAACGAATGTCCTCAAAGGGGACATATTGTAATACCCCATAATTCTACGTAGCTTAAAACCATCCCAAGAATGTTAGAAACTTACTTTGAAAGATGAACCCATTTTTGTACGCGCATAATTTTTAAGATTTTCACTATTTATTGAGTGGGAAATTGAATTAGCTTTTCAACGAGACCAATTTCTTCCAAATAAAGTATCAGGGTAGAAAGTTATGGCCAAAATACAGAAAGCAGCCAAAACTGCCCAGGTGCGATGGTGAGAGTCGACGGACCATCGAGCTAGCGACGAACCATCACCCAAGCCATCGCAAAGGAGGTAGTAAGACCACATTCCGCCTAAGGGAAATGGCTCAGGACCATGGACTATTATTATAGCGACGGGCCATTGCCCAATCATTCGTAGGAGAGGTAGTAAAACCCTATTCTACCCAGGTGCGACAGTTAGGACCGATGGACCGTCGACCCAGCGACGGACCATCGCACCCATCGTCGTATACTTCGCTCAGCTATTTTAAGTTATTTTTAAAAGGGTTTTTTGTTCTTTTACCACCCCTGTTTATACTGAGAAATATCAAACATAGACCCATAAGTTCATTATCTATTTACAATATCAAATCAGGGTTTACTCTTAAATATAAAACCTAAGAAAAAAGATCCAAATCTTCTTTAAGAAACTAAGAGATTCCAAGTTCTTCAAGTGCAAGAACTTCAAGAAACTCACAACCCAGGTATGTCATCTGTTGATTCATGGGTTCCTTTCATCCATGAAGCTCAAGAATCTCTTTTCAAAATCCAAGATTTGTGTATTTATGAATGTTCATGATTTTAATTGAATTTAAATTCATGTTCATGAAATTGTGGGGTTTTGATTCATTTTTTAAATTACATACTCCAATGATTGACCCTAGGATATGGTGATTTGCATAATAATCATGATAAACCCTTAAATTTAACGATTGATTGATGTTTCCATGATTATCAGATGTATTGATTATTGTATAACCAAAGCATGCTCCCCATGTGTTTGATTAAAGGCCTATGTGAAGGAAAAGTGTCATACTAGTATGATAATATAAAATCCCCAATCATGTACATGTTTATGCATGTCAAATGTTTGATGAAATATCTTAGTCAGTGAATTATGGATACATGTGTAGCCTTTGTGGTGCTTTAAAACTTCTAATTCATGAAATCTCCAACTTATTGTATTATGGGTTGTGATATTGGTCATGTATTCAAGAAAGTATTGCTTTGTCAGTTTCATGTTGTCGAGTCATGAAGGCACTTGTACCCAATAATTAGTTGTGTGCCTAGTGCCAGTATCATGTTTTCAAGATACTCTCAGTTGAGCCATGTTCCTAGAAATTTCGTCAGTTATATGACTCAGGAAAACTCAGTAAACTCAGTAATCTCAAAAATTTTAGAAATTTAATAATCTCAGTAGTATTTTGTCAGTCAATGGAACTCAATTAACTCAGTACAGTTCAGTTCAGTTAATTATGTTCAGTGTCTATTTAGATGGGATAAGGATTTAGCACTGAGCGAACCCAAGGATGGGAACATACACTTTCATATGAGGGTGTGATTCTTAGAAACAATCTTTGCATTCTAGAACTATGTAGCCAGCATAGGATGAGAAATAAACACTATCAGATAAGGGTTGATGAGGTGGATAAGCACTGTTAGATGAGGGACATACCATTCTTTTTTAGGGACACTGTAATATAAGGGTCACCCACAGCTTGTCCTTACTAGTGGCGCGGTATTGACACCCTTCCAATTGGGGTTACAGATTGGACCCCAACTCTGCCATATTACTTTATTTGGGGCATGTCAGTTAGATGACTACTTCCCACAGTTTTAGTATAGAATCAAGACTGTTAGATACAGTCATTCAGTCTTAGTAATAGAACTCAGATAGTTCCATAGAATTAAGGACTGTCAGATACAGTCAACTCATAACAGTACAAAACTCAGCTAGTTCCATCAGAACCTAGACTGTCAAATATATTCACTCAGTATCAATTATTTTAGTTGTACAGATATTAGCATTTCATGTTATTAGTACTCAGACTCACTAATCATGTTATCACGAACTCAGTTATAGATATTATGTAGTCATGTATGTATTCTCACATTCATGTTATCCAATCAGTTAGTATAGATCAGGCATGTGAACCCTTTTGCATTTAGCCTACAACACATGCATACCATTACATTCAAACATACTGACACATTTGTGCAATGGTGTTTTATATGATAGGTTCAGAAGCATGAGCTCTAGAGCATCAATAGCATTCCAGTATCAGTAGTCAAAATTAGCAGAGAGTCCTCATCCTTCGAGGACATAACCATTACTTTATTATCTCATTAATTAATTTATTTCAATTGTTGGAGTTTGTTGGGGACATGTCCCATCAACTTCTTATTCAGACAGTTCAGTCAGTTAGAGGCTTTTCAGACTATCATGTTTAGATAGTTTATTTCAGGGTTTTTTTTTGGTATTGGGATACCATATCATTCAGAGATTATTTTATCTATTTTGAACCTTACGGCCCTACAGCCTTTATTTCTGCATTTATACAGTAGATTATGCAGTGTTCAGGTACAGATATCAGTCATAGGTTAGCTTGTGGTTCTTCAAGTCATGATAACCGTGTAGCATTCTGGGTACTATATTTGGGGCGTTACAAACTTCATATTAGAACCTAAGGTTCAATAGAGTCCTAGGATGTCTGAAAGACGCATTTAGTAGAGTCTTGTACATGGGTGTGTTGCGCGCCACATTTATGTACAGAAGGCTATAAGATGATTTAAGAATAGTTTTCCTTTTTTCAGTATTTATGTCATGCTAGTGAGCATAATATCCAGTTAATCTCTCAATCTGGTCTGATCTATTTTTCCCTTTCTTCTACAGAACATGCCTCATAAAAGAAGAAACGGGAATCAGTCAGCCACTTAGCTCGAAGAACCTTTGGGCGAACATGTTTCTCATGCAGAGTTTAGAGCTGCATTCACTACTCTTGCTCAGTCAGTTGTTGCTCAGAATGAACGACCAGTTATCATTCCGTCTAACCCAGTGGCCAATTCATCTACAGCTAGGATTCAGGACTTCACCTGAATGAATCCTTCATCCTTTCCTTGGTCTAAGTCAGAGGAGGACCCTCAGGAATTCATCGATCAGGTTCAAAAGGTTATAAACATCATGGGGGTTACTTCTAGTGAGAGCACTAATCTAGATGTGTATCAGTTGTAGGATATTTCTCACACTTGGTTTAACCATTGGAAGTCAGAAAGGCTAGATGATGCAGGGCCTATTGAGAGGGAGAAGTTTGTCACCGCGTTCTTAGATAGATTTTTTCCCAAAGAGCTAGAGAGGTTAAGGTGTTAGAATTTATCAACCTCAGGCAGAGCAACATGATGGTGAAAGATTATTCTCTTAAGATTACTCAGTTAGTAAGATATGCCCCTCATGTGGTTGCAGACAGCAGGGCTAAGATGGGTAATTTTGTTTCTGGGGTGAATGATAGTGTTGGTAACGAGTGTAGGTCTGCGATGTTAAATAGTGACATGACTTTAACCAAGATTATAACTCATGCTTATCAGACAGAGTAGCAAAATATTAAGATGAGGGAAAACTAGAATAAGAGTGCAAGGACAGGTAGTTTCAACTTTGCTCAGCCTAAATCAGAAGGAGGAAACAATTCTCAGCTTCATCCTAAGTCATCAGTTCAAACTCCTTTCTTAGCCATTGCTCCAACTCCTAAGTTTAGGGATGGTAACAGAGATAGGGCGCCAGGCTATAAGTCTCAGGGAATTATTAGTAATGCCCAAACTAATGCCCTTTGTCAGACTTGTGGTAAGAACCACAAGGGTGCTTGCAGAGCTAATAGCAATGTCTATTTCAGATGTGGCACGCCAGGCCACTATGTCAGAGATTGTCCCAATTCAGGCTATCAGGGTTAGTAGAACAGTTCCCCAGCTCAGTTTGGTCACCCAAATCAGTTGGTTGCCACTTCCAACGTTGCCCAAATTGACTTTATGCTTTCTAGTCCTGGCAAGATCGGGAAAATTCTCCTACTGTGGTTACTGGGACGTTACAGATCTTTCATGGGCATGTTTATGCTTTGCTAGATCCAGGAGATTCTTTGCCTTTTGTTACTCCCTATATAGCAGGCGATTTTGTAACCAGTCTCGAAATCCTAGCAGAGCCCTTTTCAGTAGCTACCCAGTGGGTAAAACCATCATATCTCGGTGGGTATATAGGGACTGCTTGGTTATGATATTTTAGAAAGTCACTTCAGCAGACTTAGTCGAATTGGAGACGACTGATTTCAATGTCATTCTCGGCATGGATTGCCTTTATTCTTGCTATGCCATAGTCGACTATAGAAACAAAATAGTCCAGTTCCAGTTTTCGAATGAACATGTCCTAGAGTGGAGTGGTAGCACTTCATCTTTCAGAGGTCAGCTTATTATCTACCTTCGAGCACGAAAAATGATATCTAAAGGATGTGTCTATCATATTATTTGAGTTAAGGACACTAGTTCTGAAACTCCAGTCTCAAATCAGTCCCAGTCATGAATGAACATTTAGATGTCTTTCCCGAAGATCTTCTAGGAATTCCTCCTAAAAGGGAAAAAGACTTCGACATTGATCTTCTTCCATATACTCAGCCTATGTCTATTCCGACATTCAGAATAGCACCAGTAAAACTCAGAAAATTGAAAGAGGAGTTGAAGGATCTCTTAGATAAGGTATTCATTAGACCCAACATATCCTCGTGGGGCGCACCAGCCTTATTCGTGCGCAAGAAAGATGGTTCTCTCAGAATATGTATACACTACCGTCAGCTCAACAAATTCATGGTCAAGAACAAGTAGCCACTTCTCAGAGTTGATGACTTGTTTGAAAAACTTTAGGCTGCCAATTATTTCTCTAAGATAGACCTTAGATTAGGCTATCATTAGCTCAGAGTCAGAGAATGTGACATTCTGAAAACATCTTTCCGTACTCGGTATGGTCACTTTGAATTTCTAGTCATGTCCTTTGGTCTTACCAATGCCCTAGAAGCTTTCATGGACTTGATAAACTGTGTGTTCAAGAAGTACTTGGAATTTTAATCATAGTCTTTACAGATGACATTCTTGTCTATTCCCGTAGTACGTGTGATCATGTAGACCTTCTCAAAATCGTACTTCAGACCCTCAGAGATCATCAATTGTTCGCCAATTCAGTAAGTGTGAGTTTTTTATAAGATCAGTAGCATTCCTTGGCCATATCATTTCTGGTGATGGCATTAGAGTAGATCTTCAAAAAACCAAAGTGGTAAGAAACTTTTCCAGACCTATCTCTCTATCAGATATCAGAAGTTTCTTGGGTTTGGCTGGCTATTACAGATGGTTTGTTGATGGATTCTCATTTATTCCATCCCCTATGTCCAAATTGACTTATAAGAAAGTCAAGTTTCAGTGGTCAGAGTCTTACGAGAAAATTTTTCAAGAGTTGAAGACTCGACTCACCTCATCTCCAGTTTTGGCTCTTTTAGAGGGTGATATATGGGTTCAGAGTAGTTTAGAATCATCTTTAGTTTTTGAGGTGAAAGAAAATAAAGATAGAGATCCCATTCTAGTTAAGTTGAAAGAGTCAGTCAGGGATAAGAAAGTAGAGGTTTTCTCTCAAGGGGGAGATGGTGTTTTGCATTATCAGGGTCGTTTGTGTGTTCTAGGTATAGATGACTTAAGGCTATGAATTCTCACAAAAGTGCATAGTGTACACTACTCTATTCATCCAGTGGCCATAAAGATGTACCATGACTATTAGGAGATCTATTAGTGAAGTGGGATGAAGAGAGATATTGCAGAGTTTGTGGCTAAGTGCTCTATATGTCAGCAGGTTATGATAGAGAATCAGAAGCCTTGTAGGTCCATGTAGTAATTCAGTATTCCTACTTGGAAGTGGGAAGAAGTGAATATGGACTTTGTGATGGGTTTTCCTCGTACTCATCATCAGCATGATTCAATTTAGATCATTGTAGAAAGGATGACCAAATCAGTTCATTTCCTTCCAGTCCATACCTCTTAATCAGCCGAGGATTATGCCAAACTCTACATCAGAGAGTCGGTCAGATTGCACGTAGTTCCTTTATCCATTATCTCAGACAGAGGTACCCGATTCACCTCTCATTTCTAGAGGTACCCAAGTTCATCTCAGTACAGCCTTTCATCCTTAGATAGATGGTCAAGCAGAAAGGACTATTCAGACTTTAAAAGATGTGCTACGAGCGTATGCAATTGATTTTAAGGGTAGTTGGGATGACCACTTACCTTGGATTGGTTTGCATACAACAACAACTATCATTCCAGTATTTGGATGGCTCCATTCGAAGCTCTTTATGGTAGGACATGCAGATCTCTTTTTGGTTGGTTCAAAGTTAGTGAGGCCTCAGTTATAGGGCCTAACTCAGTATTCGATGCCTTAGAAAAAGTCTAGTTGATCAAAGAAAGACTCGGGCTGCACAGAGCCGATAGAAGTCTTATGCAGATGTGCGCAAAAAGAATCTCGAGCTCTAGATTATTGAGTATGTCTATCTAAAGATCTCTCCCTTGAAGGAAGTAAAGAGATTCGGCAAGAAGATAATGTTCAGTCCTCGATATATCGGTCCCATCAAAATTCTCAGTCATTTCGGCAAGGTAACTTATGAGCTCAAATTGCCTTTAGATCTAGACTCAGTTCATCTAGTCTTCCATAACTCTTTGATCAAGAAGGGCATAGGTGACCCAGCAGTTGTAGTCCCTCTTCAGAGCATAGATATTCAGAATAGCCTCTCTTATGGAGATATTTCAGTCAAAATCCTAGACTATCGGACTCGTAGACTGAGGAACAAAGAAGTCCCTCTAGTCAAAGTTCTTTGGCAAAATCAATCCATTGAGGGAGCTACTTAGGAAGCAGAAGTAGATATATGAACCAAGTATCCTCACATCTTCTCCGCCAACTTAAGTCTAGCTCAAGGTAACAGTTCTCCTTAAGTTTTATAGTTTCACGTTCAGATTTCAGTTACAAGCTTGGTATCCATTTCATGTTCAAAATTCCATTATAAACTTGGTATTAAATACCATTGCATACTCAGTCATGTATTCACGCACCAATTCAACCATATAATCATTCATCAGATATCCATTCTCATTGTGAGAAACTTAGATCCTCATAACACTCAGTCATGCATTCATGAATCAGTTAGATATGCATCAGATATACATGTTCAGTATAATATAGTCAGTTATCAGTCACGTTAGTCATGAAATCATATTCCAGTCATTCATATTCATTACGTACGTTATTTTATCTTTATTCTCTCTTGCTCAATCTCTTTTGAGGATGAATGATCTCAAGGGGGAGATATTGTAATACCCCATACTTCTACCTTGCTTGAAATCTTCCCAAGAATGTTAGAAACTTGCTTTAAAAGATCAATCCATTTTTGTATATGCGGAAATTTTTAAAATTTCACCTATTTATTGAGAGGGAAATCGAATTATCTTTCCAATGATACCAATTTCTTCCAAATCTGATATAGGGGTATAAATTTATGGTCGAAATACAGAAAGTAGTCAAAACTACCCAGGTGCGACAGTAAGAGCCGATGGACTGTCGAGCTAGCGACGGACCGTTGCCCAAGCCATTGCAGCAGAGGCTGTGAGACCACATTCTGCCAAAGGGCGATGGCTTAGTCCAATGGACCATCAATCTGGTGATGGACCATCGCACAAGCCATCGTAGGAGAGGCAGTGAACCCTAATTCTACCCAGGTGTGACGGCCAGGACCGACGGACCGTCGACCTAGTGACGGATTGTCGCACCTACCGTTGATACTTCATTTAGCTATTTTTAGTTATTTTTTAAAAGGTCTTTTTGGTCTTTTACCCACCCTTTTTATACCTACTAATATCATACATAGACTCATAAGTTCATTATTTATTTACAACATTAAATTAGGGTTTTCTCTCAAAGATAATCCCCAAGAAACAAGATCCAAATCTTCTTCAAGAAACTAAGAGATTCAAAGTTCTTCAAGTCCAAGAACTTAAAGAAACTCACAATGTAGGTATCTCATGTGTTGATTCATGGGTCCCTTTCACCCATGAAGCCCAAGAATCTCTTTTCAAAATACAAGATTAGTGTATTTATGAATATTCACGATTTAAATTGAATTGAAATTCATGCTGATGATGTTGTGGGGATTTTATTAATGTTTTAAATTACATACTCCAATAATTGACCCTAGGATGTGGTGATTTGCATAATAATCATGATAAACCATTAAATTTACCCGTTAATTGATATATCCATATTTATCAGATGTATTGATGATTGTATAACCAAAGCATGCTCCCCATGTGTTCAATTAAATGCCTATGTGAAGGAAAAGTGTCATACTAGTATGATAATATGAAAAACCCAATCATGTACAAGTTTATGAATGTCAAATATTTTACGAAATGTCTTAGTCAATGAATTATGGATACATGTGTAGCCCTTGTGGTGCTTTAGAACTTCTACTTCATGAAATCTCAAACTTATTGTATTATGGATTGTGATGTTGGTCATGTATTCAAGAAAGTCATGCTTTGTCATTTTCATGCTATTGAGTCCTGGGAGTGCTTGTACCAGACAATTAGCTGTGTGCCAAGAGCCATTATCATGTTTTCAAGATACTCTTTGTCGAGCCATGTTCCTAGAAATTTAGTCAGTCATGTGACTCAGGAAAACTCTATAAACTCAGTAATCTAAGAAATTCAATAATATTAGTAGTATTCCTTTAGTCAATGGAACTCAGTTAACTCAGTCCAATTTAGTTTATTTAATCGCGTTCAATGTCTCTTCAGATGGAAGAAGGATTTAGCACCGAGCGAACCCAAGGATGGGAACACACACCGGCAGGTGAGGGTGTGATTCATAGAAATAATCCTTTCGTTCTAGAACTATGTAACCAGCATAGATTGAGACATCAACACTGTCAGATACGGGTTGATAAGGTGGATAAGCACTGTCAGATGAGGGGCCCACCATTCTCTTTTGGGAACACTGTCAGATTAGGGTCACCCACAGCTTGTCCTTGCCAGTGGCGCGGTATTGATACCCTTCTAATTGGGGTTACAAATTGGACCCCAACTCAGCTATATTACTTTATTTGGAACATGTTAGTTAGTTGAGTACTTCCCACAGTTTCAGTACAGAATCAGGACTGTCAAATATAGTCATTCACTCTCAGTAATAAAACTTAGATACTTCTATATGATTCAGGACTGTCGAGTACAGTCAACTCAGAATAGTACGGAACTCAGCTAGTTCTATTAGAACCTAGACTGTCAGATATAGTCACTCAGTATCACTTATTTGAGTTATACGGATATCAATGTCTTATGTTATCAGTACTCAGACTCAGTAATCATGTCATCACAAACTTAGTTATAGTTATTATGTAGTAATGCATGCATTGTCACATTTATGTTATGCAGCCAGTTAGTATAGTTCATGCATATGAACCCTTTTGCATTCAGCCTACCTCATATGCATACCAGTACATTTAAATGTACTGACGCATTTTTGCTACGGTGTTTTATATGATAGGTTCAGAAGTACGAGCTTCAGAGCATCAGTAGCATTCCAGTCTCAGCAGTCAGAGTTAGAAGCGAGTCTTCATCCTTCGAGGACATAAAATTATTGTATTATCTCATTAATTAATTTATTTGAGTAGTTGGAGTTAGTTGGGGACATGTCCTATCAACTCTTTATTTAGATAGTTTAGTCAGTTAGAGGCATTCTAGACTATCATGTTCAAACAGTTTATTTCTTATTTTGTTTTGGTATTGGGATACCATATCATTCAGAGATTATTTTATCAATTTTGAATCTTACGGACTTATAGCCTTTATTTTGCATTTATAAAATATATTATGTTGTGTTTAGTTACAGTTATCAGTTATGGGTTACCTTGTGGTCCTTCGGGATCAGGAGAATCATGTAGCATTCTGGGTACTAGATTAAGGGTGTTATAAATTTGGTATTAGAGCCTAAGGTTTAATAGAGTCCTAGAAAGTCTGAAAGCCACATCTAGTAGAGTTTTATACATGTGTGTGTTGCACGCTACATTTATGTACAGGAGGCTATAAGATGTTTTAGGAACAGTTTTCCTTCTTTCAGTATTCATGTCATTATAGTGAGCATAATCTCCAGTTAATCTCTCAGTATAGTTTGATCCGTTTTTCCATTTCTTCCACAGAACATGTCTCCAAAAAGAAGAAATGAGAATCAACCAACCCATCAGCCTGAAGAACCTTTGGGCGAACATATTTCTCATCCAGTATTCAGAGATGCATTCTCTACTCCTGCTTAGTCAATTTCTACTCAGAATAAACGACCAGCTATCATTCTGGCTAACCCAATGGCCAATTCAGTTGTAACTAGGATTCGGTACTTCACCTAAATAAATGTTTCATCCTTCTTAGGTCTAAGTCAGATGAGGACCCTCAGGAATTCATCAATCAGGTTCAGAAGGTTACAGACATCATGGAGGTTACTTCTATTAAGAACGTTGAGCTTGCTGTATATCATTTGAAGGACTTTTCTCACACTTGGTTTAACCAGTAGAAGTCAGAAAGGCCAGATGATGTAGGGCCTATTGAGTAAGAAGAGTTTGTCACCGCATTCTTAGAGAGAGACTAAGGTTTTAGAATTTATCAACCTCAAGTAGGGAAATATGATGGTGAAAGAGTATTCTCTTAAGTTTACTCAATTAGTAAGATATGCCCCTAATATGGTTACAGACAGTAGGGCCAAGATGAGTAAGTTTATTTCTAGGGTGAATGATTGTGTGGGCAACGAGTGTAGGTATGCAACATTGAATAGTGACATGACTTTAGCCAGGCTTATGAATCATGCTCAGTAGATAGATGACAAAAATATTAAGATGTGGGAGAAGCAGAATAAGGGAGCAAGGATAGGTAGTTTCAACTTTGCTCAACCTAAATTAGAAGGAGGAAACCATTCTCAGTTTTGTCCTAAGTCATCAGTTCCAACACCTTCTTCAGCCAGTTCTCCAGCTCCTAAGTTCAGCGTTGGTAATAGAGATAGGGTGCCAGGTTCTAAGTCTCAGGTCAGTGTCAACAATGCCCGAACTAATCCCCTTTGTCAGACTTGTGGTAAGAACCATAAGGGTGCTTGCAGAGCTGGTAGCAATGTCTATTTTGGATGTTGTACACCAAGCCACAGAGTCAAAATTTCCCCCCATTCAAGCTATTAGGGTCAGCAAAATAGTTCCCCAGCTCAGTCCGATCGCCCAAATCAGCAGGGTACCACTTCCAGTACTACTAATGGGCAACGCCTAAATTGACTTAATGCTCTCCAGTCCAGGCAAGAAAAGGAAAATTCTCCTGATGCAGTTACTGGTATGTTACAGATCTTTCATGTGCATGTTTAAGCTTTGCTAGATCCAGGAGCTTCTTTGTTTTTTGTTACTCCCTATATAGCAAGCGATTTCAAAACCAGTCCTAAAATTCTAGCAGAGCCCTTTTAGTCTCTACCCCAGTTGTTAAAACCATCATATCCCGGTGGGTATATAGGGACTGCTCATTTTATGATATTTCAAAAAGTCACTTCAGTAGACTTAGTCGAATTAGAGATGACTGATTTTGATGTCATTCTTGGCATGGATTGGTTTCATTCCAGCTATACCATAGTCTATTGCAGAAACAAAATATTCCAGTTGCAGTTTCCAAATAAACCTGTCCTAGATTGGAGGGGTAACACTCCAGATTTCTGAGGTCAACTTGTTTTCTACCTTCGGGCATGAAAAATGATATCTAATGGATGTATCTATCATCTTGTTTGAGTTAAGAACACTAATTCTAAAACTTCCAGTCTCCAATTAGTTCCAATCATGAATGAATATTCAGATGTCTTTCCAGAAGATCTTTCTAGAATTCCTCTCAAAAGGAAAATAGACTTCGGCATTGATCTTCTTCCAGATACTCAGCCTACATCTATTCCGCCATTTAGAATGGAACCAGCAGAACACTACAAATTGAAACAACAGTTAAAGGATCTCTTAGATGAGGGATTCATTAGACCCAGCATGTCACCGTGGGGAGCACCAGTCTTATTCGTACACAAGAAAGGCGGTTCTCTTAAAATGTGTATATCGTCAGCTCAAAAAAGTCACGGTCAAGAACAAGTATCCACTTCCCAGAATCAATGACTTATTTGACTAACTTTAGGGTGCCAGTTATTTCTCTAAGATAGACCTCAGATCAGGCTATCATTAGCTTAGAGTCAGAGAATGTGACATTCCAAAAATAGCTTTCCGTACTCGGTATGGTCACTTTGAATTTCTAGTCATGTCCTTTGGTCCTACCAATGACTCAATAGCTTTCATGGACTTGATGAACCGTATGTTTAAGTAGTACTTGGACATGTTCATCATAGTCTTCATAGATGACATTCTTGTCTATTCCCGCAGTAAGCATAATCATGCAGACCATCTCAGAATTATACTTCAGACCCTTCGAGATTATCATCTATTTGCTAAATTTAGTAAGTGCGAGTTTTGGTTAAGATCAGTAGCATTCCTTAGCAATATTATTTTCGGTGATGGCATTAGAGTAGATTCTCAAAAGACCAAAGCGGTAAGAAATTTCCCCAGACATGTCTCTCCATCAGATATCAAGAGTTTCTTGGGTTTGGATGGCAATTACAGATGGTTTGTTCAGGGACTTTTTTCTATTGCATCCCCTATGCCCATATTGATTCAGAAGAAAGTCAATTTTCAGTGGTCAGATCTTTTCGAGAAGAGTTTTCAAGAGTTGAAGACTCAACTCACCTCAGCTCTAGTTTTGGCTCTTCCAGAGGGTGAGATATGGGTTCAGAGTAGTTCAGAATCCTATTTAGTTTCTAAGGTGAAAAGAAAGATAGATATCCCAGTCTAGTCAAGTTGAAAGAGTCAGTCAGGGATTAGAAAGTAGAGGTTTTCTCTCAAGAGGGAGATGGTGTTTTGTGTTATCAGGGTCATTTGTGAGTTCCAAGTGTAGATGACTTAAGGAAGTGAATTCTTGCAGAAATGCATGGTGCACGCTACTCTATATATCCAGGGGCAACAAAGATGTACCATGACTTATGGGAGACCTATTGGTAAAGTGGGATGAAGAGAGATATTGCAGAGTTTGTGGCTAAGTACTCTATATGTCAATAGGTTAAGATAGAGCATTAGAAGCCTAATGGGTCCATGCAGTTATTCAGCATTCCTACTTGGAAGTGGGAAGAAGTGAACATGGACTTTGTGATGGGTTTGCCTCGTACTTGTCATCAAAATGCTTCGTTTTGGATCATTGTAGACAGGATGATCAAATTAACTCATTTCCTTCTAGTCCATACCTATTATTCAACCAAAGATTATGCCAAACTCAACATCAGAGAGTTGGTCAGATTGCACAGAGTTCCGTTATCTATTATCACAGACAGAGGTACCTAGTTCACCTCTAATTTTTGGAAATCATTCCAAAAGGGTCTTGGTACCCAAGTTTATCTCAGTACAGGTTTCCATCCTTAGATAGATGGTCAAGCAGAAAAGACCATTAAAACTTTAGAATATATTCTATGAGTGTGTGCAATTGATTTCAAGGGTAGTTGGGATGACCACCTGCCTTTAATTGAGTTTTCATACAATAACAACTATCATTCCAGTATTTGAATGGCTCCATTCGAAGCTATTTATGGTAGGAGACGTAGATCTCCAGTCGGTTGGTTTGAAGTTAGTGAGGCCTCAGTTATAAGGCCTGACTTAGTATTTGATGCCTTAGAAAAACTCCAGTTGATCAAAGAAAGACTCCGGGCTACACAAAGACGACAGAAGTTTTATGCAGATGTGTGCAGAAAGGATCTAGAAATTGAGATTGGTGACTATGTCTATCTAAAGATATCTACCATAAAGGGAGTGAAGAGATTCATCAGGAAGGGAAAGCTCAGTACCCGATATATTGGTCCCTTCAAAATTCTCAGTCGTTTTGGCAAGGTAGCTCATGAGATCGAATTACCTTCAAATCTAGCCTCAGTTTATCTAGTTTTACATGTCTCTTTGCTTAAGAAGTGAATAGGTGACCCAGCAGTCATAGTCCCTATTCAGAGCATAGATGTTCAGAATAGCCTCTCTTATGAAGAGATTTTAGTCAAAATCCTAGACTATCAGACTCGTAGACAGAGGGAGCTACTTGGGAAGCAGAAGTAGATATGTGAACCAAGTATCCTCACTTTTTCTCCGCCAACTCAGGTCTAGCTTAAGGTAACAGTTCTCCTTAAGCTTTTCAGTTTTATGTTTAGATTTCAGTTACAAGCTTGGTATCCATTTCATGTTAAGAATTCCATTATAAACTTGGTATTAAATACCAATACATATTCAGTCATGCATTTATGGACAAGTTCATTCATATAATCATGCATCAGATATGCATTCTTATTGTGAGAAAATTAGTTTCTCAGAACACTCAGTCATGCATTCATTAATCAGTTATGCATGCATCAGATATGTGTATTCAGTATGATATATTTAGTTATCAGTCATGAAATCATGTTCTAGTCATTCAGGTTCAGTACATACATCAGTTTATCTTTCTCCTCTTTGGCTCAGTCTCATTCAAGGATGAATGTTCTCAAAGAGGAGATATTATAATACACCGTACTTCAACCTATCTTGAAATCGTCCTAAGAAAGTTAGAAACTTACTTTGAAAGATAAATCTATTTTTCTATACATTGAATTTTTAAGATTTTCACTATTTGTTGAGTGGGAAATTGAATTATCTTTTCACCGATACCAATTTCTTCCAGATCCGATATCGGGGTAGAAAGTTATGGCCAAAATACAGAAAGTGGTCAAAAATACCCAGGTGCGACTGTGAGAGCTGGCAGACCATCAAGCTAGCGATGGACCGTTACCCAAGCCATCGTAGTGGAGGCAGTGAGACCACATTCTTTCTAATGGTGACAGATCATCAAGCTATCAATGGACCGTCGCCCAATCCATCGTAGGAGAGGTAGTGAACCCATTTTTGCACAAGTGCGACTGTCAGGACCGACGAACCGTCGACCCAGCAATGAACTGTCGTACCCACCGTCACGTAGTTCGTTTATCTATTTTAAGTCATTTTTAAAAAAGGCTTCTTTGGTCTTTTACCACCACTTTTTATACTTAGTAATATCAGACATAGACTCATAAGTTAATTATCCATTTACAACATCAAATTAGGGTTTTTTTCTCAAAGATAATCCCCAAGAAACAAGCTCCAAATCTTCTTCAACAAACTAAGAGATTCCAAGTTCTTCAAGTGTAAAACTTCAAAAAACTCATAACCCAAGTATGTCATGTGTTTATTCATGGGTGCCTTTCACCCATGAAGCTCAATAATCTCTTTTCAAAATCAAAGATTTGTGTTTTTATGAATGTTCATGATTTAAATTGAATTGAAATTCATGTTCATGATGTTGTAGGGTTTTGATTCATGTTTTAAATTACATACTCTAATAATTGACCCTAGGATGTGGTGATTTGCATAATAATCATGATAAACCCTTAAATTTTCTTGTTGATTGATATATCCATGATTATCAGATGTATTGATGATTGTATAACCAAAGCATGCTCCCTATTTGTTCGATTAAATGCATATGTGAAGGAAAAGTTCCATACTAGTATGATAATATGAAATCTCCAATCATATACAAGTTTATGTATGTTAAATATTTGATGAAATGTCTTAGTTAGTGAATTATGGATACATGTGTAGCCATTGTGGTCTTTAGACTTCTACTTCGTGAAATCTCCAACTTAATATATTATGGATTGTGATGTTGGTCATGTATTCAAGAAAGTAATATTTTTTCAGTTTCATGCTATCGAGTCCTGGGGGTACTTGTACCTGATAATTAGCTATGTGCCTTGAGCCAGTATCATGTTTTCAAGATAATCTTAGTCAAGCCATGTTCCTAGAAATTAAGTCAGTCATGTGACATAGGAAAACTCAGTAAACTCAGTCATCTCTGAAATTTCAAAAATTTAGTAATCTCGATAGTATTCCGTCAGCCAACAAAACTCAGTTAACTTAATCCAGTTCAGTTCAGTTAATCATGTTCAGTTTTTATTCAGATGGGAGTAGGATTTATCCCCAAACAAACCCAAGGATAGGAACACACACCATCAGGTGAGGGTGTGATTCTTAGAAATAATCCTTGTATTCCAGAACAATGTATCTAACATAGGTTGAGACATCAACTCTGTCAATAATAGTTGATGAGGTGGATAAGCACTGTCAAATAAGGGCCCCACCATTCTCTTTTGGGAACACTGTCAGATGAGGGTCACCCACATCTTATCCTTACCAGTGGCATGGTATTGACACGCTTCCAATTGGGGTTACAGATTGGACCCCAACTCAGCTATATTACTTTATTTGGGACATTTCAGTTTGATGACTACTTCCCACAGTTTCAGTACAAAAATAGGAATATCAAATATAGTCATTCAATCTCAGTAATAGAACTTAGATAGTTCTACAGGATACAGGACTGTCAGATATAGTCAGCTCAGAATAGTATAGAGCTCAGCTAGTTCCATCAGAACCTAGACTGTCAGATACAGTCGCTCAGTATCACTTATTTGAGTTATACAGATATCAGTATCTTATGTTATCAATACTCAAACTCAGTAGTCATGCTATCACAAACTCAGTTATAGTTATTATGTAGTCATGCATCTATTCTCATATTCATGTTATGCAGTCATTTAGAATAGTTCATACATGTGAACCCTTTTGCATTCAGCCTACCTCACATGTATACCAGTACATTCAAATGTGCTGACGCATTTGCGCTATGGTGTTTTATACGATAGGTTCATAACCACGAGCTCCAGAGCATCAGTAGCATTCCAGTCTCAGTATTCAGAGTTAGCAGTAAGTCCTCATCCTTTAAGGACATGACCATTACTTTATTATCTCATTAATTAATTTATTTCAGTAGTTAGAGTTAGCTTAGGACATATCCCATCAACTCCTTATTAAGATAGTTCAGTCAGTTAGAGACTTTTTAGACTATCATGTTTAGATAGTTTATTTGAAGTCTTGTTTTAGTATTGGGAACCATATTATTCAGAGATTATTTTATCAGTTTTGAAGCTTACGGTATTACAGCCTTTATTTCCATATTTATACTACATATTATGCAGTATTCAGGTACAAATATCAGTCATGGGATAGATTGTGGTCCTTTGGGATTATGAGAACTGTGTAGCATTTTGGGTACCAGATTCAAGATATTACAAACTTGGTATTAGAGCCTAAGGTTCAATAGAGTCCCAGGAAGAATAAAAGCCGCATCTAGTAGAGTCTTGTACATGGGTGTGTTGCGCTCCATATTTAAGTATAGGAGGCTATAAGATGTTTTGAAAAAAGTTTCCCTTCTTTCAGTATTCATATCGTGCCAGTGAGCATAATTTCCAGTTAGTCTCTCATTTTGGTCTAATCCATTTCTCTCTTTTCTTCTACGGAACATGCCTCCTAAAAGAACAAATGGGAATCAATCAGCCCCTCGGCCCAAAGAACCTTTGGGCGAACATGTTTCTCATGTAGAGTTTAGAGTTGCATTCACTACTCTTGATCTATCCGTTGGTGCTCAGAATGAATGAACAATTGTTGTTCTAACTAACCCAATGGACAATTAAGCTGCAGCTAGGATTCGGGACTTCACCAGAATGAATCCTTCATCCTTTCTCGGGTCTATGCTAGATGAGGACCCTTAGGAATTCATTGATCAGGTTCAGAAGGTTACAGAAATCATGGGTATTACTTCTAGTGAGAGCATTGAGTTAGCTACATATCAGTTGAAGGATGTTTATCACACTTTGTTTAACTAGTGTAAATAAAAAGTCCAGATGATGTAGGGCCAATTGAGTAGGAGGAGTTTGTCACCGCATTCTTAGATAGATTCTTCCCCCAAGAGATGAGATAGGCTAAGGGATTAGAATTTACCAATCTCAAGTAGGTCAACATGATGGTGAAAGAGTATTCTCTTAAGTTTACTCAATTAGTCAGATATGTCCCTCATGTGGTTGCAGACAGTAGGGCCAAGATGAGTAAGTTTGTTTTTAGGGTAGACGATAGTGTAGGCAATGAGTGTAGGTCTGCAATGTTGAATAGTGACATAACTTTAGCCAGGATTATGACTCATGCTCAGCAGATATAGGAGCAAAAGATTAAGATGAGGGAGAAGTAAAATAGAGAGCAAGGACAGGTAGTTTCAACTTTGCTCAGCCTAAATTAGAAGAAAGAAATCGTTCTTAGTTTCGTCCTAAGTAATCAGTTCCAGCTCCTTCTTCAGCCAGTGCTCCATATCCTAAATTCAGGGATGGTAATAGAAATAGGGTGCCAGGCTCTAAGTCTTAGGGCAGTGGAAGCAATGCCCAAACTAATCCTCTTTATCAGACTTGCGGTAAGAACCACAAGGGTGCTTTTAAAGCTCGTAGTGATGTATTTTTCGTATGTGGTACACCAGGCCACAAAGTCAGAGATTGTCCCCAGTCAAGCTATCAGAGTCAGCAGAACCATTCCCCAGCTCATTTTGGTCACCCAAATCAGTAGGGTGCCACTTCCAGCGCTACTAGTGGGCAACGCCCAAATCAATTTTATGCTCTCCAGTCCAGGAAAGATCAGGAAAATTCTCTTGATGTGGTTACTGGTATGTTACAAATTTTTCAACTGCATGCTTACGTTTTGCTAGATCCAAGAGCCTATTTGTATTTTGTTACTCCCTATAAAGCAAGCGATTACGGAACTAGTCTCAAAATTCTAGTAGAGCCCTTTTTAGTCTCTACCCTAGTGGGTAAAAGCATCATAGCCCAGTGGGTATACAGGGACTACCCGGTTATGATATTTTTGAAAATCACTTTAGCAAACTTAGTCAAATTATAGATGACTGATTATGATGTCATTCTCGGTATAGATTAGATTTCTTCCTGCTACGCCACAGTCGACTGCAGAAATAGAATAGTCCAGTTCCAGTTTCAAATGTCTTTCCTAATGATCTTCCAGGAATTCCCCCTGAAAGGGAAATAGACTTCGGCATTGATATTCTTCCAGATACTTAGCTTATATCTATTCTATCATTCAGAATAGCACTAGCAGAACGCAGAGAATTGAAAGAGCAGTTTAACGATCTCTTAGATAAGGGATTCATTAGATCCAGCGTGTCCCCATGGGGCGCACCAGTCTTATTCATACATAAGAAAGATCGTTCTCTCAGAATATGTATAAACTACCGTTAACTCAACAAAGTCATGGTCAAGAACAAGTATCCACTTCCCAAAATCGATAACTTGTTTGACCAACTTTAGTGTGCTAGTTATTTTTCTAAGATAGACCTCTGATCAATCTATCATCAGCTCAAAATCAGAGAATGTTACATTCCAAAGACAACTTTTCATACTCGGTATGGTCACTTTGAGTTTTTAGTCATGTCCTTTTGTCTTACCAGTGCCCCAGCACCTTTTATGGACTTGATGAACTGTGTGTTCAAGCAGTACTTAGACATGTTCATCTTAGTCTTCATAGATGACATTCTTGTTTATTCCCACAGTGAGTGTGATCATGCACATCTTAGAATCTTACTTCAGATCCTCAGAGATCATCAATTGTTCCCCAAATTCAGTAAGTTCGATTTTTGGCTAAGATCAATAGTATTCCTTGGCCATATTATTTCAGGCGATGGCATTAAAGTAGATTCTCAAAAGACTAAAACGGTAAGAAATTGGCCCAGACCTATCTCTCCATCCGACATCATGAGTTTCTTGGGTTTTGCTAGACATTGCAGATGGTTTGTTGAGGGATTTTCATCCATTGTATCCTCTATGCCCAAATTGACTCAGAAAAAAGTCAAGTTTCAGTGGTCAGATCCTTGCAAGAAGAGTTTTCAAGATTTGAAGACATGACTCACCTCACCTCCAATTTGGGATCTTCCAAAGGGTAATATATAGGTTCAAAGTAGTTTTGAATCATCTATAATTTCCAAGGTAAAAGAAAAGCAAGATAGATATCCCAGTCTAGTCAAGTTGAAAGATTCAATCAGGGATCATAAAGTAGAGGTTTTCTCTCAAGGGGGAGATGGTGTTTTGCGTTGTCAGGGTTGTCTGTGTGTTCTAGGTGTAGATGAATTAAGGTAATAAATTCTTATAGAAGTGCATGATGTGTGCTACTCTATTAATCCAGGGTCCACAAAGATGTACTGTGACTTATGGGAGATCTATTAGTGGAGTAGGATAAAGAGAGATATTGTAGAGTTTGTGGTTAAGTGCTCTACATGTCACCAGGCTAAGATATAGCATCAGAAGCCTAATGGGTCCATGAAGGAGTTTAGTATTCCTACTTGGAAGTGGGAAGAAGTGAACATGGACTTTGTGATGGGTTTGCCTCATACTGGTCATCAGCATAATTTAGTTTTGGTCATTGTAGATAGAATGACCAAGTCAGCTCACTTCCTTCCAGTTCGTACTTCTTATTCAACTGAGGATTACGCCAAACTCTATATCAAGTATTTGGTCAGATGACATGGTGTTCCATTATATATCATCTCAGACAGAGGTACCCAGTTCACCTCTCATTTGTGGAAAGCATTCCAAAAGGGTCTTGGTACCCAAGTACATCTCAGTAAGCCTTCCATCCTCAGACAGATGGTCAAGCATAAAGGACCATTCCGACTTTAGAAGATACTCTACGAGCATGTGTAATTTATTTCAAGGGTAGTTGGGATGACCATTTTCTTTTGATTGAATTTGCATACAACAACAGCTATCATTATAGTATTTGGATGGCTCCATTCAAAGCTCTTTATGGTAGAAGATGCAGATCTCCAGTTGGTTGGTTTGAGGTTAGTGAGGCTTCAGTTATAGGGCCTGACTTAGTATTCAATACCTTAGAAAAATTCGAGTTGATGAAAGAAAGACTCTAGGTTGCGCAGAGCTAATAGAAGTCTTATGCAGATGTGCGTTGAAAGGATCTTGAGTTAGAGATTGGTGATTATTCCTATCTAAAGATCTCTCCCATGAAGGAAGTGAATAGATTCGGCAAAAAGAGAAAGTTCAATCCCCGATATGTCAGTCCCTTTAAAATTCTCAGTATTTCGTCAAGGTAGCTTATGAGCTCGAATTACCTTTAAATCTAGCCTACGTTCATCTAGTCTTCCATGTTTCTTTTATCAAGAAGTTCATAGGTGACCCAGTAGTCGTAGTCCCTATTCATAGAATAGATGTTCATAACAACCTCTCTTATAAAGAGATTCTCGTCAAAATACTAAACTATTAGACTCGTAGACTAAGGAACAAAGAAGTCCCTATAGTCAAAGTTCTTTGGTGAAATCAGTCCGCTGAGGGACATACTTGTGAAGCAGAAGCAGATATGCGAACCAAGTATCCTCACCTCTTCTCCACCAACTTAGGTGTATCTCAAGGTAATAATTCTCCTTAGGCTTTTCAATTTCATGGTCAAATTTCAGTCATAAACTTGGTATTTATTTCATGATCAGAATTCCATTATAAACATGGTATTAAATACCATTGCATATTCAGTCATGCATTCATGCACCAGTTCAGTCATATAATCATGAATCAGATATTCATTCTCATTGTGAGAAACTTAGTTCCTCGGAACACTCAATCCTGCATTCATGAATCAGTTACACATGCATTATATATGCGTGTTCAGTATGATATATTCAGTTATCAGTCATGTCAGTCCTGAAATCATATTCTAGTCATTCATGTCTAGTATGTACATCAGTTTATCTTTCTCTTATCTCTCTCAGTCTTATTCGAGGACAAATGTTCTCAAGGGAGAGATATTATAATACCCCATACTTCTACCTACCTTGAAATTATTCCAAGAATGTAAGAAACTTACTTTGAAAGATGAATCTATTTTTGTACACGTGGAATTTTTAAGATTTTCACTATTTTTTGAGTGGGAAATTAAATTAGCTTTTCAAAGATACCAATTTCTTCCAAATCCAGTATTGGGATAAAAAGTTATGGATGAAATACAGAAAGCAGTCAAAACTGCCCAGGTACAATGGTGAGAGCCAACGGACCGTCAAGCTAGCGACGGACCATCGCCCAAGTTATCGCAGCGAAGCTAGTGAGACCACATTCTGCCAAAGGGTGATATCTCAGGACGATGGACCATCGAGCTAGCGACGGACCATCGCCTAAGCCATTGTAGGAGAGGCAATGAACCCCTATTCTGCCTAGGTGCGACGGTCAGGACCGACAGACCGTCGATCCAATGACGGACCATTGCACCCACCATCACATACTTCATTCAGCTATTTTAAGTCATTTTTTAAAAGGTCTTTTTGGTTTTTTACCACCTCTTTTCATACCTAGTAATATCAGACATAGACTCATAAGTTCATTATCTATTTACAATATCAAATTAGGGTTTTCTCTGAAAGATAATCTCCAAGAAACAAGATCCAAATCTTCTTCAAGAAACTAAGAGATTCCAAGTTCCTCAAGTGCAAGAACTTCAAGAAACTCACAACCCAGGTATGTTATGTGTTGATTTATGGGTCCCTTTCACCCATGAAACTCAAGAATCTCTTTTCAAAATCCAAGATTTGTGTATTTATGAATGGTCATGATGTTATGGGGTTTTGATTCCTGTTTAAAATTACATACTCCAATGATTGACCCTAGGATGTGGTGATTTGTATAATAACCATGACAAACCCTTAATTTACCCGTTAATTGATGTATCTATGATTATCAGATGTGTTGATGATTGTATAACAAAAGCATTCTCCCCATGTGTTCTATTAAATACTTTAGTAAAGGAAAAGTGTCATACTGGTATGATAATATGAATTCCCCAATCATGTACAAGTTTATGCATGTCAAATGTTTGATGAAATATCTTAGTCAATGAATTATGGATATATGTGTAGCCCTTGTGGTGCTTTAGAACTTCTACTTCATAAAATCTCCAACTTATTCTGTTATGGATTGTGATGTTGGTCATGTATTCAAGAAAGTTATGCTTTGTCAGTTTTTTGCTATCGAGTCCTGGGGGTAGTTGTACCCGACAATTAGATGTGTGTCTAGAGCCAGTATCATGTTTTCAAGATACTCTCAGTTGCTATGTTCCTAGAAATTTAGTCAGTCAGGTGACTCAGGAAAACTCAGTAAACTCCGTAATCTCAGAAATTCAGTAATCTCAGTAGTATTCCGTTAGTCAACGGAACTCAGTTATCTTAGTCCAGTTCAGTTTAGTTAAACATGTTCAGTGTCTATTCAGACAGGAGTAGGATTTAGCACCGAGCGAACCCAAGGATGGGAAGACACACCATCAGGTGAGGGTGTGATTCTTAGAAATAATCTTTGCGTTCCAGAACTATGTAGCCAGCATAGGTTGAGACATCAACACTATCAGATAATGGTTAATGAGGTGGATAAGCACTGTCAGATGAGGGTCCCACCATTCTCTTTTGGGGACACTGTTAGATGAGGGTCATCCACAGCTTTACCTTGCCAGTGGAGCGGTATTGATACCCTTGTAATTGGGTTACAAATTTAACCCTAACTAAGATATATTGCTTTATTTAGGGCATATCGGTTAGATTCCTACTTCCCATAGTTTCAGTACAAAATCAAGACTATCTGATACAGACATTCAGTCTCAGTAATAAAACTCAGATAGTTCTACAGGATTCAAGACTGTCAGATACAGTCAACTAAGAACAGTACGGAACTCAGCTAGTTCTGTCAGAACCTAGACTATCATATATAGTCACTCAGTATCAGTTATTTATGTTATACAGATATCAATATCTCATGTTATCCGTACTCAAACTCAGTAATCATGTTATCATGAACTCAATTATAGTTATTATGTAGTCATGCATATATTCTCACGTTCATGAACCCTTTTGAATTCAACCTACCTCACATGCATACCAGTGTATTCCAACGTACTGATGCATTTACGCTATGGTATTTTATACCATAGGTTCAGAAGCACGAGATCTAGAGCATCAGTAGCATTTCAATCTTTGCATTTAGAGTTTGAAGTGAGTCTTCATCCTTCGAGGACATAACCATTACTTTATTATCTCATTAATTAATGTATTTCAGTAGTTGGAGATATTGGGGACATGTCCCATCAACTCCGTTTTCAGACAGTTCAGTCAGTTTGAGACTTTTCAAACTATCATGTTCAGACAGTTTATTTTAGGTTTTGTTTTGGTATTGGGATACCATATCATTCAAAGATTATTTTACTAGTTGTGAACCTTACGGCCTTACAGCCTTTATTTTCGTATTTATATAGTATATTATGTAGTGTTCAGGTACAAATATCAGTCATGGGTTAGGTTGTGGTCCTTCGAGGTCATGAGCACCGTGTAGCATTCTGGGTACCAAATTTGAGGCATTACAATTTTATTAGTTGGAGCCTTTTTAAATTAGATAATAATTTTTCTAACCAACACCTTATCCTATCAAGAATTTTGTCCACCCTGGGAAAACATTGGTCTACTGTCAAGTTCTTTGAGGAAATAACTACCCCAAGGTACATGAAAAGTGAGGTCCCTTTATAATAGCCATAATTATGCAACAACTATTATTTGACTAAATCTTTGACACCAAACATGAAGATGGATCTCTTGTCTATATTATCCTATAAACCTAAAGTTGTAGAGAACCTATACAAAAACTATTGTAATAGTTCAATAGAGGTACTATCAACTTTACATAACATTAACAAGTCATCCACATAGTATATATGCACCAAGATCCTTACATCTAGGATGAAAATATAAATTTGGATTTAAGGTAAGCATACTGAGTTCCCTGTGGAAGCACTCCATAGCATTTTCACAAAGATACGATGCCATAAGGTCTCTTTTTCTAATACTTGTCTGACCCTAAAATGGTTTAGTTAACCTACTATTGAGAACAAAGGATCAGAGACAAAATGACACACTCCATGACCCAAGTAATAAATTTGTAAGAAATCTCAATTTTGTAAACATGCACTTGCGAAAACACCATTCAACAGACTCTTAAGTTTTTTGAAGGTCAACTTTAAAGACATACCTAGGAGAAAGCCCTTCTTAGTGTACCATTCAGGAACTCATGGCTAAACAAAATATTACCAATAATAGACCTTCCCTTTATAAAAGGTGATTGGGATGGGATAATGTAATGCTCCAAATATGGTACCCAGAACACTATACAGTGCCCATAACCCTGAAGGACCACGAGCTAACCCATGACTGATATTTGTACCTATATACAGCATAATATATAATAAAATATGGAAAACATAAACTGAATAGCCATAAGGTTTAAAACTGAATGAACATCTGATAAACAATGTATGAAAATGGTATAACAATACCAAAGAAAATCTAAAATATCTGTCTAACATGCTATAGTCTGAAAGACTCTAAACAATCTGAATAAGAAGTTGATGGGACATGTCCCCAAATAACTCTGACTACTTAAATACACTGAAAACTAAATTAGTAATGCAATCATCATGTTCGAAGGATGAGGACTCACTCCTAACTCTGATCGCTGAACTGGGATACTACTCGTTCTCTGGAGCTCGTGCTTCTAAGCCTGTGGTACAAGACACCATAGTCCAAATACATCAGTACTTTGAATGTACTGGTATATAAGTGAGGTAGGCTAAATGTAATAGGTTTATATACATGAACAATACTAACTGACTGAATAACATAAATGTGAGAATACATGTATGTATATGTAACTGTAACTGAGATTGTGCTAGGACTGAATACTGAGTTCTGACTACTGATTTTTACTAATAACATAGAATTACTGATATCTGAGGGACTGATACTATGTTATTGACACATGAATAACTATGTCTAACAGTTCTGATTATGAAGAACTGGTCTAGTTGGTTGTATCTGATAGTTCTGAAGATGAATATTGATGACATGAGTTTTGATAACTGATATAACTAATAATGTGAATGATTGTATCTGATAGTCCTAAATTTGATGGAGCTATCTGAGTTTTATTTTATATCTAAGTTGACTGTATCTCACAGTCCTGAAATCTGAAGAACTATCTGAGTTCTTTTACTAAGACTGAAACTATAACTGTGGGAAGTGATCACCTAAAAGACATACCCCGGAACTGTATTGGTAGGGTCCAACCTATAACCCCAGCTGGAAGAGTGTCAGTACCACATCACTGGTAAAGATCTGCTGTGAGTATACCCTCTCTGACAAGGAGCTCTTTCGCCAACCCCTCCTGGTAGGTAACCCAAATGAGATGTATATGTCCCTAAATGCGTAGGGTGCATCTCAACCTACGCTAGCTACGTAGTTCTAGAACTTAGGGATTGTTTCTAGGGATCTCAGTCCTATCTAGCGGGTGAGTCCCCATCCTTAGGCTCGCTCGGTGCTGAATCCTACTCCTATCTGAAAGACACTAACTGATTAACTGAGCTGAACTGATACTAGTGGCATTGTTTAGTGGAGCTAAACTAAATTGAATTTACTGAGTTTCGTGGACTGACGAAATGTACTGAGTTCTGAGGACTGACTAATAATACTGAAGTTACTGAGATTGACTGGGTACTGAGGTTATTGAGATTACTGAGTACTGAGATCACTGAGATTACTGAACTACTGAGATTACTAAGATTTTTGTATTTCTGGGTTTTCCTAAGTCACATGACTGACTGAATTCTATGGACCATAGCTTGACTGAGAATATCGTGAAAACATGACATGGCTCTAGGCACACAGCTAAATTGTCGGGTACAAGTACCCCTAGGACTCGATGAAAAGAAACTGACATAGCATGATTTACGTGAATACATGACCAACAATACAATTCATAATTCATATATTGAAGCGCTTTATCAAACATATGAAATACATAAACTTGTACAAACATGGGGTTTTCATAATATCATGCTAGTTGTGCATTTTTCCTTCATATCGGCATTTAATCAAACACATGATGGGCATAATATATGTAGACACCATTATACAACAATTACACATTATGATTCAACATCTAATTTCATCATCCTAGGGTTTAATCATAGGTTCACATGAATATATATCTATACAAATCAATTCCACATAACATTAATCACCAAATGTGGATTTGAATTCAATTGATCATTCTCAACATAAAAAAAATAAACCCAAAATGAAGTTCATAAAGAAAATCTAAAATCTTGACTTTAGAAAAAATTATTGGGCTTCATGGATGAAAGGAGTCCATGAATGAACACTATGCATACCTTAGTTCGTGATTTCGTGAAGATTGACGGGGAAACCTTCTTGAATTTGAATCTCCAATAGAAACCCTAGCTTGTTCTTGAGAGAAACTAGTATATTTTAGGTGAATAATGGCTAAACCACATGTTATTGGGCTTAAATAGGGGTAAGAAATTGACCCTTATAAACCCTAGACGTGTCTTTAATTTCTGAGGAAATTTCTCGATTTTCATCCTTGGTGCGCCGCGCGACTATCGCACCAAGTCACTAGAAAGTGACAAATGGGAAATTTCACGATGGCATGATACGGAGCTATCGCGTTGCCACCTTGTCTGCGACTTGGAAGTTTGGCGCGACGTGCCACTATCGCGGAGAAACACTGGAAATTGACAATTGACATTTAAGCTATCTCCGCAACGCGCTGAAAGCTCAGGTGATACATTGTCTCACTAAAAAGTCTCTAACTCTTTACCCGGGTGTCGGATTTGGGTGAAAGTACAAGGTATTATAGAGAATAATAGTATTCATCTTAACTTGTATCCCATTAGTCAACACCTTAGTGATTATCTTAGAGATAGTGTTGAAGCAGGCTATAGTCCTATAATCTTTGAATATAATAGGAGTAGGCACCTCAGGGACAAGAGTGAGTACAATACAACTAAAGGATTTGAGTAAACACATCATTCTATTATCAACAAAATTATTCTTCATTAGGGGATGGACAGTTATTGCAACCTCTAAAAATTGCAACATACTATTAAGACAAGAGGAACTATATTTTGAGATATGCACTGAAGTAAGAGAATCATAATCCAAGCTTGGGTCCTCAACCTTCCCTATAATAGAGCAAAATCTATGAAGCAGGAAACTACCAAAGGTCAGATAAGGAAGAGAACAGCTAATACCATCATATGGAATAATCATCTTCGCCGACAAGCCGATCTCTTTGTCGTTAGAAGCAATGCAAATTTATAAAAGGAGCACGTTAGCAGCCTTGCTAAAATGCATCAAGAGAATTCTCATCTTATCAACATCAATATCTAAATATAATTCTTCTATATTAAAAAGGACTTCTCATTATTTTTCAAGAATGCTATAAGCATTTTTCCTAACCAAATCAAACTTACCCAAGGTTGTACTATAGTTGTCAAATCGGATAGTGCTATCTTCTCAAGCTAAAGCAAACTAAGTCTAAATAATTGAATCACTTTTTTGATCTAAACTATCTCTAAAAAAACATTCGATAGTCTGAATATATCAATACCTACCATTGATCCACCATTATTCCATAAGATACCATAAATAAGATCAAACATAAATCATACTAAAATCCATAATATCCAAAGAAATCACATCTACCATAACAATATACTCTAAACGAGTCACAGCATACACACATGACCCACTACTAAAGAATCCTCTATAGGCTAGCAATATGGATCTACACAACAAGAACCCACGAATCACATCAAGACCCAATGCCAAATAAGTAACACATAATGAATATAGAACCATAATCAAACACTACCAAGATAGATCAAAGGTGTACTGGAACGATACCTGTGACACTATATTGAAAGTTTCCAACTTTTAGTCCCCCATAAGAAATATAAAACTTATCCAAGTCATCTCCACATACTATTGATGATCCATATCTTTATTTATAATATGGTAACTACCTCCTATAGTGCCTGATATCCCTTTATATAAAGCAACACAAAAGAATAAGAGTCCATCGAGTTGGATCTGAAGAACTCGAATGAACACGATGTCCTAACCACCTCTGAAGATAATCATGACAAGCCTAACCTAAGTAATAAATATTGTTACAATGAAAAGTCAATGAGACCTCTTGCTTTCACACATATCATGCCTCCATATAAACTCCTCTAGAAACTCCTGAGTAAAATGATCCTATAAGTGAAAAGGTGACCCATTTTGTCTACCCTCAATAAATATCCTCTAACATCAAATAGTTGGTCCAAATAACTTAAAAGTAGTGAAATCTACTCCATTAGAGTCTCCTAGGCCCAACCTATGCAATCTCTCATGACAAACAACCAAGAATGCATAAATAACAAGCATAGGATCTCCATTAAACCAAAGATGATATGTCCTAATGAACTCTACAAACTTAATTTGTTCCTCCAAAGACATAAAGGTAAGGTCATTGGATATGGAGTGATACCTGGTAAAATTTCATTAACACTAGAATGATCTATAGTAGTAGCCAACTATATTTCTAAAGTCTGAAGATCTAAAGTAGTATGCTTAATAAAAATAAGAACATCCTAATTAGGAAACCCACTACCTGTACCAAGTAATCCTACAACATAGGTATAGACATGATCAGAGGTAGTAACTATACTGGGCCAAACTCTTCTATCTCAATATATCACATATCATGAGAAACTCCAAAAACTAAGAAGTAAATCCCTACGTGACATCTAGCTAGTTTAGATGCTCCAATCCAACCTCTGCCTCAACCACTGCCCCTGCCATATATCGAGGTAGCAAGCTGTGAATCCCTAGCTAAGGAAGAACATGTTCTTAACATCTATGAGAGAGTGAATAGGATGATTTTGAGTCACATTAATCTATGATCGCACATTACAAAATAAAGAAATAAATATATTCTAAAGTCATGTAGCCTCTCGAAGATATAGAAAAGATGTCTCCGCACTAATTTGTAAGACTCTACCAGACTCGTCTTGTACTAATAAGACCAAGAACCTAGGATACTAACACTAATTTGTCAGTACAGAAATTATAGTTCATGATGGCACTAGTCACACCCTTTGATACAAGTAATTCTATCCCAACCTAAACTCAATAATCAATGCAAATCAAAGCGGAAGAATAAGAATAAAAATAATCTAAAATGATATAAAATAAGTACAATCTGACGGAAATATCCTTAGTTTAGTTGTCACTAGCATAAGCCTAATACAGAATTTTGTCAAATAAATCTAAAGTATCTTCAATAAGAATAAATAATAAGATAGATAAGGATAGACAATTGTAGGGGGTGGGGATAACTTAAATAGAACTATTATAACTCTAATGGATCTATTTAACTTATCCGCACCCCCTAATCGCAAATCTAGAAAAATATATGAGAACTAAAGATACAAAATATATGGAATTCCTTAATGAAAATATGCAATAATTATTAAGATTAAAATAAACAACCAGTAAATATTATGATAAAGCATTTAATAAACAATAAATTACTAAATACAATTCCAAGTTATCCAAGTTATTCGTAGAAACCTAAGCATCATATGAACAATACGACAAGCTATATATCTGATGAAATTAAGATACTTGTTTTATATATCATAAGAAACTTAGAAATAGAAGACATAAAAAAAATAATATGGGAAAAAATATTTTATGAAGAATCATTAAGTCTAGAATGGTTAGAAGATATGCATGATCTTAGTTTATATTATTCAGATAGTTATTACTCAGATAATAATAGTTATTATTCAGATGGATATTAAACAGATTAAAAATATTAGAATATATTAAAAGAGTTAGAGAAAAACAAAGTTAGCTCTAGGAAGATATTAATTATAGAAACAAGGTTAGAAAAGGAAGAAAACAATTATAAGAAAGATTAATTTGGATAGATAAAACCATGAAACAACTAGAATTAAAAGACAGTTTAGAATATGATTTAGACATAGAATTATTCATAGAAGAAAAAGATAGGATAATTAACGAAATAGATAACCTAGAATTTAATATCTGATATAGTACAATTAGAATAAATTATTATAAAGAAATTTGCAGTATTACAACTACTTTAGGATAAAATGATAAACTATGAATATTTAAAATATTGGAGACAATATATGGAAGAAATAAGATTAACAGAGATACTTATGAAAAAGAATTTAATTGAATATTTTAGAACAAAAGATATAGAATATTTAGAATACATTCAAAATAATATACAAAAATTACAAAGAGTAAGAGAAAAAACTAAAGAATATTACAATAAAGCATTTAATCAAATACCATTTAATCACCCCCCCCCCTAACATATGAACATCGATAAAACTAAAATAAATAAATTAAAAATAAAAATATTTAGAAAAGTTAAGAAACATCCACGCACAAATAAAAATAGATCCATTAGAGTTATAATAGATTTATTTAAGTTATCTGCACCCCTCCTACAATTGGTATCAGAGCCTGTGTTGTTTAAAGTTACGAAAGTAGTATATATTTGGATTTATTTGATTAATTTATTAATTATGATAAAATTAGATTTAGATATACACCAAAATATCATAAATATTGGTTAGATGAGTAACGAACAAAAATTACAAAAATATAAAGAATTAAAATAAATAATATCTGAAAAATGTAAAGAATTAAAAAAAGGATAGAAAGACTACAGTATAACATAGTTGTCGAAGTTAGTAAAAACTCAATAAATGCACAAAAAGAAGAAATATCAAATTTAAAATCAACAATAGATAGTCTAGAATATATATATATATATATATATATATATATATATATATATATATATCAACATAACCTATTACATTTAAATAAAATGAACAAAAAAGAAATTATAATAGATGAAAAAAATATGAAAATCATGAAGAATCAAAAATAAAAATAGTATTCTCTAATTTAGGAAGAAGATACAAGAAAATAGGTGAACATTTATATTTAATGTTAGAAAAAGAAGAATTAAAATTAGAAGATAAGTTGGCAGCCATAGTAAGAATAGAAAGAGAAAATAAAGAAATAGATACAATAAAACAACAAACCATAGAAGAAATACGACAAATAAAAGAAACTAAAAATAGTAGAATTGTTAAATTAGAAAAAGAACTACAAATACTAAAAGACCTGTATGAAAAAAGACAGAAAGAAAAAGAAGAAAAAGATAAAGAAAAAAAATTATTAAACGAGATAAATAAATTTAAAGTAAAATTAGAAATAAAAAATAAAGAATCAGAAATCAGTGAATTAAAAATAAATACAATAGATACTGAAGAAACATATAATTATGATTTGGAAGGTAGTGAAACACATACAAAAATTCTAGAAAACATAGGAAAACTAAAAATTAATGAAAAACAAGAAGTAATTAATAAAGAAAACTTTGAAAATACAAACATAGAAATAAATACTCTTAATAAAGAAGACGATGAAAACATAATACCTAGTACATCAAAAATAAGAAAACATACATATTATTATAAAGATAAGTTTAAAAAATATAACCTAAAAATTGAATATAACAAATGGATACCAAAACAAATAATTAATAAAAATTATAACTTTTTAGATTTAGACTGTGTAATATATACAAATAAAATAATACAATTATGGGCAGGATACATGTCAAAATAATTATTAGATAATAATATAGATACAACAAATACACCAGAATATATAGAAAGGACATTAATAAGAACAGTAAAATTATGATTTTTAAACCTAGTTGAAGCGAGTAAAAAGGTATTAAGATCTGATAATAAAACAAAAGGAACATCAACAACTGCTAAAATATCACCCACAGAAATATTGAAAAAAATATGAAGTAGCTATAAGAGATGAATTTAGCAGTATAACAATAGAAGAAGAAGAACAACAACAAAATAAAGAAAAAGATACGAATAGAAATTTAATGTTAAAATTAGAAATATGTAATATGTGCTATATAGATGAATATATGTGTGCATTTAAAGAATACTACTATAAGGGAATATATAATATAGACGAAAGTAAAGAAACAAGAAGATTATATTTTAGGAAATTACTTGAACCATTTAGTTCAAAAATAATAAAGAGTTGGGATGAAGTAAAAATACTAGATACCCTAGGAGCAACAATAAAATTTTTACAACAATGGTGTAGAAATCTATGTGAAAAATATAAAGAAGAAATAAAAATGGAAAAAACATTACTAAGAAATTTAGCATGTTGCAAAGATAAAATAGCACCTCAATTTGGATGTGAAGAAAGATATTATAAGAAAAAAAACACATAAGAAATATAAGAAATACAAAAAATCAAAATATAAATATAAAAAACCAAGAAAAAGATATTATGTAAAAAATTATAAACATAAAAGACCATAAGGAAAAATGAAATCTATAAAAGAATGTACTTGTTATAATTGTGGGAAACTAGGACATTTAGCTAGATATTGTAAAATGCCTAAAAACCCAAAAAAGAAACAAATATCAGAAATAAAAATAGAAAATACAGAATATATATAGATAGATTATATATATCATGAATTAGAAAGTAAAGATAGTATATATGAAATTTCAGAGAATGTAACAGATAATGAAATAGATAGTGATTTAGATGAATCAAATGACTGAAGAAGATATAAAAATGAACCAAATAACTGAAGAAAATATAAAAATAATAACAAAGGAAGAATATTTAAATGAAGAAGGAACTGATCAAAAAATAATATTTGATAATAATATATTTGACGAAATAAAATGAAAAGAATTAGACTTAAGTGTAGAAAAAATATTAAAATACCAACAAATAAAAAATATATTTAGTAGAAAAAAAGAAGAATACTATGTAGTAAGCCAAAAGGAACATGTAATAGACTGTAGATATGCAAAAGGTAGGGCTAGTATACCACTAGTAACAAAAAGAATAATTAATAAAGAAATAAACGATATCAAAAGTAAAGACCCAATAAAATATGTGCACCTTGAAAGAACAGAGATATTGATAAACGCATTTTTAGAGAAAGAATAGATACACCAATAGAATTATAAAACCTATAGAAAAAAGTATAATTACTGTCATCAAAGGAAATTTAATATACCAAAAATTTAAGTTTGTAATAAGTGCAAATTATTCAGTAGCAATATAGATAAAAATATAGATAAATCATTAGTATTATATTGGAAAATATCAGGAATAGAACTAACTCCAGGAAGTAAAATATTTACAGCAAGATGAAAAAATCTATATGTATTAACAACAAAACATAAAATAACAGGAAAAAATAAAATTAATAAAATACAAATAGAAAGTCCTTTTGAACAATTTGTAAAAACAATTGATAATAATGATTATAGTTAAAAAGACATAGATATAGAAGAAGATTTAGAAATAATAAATGATAGAATAAGTACAACAAAAAGAATATGTCACGCCTCAAATCCTATTGGGGCGGACAGGCACCCGTAGCCGTAAAGGCCCGAGAGAACCAATTCATAACCTTATACTTCCCATGCATGTAACTGTAACAACAAAATGTTCTGACGACATAATATTATGCATCGATGAAATTGAGTACACATGCACTCCCAAAACTGATATGTACAACACTTGGCCGGTGGGGCCACCATGTCTAAAATCAGGACACTACCATAACTTTACATTAGTCTACAAAGCCTCTAAAAGATACATAGACTTAGCCAGGGTCGGGACAAACCCCCGCCCTACTCTAGACTTACTGTACAATACCAAAATATCTAGAGCAGACTTGGAAAGCCCTGAATCAACCTGGAGCTCACCAATAGTCCCTGAATAACCTGCGCTCCTACTAGGGAGTTGTATGAGCTAAAGTGCCTCTGCCTGCAGCATGAAATGCAGGTCCCCCGTGAGGGACATCAGTACGAAAATATGTACTGAATATGTAAGGCGGAAAGTAGCAACACACTTGATACAAAAAGCTCAATAGAAATCCGATACAAGTGTATAAGGAGTACTAGTAGACCACCTTTATAAATACTTGTGGGACAATGTACATTACATTCTTTCTTCATTTTTCCTTCTTACTTCATACTCTTTGTAATCCATATAACGCAAATGACCAGCTGATCAGTGGTAAAAAAATATAAATTAGGATCGGCCCATGCTAGGCTTACGCCCCTGAGCTGCCACCTATAAAAAGATTGGGATCGGCCCATGCTAGTCTTATGCCCCTGAGCTGCCACCCACAAATAAAGGTATAGAGATTGGCCCATGCTAGGCAAGTGCCCCTGAGCTGCCACTCGTCATTTTACAGATTGCAATACTTAGTTTATTAGCCTTTGAGATTGTTACCTTGGTGGTCATCACATTATGATACCTTGAACCAGTAATACACTAATAAGAGACATGTAAATAGACACTTAACGCAACAACAATGAGCTAGGGAGCTGTTGGCACACAAATAAAGTGTTTAGGAGCTGAAATAACACATGGGTCTTATTTGAACAAACGGAGAACTCCTGAAATTTTCTAGTGAAGATAGACGCGTAGATTTAATAATAAGCACGTATTGAGATGTTCTAATGCGTTAGAGAGTGGGAACAAGGTCATTGGATACATGGAGGGTAATGTGCTGCCATCATGTATCACTTTGTTATAGGATAACCTCAGAAAATTGCTTGATGGAACAATTGTACGATTTCATGCCAAAGAGTGTGAAATAGAGTATGCCTTACATACCTGGTTATTTGATTCCGAAACTATCCCAACTTGACTTCTCGCCTTTTAGATTACTTATCTACAATATAATATATGGTAAACTAGTATTAGTAACCAATCAACACATTTAAGGCACTTAATTTCACCCAAAACAGTAACCGGGCAGGAACTATTACTCTATCAAACAAGGGTGTTATTTTAACCCTTTTGTTCCTCCAATTACACCCACATACCAGATAAGTTCTTATAAGGTTCACCAAAACCACCTCGACTTCATTACACATTCCAAACAATACGCAAAATAGATTGGACAGCAAGCATTAGTTCGGTGGTGTATCACCACATCTTTCTTCTATAATTCATTACAAACTCATCACCCCTTTATCCAACTTCAACCTGGCAGCCCATAACATATACATACAAAACAGTCCACAAAACAGTCCCAAACCCCTTTTATTGTAGTAATCAATTATTGATCTCATCATCTCTTGAGTTCTCAATAACAAGACATCCATAATCCCCTCTCAAATTCATATATAAGAAAAATAAAATGGGGCAGTCACCGTACCTCAATTCAGCAACTTATCCTTTTAATTGAACTCTTCAAAAGCTTGAACTTTCCTTCACACTTAAACCAAAGAAGAAGAAAAAAGTTCCTCAATAACAAGGAAACATGAACAACCAGCTTGTTCTATAATCAGCCATATACTTACAGCCAAACACTTATAACTTGTTTCCCTAATCTCCCATGAGATAATTAAACAAAATCTTAAGTGTTTTTCACTTACCTTGGGCTGCAAAGGGGAGGGTTTCTTCAAGAACCCTAGAAGGAAACATAGGGCTGCTGCTCTTGTTGTTTTTAAGATAGTAGAGAGAATTGCTGAAATATGCTCTTTTTTGTGACTTAAAAATGAAGTAAAGTGACCAGCAACTTGGCCTTTTAAAGGCCCTATCTTGTCCACCTCCTTAGCTGCATTTTGGACCATAAAATTGGTCAAATTGGTCCAAGTAGGTGATGCACCTACTTAAGGGTCTAAGCTGCTAAAACTTCAAAGTAGGTGATGCACCTACTTGCATAATTTCTTGTTGGGCTCAATTATATTTGGGCCTTGGCAGATTGGTGTGTTGGGTCACTTATCCATTTTCTTTGTTTTTGTTTGTTCAATTTGGCCCAAATGAGAATATTAGCATAGACCCAAATCTGATCCATAGCCATGGGTCCATTAATTTGATTCAAACAACTTAAGTAGGTTACTCACCTACTAGCTTAAATAAGTCAAGCAAGCACCTCAATATTTTGCTCCATTTTCAGCTTCTAACCCCTTTAGTCTAACCTTCAACTTATGCACACTTGGTCACTTTAAACTTTAGATTCCAATACTAGCTTGCGATTCCAAGTTTAAATAGTTAACTTAACGTTAGCTTAGTCGCATCACACTAAACTATACGGGCTGTTTCTATAATTCCATCTACACCATTAATAATTGCATAACAAATCTCATCCGTTACCTATACCATATGATCATACCAGGTTCCATTTAATTAGAATAAGTACAAGCAAGTTACGGGATGTTACAGAATAGCTCATGAAAAACCAGAATCATCAACCTCATCAAAAAGAACAAGTTATGAAACAACTTCAACAGTTAATTTAAATCAATATTATATAACAGGAACAATAAATAAAAAAGAATATTCAATACTCTTAAACACAAGACAAGAAGAAAATTATATACCAAAATATCTAGTAAAAAGTGAAGAAATAAAATCTAATAGTAATATGTGCCCAGATCCACCAAGGAGTCTAATAAACGTTAAAGATACGAAAAAAAAATAATAATAATAGGAGTTAGAAAATTAAAAATAGAATTTGAAATAAAGGAAGATATGCAAAAAGCAGACATGATATTAGGAATAAAATGGTTAGAAAAAGTAAAATCATACAATATAGAACATACACAATTATCTATAACATATAATAAAGAAAGATTATTCATAAAAAAGAGCTTTAACATGATATAAAAATATATGTACTTGTAAAAATAATAGTAGAAGGATATTATAATAGGTATTATACACCTATGATAGATACAGGAGCAGAAGCAAACTTATGTAGATACAACTGTTTACCAGAAAGTAAATGGGATAAATGAAAGACACCAATAGTAGTCAAAGGATTTAATAATGAAGGAAGTTTAATTACATATAAAGTTAAAAATGTAAAAATACAGCTATGGAATAAAATAATAATGATTAAAGAAATCTATAATTATGATCTAACATCAAAAGATATGCTTTTAGGAATGCCATTTTTAGATAAATTATACCTACATATAATAACTAAAAACAGATTGGTGGTTTACAACACCATGTAAACAAAAAGTAAGAACAAAAAGAGTTATTAATAAAATAAGAAAGAAAAATGATTGGATAAAAGGAAGTAACAAAATTACACAAAAGTTAGAAAATATAAAAAATACAGAAGAAACAGTAGAACTAGTTGTATTTTTGATGAATAAAAAAGAAATAACTATATTTTCAATAGATAAGGTAGAAATAACAAAGAAAAGATTAAGACAATTATACAATGAAGATCCATTAAAAGGATGGAAAAAACATAAAACTACAATAAAAATTGAATTAATAGATAAAAATAGTATAATAACCCAAAAATCATTAACATATAATTTTGATGATTTAAAAGAATTTAAAATGCATATAGATGAAGTATTAGAAAACGGTATATACAAAGAAGCAATAGTAAACATAATAGTCCAACGTTTATAGTAAATAAACATAGTGAACAAAAAAGAGGAAAAAGTAGAATAGCGATTGACCCTAGAAATTTAAATGCAAAAACTACGGCATACAATTATCCAATACCAAATAAGATACTAAAAATAAGAGAAATACAAGGATATAACTACTTTAGTAAATTTTATTGTAAATCAGGATTTTACCACTTAAAGTTAGATGAAAATTCTAAGGAATTAACCGCATTTACGGTACCACAAGGATTTTATGAATGAAACGTATTACCATTTAGATATAAAAATGCACTAGGTAGATACCAACACTTTATGGATAGTTATTTTAAACAATTATCTAATTTTCCACAAACCTTCTATAATACCCAGCCAAGCACAAGAAGATCCAAATGTCAATTGGTGTCATAGTTCTAGGCAATTTCTTAATATCCTCAACCTTCTGTGGATCTATCTTGATCCCCTCACTAGAAATGACATGTCCAATAAAAGTTACAATATCCAATCAAAAATCACACTAAAAAAATTTGGCATACAACTTTTGATCCATAAGGGCTGCAACATAATTTGGAGGTGCTTGGCATGATCCTCCCCACTCTTACAATACATCAAAATGTCATCAATGAAGAATATGATGAACAAATCCAGAAACTGCTAAAATACCCAATTTATCAAATCCATAAAAGCAGCCAACGCATTAGTCAACCCAAATAACATAACCAAAAATTCATAATGACCATATCGGGAATGGAAAGCAGTTTCGGGAATATCCACCTCCCTAATCTTTAACTGGTGATACCCCGAATAAAGATCAATCTTAAAAAAATATCTAGCACCCTAAAATTGGTCAAAAAGATCATCTTCACTATAACCTTATGCAATTGCCGATAATCCCTACACATCCAAAGGGACCCATCTTTCTTGTAAAAGAATAACATAGGTGCAACACATGGAGAAACACTAGGAAAAATAAAACCCTTATCAAGAAAAAACTTTAAATTTTCTTTAAGCTCTTTTAGCTCAGTCGAAGTCATTTTAAAAAGAGGAATAGAGATAGGATGTGTATCTGGTAGAATCTCAATCCCAAAGTCTATCTCTCTATCAAGAGGAATGCCCAAAAGATCATCGAGAAATACTTTAAAAAACTCATTAACCACAGGGATAGATTGCAAAGAGGGACCCTCAGAAATAAAATCCTTAACCCAAACTAGGTAATATAGAAACCTCTTAGAAATCAACTTTCGGTCTTTAAGATAAGAGATAACCTCCCTTTAGGTAGTAAAGAACTTTCCTCCCACTCAATCACCAGTTCATTAGGGAATGGGAAACTGACCTTTCGAGTCTGAAAATCTAGCAAAACATAGCACGAATAAAGCTAATCCATCCCTATGATTACATCAAAATCTACCATATCCAGTTCTACCAAGTCCACCAATTTCTTTCTATGAAAAATAGACACCACACAACCCCTATAGACCTTTCTATCCACAATAGAGTTGCCTATTGGGGTAGACACAGAAAAGGGTTCGAAAGTACTTTTGGGACCAAAACAAAAGTGCACAGCCATATAAGGAGTCATATAAAAAAGATTAGAACCCAGGCCAAACACACAATAAACATAACAAGAGAAAATTTGTAATGTATAAGTAACAACATGAGGAGACACCTCGAATTCCTGATAAGTAACAAGAGCATAGACACCTTATTCGCCCAGTGGCTACCTTAGCTGTAGAACAGTTTCTCTAAATCTGTCTAGGCTAACCATAATGGAAGAATAAGTTCCTCTCTTTATTACAATAACAATGGTGAAGCTGCCCACAAAATCAACAAGGAGGATTACATAGTGCTGACTGAGCTCTACTAGTCTGAGACTGAGCCCCCTGTTCTATAGGACCACTGCTATCCTAAAAGAGACGATCACCAGATAGATTAGGATAAGGAGCACTCGCCAAAGGATATTAATTAGAACTTACCTAAGTCTTTCTCTTTGACCATTATTGTTATCCTTCCTACTAGTTCATTGTCCTATACCCTACTCTGAATACCTAAACTTCTTATTCCATCTCTCTCTTATCTTTGTCTACCTATTCTTTTTATCCTTCACCTACTGTATATAAACCACCAGTCTTGAGATATCCATATCATTATTTAGCATCACAACCTTACACTCTTATACCAAGTCAGGGAACAACCCTAAAGCAAACTTCCTCATCTTGGTCCTCATGATAGATACCAATTCTATGGCATAATGAGGCAACTACAAAAATTTTAAAAATAATCCTTCAAACTCATCTTCCCTTTATTTAGATCATAAAATCCTCAGCTTTAGATTCCCTCAACTCTTGATGAAGGAAATGATCCAAGAAAGTACCCAAGAACTCATCTAACTCAGTCGGCTCAGCATCATCACCTCTCAACTACTACCACTCTTCATAACACTGATAAGCTACATCCTTTAACTGGTAAGCGGCCAACTCCACACCCTCAAAATTTTTACAATGCATAAATTAAAAATATTCTCTATCTCATCAACAAACCCCTGAGGATCTTCCTCAACCTTAGAGCATGTAAAATTTAAGGGATACAACCTCATGAACTAGCTAACCCTATTGACCCCAGATGAAAGAAAATAAAACCAACACGATCATATTAGTGAGACTAAGATTCCACCAACTGAATAAGCAAATAAATCAATATTTCAGAACTCCACAATAGAAATATCACCATTAGGCATCTAGGCATGAGTATCATCATCTTGGGAATCCTGGGGAGGACTAGTAGGAACCGATGGAACTCCACGTGAGGTGTACAATCAAGAGCAGGGATCCTAGACCAAGTTTGGACTCCATGAACAGGTAAGTTCCATCCATATTATCCTCAGGTGGGATAGATATTCCAGAAAAGTTTACGAGTATCAAATCTTTAGGAAGACATGATTTGAAATGTGAGTAAGCTAACAATTAGAGAGGTTTTAATATACCAGACTCTATAGCTTGAACTAGATCATAATAAAGAAAAATATTCCTAAATTCCCTGTAGCATCCCTCTTATAAGTGTGGAGTGCTACATACCTATAAAAGAGACTCTACTCAATATGGCTTTATTTACACCTAAAAAACCTAAACCTAGCTCTGATACTAAGCTTGTCATGATCCAAACTAGGTCCAAGTTGTGATGGGTATCTCAAGCCCACCGAGGATTGTAGACCAGATTCATAGCCTCTCCAATCGAGCATAACCAAATAAATAGCAAAAGATAACCAAAACATAAGATAAGACAACTAAAATGGGCACTAAGAGTCCAAAATATAACTATTCCCACAATTTTCCACAAAAGTCCCTAAAAAAATCAAACATCAAACTATGTCAGGACATGGCCCCAACTATAGCCAAAATGAATAAAAAAGTGATAGACTAAGAAAACATAATGAAACTAAGAAGTAATAGGCCTTCTCAAATATGGAGGCTTACTACTTTGAAGCAGACCAATCAAAAAACTAGATCACCTAACCTAGCACAAGGTAGCAGAAAACCCCTAGAACCCTACTTAATGAATAATGTAGTGTTCAGGGACAGATAGTAGGGTGAGCACGGGCATGCAACTCAGAATAGTGATAAAATAATGCCTTGTACAAAACTAATCAAAACCATATTCTCAATTATATATATTATAAAATATCAGGATATGGTCAATGGTTTAACATGAGATTTAAAACATTAACTTAGACTGTGTAGCTCTATCTATCCTAAGGGCACCTATGGGCTGTATGGGTTAGGTCCCCATGCTAAAAGGGTCCCAAAGTATGTTATCCACACAAATGAGGAAAATATACGGAAGGGTCAGAGAAAGCAAGGCTCTAACAATTCAAAAATATATATCTAAAGTGTAAACTATGCACACGATCACCAAGACCCTTGCCCAGGCAAATGTGGTTTCAAGTATTGGTCCCCCTAGGACCTTCACCTTCTACGACGAGCTACACAACCCCTTTTAAGACAAATCAAAACCATTTGGCACATAAATCCATCCATTAAACCAAAGACTCTTTATTATGGCATTTACCAATGGTATTGTCATAGCAATTTTAAGCTTGTAAGCTAATTCTATTATGCCATTCCAAAACCAATTTACCATTTAGACTCCCAAGTTCTGATTCAAAACCAAACCATGACCACCAAGGACTTTCCAAAATTATTTATATCTGTTTAGCCTTTAATGTAATGCAATAGTTTCAAAAGTAGGTTAAACCATGCATATATCATGTTCCAAAACCAATTTCGCAAAATGGGTTGAGGTTAGAGCTAATTCCTATCCAAAATCCATAAGTTTAGGGAATACCACGTTTCCCATTCTAGTTCCTATACCCATACACTTATTTAGTTCAAAAACTATAAAAAAACATGAATGATAATTCCAAAACCATAGAATATCAACCAAGTAATAATCATTCAAACCCTCAACTTATCACTTAAAACCTAACAATAAAATCTATAAAAATAATAATTAAACACGTATTTTATGAAAAATAAATTTAGGGAAGATAAATATGCTTAAAACACCAAGAAAATTAGGAGAAATCCAAAGTTGGAAGCTTGAGGGATGAATTCTCTCTAAAACCCTAGTTTTTCTTTTTACTTGGGATTTTGAGAAGTGAGAGTAGTTTATGATATGTTAACTAATAAAAATGGGTTAAAAGGGTATTTTAAGTCGTGGAATAGTGTAAAGAAAGTGAAAAGACCAAATTAACCTTAATGAAATCATGTAGGGGAAACTGTCGCTTGTCGTTATGGGTCACACCATGATTCGTACTGATTGGTCAAGAGTCGTCACCATGACTCATAGTTCGGGTAGAGACTTGGGGCATCCATACTATTGAGACAATGAGTTGCACCCTTTGACTCACCATCTGATATCACGTTGTGATGTTAATCATTTTCTAGGGAGATTCCTGGGCACCTTCATTGGTATCGCCACGAGTCACACCCTATGGCTCGTAATCGAACCTCACAACTCGAAGGGTTTTAGACGTTGTCATAACCTAAACTAGGGCCTAGCTATAATGGGTATCTCAAGTCCACCGAGGATCGGAGAGCACTCCCTTTTACCCTAGCGAACTAGAGCATAATACAACCATTAGTATATGAATTCCAAACATATAACAAGATAGATGAATACCAAGAAATGAAACAATAATTCAGATCCATAGTAACCATAAAACCTCTACTATACAAAAAAATCTAAGTCGATACATGCCCCCAACAATATCTAAAAGAAACCATGAGAAATAGTCTATCATACAAAGTAAAGTAAGAAGTAATAGTCTTCCGAAAGAAGAAGGCTAAACATTTCCATCTGACTCACGAACAATTCAAGATCACTTATCACTATGCAGAAAAAACAAAAGTGTCTTCGATTATTGCATCGAGTGGGATTACAATGCTCGAAGATAGTTAGAGGGTTGAGTGCTACCATGTAACTTATGGAAGGGATAAAATAATGCCAGGACAAAACTACAATAAAATTCACATGTATACATTGTACATACATACATACATACATATATATATAACACTTTGGGGTGGGGAACAAGGTTTAACATGAGAGTAAACCATAAGTCTAGACTATTTAGCTTAACCATTATAAAAAGGCACCCATGGGATATATGGGTTAAGATCGCCCTGCTAAACGGCCCAATGTATGTTAGACACCCAAACCGGTATACATATATATAAAGTGTGTCATATGAAACAACATCATCAAGACCAACCCTCATGTTGGCAAATATGAGTATCCAGTATAAGTCTCCCCGAGACATCCACCTTCACGACTTATCTATAAAAACCCCTTTAAGCCCATATTAAAATAAGTTTAACATAATCTATCCTTTAAATCTAGGAATTATCTGTTAAGGCACATCATAGGTATCGTCATACCCATACGTTTGCAAGATTATAATAATTCTATTACAATTTCATTAACTTAAGAGAATACCTCTACACCCTTTGTTCATTAAATCTATATGGGGAAATGCGATGATCCCCTTTGTTCATTAAATTAAATTTGGGGAATGCCTCGACCCCTTTTTGATTTAACAATTCAAACCGGAGGAATACCTCTACCCCAAGCTTCTAATTTTAAAATTAAAGCATGGACAACAACCCTTCAAAATCCATGTTTATCAGTTTAGCCAGTTATGCAATGCCATAGTATAGGTAAGTAAGTTAATCATGTGACAAACCATCTTTCAAAATCAATTACACTAGTGGGTTGAGGTTACACAATTTCCAAACCAATTTCAAACCAAAAAACATCAATTTGGGGGAGTACCTCGACCCCCTTTTTCGATTCCCATACCCCTGCACCCAATTAGTTCAAACACCATTAATAAAGCACAAATAATGCATATGAAATCATAAGAGCTCATTCAAGTAACATTCATTCCAAAACCCTTAAACCCATATTCATAAACTTAATTAATTCACATGGGTAACAACTTAAATACATGCTTTAAATAAAATAAGCTTTGGAGAAGGATAATATGCCTAAGATATCGAGAATGGAAGCTAGTGAGGTATAAGTCGCGACTAGGTCAATGACCTAGACAAACCTTACTAGTCATGATATAATTTGGATCCTACAAACCGTAAGGTGACCTTAAGACTCATAAGGTGAGTCATAGTAAGAGCAGTGACCTGAAAACTCGTGAATTTTTTTAGGGCCAAAACCTGGGGTGTTACATTCTCCCCCCCATGATCATTCATACTTTAATGATGCATCAAGGAATCCATTAGCATGATTTTAACATAGAACACAACCACAGTTTCCTTTAATAAAGACAGAAAACAAAAATGTTAAGGAATATATATATCTGAAGAACGATTATACAAAGCAGGAAATAAGAAAGGATATTTGGACTTCATATCCTCTTCAGCTTTCCAAGTAGCCACTTCAACCTTATGATTCCTCTATGGAACCTTCACCAAAGACACATCCTTAGTCCTCAAATGGTGGAATTTCCTATCCAAAATCTTAATCGGGCTTCCTCATAATATAAGAAATCCAAAATGCAAACAATCTTTAAAGAGTAAACCAAGGAAGGATCACCTAGGTACTTCAACATTGATACACAGAGCACCAGATAGAAAAACACTAAACTCAAAGACAACTCCAACTCATAAGCCATATTGCCTAATCTCCTAAAGATCTATTATATGCCAATATAATAGGGACTGAGATTTCACTTCTTTCCAAACCTTATCACCCCTTTCATGGGAAACACCTTCAAGAGCACCCAATCACCAATATCAAACTCTAATTCCTTATGCCTCACATCCACATAGGACTATTAGAATTTTTTAGCAGTCGTAAGCCTATCCTAAATTTCTTTTACCCTTTTATGGCTTGATGAACTAAGTCAGGGCCAAACAATCAATCCTTACAAACTTCAAATTGCCCAATAGGAGAACGACATCTTCTACTATAAAAAGCCTCAAATGAGGCCATCTAAACACTAGAATGATAGTTGTTATTGTACACAAATTAGATAAGAGACAAATGATTAACCCAACTATCACCAAAGTCAATAACAAAGGTCCTTAGCATATCTTCTAAAGTTTGAATAGTCCTCTTCACTAGTCTATCTGTCAGTGGGTGGAAAGTAGTGCTAAGGTTCACCTTAGTTCCTAAACCTCTCTGAAATGACCGCTAAAAGTGAGATGAAAATTGTGCACCTTGATTAGATATAATAGAAATAGGCAGACCATACAACCTAATGCTTCTAAATTAAAATCTTAGCATATTTCTTTGTAGAAAAATTAGTCCTCACAAGAAAGAAATAAGTAGAATTGGTCATCCTATCCACAATGACCCAAACTGAATCAAACTAATAGTAAGACCTCAAAAGATTGGTAATGAATTCCATATTAATTACTTCATATTTCCACAAAGGTAACTCAACCTCTTGAGATAAACCACCAGGCCTCAAGTTTTCCACCTTAACTTGCTGAAAAACTATACACTTGTCCACAAAATTGGTCATATTCCTCTTCATGTTGTTCCACCAATTGTTCATAGCAAATTATCATACTTCTTTATTGAACCAGGATAAGTAGTATAACTCAACTCACGATCCTCAAGTAAAATCCTTTCTTGAAGCCCATTAACATTGGGAACACACAATCTCTCTTGGTACCTCAAGATACCATCACCACTTATAATACCCCATAATATTTCAAGCTCAATTCAGCTCTTATTTGCATGCTTGTTTAGGAATTAGTCATTTTCAAAACCCCTAAATTTTATGAATTTTTAGTTTGGCCTTCCCAATCTTGAAATATTGGTTTTTAAGTTAATTCATTATTAGAGAGGTTAAAATTATGTCTCAGGTGAGTTTAAGGATTCTCAGATAAGGATCTGGACATGTTTGGATGGCCAAATAATGAAGAAATGCGATAAGGCCATGATGCGTTGCTCTCACCCATGGTGAGATGCTCTACGATGAATGGCTTTCTCCATCGAAGTAAGCTATGTAACATATTGATCTCTCCCATAGAGAGGGAGGTTCAGCACATGGCTCTGTTTTACATAGTGGTATAGTTTAAGTGCCCAAGGAGAATTTGAGTTATTTCCCTCATCCTATTTCATCCTTAACATACATAAATTAGAACTTCCAAAAGGTCATTATTTGCTAGTTTCTCCCCATATTGCTCTTAAGAAATCCTTCTCCTACCCTAAGAACAAACCCATGCTTCATTCTCAATAAATCAAGGGTTCAAGCTTCTAATTTCAAGCAATCTTAAGGATTATAATTATTAAGGTATGTGGGATATTCATATATGGGTCCATGGGTACCTTTCACCCATTGAGACCAAAAAACTCCTTTTTAACTAAAATATGTATTTTTCTCTTATTATGGAGATTTTGTATGTTCAAGATGAATTAATTTGATGTCTTTCATAAGTAATTGAAATCAATTCATGTCCATGTATGGTCCCATGAAAATTCAAGTTATCTCATGCTTCAAGCTACAATTTCTCATGTCAATATCCAAGTGAATTTCATGTTATAATATTAATTTATAAATTTAGCTATGTAATATGTGGTTTTTCTCATACTTAATAGATTCTCATGTTAAAGTTTATGGCTCTCACATGTTTGATGAAATATCAATATTTTAAGTCTTTGAACCATGATTTAATACTGTATTTTTAAGCCTTAATATTATATTTTATGATTATTCAAGGCCAGCGGGTTATGGATACCAGATACCTACATTTTTTACATAATTTTAGATCTTTTAAGTAGTGATTTCAGTAAAACAAAAAATATTACCATTTCCTCAGTTGTTAAGATCATGATGAGCAATGTCAGTTGTTATGTTCAGTTGAATTTAGTTTAGTCCAGTACCAGTGTTAGTTCAGTTATAAGTAGGATTTAGCATCGAGCGAGTCCAGGGATGGGGGATCACCTTCCAGTAAAGGGTGTGACCTTTCATAGCAATCCTTGAGTTCCAGAACTACGTAGCCAGAGTAGGTTTTAGATGTCTTCCTACCAATTGAGGGCTGATACATATATTATGAGTGCACTTACCTGTAGAGGCCAACTCACTAGTTCCTCGTACCCGTGGCACAGTACTGGCACCATTCAATTAGGTTACAAGTTGGACCCCAATTAGATTAGATTGGGGCATGTCAGTTACATGATACCTCCCACTATTTCTATCAGTATTACAATATATCCAGTTCAGGTTTTCTTGACCAAGTTTGTAGATATTCAGTCATTAAGTTATACAAATTTCAGTCTTTTAGATTTTAGAATATTTTAGTAATATGTTTATGCTTGGTCTAGAATTCTCAGATATTATATGTTCATGTATTCATGCTCAGTTATATCATGCATTTCATCCAGTCCTAATCTCATATGCAAGTACATTCAAAGTACTGACCACATACTTTTCTTTGAGATATGTTATCTTATAACATAGGTTCAGACTCTTAGTTTTCAACTGTTCTAAGAAAGCTGAGCATTTATCAGTAGCAGTAGTGGCGAGTCCTCATCCATTGAGGATATGATTTGTTTATTTCAATTATTTTAGTACTTCCTTATGTTTAGTCAATCATAGTTAGATGAGGGTTTGTCCCATCAATTCCTCATGATGCTTAGAGGCTTTTAGAAAAATAGTTAGATAGTAAGTCAGTTATTTCAGTATTATTAGTCATTAAATATATTTTAGGATTGTCACTTACATATATTCTATATTTATTTTAAGTATTTTATTAGTTTATCTTCCGCATATTCTATTTCAGTTTCATTTATTTAGTGCTCACAGAAGGTACTAGCTCATGGGTTAGCTTATGGTTACTTTTGATCTTAAGCACTATTGTCACGTCGAGGGGGTAGCCTTGGGTCATGATAAATCTTGGCATTAGAACCTAAGGTGTTTAAGTATCCTAGGGGGTCTGAAAGCCATATTGAGTAAGGTTTTATGCATAGGTATGAAGCATGCCACACTTATGGGCAAGAGGCTATGAGACATTCTAGGAAAGTTTCATTTCTTTCAGTGATCATGTCATGCGAAAGAGCATGAGATCAATGTAATTCCTCTTTCTAACTCACCCTTCATTTTGTTTATAGACACTGCCTCCCAGAAGAAATAACGAAAGAAGGAATAGGGATCAACCTGAACCACTACTTGTTCAGAAAGATCCCTTGAATGAGCATGTCTTCCACACCAAATTTAGGGTTTCTTTCACTACCTTATCCCACTCAGTAGCTTTTCAAAACAACTAGCAAGTTATTTTCCTAGTCAATCCAGTGGAAAATATAGCTGCAGTCAAGATTTAGGATTCAGGATTTCACTCGAATAAATCCCCTTCTATTTTTTGGATCCAAGTATAAGAAGTATCTGTAGGAGTTTCTAGACATGGCGCAGAAAGCATTATATATTATGGGCAGCTATTAAAGTGATAGTACAGATTTGGGTGTGTACCAGTTGCTAGATGAAGCTCACACCTAGTTTAAGTAGTGGAAGAAGGACCGAGCTGTTGATGCAAGGCTTGTTGAGTAGGAGGTGTTTGGCACAACTTTCTTGGACAATTTATTTCCCTAGAGTTTAGGTAATCTAAGATTCAGGAGTTCATCAATTTAAAGTAGGGAAATATGATCATGAAGGAGTACTTACTTAAGTTCACCCAGTTGGTGAGGTATGCTCCTGCTATGGTGGAGAATAACAAATCTAGAATGAGTAAGCTTATATCCAGTGTAGCTGATAGTGTGGTTAAGGAGTATAGGACCGCCATGTTGATTAAAAAGATGGACCTATCTATACTTATGGTTAATGCTCAGCAGATTGAGGAGGAAAAACTTAAAGAGAGGGAAAGAGGGAATAATAGGGCCAAAATAGGTAGTTTTAAGTTTTCTCAACCAAGGTCAGAAGGCGGTAACCATTCTCAATTATGTCAAAATCTTTAGCCCCAACTTCATCTTCAGCTAGTGCACCAGTGCCTAAGTTCAGGAAAGATAGTCGGGATAGAGTGTCAGGCTCTAAGTCCCAGGGCAGTGTAAGCAATGGTCACACCAATATGCTTTGTCAGAGATGTGGTAAAATCATTAGGGTGAGTGTAGGGATTATAGTGATATGTGTTTTTGATATGGTAAGCCAGGCCACTGGGTCGGGGATTGCCCAGGAACTGATCAACAGGGTTAGTCCAATTGTTATTTAGCTCCAGCCAGTCGCTTAACCAAGTAGGGTGCCACTTCTAGTGTAACCAGTAGGCAATGCCAGAATAGATTGTAGGCACACCAGACACGGCATGATCATGAAAGTTATCCTTATGTTGTTATGGGTACGTTACAAGTTTTCCATCTTTATGTATATGTTTTATTAGACACCAGAGCTTCACTTTCTTTTGTGACCCCTTACATAGCCGTTAATTTTGGTGTCAGTCCTTCAACATTAGTAGATCCTTTCTCAGTGTCTACCCTAGTAGGTAAATTTTTTATATCCAGATGGATATATAAAAATTTCCCAATCATAGTATCTCAGAAAATCACCTTCGTTGATCTGATGGAGTTAGATATGACTAATTTTGATGTCATTTTCATCATGGATTAGATCCACTTATGATAGGTCTTAGTTGATTGTATAAATAGAGTCGTTTAGTTTTAGTTTCCTAATGAATCAGCCATTGAATGGAGGGGTAGTGCTTCAGTGCTTAGGGGTCAGATTGTTTCATATCTTAAAGCTAGAAAGATGATATCTAAAGGGTGTACTTACCATATTTTCTAAGTTAAGGACTCAAATTTTGAGGCTCCTAGTCTTCAGTCTATTTTAGTAGTAAGAGAATTTCCTGATGTATTCCCTGAAGATCTTCTCGTAGTTCCTTTCAAAAGTTAAATTGATTTCGGAATAGGTCTCTTTCCAGAAATCCAAACTATCGTTATTCTGTCCTATAGAATGGCTCCAATTAAGTTTAAGGAATTGAAGGATAGTTAAAGGATCTCTTATATAAGGGTTCCATTAGGCCTAGTGTTTCTCCATGGGGCGCTCCAGTTTTGTTCATACATAAGAAAGATGGTTTTCTTAGTATGTGCATGGATTATCATCAGTTGAATAAAGTAACCAAAAGAATAAGTATCTACTCCTTAGAATTGATGACTTGTTAGACTAACTTTAGGATGCTAATTATTTCTCAAGGATAGACCTCAGATCCGGCTATTATCAGCTTAGAGTTAGAAAATATGACATTCTGAAGACAACCTTCAGAACTCGGTATGGTCACTTAAAATTCCTAGTTATGTCTTTTGGACTAATGAATTCCCCAGCAGCTTTCATTGACTTGATTAACAGGGTGTTCAAATAGTACTTGGACCTATTTGTCATAGTCTTCATTAATGATATCCTTATCTATTTCCATAGTGAGAATGATCATTCAAACTAGCTAAGAATTGTGTTGCAGACCCTTAGAGCTCATCAGTTGTTCTCTAAGTTTAGTAATTGAAAATTTTGGCTAATATCAGTAGCTTTTCTTGGACATATTATTTTTGGCGATGGCATCCGAGTTGACCCTCAATAGACCAAAGCAGTGAGCAACTGGCCTAGACCCATTTCTCCATCAGATATTAAAAGTTTCTTGGGTTTGGCTGGCTATTATAGATGGTTTTTTGAAGGATTTTCTTCTATTTCATCCCCCATGTCTTGATTGACTCAAAAAAAGGTCAAATTTTAGAGGTTAAATTCCTAAAAGATGAGTTTTCAAGAGTTTAAGACTCGAGTCCCCTTCGCCCCAGTTTTGGCTTTGCCAGATAGTTTAGATGGGGTTTTAGTTTACTGTGATACTTATAGAGTTGGTCTTGGTTTTGTTTTGATATAGAGAGGCAAGGCCATAGCTTACTCCTCTGGACAACTTAAATCCCATGAAAATAATAATCCTACCCATGATCTTGAGTTGGCCGCAGTTGTTTTGCCCTTGAAAATATGGAGGCACTATCTTTAAGGTGTTCATGTTGATATATTTTTATTAGCCATAAGAGTTTACAGTACATGTTCACACAGAAAAATCTGAATCTTCATCGTATAAGAAGGCTTGAGCTATTAAAGATTATGATATGAGTATGTTGTATCATTCGAGAAAGGACAATGTAGTGGCAGATGACCATAGTAGATTGTACATAGATAGTGTTGCATACATTGAGGGAAATAAGAAAAAGTTAGTCAGTGAGGTTCATCAACTTACTAGATTAGGGGTTCAGTTGGTTGATTCAGTTGAAGGTAGTGTATGAGTTCAGAATAGTTCAGAGTTTTCATTGGTTGCCAAAGTAAAGGAAAAACAATATAGGTATCCTAGTTTGGTTAAGTTGAAGTAGGTATTTAGAGATAAAAAAGTAGAGGTTTTCTCCTAAGGGAGAGATAGTGTGCTTTATTGTCAAGGCGGGTCATGTGTTCATGTGTTGACGATTTAAGACAGTGAATACTTGTAAAAGTACATGGTGCGCGATATTCTATTCACTGAGGAGCCACTAAGATGTACTATAATTTTTGGGGAATCTATTGGTGGAATGGTATGAAAAAGGATATTACAGAGTTTGTGGCTAAGTGTCCAAATTGTCAGCAGGTTGAAGTTGTGCACCAAAGGCGTAGTGGTACATTGCAGGAGTTTATCATCCCCACTTAGATGTAGGAAGTGGTGAACATGAATTTTTTGATAAGGTTGCCTCGTATGCATCGTCAACATGATTTGATATAGGTCATTGTGGATAGAATGACCAAATCAACTCATTTCTTGCCAGTTCATGCTTTGTACTCAATTGAGGATTATGGTAGGCTTTATATTAGTTGAATGGGATTCCCTTATCTATAATTTCATACAAAGCTACTCAGTTTACCTCTAACTTTTGGAAGGCTTTTCCGAAGGGTCTAGGTACCCAAGTTCATCTCAGTACAACCTTTCATCCTAAGACAAATGGTCTGACCGAAAGGACTATTCAGACTTTAGGGGACATATTGAGGGCCTATGTTATGACTTTAATGGTAGTTGGGATGACCACTTACCTTTGATTGAGTTTGAATATAACAATATCTAACACTCTAGTATCCAGATAGATCTATTTGAATCTCTTTATAGAAAGAGATGTAGATCTTGTATTAGATTGGTTGAGTGGGTGAGTCTGCATTGATAGGTCCTGATTCAGTATTTGAGGCTATGGAGAAAGGTAAGTTGATTCGAGAGAGGATAAAGACTTACCAAAGCTGTCAGAAATCTTATGCAGATGTGAGGAGAATAGATCTTGAGTGTGAGGTTAGTTATTTGGTCTATTTGAAGATTTCTCCTATGAAGGGAGTGAAGAGATTTGGGAAGAAGGGGAAACTCAGTCCCCCCTATGTTGGCCCTTATAATATCTTTAATCATTTTGGAAGTGTAGCTTATGATCTTGAGTTGTCTGTAGACTTGGAGTCAGTACATTTAGTATTCCATGTTTTCTTGTTAAAGAAATGCATCGGTGATTTCAACTATTGTTGTTCCTTAATAAAGTATGGATGTTTAGGATAGCCTTTCCTATAAAGAAGTCCCAGTTGAGATCCTTGATAGTTAGATTTGTAGGCTATGAAAAAAGAGTTTCCCTTGGTTAAAGTTCTTTGGAGAAATCGGTCGATTGAGGGAACAACTTAGGAAGCAACAAAAGATATGCAAATCAAGTACCCTCATCTATTCTCCGCAAACTCAGATTCAGCTTGAGTTAACAATCTTCCTTATATAAATTTAATTCCGTTCTCAGTTTTGGCTATGTTATCATTATCATGTCATTGCATGCATTCACTAAATCAATTCATTTCATATATCATACTTCAGGCTCAGTTATGTAATCATGTTTCAAGTCATTCATGTTCTGTATATGATCTTAGTTGCCTTAGTTTCTCAGTTTAACCATTCTCATTCGAAGAAGAATGTTCCCAAGGGGGAGATAGTATAATACCCCATAATATTCCAAGATTGATTCTGCTCTTAGTTGCATGATTAAGGGGTCCAAGGCTTGAAAATTTTACTACTTAAGGGGTCCAAGACTTGAAAATTTTACTAAGTGTTTAGGACTTAGTCATTTTCAAAACCTCTAAACTTTACAGATTTTTAGTTTAGCCTTCCCAACCCCAAAATATTAGTTTTTAAATGGATTCTTGTTTAGGGAGGTTAAAAGTATGTCGAGTGGGTTTTGGTATTTTTAGATGAGTATTGAGACGTGTTTGGATAACTATAATAGTGAAGAAAAGAGATAAGACCGCGATGTGTTGCTCTCTCCCATATTGAGATCTATGAAATGCATGGCATTCTTTCCGGAGTAAGTTGCGCAGTGCATTGCTTACTCTCATGGAGAGAGATTTACAGTGTATGGCCTTGTTTCGTATAGTGTTATGGTTTAAGAGCCTAAGGGTAATTTGAGTCATGTCCCCCATCCTATTTAGTCATGACACGAATTGGAACTTCCAAAAGGGCATTATTTTCCTCTTTCACCCCAAATTGCTCTCAAGAAACCTTCTTCTTCCCCCAAAAACAAAACCAAGCTTCATTCTCAAGAAATCAAGGGTTGAAGCTTCTAAGTTCAAGAAATCATCAGGATTATAGCTATTAAGGTATATGGGATGTTCATCCATGTGTCCCTTTCACCCATGGAGCCCAAAAACCTCATTTTTAACTAGTGTATGGATTTTTTTCTTATTATGGAGTTTTTATATGTTAAAGATGTATAATTTTATGTCTTTCCTTAGTAATTGAATTCAATTCATGTCCATGAATTTTTCCATGAAAAGTCAAGTTATCTCATGCTTTAAGTTCCAATTTCTCATGTCAATATCCAAGTGAATTTCATGTTATAATATTGATTTGTAATTTTAGCCATGTAATTATGTGGTTTTCCTCATACTTGACACATTTTCATGTTCAAGTTTATGACTCTAACATGTTTGATGAAATGTCTATATTTTGAGTATTTGAACCTTGATTTCATACTATAGTTTTAAGTCATAATATTGTATTTTATGACCATTCAGTGCTGGCGGGCTATGAACACCCGATACCCACGTGTTTTACATGATTTAAGATCTTTAAAGTAATGATTTTAGTTAAACCATGAATATTAACGTTTACTCAGTCGTTATGATCATGATAAGAAATATCAATTGTTATGTTCAGTTGAATATAGTTCAGTCCAGTACCAGTGTAGTTCAATTGAGAGTAGGATTTAGCACCGAGCAAATCCAGGGATGGGGGCTCACCTGCGAGTAGAGGGTGTGACCTTAAGTAGCAGTCCCTAAGTTCCAGAACTACGTAGCTAGCATAGTTTTGAGATGTCTTACTGCCAGTTGAGGGTTGATGCATATCTCATGAGAGAACCTGCCAGTAGAGGGTGACTCCCTAGTCCTTTGGGACATCAGTCGTGTGGATCCACATCATTAGCCATGTGTTAGTGCTCGTGGCGCGGTATTGGAACACTTCTAATTGGGGTTATAGGCTGTACCTCGATCAGCTCAGATTGGGGCATGTCGATTACATAATTCCTCCCACAGTTTCTGTCAGTATTACAGTATATCCCAATTCAGGTTTGCTTGAGCAAGTGTACAGATTTTCAGTCATTCAGTTATACAGATTTCAATCTTTTAGATTTTAGAATATTTCTGTGACATGTTTATGCTTTGTCTTTAATTCTCAATTATTTCATGCATTTCAGACAATCCTCATCTCATATGCCAGTACATTCAAAGTACTGATCACATACTTTTCTTTGCACTATGTTGTCTTATAACATAAGTTCGGACGCTCAGTTTCCTGTCCGTTCTTAGAAAGCTTAGCGTTTCTCAATAGCAGTAGTGGTGACTCCTCATCTTTTAAGGACATGATATATTTATTTTGGTTATTTAAATACTTACTTATATTTAGTCAGTCGGTGTTAGTTGGGGGTTTGTCCCATCAACTTCTCATGATGCTTAGAGGCTTTCAGATAATCATTTAGATAGTCAGTTAGTTATTTCAGAATTATTAGTTGTTATAGATATTTTAGGATTGTCACATATATTTAGTATTCATATTTTCAGTTTTATATCAGTTTATCTTCCGCATATGCTATTTTAGTGTCATTTATTTAATGCTTACAGGAAGTACCACCTCATGGGTTAACTTGTGTTTAATTGTTACCATCAGCACTATTATCGCGACTAGGGGGTATCCTTAGGTCGTGACATCACTAATCTCTAAAGCCATGACTTTCTACTGACCCACATCATCCTTGATCTGCATTAAGATAGGTCCAAAACCTGTTTCTCCTTCACCCTAGTATCAAGAGAAGATTTCACCACCTCTTGAATGATCATCCTACCATCCTCGGAACCCAAAAGGCAAACTCTATGATTATCCAACTAGTGAATATCCTTACCAAACCCCACTTCTCCTCATCAACATAAGATAAGCTCCCCATTGATAACCTACTAAGAGCATCAACATCTACTTTAGCTTTACCAAGATGATAGTGAAGATTCATATCATAATCCTTGAGCAACTTAAGCCATCTCTTTTGCCTAAGATTCAACTCCTTCTAGGTGAAAAAGTAATGCAAGCTCTTGTGGTTTGAATACACGTCAACATGAACTCCATACAAGTAATAGTGCCAGATTTTCAAAGAAAAAATAATAGACAACATCTCCAAATCATGAGTTGTATAATTCTTGTCATGAACCTTCAGTTCCCTAGAAACATTCACTACAACCTTACCATGCTGCATCAAAACACAATCCAATCCCACACGGGACACATAACAATATACAATGAAACCATCATTACCCTTAGGTAGGCTCAAAATCAGATCCGAAGTCAACTTATGCTTCAAATTCTCAAAGCTACCCTCACAAGCATCGTAACACATAAACTTCATCTTCTTCTGAGTCAACTTAGTCAATGGAGTAGAAATCAAAGAGAAACTCTCCACAAACCTCCTAATATACCCAATGAAACCTAAGAAGATCTGAATATCGATTGGAGTCATAGGTCTAGGCTATTTCTTTACGACTAAAAATTTTTGTAGATCCATCATAATCCCCTTATTAGAGACAACATGACCAAAAAAGGTCACAGTATTCAACCAGAACTCACACTTCAAAAACTTAGTGTACAATCATTGATCCTTAAGAGTCTACAACACTATAAGAAGGTGATTGGTATGATCCTCAAAACTCTTATAATAGACAAAGATGTCATCAATAAACATAATGAAGAATAAGTCTACAAATTGACGAAATACCCGATTCAGAAAATCCATAAATACTGTCGGGGAATTATTCAAAATCGAAGGACATGACAAAAAACTCATAATAGACATATCAGGTATGAAAAACAGCCTTAGGAATATCCACCTTCCTAATCTTCAAATACTGATAAACCAACCAAAGATAAATCTTAGAAAAGTACTTAGCACCCTAAAGCTAGTCAAAAAGGTCATAAATCCTAGAGAAAGGATACCTATTCTTCATAGTCACTTTATTAAACTGTCGATTGTCTATACATATTCCAAGGGATCCATCCTTCTTATGCACCAAAAGTATGGGATCACCCCATGAAGAAACAATATATAAAATAAAACCTTTATTAAGAAGATCTTTTATTTTCTCCTTAAGCTCTTTCAACTCAGCTGGAGAAACTCTGTAAGAAAGGATCTCTAGGAAGGGTATCTTGAAAAATATCAATCGTAAAGTCTAACTCCCTATCGTAAGGAATAATGATAAGATCATTAGGGAACACTTTGAGAAACTCATTGACTACAAGGACGGATTGCAAAGAGGGAACCTCAAAATTAGAATCTTTAACCCAAACTAGATGATATAGACATCCCTTAGATATAAATTTCTAAGCTCTAAGATAAGAAATAAACCTTCCCGTAGGTGCTAAAGGACTACCATCCCACTCAATCACCAATTTATTTGGAAATTGGAAACTAACCCTTCGGGTTATACAATCAAGAGACACATATCATGAATGGAATTAATCCACCCTCACAATAACGTCTAAGTCTAACATATCCAGCTTTATCTGATCCACCAATGTCTCCCTACCATAGAGAGATACCATACTATCTCTATAGACCATTACAGTAATAATAGAGTCACCCACCAGGGTAGACAAAAAAAGGGATAAGAAATACTCTCAGGACCAAAACCAAAATGAATAGCCACATAAGGGGTTACATGAGAGAGAGTAGACCTCAGATCAAGTAAGCAATACACGTTATGAGAGAAAAGTTGTAACATACTTTTGAAAATTTATAGAGAAGCCTCAGATACCTGACGATTGACAAGAGCATATAGATGCTTTCGACCAGTGTCGGTACTAGAAGTAGCACACTTTAGTGCAAAAGCTGAAGAAATAGAAATTGGAATATTATTAGACCTAGAAGCAACATTTCCTGAAATATAGTTCCTCTAAATATGAGCATACTGGCCACAAATGAAACACTTATTCATCCCCTCATCACAAAAGCCACAGTGTAACTATCCAAAAAATCTATAAGTAGGGTATCATGGAGCACACTAAGCCCCACTGGATTAAGATTGGAAACCTTATTCCTAAATCCCGTTGTTGCTCTGAAAGTGGCGATCACTAAATGTCTTAGGATATGGAGAATTTACCATAGAAAAAGAACCATAGTTACCCACTTCTTTTTAGACCACTGCCTGCCATATCTAACACTACTCTGCTAGCCTCCACCCTGCTTAGAATACCTGAATTTCTTACATTGCCTTTCCCCTATCTCAACTTATTTCTTCTTTGTATCTTCAAACTATTGCATATACACCACCAGCCTTGAGATATCCATGTCATTATTCAGTAAGGCATATTTACACTCTAACATCAAGTCCCTATAAATTTTGAAGTGAACTTCCTCATCTTAGCCATCATAGAAGACACCAACTACAAAGCATAACAGGATAACTGATGAAACTTCAAGGCATACTTTTTCATAGTCATCATGCCTTATTTCAAATTAACAAATCTAATAACTGTATGCTATGGTAAATACAAACCTTAACTAAATCATACTGAACACTCGACTGAGATTATGGGAGGTATCATCTAACCAACATGCATTAATCTGAACAAATTGGGGTCCAACTTGTAACCCCAGTTTGAAGGGTGTCAGTATCATGCCATGAGTACTAATAATGGCTATGTGGATCCACTAAACTGGTGTCTCAAAGGACTAAAGAGTCACCCTAATTTGGCAGGAGTATTCATGATATTCGAGTCAAACCTAAACTGGCAAGAAGAAATCTCAACCTACGTTGTCTATGTAGTTCATTAACTCAGGGATTACTTCTAAGTGTCACACCCGAACCTGGCAGGAATGCCCCCCTCCCTAGGTTTACTTAGTGCTAAATCCTACTCCTAATTTAACTTATGCTAATCACTAGACTAGAATAAGCTTAACTGAACTTACAACTGACCTTATTAACTGACTGAATGATATTGCTCATAGTATGACCAAAATCATTCTGTAAATACTGAAAACTAGGTAAACAACTAAATTTTGGGTATTCATATCCCCAAGACTCGATAACAATACCAATAAGACATACTAAAGCTTTGAAAACCCATAATAAGTAGTCATTGTTCAAACTGAATCATTTTAGGCATTTCATCAAATACTTGGAATTCATGGGCTTAAGCATGAGAATAGTTTAAACATGTAATAATAGCATAATTGCAATACTAAAATCATGGATTAAGATTTAACAAGTGAATAAGCACCATTCAAATATGTCAAGGTTAGTTCCAACGAAACCATATGATAAACATAATTTGAAATTGGGTTCTTGGACTCCATGGGTGATAAGGACCCATGAATAACAAGTAAAAATCATAACTTTAATCTTGAAATTGGGTTCTTGGACTCCATGGGTAATAAGGACCCATGAATGAATATCTAACGTACCTTAAAAGCTTAAATCATTAAAAAGAAACACAATTTCTTAACCTTCCTTAGAAATTCTTAAATTTGGGAACTTGTCCTCTTGAATTTTCTTGAAAGGAAAGAGGTTTAATTTGATGAACTAGGGAAGATCTTAGGGTTTATTTGACAGTAAAATTGGTGATTTTAGACATAATATAACTTAACTGAAGCCAAATCTTGTATTATTATGGATTAGGGTGATGGGAAAAAATAAGACTGCATTTCTGCAATTTAAATTCACAACTGGGATGCGGATTAGGCCATCATCGCATTGTGCCAGTGATGCCATCGTGATGTGGTGCAATCGCGTTGAGCTTCTGGAATTGAAATCCAAAAATGGCCCAAACCTCACCCAAAATATCTGAAACTTCCCAAAGATATGCACCTTAAACTACTAAACACGAGTTAACTCAAAACTTACATCTCAGGGTCGGGAAGTTCACTTTAAAAATCATCGATGTTAAGAGGATAAAAATAAAACTAAGACACCAACACTTAGCTAAATTTTCATGTTCTACGCCTCTTAAGGATGCACTATGGGCTGAACAGAGCTAAGACTAAAATGGGGTATTACAATATCTCCCCCTTGGGAACATTCATCGTTGAATGAGGCTACTTGAGTTGAGAATACTGAGGAAACTGAAATAACATACTGAACATACATAACAAAAATATGGTTATATAACTGAGTCTAAAATATGATACATGACTGAACTGATTCATGAATGCATGCAATGACAGAAAGAGTATTATATCACTGGAACTGAGAATGGAAAAAAGATAATCTAAGGAAAAGTTTTACCTTAAATTAAGTATGAATTTGTGAAAAAATATAACGGTACTTGGAACGCATGTCTGCTTCTGCTTCCCAAATTTCTCCCTCAACGGACTGATTCCACCAAAAAACTTTGACCAAGGGAACTTCTTTGTTCCTCTATCTATGAATCTGACGATCAAGGATTTCAACTAGGATTTCCTCGTAATAAAAGTTCTCCTGAGCACTAGTACTTTCTAAAGGGACTACTATAGTTGGGTCATTAATACACTTCTTTAGCTATGAGACATGGAAAACTTGATGTAGTAAGGCCAAATCCGCAGTCAACTCAAGCTCATAGGCTACCTTTCAAAAATGACTCAAGATCCTATAAGGTCCTACATATCGGGGACTAAGCTTCTATTTTTTGCCAAATCTGTTCACTCCCTTCATGGGAGAGGTCTTCAAATATACCAAATCTCCAACCTAAAACTCAAGATCTCTTCTTCTCATATTTGCATATGATTTCTTTCATCTTTGAGCTATCTTAAGTCTCTCCCTGATTGACTGAACTTTCTCCAAGGAATCAAACACTAGATTTGGCCCTATCAACATAGTCTCACCTACCTAAAACCAACTAATAGGTGATCTACATCTCCTCCTATAGAGAGCCTCAAATGAAGACATCTTAATATTGGAGTGATAACTATTATTATAGGCAAACTCAATCAATGGCAAGCGATCATCCCAACTACCCTTAAAGTTGATAACGCATGCTCTCAATATGTCCTCTAGGGTCTGAATTGTCCTTTCTACCTAACCATCTACCTGAGGGTGAAAGGTTGTACTAAGACAAACTTGGGTACCAAGACCGTTCTGAAAAGCTTTCCAAAATTGAGAGTTAAACTGATTACCTCTATCTGAAATAATATACAAAAAGACTCCATATAACCTAACCAACTCTCTAATATAGTGCTTAGCATAATCCTCGGTTGTATAGGAAGTATGAACTTGCAAAAAATGACTTGATTTGCTCATTTGGTCTATGATAATCTATATTGGTTCATGTTGACAATGTGAACGGGGCAACCTTATCATAGAAGCCATGTTCACCTCTTCCTACTTCCAAGTGGGAATGTTGAACTCCTACAAAGTGCCACTAGGCTTTTGGTGTTCAACCTTAACTAGCTGACAATTTGAGCACTTAGGTACGAACTCTACAATAGCCCTCTTCATTCCACTTCACCAATAGATTTCTCTCAAATTATGATACATCTTAGTTGACCTTGGTGAATAGATTATCGTGCACCATGTTTTTCTAGAAAGATTATCTATCTCCACCTATCAAGACACGATATACACAGCCTACCTTGACATCGCAACACACCATCTACCCCTTAGAAGAAAACCTCTATCTTCTAATCTCTAACTGATTTCTTCAGCTTAACTAGACTAGAATCCCTATCTTTTTTCTCTTTCACTTCAGTAACCAAAGAAGATTCCTAACTATTCTGAATCCATACACTACCCTCACCTGAATCCACCAATCAAACACCTAATCTAGCAAGATGATGAAATTCCCTAACTAAATTCTTCTTCTCATCTTCTACATGAGTAACACTACCCATACAAAATATATCAAGGGCATTTACCACTACATTGGCCTTGCTCGGATGATACAAAACACTCATATAATAATCTTTCAATAATTATAACCACCTTCTCTGACAAAGATTTAAATCTTTCTACGAAAACACATACTGCAAGCTTTTGCGATCCGTGAACATATGAAAATGAACCCCATAAAGATAGTCCCTCAATATTTTTAAGGCAAAACCAATAGCCGCTAACTCAAGAGCATGGGTAGGATAATTCTTTTCATGGGGTTTAAGTTGTCTATAGGCATAGGCTATGACCTTACCTCTCTACATCAAATCATAACCCAAACCAACTCTGGAAGCATCACAGTAAACAACAAACCCATCTGAACCATCTGGAAAGGTCAACACTGGGGCTGAGGTGATTCGAGCCTTCAACTCCTGAAAACTCTTTTCACAAGAATCTGACCACTGAAACTTAACTTTCTTCTCTGTCAATCTAGACATATGGGATGCAAGAGATGAAAACCCTTCAACAAACCATCGGTAATAGCCAGCCAAACCCAAGAAACTCCTAATAACTGCTTGAGAGATGGGCCTAGGCCAGTTTCTCACTGCTTCAGTCTTTTAAGGGTTAACTCTAATGTCATCACTAGAGATAATATGGCCAGGGAAAGCTACTGATCTTAGCCAAAATTTACGCTTACTAAATTTGGCAAACAACTGATGGGCTCTAAGATTTTGCAACACAATTCTGAGGTTGTTTGCATGATTATTTTCATTACGAGAGTAGACAAGAATATCATCAATGAAAACTATGACAAACATAGCTAAGTACAGCTTACACACTCTATTCATCAAGTCTAAGAAAGTTGTTGGGGTATTTGTCATACCAAAGACATAACTAGAAACTTGAAGTGACCATACCAAGTTCTGAAAGCTATTTTTGGAATATCACATTCTCTGACTCTGAGTTGATAATAGTCAGATCTGAGGTCTATCTTAGAGAAATAACTGGCACCCTAAAGTTTTTTAAAATAAGTTTTCAATTCTGGGGAGTGGATGCTTATTCTTGATTGTGAATTTGTTCAACTGACGGTAATCAATGCACATTCTAAGGGAACCATCTTTCTTTTGCACGAAAAATACTAGAGTGCTCCATGGGGAGATACTGGGTCTGATGGAACCTTTATTTAAGAGATCTTTTAACTGTTCCTTCAATTCCCTAAGCTCAGCTGGAACTATTCTGTAGGGTGGAATAGAGATAGGCTATATATCTGGGGAAGAAGGTCTATTTCGAAGACATTCTCCCTTTCAGTAGAAACTCTAGGAAGATCTTAAGGGACCACATCTGGAAATTCCTTTACTACTGAGACTGACCTAAGACTGGAAGTTTCTGAACTAGAGTCTTTGACTCGAACAAGATGGAAAATACACCTCTTTTTATTTTATTTTTCTCTCTCTAAGGTTTGAAATAAGCTGACCCTTAAACGTTGAAGTACTACCCCTCCATTCAAGGACTGGTTCATTCAGAAACTAAAAATGAACAACTCTATTTCTATAATCAACTGAAGCATAGAATGAGTGGAGCCAATCCATGCTGGGAATGACATCAAAATCTGTTATCTCTAACTCCACAAGGTCTACTGAAGTGACTTTTTGGAACATCATAATCAACCAATTTTTGTATACCCACTGGGCTATAATAGACTTACCCACTGGGGTAGACACTGAGAAAGGATCTGTAAAGGTTTCAGGATTGACTCCAAAGTCGATATATATATAGGGGATTATAAAAGAAAGAGAAGTTTTGGGATCTAACAAAGCATAAACATGTCAATGAAAGACCTATAACATACTCGTAACCATATTAGGAGAAATTTTGTAATCTTATTAGGACTGAAGTTCATACAATTGGTTTGGGCGTTGCCCACTGTTGTAGTGTATGCGGTACCCTGCTAAGTCGGGTGACCGACTGAGCTGAAAGACAACTGTGCTGACTCTGTGAACCCATCTTGGGACATTTCCTGATTATGTTGCCTAGATTATCACACGCAAAACATATATGACTGCCAGCCCTACACATACTTAAATGGTTTCTACCATATTTCTGGTAAAAGGAATTCGTACGACCACTATTTACGCTGTCCTAGGATTTAGAGCCTGGTGCTTTATCCCGATTATCATTTATAAACTTTAGTACAGGTGCAATAGCTGAAGACGGGGATGGAGCTGAAGATTTTTGATAGAACTAAGAATGATTACCACCCTCTGACCTTGGCAGAGCAAAGTTAAAACTACCTATTCTAGCCCTTTTGTTCTCTCTTTCTTTCTCCTTTAATCTACTAAGCATAGACCATAAGCCTAAAAACAACTAAGATATACATGATTTATGTGAATGAGTAATAACACTGGAATGTCTAAGTACAGTCGGGAACCTGAGCATCCGAACCTATGATATGAGACATCATAGTGCATAAAACGTGTATGCGGTTAGTACTTTAAATATACTGGTATGCTAGATTATGTTAGGATGATATACATGGTTTATGTGAATGAGTAATAACTAATTGAATGATTAGCATAAGGTTATTGAATAACAAATATGAATACGTGAATGTTGTAAAATTTGAGAACGCATGACCAAGCATATAAAAGAATTTTGAAATAGTCTGTAAACTAAAATACTGAAACCTGCTAACTGAATATATGATAACTGTATGTTATGGTCAATGTAAAATTGAATTGAATCATACTGAATACTGCATTGAGACTATGGGAGGTATCATCTAACCGACATGCCCCAATCTGAGCTAATCGGGGTCAACCTATAACCCCAGTTGGAAGAGTGACAGTACCGCGCCATGGGTACTGACAATGGCTGTGTGGATCCACTAAACTGCTGTCCCTAAGGACTAAAGAGTCTCCTTAATCTGGCAGGATTACACATGAAATTTTAGACTACCCTAAACTTGTAGGAAGACATCGAAATCTATGCTAGCTACATAGTTCTGTAACTCAAGGATTGCTACTAAGGGTCATACCCAAACTAGACAGGACTGCACCCATCCCTGGGTTTGCTCAGTGTTGAATCCCACTCACAACTAAACTAAGACTGATCACTATACTGGGCTAAGCTTAACTAAACCAACAACCGATGGTATTAACTGACTGAATGATATTTCTCATAGTATGAGTGAAATCATTCTATGACTGAAATCATTTTGTAGATAGTGAAAACTAAGTAAACAACTAAATTTTGGGTATTCATAACCCCCAAGACTCGATAAAAATAACAATAGGACATACTAAAGCTTTGAAAAAACCATAATAAGTAGTCATTGTTCAAACTGAATCATTTTAGGCATTTCATCAAACAATTGGAATTCATGGGCTTAAGCATGGGAATAGTTTAAACATGTAATAATACCATAATTGCAATACTGAAATCATGGATTAAGATATAACAAACAAATAAGCACCATTCAAATGTGACAAGGCTAATTCCCATGAAGCCACAAGATAAATGTAATTTAAAATTCAAGTTCATAATAGCTCTATGAAGATAACTCACAATAACAGGTAAAAACCATAACTGTAATCTTGAAAATGGGTTCTTGGATTTCATGGGTGATAAGGACCAACGAATGAACATCTAACATACCTTAAAAGCTTTAATCCTTAAAAAGAAAAAAATTCCTAAAGTTTCTTTAGAAATTCTTGAATTTGGGAACTTGTCTTCTTGATTTTTCTTGAAAGGGAAGGAGTTTAATTTGATGAACTAGGGAAGATATTAGGGTTTATTTGAGCGTAAAATTGGGGATTTTGGGCATAATATGCCTTAACTGAAGACAAATCCTTTGTTAATACGGATTGGGGCAATGGGAAAATCCAAGACTAACCTTCTATAATTTAAATTTGTAATTGGGATGCCGATTAGGCCATCACCGCAATATGCTAGTGATGCCATCACTATTCCACTGCGACGCGATGCAATCGTATTGAGCTGCTAAAATTGAAATCCAAACACGACCCAAACCTAGTTCTAAAATTCCAAAACTTCCCCGAGACATTCTCCTTATAGCCCTAAACATGAATTAACTAAAAACTTATGTCTCGGGATCAGGAAAGTCACTTTAAAAATCATCGAAGTTAAGAGGAAAAAAATAAAATCAAGTCTCCAACACTTAGCTAAATTTTCAGGTTCTAAGCCTCTTGTGTATGCTCTATGGGTTGAAATTAGCTAAGACTAATATGGGGTATTACATATTCTATCCTGACTATGACTCATGCTTATCTAGTCATGTAGACTCATTATAAGTCATAATATATCGATAGTAGGGTGAGCAGTGTGTCAACTAAGGTTTCTATCTAAGCCACGAGTGAGACCCCATAGTCATAGGGTCACTATTCGACTCATACAGTATGAGTTGTAAAGTGACCATTGAAGGGCCCCCAAGCTACTGCCTTGACTAGAGTCATGGTTAGGATTGGTAACGAGACCTTATGAGTTGTATGGTGACTCGTGGTCACCGACGATAATTTTTCAATGTTTCATTAAGAGTACTTTGGACATTTCCCCTTTTACCCAATAAAACCCTAAAATTAAAATCCAATTAGGGACCCCATTATTATCCATAACATAATAAAAACAACTCTAAAGGATCTCCCAAATTCTCTCAATCAAAACCACCTAGGGATTTAGTAAGTCGGTCATCTAAAGGCTCAAAGGTTAATTTCTCTCCATAACACTCTATACTTTCACGCATGTTACGCATCCCCAAATATTATTTTGCTAAATCATGTGTGATTTTGATATTGAATTTACAATATGGGTTGAGAGTTTTGAATGTTTGTCTTCTGAATAATATTTCCAATGGTTTACATACGATTGTTTAAGCCTTATTTATGGGTTTGAACTTGTGGGGCATATGGGCATTATAAATAAACCAGGGGATTGTGATTTCCCCTAATTTTGTGAATATTAGCAATTGAATTGGCAATAACCTCAACCCAATATTATGAAATTGGTTTTGGATGTGAAAAATATGCATATTAAACTATCTTTGGAAATATGGCATGGTATAAAAGGCCTTATTGAAACTTGAATAAGTTTGAATCCTAAATTTTCTAGATGGGTTTGAGTCCTAAAACGGCTATATACTTTAAAGTCATATTCATTAATTCAATTAGAGGCCCATTTGGAAAATTGGGTCAGAGTCCTGTTGGCTATTAGGTTAGAGTCCCACACACCTAAATGGGTTAGAGTCACATGGACTGAGGGGTTGGAGTCCCCATTGCCTAAGTGGTAAAATTTGGCAAAATGATAATCTTACAAGCGTAAGGGTATGATGATACCTATGATGTGCCTAAATGAATGACTCTTTGCTTAATGATTGGAAATATGTGAAAATGCTATCATTGCTCTTACAGGGGGTTGTGTAGTAATGATGTGAAGGTGGAGGTCCCGAGGGATTAATACTAGAAATCATGTTTGCTGACGCATGGGTATAAATGATTGAGTGGTTAGAGTCCCTCTTATTACATGATTGGGTGTTCAAGTCACCTTTAGTATATGATTATGAGCTTCATGTAACGACCCAAGACTACCCGCTAGTCATCACACAGTGCTTAGAACCACATGTGGTCCCAAGATAGCCTTGTACTGGCATAAATCATGAGCAACTGAATAGAATAGATTAATCTGAATGAAATAAATAAAAGATCAATCTTTTCTGAATCTAATCAATATAGAGCTATATAAAAATGATTACAACTCTGCTTATACAAAACAAAACTAGAATCAATTAACATTAGTTCTACTGACAATCTATGAAACCTCTACTATACTGACTATAGGTAGCTAGGATGCAATTCCAACTACCACTAATAAATACACATGAGTAAGAAAATAAAGTACATAAATAACATCTAACTGAAGTCCCTAAAGTAGGAGGACTTATCATCTGCTGTCTGGAATCCACAACTTTCTGATCGTGATATATGGACTACAACTGAACTGGTACCTACATTATTAAATAATGTAGCACATAGATATATTATATGTGGATCAGTACTTTTGGAATGTACTGAGAATGTGGGGGTGAATGCATAAGTAAAACAATATCTCAATGTTTATATACACTTGTAAAAAAAATGCATGCTAAGTGTAAATAACTCACACTATCTTGAATAACTGAAAGATGGAAATCATAAATCATGGATAATAAAGCATATTGTATTAATCTTGTGAGACATAACACTTAGTTCTAAAAGTTGTACTTTTACTCTTTCTATTAGTGGAATAAGTAAGACTGAAGTTAAGTCTGTTTTCAAATCATACATGCTATGTGTAAAAAGGACTCACCTTTATATTTGTAAACTGAAAGCTAAAATCTCATAGCTAAATCTGAATTAAATTGTGACCTTTACACTTAGTTTCTAAAAGTTGTTTTGTTATTCTATTCTAGGACAAAGGGAGTTTCTTTTAAAAGATTTTCTATTATTTTTTCTGTAAGGGAGGTTCTACTAACCGACATAAACCATGTGAGCTATCATTGAGTCCAACATCTAGTTTACCTATGGGGAAAACCTCACATTTGGGAGAGGCTTCATACTCTTGCCAAGGAGTATAACCTGGGCTAAGTGATCATAATTTGTATTTACATCTATATAAATGGGAATAATCTGAATCTGTACCTACATTGGATCGTAGGTCTGGGGCATGAGAACTAGGACACATACCCAAATTGGTGCCAAATACTACTCTTTTTAATCTGTATGCTCATTCTGTAGGAAATCCACTTTAAAACTAGAATAAAAGCTTACAATAAAATAATATCTTAATATCATCACAGTTTATAAAACTATGCATGCTTATATAAATGACTCACTTAGCTCAAATTAAAATCATCAAAATCATAAGAGAGTAAAATATATCGGGTGAAACATGTGAGTCATCATAATAAATCTCAATCCACTTCCATCTCGATTCCAAATCATCAAAGCAATCAAATCTCATCAAAATTCTCTTTGAAATATATGTTCATTAAATCTTTCGAAAATAATGACTTTCTCAAACTTAGTCTTTCAAAAAAATATTTTTTATCTCAGATATAAGAATAAGACTTTTCATATAAGATAGGAGAATACACACACACACACACATTGGGAGTCTCTCATAACCGACATAAACCATGTAAGCTACATGGAGTCCAACGTCTAACCCACGTTGGGGAGAGCTGTCCTATCCTTGCCATAGGAGTAGGACCTTAATTTTTTATTCACTAGTGATCACTATATATAAATAAGCCTCAGGCTCACAACCTATGGGGGCACTTAGTTCTAGGGAAGTACCAATCCTGCTATACCTCCCACTCGGTGCTAAAGACTACTCCCGTACTTAGCTCAGGTCTTTTCAAAAGAAAATCCACTAATAAATATTTCAGCAATGAACAATGGGAGACATCATGCTACCCCTTTCATAATAAGTCAATAAAAGTGGATTTCTTTTCTCATCTCGGTTTCAAAAAACAATCCTTTTTACGACCAAAAGGTCAAAGCTTCTTTATCATCTCAAATTATTTAAACTCAAGGTGTTTATAAACACATGATTTTCTCAAAATAATAATCTCAAATAGGGTTCCAAAAACCCATACATCAATATCACCATAAAACCTTCCAAAGTTTCATACTTTATGACATAAGCACAAAAATAATCACTTAAAACTTAAAATTTCAGCTTTATAATCATACATCTTGGTAAAGAAAATTAGCTTTGGGATTCAAATCTCATTGTGCTTATAGCACATAATTTCTCAAAGTACAATCCCAATTAGGACTCAAGGTCTCATACATCAAAATCATATTAAATTTTCTCAAGATTCATGCTTTTCATCATAAATATATATAACTTACTTTAAAATCTAGAAAATTCAGCTTTATGTACAAAAATGTCATCATTCGCATTCAATTCAACTTCCAAAACATAGAGAGTTTAATAATCTCATGTAAAACTATATAGGGTATAAATTCATGCTTTAAATTCATATCAAAACATGTAAAATCATGTATATTCATAAAAGAAAAATCAATTTGGGCACAAGAACGAAAGGGTGTTCTTTTTGAAAAACCCCACATACCTTGAAATTGAAGCTTTGGATGAACTCTTAACCTTAGGACTCTATTCGATAAAATAATAGGTGCTTCTTGTAGCCCTCGGAATGGGGATTCCGAACCTCGAAGAATTATTGAAAACTCATGGTTGAGTCTTGAGATATTTGAATTTTTAGGTTGAAACCCTAATAAATGTTCTTGGTGATTTTGAGTGAGAGTAAACTTATTTTGGTGTTATGGGAGTTTAATCCTGTGTTATAGACATATACAGGGGTGTTTTTGGCACTTGGAAGTGAGGTATGCGGCGCATAACCCATGGCAAACCTTAAGGTATGCGTCGCACACCTTATGGCAGATATTTAAGTATGCCTCGCACTCTCAATCGCACATATTTGATTGGGCGGCCCATTGCCCATCGCACACCCTTACTGCCTCTCACGAAAATGGGCATAACTCTTCACTCGGGTATCAAATTTTTGCGAAATTGGTATCGTTAGAAAGATAATTCAATTATATACAATTTTATAGGTCTTGGGATGAAAAATTCCATGTATATTAAGATATATTCACTTTTAAAGTTGACCCTTGTAGAATCAAATGTCAAACTTTGGATGAATCAATTGGTCTTAGCTCAACCTTATTCTAGGTCATTGCTATAAACATTTTCCACCTCTAAAATACTCCATAGACTAGGATAATGATCATGAAACTTGTATTTATATGAGAATCACTTGTATTAGAGCTTAGACGCTCAGGAACGACGGTTAGAATTCTAGCATAAAAATATGGGGTATTACAATATAACACACTAGTGAGCTCCTCTCAAGCCTCTTTGTATAACTTCCAAAGTTACTGATAGTAAATATGAGAGCATCATCTTGGGAGAAATTAGAATCTAGTACCCAGGCTATCTTGGAAAGTTATGGATAGAGAATTATGGAGTTACACTCAAACCGATAGAAGTTTCTGAGAGAACAAATTTATAGCACGATCTATAGAATGAAAAAGGGAAACATTTCTTAAATTACCTATAGCCTCTAGAAGAAAAGTATAGATATCTCTGTACCATTCTGTAAGACTCTACTAGACACGACTTTATAGACACCCTAGGACACTTGAACTCTGCGCTCTGATACCAAGCTTGTAACAACCCGAGACTACCCCTTAGTTCTTACACGGTGCTTTGAACCACATGTGATCACAAGCTAACCCTTGTATTGGCATAAATTATGAGAAACTAAATAAAATACATAAATTTGAAAAAAATAAGAGAAAGATCAATCTTTTCTAAATCTGATCAATACAAACCCCCTAGTCGTCATACAATGCTTATACAAAACAAAACTGGAATCTAATACATTAGTTCTACTGACAGTCTATGAAGCCTCTACTACAAATACTCTAGGTAGTTGGGATGAAAATCCAACTACCACTAATCAATACACATGAGTAAGCGAATAAAGTACATAAATAACATCTAACTAAAGTCCCCGAAGTAGGAAGACTCATCATCTGTTGTCTGGAATCTTCAACTATGTGATCGTGATATATGGACTTCAACTGAACTGGTACATATATTATTAAACAATGTAACACATAGACGTATATGTGGATCAGTACTTTTGGAATGTACTGAGCATGTGGGGGTGAATACATAAGTAAAATAATATCTCAATGTTTATATAAAATTGTAAAAAAGATGCATGCTAAGAGTAAATGACTCACACTAGCTTGAATAACTAAAAGATAGAAATCATAAATCATGGATAATAAAGCATAATGTATAAATCTTGTTAGCCATAACACTTATTTCTAAAATTTGTACTTTTACTCTTTCTATTAGTGGAATAAGTAGGACTGAAGTTAAGTCTATTTTCAAATCATGCAGGCTAAGTGTAAAAATGACTCATCTGTATATCTATAAACTGAAAGCTAAAATCTCATAGCTATTATCTAATGTAATATAATATCTGAATAAAATTATGAGCCTTTACACGTAGTTTTTAAAAGTTGTTATATTATTCTATTTTAGGACTTAGGGAGTTTCTTTTAAAAGATTTTCTTTTATTCTATTCTGTTAGAGAGGTTCTTCAAACTGACATAAACCATGTGAGCTATTATGGAGTCCAACGTCTAGTTTCCCTATAGGAAAAACTTCACGTTGGGGAGAGGCGTCATACTCTTGCCAAGGTGTATAACCTGAGCTAAGTGATCATAATTTGTATTTGCATCCATATAAATGGGAATAATCTAAATCTATACCTACGTTGGATCGTAGTTCTGGGGCATGTGAATTAGGATAGATACCCAAACCGGTGCTAAATACTACTCCGTTTAATCTATATACTCATTTTGTAGAAAATCCACTTTAAAACTAGCGTAAGAGTTTACAATAAAAATCAATTATGCTTCTCTTTCTTTAGTTTCCAACTATATGAAAAATGTAGATTATTTATCTTAGCTTTGGATCAAAAGATCAATTTCTTTCTTAAATCTCAGTAAACAACTCATAAAAGAGGCTTTAAATCATAATTTTCTTGAAATATCAATACTTAGAGTTAGGGCTTAAATCACATTCTTTAAACTCATGCCAAATCATAGCAAAATGTCATGCTCAATATACTTCTTGAAATACTTCAAAAATTTCATGATAATGAAATCAAGAATCATAATATCATGCTTAAAACTCCATTGGAAATATAAAAAAATCATAGCACACGCATAAAGATGTGAAAATATACATGCACTTCAATAGTTAAATCACATGTAACATCATAATCTACAAATAATGATAATTGGGTATCAACTCTAATTTGCAAATTATGAATTCTTAAATAAAGCTCAAGTTTTAGGCACAAGGATGAAAGGAGTATCCCTGTTAATAACCCTACATACCTCATTTGATTAATTGAATGTGGAAGCTTGAACTTTGAATTTCCAATGATGTTTCTGAAGCTTCTTCTTGAAGTTCTTGAACCCAAAAACTTGGATTCTCACTTATCTTGAAAAAGAAACGAGGAAACTTGGGATTTCTTAAAGTTAAATTAAACCTCTAGGGTTTGCTTGTAGAGAAATTTGGTGAGGAATGATTGTAATATGCTTAGAATAGGGTTAAATCTTCTACTTTTACGAATTGGGGGCCTAGAGAAAGACTAAACTGCCCCTAGAAATTAAAATTCATAACCAGAATACCATTTAAGTCTTCATCGTGATGTAGTGACTCCCTTATCACTATACTCAGCATGACGCAGTGCAATCAAGGTGAGTCACTGGAAAATGACAATTGTTGTTTTGTACTCCACCACGATGTGACAAGGTAGCCATCTCTGTAGCCACCGTGATGCAGTGGGTTACTATTTTAGAAAATCCAACAGGGTCCAATCATTGTCCAAAAAATTTGAAACTTACTCAAGATATACTTCTTACACGCCTGAACATGAATTAACTCAAAACCATCATCTCGAATCCCAAAAAGTCAACTTAAAATTCTTCAAAGTTAGAAGGTCTTAAAAATGGCTAAGTCCTCAACACTTAGTGAAAATTTCAAGACTTAAACCCCTTAAGTATGAAGCTAATAGCTGAAATAAATTTGTATTAGTATAGGGTATTACACTACGAGTCCCCCGTGTATATATATTATGGTGATTCTCTGATTTATGCAGCTACATGCACTGGGTCCAGGCCAGGGGGTGAGAACTGGGGCCTATATAGCTCATGGGTACTATTATGATTGTTAATCTACAAAATGAAGAATAAAGTTCTATTTAATGCTAAGCGTTGTCGCCATCCCCGCATGTCATATATATATATATATACATATATATGCATCAGATTATATGCATTGGATTTGACTAATTTTTGAATTGTTGGTCAAGACATTATTTTATACCCTTATTCGGAGTTACATACTAGAGCTCAACCCGCTAACCATCTTCGAATGTTGTATCACCATGTGATGTAGGAATCGATTCAAGTATGCTGAGTACCGTGAATTGGGTGTCCATGAACCTACGACCCTAATACTAACTTTTTCATGACCCAAAAAAAGGCCTGGCCATGACGGGTATCTCAAGTACATCGAGGATCAGAGTTCACCCTCTTTACCCTAGTCAACCAAAACACAGTACAACTAGTAATAGATTAATTCAAAATATATAACAAGATAAATGAATACCAAGATATACAACAAAAATCCCAATCTACAATATCTACAAATCCTTTACTATCCAAAAATAATCTAAGTTGGGACATGCCCTCGATGATAGAAAAAATAAACCATAATAAATAGTGTATGACTCGATGTAAATCAAGAAGTAACAACATTCTGGAAGAAGGAGGCTCACCACTTTAAACTAACTCATGAAGGAGGCTCTCCACTTCCAGCTAACTCATAAATAGTCTAAGACCACCTATCACTATACTGGTTAAGAAGAAGTTTCTTCGGTTCTAGAATCGTATGGGGATGCCACATATGGAGATGGTTATCGGTTTGAGTGCTAGCATGTAACTCATGGAAGGGATAAAATAATGCCAAGTCAAAACCACAGTAAAATCCACATGAACATATTATACATATATATATATGTATATATATAACATGTTGGGTAGGTTATAATCTTTAACATAAGAGTAAAATATTATTTTAGACTATTTAGCTTAACCATTATAAAAAGGCACCCATGGGGTATACAAGTTCAGATCCCCTGATGAGAAAGGCCTAATGTATGTTAGCAGCATGAGCTAGAAGTATCAAGAAAAACTAGGGAATGCCCCAAACCCACGTCAATCTAATATATATATATATATATAATGTGTCATATTCACACGGTCACTAAGACCAACACTCATATCGGTAAATGTGAGTTTCCAGTATTGTCCTCCTGACATCCACCTTCATGACTTAGCTACACAACTCTTTTTAAGCTCATGTTAAAATAAGTTTCAAATAAACCATCAATTTAACCAAGGAATTATCTGTTAAGGTACAACATAGGTACCATTGTACCCTTACGCTTGCGAGCTTATAGTTATGCCATTATGATTCCATTAACTTGGGGAAATGCCTCAACCCTCTTTGTTCAAGGGAAATTCCGTGACCACCTTTGTTTATTAAATAAAATTTGAGGAATGCCTCATCCCATTTTTGGTAGATCAATTCAACCGTCGGGAATGTCTCAACCCTCTTTTCCAATTCCCATACCCATGCACCTAATAGTTCAAAAACCATTGATAAATAACAAATAATGCATATAAAATCTTTGGAGTTTAATTCAAATAACATTCTTCCAAAATCCTCAAACCCATATTCATAACCACAATTAAATCCCATGCTTAAAAATTTAAATTTATGCTTTCAATAATATAAGCTTTGGGGAATAGTAACATGCATGAGATATCAAGAATTACGGAGAGAAATCAATCCTTGGAAGCTCTAATTTCCAATTTATTAAAACCTAGGTGTTCTTGAATTAGGGATTTTTGAGTATTTGAGAGAGTGTATTTGATGGTTAAGTGTTGAGAATAGGTTCCCCAACAAGTTTTATGGATGTGGGCTTTAATTAGGAAAAGAGGGAATCTACCAGATTACCCTTTAATAAAAGATAAAAACTTATCACCAGTGAAAATGGGTTACCCTACAACTCGTGAGGATAGGTCATGAGTCATCACCACGACTCGTAGTCAAGATAGTAACTCAGTGACCCCTCACTGGTGACCCTACAAGTCATACCATAAGACTCGTAATTGGACCTTACGACTCATAAGGTCCTAGTCATACTCTGGACAGAAACTTTTGGTAAGGAAATGGTCACCCTATAATTTATACATTATGACTCATTCTGAGTCTTCACAACTCATGAGGTACAAGTTTTGGTCAAGGCTATGACCTAGACAAACCTTACTGGCTAGGATATAATTTGGGTCCTATGGCCCGTAAGGTGACCTTATAACTCGTATGGTGAGTTGTAGTCAGAGTAGTGAGCTCATAACTTAGGTATTTTTTTAAGGCCAAAAGCTGAGTTGTTACAGTCGAGATCCAAACAGTAACATGGGAAACCTCATGATTATGCTATTATTGGCACTATACAACTTGTGATGAGTGATAATGACTTGTCGCCTGAGTTGTTGCCTCGATGTAATGGCAAAAGTCAAGAAATTCTTAGTGGCCAAAACCTAGGGTATTACAAAATCTGTCTTCTTTTCTCAAACAACTTTAAGATGATGAGTCATACCTCTTTATTAAAATTTGGGTATGATAATTCCCTGAAAGAAAAAATTTATATAACAAAATGATCTGCTACTATTTTTAAAATTATTAAGTATAGAAAGAACATTAGTAGGTTTCCTTTTTTAATGTGTATGTGAAAAAGAGTCCTAAAATATATGATAAAAAAAGTAGAAAATATCAATATGTATCAATTTACAGGGTCTATTATATAGTTACAAAATAATATATGATAAACAACTATCAACATTAATTTTATATATATAAAGTAGTGATGTACAAATTTTATAAAGTAGTAAGGGTCAAAAGTGCAATGCACATTCCCATAGATGAGTACTTGTAAAATATATATTTGGAATATAGTGTAAAGTGAAAGACATTATTCAATTTAAATTTCATACTAGCTCTTGAAATAGGTCTTGTTAATAAGGATTCTAGAAGGAGAGGAAAACGGGAATAAATATGAAACTTTTGGAAACTTCATTGATTAGAGAATATTTTGTATTGAACTAAAGTAAGTTCACAAATAGAGAATTCAATCTAATCTTTTGTCAAGGAGCTTGATTAATTGTTGATATAAGCAAAGAATACTGGAATAAATTAGTAGGTCAATCTATAGGTTATTGGTGGTCGTATATATTATTTTTGTAGTTAATTAATCATCTATTGGGTGATGGAAGCTAGTGTTTGGCTATGTGAAAGATACACCCATTCGGGTTAAGTTGTTAGAAACATATTGTACTACCATATCTAGGAATATACTTGAGATATGTTAAACTAAAACTTCTTTTTCCATTAAGAAACCACCTTACACCATGAATGTAACAACAAACATAGTTATTTTTTGTTTTTGATGGGTTTGGACTATTTTGCCTCTCCTTGTAGTTATGTTATGGTAATTCCTATCTGCAGGAATAATTTACATAATTCTTGATATGTTTAGTTGTATGTAAAGTGAATTTTTCATTTTGAAAGATTTTAAAATTGTTAAGGTTGCATTTAGCCAATATTTGGATATTAATGGTTGTATAGGAATCATCAGATTTGTTAGCTTTGGAACATCATTTTTGGGTTAGTAGCACTATTAGTTAACGTTTTGAGGCATTCCTATGGATTTTGAGCGGTTGAATTTGAAAAATTAAGGCCTAGAGTTGAATTCAGCCACAATTCATTAATAACAACCTTTGTTTAAAAATCGAGATAGTTTATTTATTCCAAAATAAAATTTAGTCTAATAGCATTGTCAGATTATATTTTTAGGATTTTGAATGAACTTTAATCGTCGATTGGGGGATTTTTAAACTTCAACCTTTAGATATCATAGTCGTTGCCTGTGCAACTAGTGCCCTTCTTAAAGTTCGCGAGGCCTTGGACACAATTATGGGGAAGGATTTTGTTTGACCTTCACGATTATAATAGAGGGTGGCTCATATTTACAAAGGGTAGAGGGGACCAGGTTTGGGTGAGGCCATTTTTCCTTTAAAATTGTATAGTCCTGGATGCGTTCGTAGGGGAACAGTCGCATTCACTACAGGTTTTTCGTGTTAACAAAGAAGCATTAACCTGACAGTTTTTTGAATATAGAATTAATTTTTAAATCTTGAGAACTTATTTTAGGGTGATTCAAAATGCAATATTTGATATTTCTCCATTGCGTAAGTTTTAAAATAATAACTTATATATTCACCAATAATTATATCATGATTTCATCTTACATTACTTGGTTTTTCAACTTAAAAAATTAGAAATTTATTGATCAGTGTAAGAAATTGTTAGACAATATCCATGTCAATTTTAACTCCTTTTTCAATGAAATTCCATATATTAACTCTATAAGTTATGGAAAATGTAATTTTTTAATAAAATTCTCATTTTTCTCTAGGGAGCTTGGGATTGACTTTTAAGTTGACTTTTTGAATCTAGAATTTGAGTATAGTAATAAAGGTGTCTGTGGATTCATTTTTATATATAGAATATGTATTTGACTAGATTTGGATCATTCAAATACTCTGGGAAGGACAAGGCTTCGGTTTGACTTTTTGAATCTTTTTTTAAGGCAAGTTAAATTTTCTTTAATTTTTTTTGAAGTGTTTATATACTAGTTGAGTGTATGTCAAGTATATGAATTCGGGATCCATATAGATGAGAGGTTGAGCATCTATGTGGATATTAATGTTATGTAAAGGGATAAAAGTAATTAATTCATTTATTTGAATAATTTTTCCCATTTAATATCATGTTCTTATGTATGAATAAAATGGAATTATCAATCATTCTACTTTTTGATTTCGCTTTTTTTTTAGAGTTTGAGTCATATTATGGTGATATTTTAGTAATGATTGAGATTTTTTCTATTTGAGTATTGAAAATAAAGTCTATACTGGGTGGGGAATTTGAATAAGGTGAACTTAAACTAAGAGTTGAATCAAATTTATTATATGAAATGTTTTCCTTTATATTGTACTTATTGTTTAGGTATCAGAGTGGTAGGCCTGCATATCATACATTGCATTTCAACGAGATCGGATTTGCATAGTTGTACATTATTTATTTATCTATATATTTATCTATCTCTATCTCTCTCTCTATATATATATACAAAAATATATACTTGGATCAGAGTTGTATGCAAGTATAATATTATTGACACGACCCGAAGTAGGATCTTGTTGTATTGGGTATCCCAAGTCCAATCAAGATCAGGTACCCACCCCTTTACCCAACACAACCTCCAAATACACATACCATGAGTCAGATGATTTCTGAACGTATATCAATATATCATTTGTTACCATTCCTGATACAAGTATGATCATGATCATGACACTTTTGAGTATTTTTGAAGACTAGTCACTAAAGGGCTCTTTTGTCATTTCTCTATTATTTGTAATGTTGTATAAATATAACCTTGTAGGATTTATTTTCTTAGTTTATTCTTGATATTGAAGACACTACTCTTGTGAGAGAGAGTTCTCAAAACAGAAATTAGGGCATAGCATTAAGGTGGATTCTCTTGTGTGTTGCAAAGCTTGAGACTTTGGTGCTTTGAGAGGTGGATGCCCCTCTTGTATCATTGTAAGAGTTAAGTTTTTATTGTATCAAGTGTTAAAGGTCCAATAGTGGAATATTCTCTTGGGTTGTTAAGACTATATCAACACTTGTCTAACTATCTATCTTTGCTTCTTGTCCTAATCTTGTAGTTTGTGTTGTTGTTGTTGTTCAAGCCGTTTGGTTATTGTTGTTGTAACATTGTTGTTATTCATTTTTATTATCATAATATAGTTTGGTTTGCTACTGAAAATTAGGTGCTAAACACCTCATTACATGGTGTTCTTGTTGTGTTCTTGAATCCGAGAGGGGTCACCAAAAGAGATTCATAGTTCCTTGAGCTAGTGGATTGTTTTGGTGTTTGTTTTCTTGTGTTCTTGGTCTGTCTTGTATCATTTGGTATCAGAGCAAGGTTTATTTTGTTCCACCAAAATCAATGTTGAGATTGTTATCTTGAAAATAAAAAAAATGTGAAAAGGAAGAAAAAGAAAAAAGTTATTGTTCACGTTTTTAGGGTATTTCAAAAAACTTGATTTTTGTGTGTTTTGTGTATTTATAGTGTTAGATACTTGTTCCCTAACACTATTATAGTCTATAAATTGAAAATCCCAACAGAAAAGAAGTGTCAAAATCAAAAATCCACCCCTAAAAAAACTAAACCCGTTTTTGACCTTGGGTCAAATTTTTGAGTTTTTGATTTTGTGTTTTTCTTGTGTTTTTAGTATTAGATTTGTGTTCTCTAACACTATAGGAGTATAGGGTTATAATTTGAGCTAAATTGGAGGTTATTTGAGCCATCCACCATTGTTAAGCTTGAGTTTGAAGAAACCTGAAGGTGGGATCTCATTGTTGGAGGTTGTTTTGAACTCACGTGTGTTTTTTTTTGTTGGATTTGTATTGTATTTTTTTGTGTGGCGTTTTTGACTGTATGGGTGTCTTGTTGGACCATAACTTGAAGGGTTATTTTTGGTATAACCACAATGGAGCTCGAGGCTTCAAATGCTCAAACAATGGATAATAATGCCATCAATCTCATTTTGGCTCGCCTGAAAACTATGTCCCGAGATATGGCTAGGTTGAATGTGGGTCTTGAGAAATTAGATACGTATGTGGCATCAATAAGTGGGATATTAGAATTCATGGAAATCCAAAAGAGTATACCTTTCACACCTCAAAACAATTCCCCAACTAATACTCCTGTGACCATGCACCAAATGCTATATCACCAATTGCCACAAATCCAACCAATCTCTACTTCCAAAGCCAAGAACAAGATATACCAAACCATCCTCCACTCCACCAAGTTCAACAAGAAGGGATTGGAACCCAAATACCACCACAAAACTCAAACTCTCTCATCCAAACTCCACTTGACCAAAGACCTCACTATCCAAATCCAATCCCGCCACTACAAGCTCCACTTAGCCCAAATAGACCCATCCATGTTGAGGGATATGGTAGGGGAGAACAACATGGTGGTTATGGGTTGTATGATGATGTTTACTTGAGGGAATAAATAATGAGCAGTAGACATGGGGAATTTGACCGAGAGGTGAGATATGGCCATCCAAACCGAGATGTAGGTCTCAATTCCATCAAAGTGAGCCTTCCCATTTTCAAAGGTGAAAGTGATCCTGAAGCCTACCTTGCATAGGAGTCATCTTGTGACAAGATCTTCCAAATTAATGATCTCACCAAAGAAAATAAAAGTTGCTATGCTATAGCTCACTTCGAAGGGTAAGCTAATACATGGTGGGAGTATGTTAAACGGTTTGGGAATGAGATGATTGGGGGACAACCTCCTCCTTGGTTTTGGTTGAAGAACCTTATGCGGCAACGGTACTTTCCCGAGACTTATAGGCATGAGCTTCTTGACAAATTGTATAATTTGAGGCAAGGGAGAAAGAGTGTCATGGCTTACTAAGATGAATTTTAACAATTGATGTTTAAACTTGACCACCGAGGCGAGAAAGTAAGTCATGACATTGTGCGCTTCAAGGTTGGGTTAAACAAGAACATATCCACTCGCATGACGCTTGAAAAATTTGACACCGTAGATGGCATATTCCACGTAGCTTTAGAGGTTGAGAGAGATCTCAAAGAGAACTTATTCATGGCTACCCATCCCGAGGCCACCAAGGGTTTCCAAAAACATCCTCCAGGGTATGAAGGTAAATTGAATTCTACTTCCAATCCCAAGGGGTTTCAATGCTTCAAGTGTCAATGGTGGGGGCACAAGGTTAGTGAGTGCCCAAACCGGTGAAATATAATCCTAAGGGGGTTAGATTGTACTATCTTGGAGAAGAGGTGGGCATTGAATCGGTTAAGAATGATGACAAACCGCAAGATAGAGAGCAAAAAGAAGCTGAAGTACAAAATGAAGAGTATGGAAAAGATGTGTGGACGGAAGAAGGATATTTTGAAGTGCCTTTTGTAAAAGAGGCGAGCCCGTGAATTTTTGGTCAAATTCCTCTCAAGATGGAGATGATGATACAAGTATGATCATGATCATGACACTTTTGAGTATTTTTGAAGACTAGTCACTAAAGGGCTCTTTTGTCATTTCTCTATTATTTGTAATGTTGTATAAATAGAACCTTGTAGGGTTTATTTTCTTAGTTTGTGCTTGATATTTAATACATTACTCTTGTGAGAGAGAATTCTCAAAACTTAAATTAGGGCATAGCATAAGGGTGGATTCTCTTGTGTGTTGCAAAGCTTGAGACTTTAGTGCTTTGAGAGGTGGATGCCCCTATTGTGTCAATGTAAGAGTTAGGTTTTTTTTGTATAAAGTGTTAAAGGTCCAAAAGTGGAATATTCTCTTGTGTTGTTAAGACTACATCAACACTTGTCTAACTATCTATCTTTGTTTCTTGTCCTAATCTTATAGTTTGTGTTGTTGTTGTTCAAGCCGTTTGGTTATTGTTGTTGTAACATTGTTGTTCTTCTTCATTTTTATTGTCATAATATAGTTTGGTTTGATTTTGAAAATTAGGTGTTAAACTCCTCATTACATGGTGTTCTTGTTGTGTTCTTGAATCCGAGAGGGGTCACCAAAAGAGGTCCATAGTTCCTTGAACTAGTGGACTGTTTTGGTGTTTGTTTTCTTGTGTTCTTGGGCTTTCTTATATCAATTCCAGATTTTGGGATAGGTCTATAACCATGACAAACATAAACAAGTCCAACCAACTAGTAACCTTAACCAAGTTAATATAATAACCAAGTTGTTGTCCATAACGTAACATAAAAGGATGGGACAAGCATAAATTCAGTCCAATGGTATCAACCCCAATACCAATGCCAATACTAAGGCTTACAGCAATACTGACACCGTGCATTCTAACCCATAGTAGTTACACAAGGCCTCTAACTAAAGGAAAAATAATATCCAGTTGGGACATGCCCCTAACCATAGTCAAAGAAAATATACATAAAATAACCAAAGTATGTAAATACATCCTTGATATGAAATAGAGACTTCCGGAATATGGATGCTCACCACTTCAATCCAATTGATGATCCCGAATCCAGTTACTAAGTAGGAGGAGTAGAATGTCTAGATCCTGTATTGCGTGGGGATACAACCGCCTGAAGATGGGTTTGCAGGTGAATGCTAGCATGAACTCTAGATAAGGATAAAATAATACCATCTAGTAAAACCAAGTAAACCAACCATATGCATACAAACCATATATATATACACACATATATAACCATGCTGGGAAAGAGAGTCGAGTTTAGCATCCCTTTAAAATCATTAACCTGAGTATGTGTAACTGAACAATCCTAGAACCACCCATGGGCTATATGGGTCAAATGTATCCCCCTAAATAGGTCCCGATGCATGTAGCTGTATGCACCAGAGACACCATAAGAGTAGGGGATTCCCCAGTACCCTTCGCTCTACATAATACATATTTATAGTGTACTTAGAGGATTCCCATGTACCTCATAGTATCATCTATTGTCGCTATACAACCCTCATATCGGCAAACATGAGTTTCCAGTGTCCATCCATTCAACTCGCACCTTAAAAATTAGCTATCATACCCTACCATTATTTCCCAATAAAAACCATTACCATCCAATCAAACCATTATACGATTATTATTAACCAAGAGTAGTGGTATCTTCATATCGACTATATCTTGCGAGCAATGTCCTTAGCCAACCTTTTTATATAAAGGGATTCCCATGTACCCTTTTTATGTAAAGAGATTCTCGTGTACCCCACAAGTGTTCCATTATTAAGTTTGATTAGGGGAATCCGATGTACCCCACAAGTTGTTCATTAACATATTTGCTTGGGGGATTCCCTTGTACCCCTCAAGTAAGTTTAATTAACCATAACCATGACAACCAAACCTTACCATTTAGCTATTCCAAACCATTTAAACCATTTATACCATTTAGGATTCCATTACTAAACCATGCCATGCAGTAGTTCCATTAAAAATCCAATAATATAGTAAAAGCACTATCAAAGGCATTTTATCAAAACTAATTCCAATTACCAATTAACTATTCCCATGAAACTAATTGTCCAAAACACCATTAAAACAAGTAAAAAATATAATTAAAATATGGGAAAAATACTAACCAAGCATTTAATAACAAAACCCCAATATATGTTTGAAAACCCTCAAACTATACAATAATCATACCATGAAAACATATATAAAACATGTTGTTAGTTAGAAATAAGAATGAGGGAGGAGTAAATGCCTTGGATTACGAATATGATGGAGATAAATCACTTGTACAAGCCTTAAATTAATCCTTTAGATGAAACCCTAGCCTTTCTTTACCCAAGAGCCTTAGAGAGAATTAGAGAGAGTTTTTTAAGTGTTTAAAATTAGAATAATAGGGTAACTGATGTCCCAATAGAGTTCTAAGTCATGGGGACTTAAGAGATTAACTGGGGACATATCCAGATTACCCCCAGCTTAAACTACTTAAAATTCCCATCAGATGGTATGACTATCCTATACCAGTCGTACCCTTTAATATGAGTGGTACCCACCACTCGTACCATAGGCCTCCCTCTTGGACCCAATATTGTCCAACATATGACTTACCCAAACAAAGTTGTACCCTACCATACGATTAGTACCTTTAAACTATATCCCTGGAAGAATAGAACAAAAGGAAGTTTGAACACTATCAAGCATACAAGTCAATGGTATGACCCGTACCCTATCTTACGGCTCGTGGTGAGCCATTAATACTCAGATCCAAGTTAAGTTACTAAGTATCAGATTAAGTGAAGGAAAAACCCAAACCATACGACCTATCACCAACCATACGACTCATACCCACCAAGTCATACCCATTACAAAACCAATCCAACCCACCAACTAACACTAGTTAGCATATGAAAAAGAGCATACCAACTGCACTCCATCATTCAAATTGTACCCACAAGTCATATGATTTCCAGAATCTAGAAATCCAAGAAATTTTCTCAAGGTCCAAACCCAGGTTGTTTCAGTTGTTAGCCTTGTAAGTCTACGTGTTAATAATGACTAACTAACAAGTACACCTTTTCTGGAGATTGTTAGCCTTAACAAACTAACAAGTGTATCATTGCAGGATATTGAGGACTTCTAATGTTGGATGGACATTAATTTACAATCCATGACATCTAAGTAAATCAGTCATAATAATACCAAATAGAAGGACAATCTCAGCCCCAAAAATCATAAAAAATAAGATCAATCACCATGATTGAGTAAAAAAAAAGGATATTGGAAGATTGTAGGGTATTCACTCAAAGATATGAAGTATCAAAAAGACTAACTCAACATGGAAGCAAGCAAGGGAACTATCTCCAATAATAGAAGAACATTCAATCATGAAAATGAGGATCTTGACATTTAAATAATTTAGTAAGAAAATCAATCGAATATCATGGAAATGGAAGAAGGATAACAATCCCAAAAGCAATGAAAATCAAATCAATCAAGACATGAAGAAAAAAGAAGGAAGGCCACAACTATAACATGGATATATCTGATATGGACATGTACAGATATGGAAACCGCACCATGTCTGGACATATTTGATATGAACATACATTAGGGTGCCATCACTCAATCAAGGAATCTATTCAAATCCTTGATTGGGAAGAAATATCTTGGGTTTCCTTATGAAAACGGTAGTGGTAGACTATAAAAGAAGAAGACTGAAGACGGACACGGGTTACACAACTTCAAGAAGAAAAATCAAAGTGTCTCAATCTTAGTCTCACAATTTGTAACTTTTAGTTTACAATTGTTATTTAAAGAGTAGGATCTAATAAACTTTGTAACATCAACTGAAGTTATGTCACTAGATCTGAAGAGCAAAGTAATTATTCAGAACTAGTTTTCTTTCATTGTACTTGGGGCCGACATTGAATGATCTAAGGAAACTTTGAAACCCAATGAGACTCGAAGTAGGCACCATATTGGTGTTCCAAACTAGGATAAATCTCTATGTATTTACTTTGTGCTTAACTATTTATTTGTTTAATTGTGTTAAATCTAATTTGTTTTGTCAAGTGCACTGATCTGCAGGTGAGTCGACTGAAAGGCGTCAGTAGTTGACTCACAGAAAAATTTTAATTCACCCCCCCTTGAATTTCAATTGGTATTAGAGCGGGTCTGACCAACAGCATTACTTAACCGTAAGTAAGGAAATATCAAATGGCCATTTATCAAATTCCCAGTGTTTTTCCTCCGGATGGTCATTCCTCCACAAGATCACTATACTTTAATGAACAATATTACTCTTACTGGAAGAAATGGCTCAGAATCATTGTCCAATCAAACGGCTTCAAAGCCTGGGTGTCATAAAAAAGGTTCCAAAGTCAGTTCTTGGACTCAAGAAAAAGCCAAAGGACAAAGACAAAGAATCTAGCAGTTCTGACATAGAAGACCTTGAAAGCTTTGAGGTCACCAAAGAATAAAAAGAGGTAATTCAAACTAATGCATGAGATATAAGTTTACTTTTGTGTGAAGTTAGCGGGGAAGAATATGACAAGATATCAACTTGTGAAACTGTAAATAAAATTTGGGTTAAATTGGAGGTAACCTATTAAGGAACCTCCAAAGTCAAGAAGTCAAAGATTGTTGCCGTAGTCAATGAATATGAGTTGTTCAAAATAGAAGAGAATGAGAACATCGAACAATGTCTGCCAAATTCAGGAATATCGTGTGCGCATTGAAATCAATGGAGATTATTTATCCACACAACCTGCAAGTCCAAAAACTAGTTCAAAGTTTTCCAAAAAATTAGGAAACCAAGGTTGTCATTCTAAAAGACAGAGATCTTCACAATATGACATATGATGAACTATGAGATAACCTTATCGTATATGAGAAAATTTATATTAACAGGTACCACAAGGAGGAGAAGAAGAAACCAGTAGCCTTCAATGTTGCTCCAATCAAAGAAGTGGACATTCTTGAAGAGGCTAATAGTGAAAGAATGGATCTCAAAAATCATGGTGTAAGGCAAATCATGAGACAGAGACAACAGAGGTCCCAAGGAGCCAAGAATGATGATTCCACCAGAAATGATGAATGTTGTTATTACTATGGAAGGCCTAGTCCTTTAAACAAAACTACCATGAGTTAAGGAGAAAATCATCTAAGAGAAATCAAAACTTTGGAGTCAGGAGTGATGAAGATAAAATTGAAGAAGAGGTAGAATGTAACGACCCAAATCTGATACTCAAAATGTTACACGGTGCTTATGAGCCCAAAGGACCACAATCTAACCTATGACCGATATCTGTAACTGAGCATTGAATAATATACTGTAAATATATAAAATTTAAGCTATAAGGGCAAATGGTTCAAAACTAAACTAATACTGAATATAGAACAATGTCTGAAATGGGGTATAAAAATACCCAAAAACTTAAATAAACTATCTGAAACATGGTGTAGTCTAAAAGCCTCTAAACTGTTTGACAAACTGTGGAGTTTATGAGACATGTCCCTAACTAACTGCGAACTACTGAAATAATGAAGTAATTAAATAATCATGCTATCCTTGAATGATGAGGGCTCACTGCTAGTCTAGATGTTGAACCTCTAATCTACTAAGGATGCTTGGGAGCTCGTACTTCTAAACCTATGGTATAAAACACCATAGGACAAATGCGTCAGTACTTTGAATGTACTGGTATACAAGTAAGGTACACTTAATGCAAGGATTCATATGCATAAACAATATAAATGACTGTATAACATGAATATAAAAATACATGCATGAATACGTAATTGTAACTGAGATTATAAAAATACTGACTCATGAATTCTGAAAACATAGATTTATTGATATCTGGGTACTAATACTGAGATAGTGAGTAACTGAGTCTATAGAGTACTGAGGAACTGATGTGGTATTATTGATAAAGGAATACCTATTTTTGACAGTTCTAATTATGAAGAACTGGTCTGATTGACTATAAATGACAGTCCTAAAATTGAATACTAATAACATGAGTTTTGTATAAATTAATATACTATTAACTGGGTCCGTGATAACATGATTACTGAGCTTGAATACTGATAAAATAAGTGACTATATCTGATAGTCCTGATTCTAATGGAACTAGCTGAGTTTCGTACTAAGCTGAGCGGCTGTATCTAATAGTCCTAAAATTAGTATAACTGAACTAAGTTCTATTACTGAGACTGGATCTAAAGCTAAGACTGTGAGGTTAATCATCTAACCAAAATACACTGAAATTGAACTAGTGGGGTCCAACCTGTAACCTCAACTAGAAGGGTGTCAGTACCGTGCCACGAGTAAAGATAAGATGTGAGTATACCCTCTCTGACAAAGAGCTCTTCCATCAACCCCTCCTGATAGGTAACCAAAATCTGATTTATAAATCCCTATGCATAGGGTGCATCTCAACCTACACTGGCTACATAATTTTGGAACACAAGAATTGCTTCTAAGGATCACACCCTCTACTAAATTACAGGTGAGTCCCTATCCTTCGGTTTACTCAGTGCTAAATCCTACTCCTAACTGAATAGACACTGAACTGATTAACTAAACTAAATTTATACTAATGGTATTGTTTAGCAGAGATAAACTAAGTTCACTGAGTTTCGTTAACTGAAGGAACTCCCCTAAGATCTGAGGACTGATGAAGAGTACTAAAGTTACTGGGACTTTTGGAAATACTGAGGTTACTGAGATTACTGAGTACTGAGATTATTGAAATTACTGGACTAGTAAGATTACTACGATTACTGAGTAAGACTAGACTGATACTGAGTTTTTCTAAGTCACATGGCTAACTGAATTCTATTAATCATGGCTTGACTGAGAGTATTATGAAAACATGACACTGGCTCTAGGCACACAACAAATTTGTCAGGTACAAGTAGCCCTAGGACTTGATAGTATAAAACTGACAGGACATGACACTTCTTGAACACATGACCAACATCAACAATTCATAATACATTATTTTGGAGATTTCATGAAGCACATGGCTATCATAGTCTTGTACATGAATGGAATTGTATATAAAAATGTCATACTTTCATCAACCTAATATCATGGACATTTCCTTAACCATTCATAATGCACACAATATCATGGAAGTCATTCTTGGTCATAGGGTAAAACATGCATTTATCACTTGGACAATTAAGCTTTAGTGCATAATTTCTATTCTCTTAAGCATTTTATCAAACAACTAGGATGCATGACTGATAACGCTCAATCTATAGCTCTCGTTTGAGTGTAAAGCGGTCGTTAGCAAATATAGAACCCAACCTGGGTTGGGTGTCGATCCCACAGGGAATAGCTTGGCCAACAAGTAAGTAAAATTACTAAACTTTTGGTGTAAGTCTCGTAAGAAGGGGGGAGTCTTGTAATGCAAGTAATGTAAACAAAAGCTGAAAATAATAAAGTAAAGAGAGAGAGATTGTTACGTAGGTTGACAACAATGAGAATTGAAGCGTTGGGGTTATGTCCACCTTCTGAGGTATACGTCTCTATTGGCTATGAGTGTGTAGAGTCTTGACATGCAATTGCTTATAGAGAATTGTAGTCGATGGTAAATCCAAGCGTCTCGCGACCTAAACAAGGACCATTTCACTTTAAATCTCGCGAGCTTAAAGCGTGTCTAACGGTACGAATTCTCCAAGAGGTTAGTCCAGTTACAGCACTAGCTTTTTAATAGGAAAGGGTGTCCTACTACCTTGACATTATCTCTTTTCCAGACAAATAACCTTTCTCGCAAATAAGTTAAATGTTAGACTGGCGTATTCTTGCGTTTGCAACCGCAAAGAATGTAGATTAAGATGAAGAGCATAATGATATAAGCAATATACTTGTCTTGAACTCACAAACTCATAGCTATAGATAGTAACTCATTCGGCTTCCATAACCCCAACTAAGAGGTTTAGTTACCCATGAATGCGAAGGATATCACGTTTTGCATGGTGGATGGCGTGAGAAGTGGGTGTTTAGGCGTGTGGTTTTTGTAATTCCCTAGCAAGTAATGATTCTCTTGTTGTGGAATAGATGAATAGAAGAATAATAGAATTAATGGAAAGGTTAGAAGAGTGACTAGAAGTGTTGTAGTGGAAGAAGAGAGGGATGGAAGAATTGTATTGTAAGAAGATGAATAAAAATCTCTAGCATGATAGGGTATTTATAATACTCCTATCCTACTCCTACTAAGCTAATGAAATAAATAACCAAATCCTAATATACTAATGAAATCCTTGACCCAAATGTACTAGGGTAAGGTTACAATATCATAATCCAAATAGAATAGTAAAACACATAACCTAATTATACTAGGTTAATGTATCTTTGTAAAAATCCAGCTTTGTGTCTGTAAGTCCCCAAAGTCTTCAGAATTGTTGTTTTAGCCCGAGAAAGATTTTTCATGCAGCAGATTTGGTCCTTTAGGCGTCCAGCTCCTTTCCACTTCGTTCGTGAGCTTTCTTTTGCGTCAAGTAAGCCATAAAATGCTGTATTTTGCATCATTTATACCTGAAACTTTACTAATCATATTTGTTAGCTCATTTACAGGAAAAAGGACTAAAAGTGCATGAAATATATAATTAGTTCTCAAAGCTAGGCTAAAATATGGGCAAAATATATTGATATAGGCACGTAAATTCGCCTATCATCAATGACTTAGGGCATAGGCATGACTATCAAATTAACAAAACAAAACTCCATATTTCAACTTAATTTCACATGTTTCAGTCCACATACTAGCATAGGTTCATGAACAACACATAAAGTTTCCAATTGGGAATCATACAATCATAATCACATGAACATAATCAACCCAAGACAAAATATTCACAACACAAGATTTAAAACTTGATTCTTGGGCTTTATGGATGAAAGGAATCCATGAATGAACACTGTGCATACCTTAGTTCTTGATTCTATGAAGATCGATGGAGAGATTCTTGAATTTGAGTCTTGAATATGAATCCCCAATTGAAAATACTAGCTTGTTCATGAGAGAAACTTGAGAAAACCCTATATTTTGGATAAAATGTGGCTGAATCACACTTTATTGGGTTTATATAGGGTTGAGAAATTGACACTTTTAACCCTTGGATGCGTATTTTGTTTCTGAGAAAATTTCCTAATTTGGTAGGCTGGTACGACATATGTTGTCGCATCGTGTCACTGGAAATTGATAACTAGGAACTGGGCTGATGGCGCGACGTGGTGAAATCGCATTGCAATACTGGATGGGACTTGGAAGTTCACAGCGACGCAGTGGTATTGCACTAAGATACTGGAAAAAGGACGATTCTGAATTTGAGCCCTAGCATGATGCGCCATAATCGTAGAGGCTCACTAGATTTTGATGATTGCCATTTTGACCTGCTCTGTGATGCGCTGATGGCTCAGGTGGAATACTGTCTTACTAAAATGGCTCTAACTCTTCACCCGGTCTCAAATTTAGACGAATTTGGTATTGATGGAAAGCTTATTAAATTTCCCACATGACAAAAAGTAAAAATCTTGAAAATACCACATGTATAAAAGTGGATGAATCTTTGAAACAAGTCTTTGATATTTTTTGGATGAATTTAAGCTAGGTAGAAGTATGGGGTATTACTATAAGGTGCCAATATATATTTCATAGAAATAAGTGAATCTAGCGAGGTAAGAATACATGATTGTCACAATAATAATATTCTTGAATCAAGTTATATTTGATAACTGACGAGCTTCAAAAGGTTATTGATGAATATAACAAACTTGCTCAAGAAAAGAAAGTTGTGAAGCCTGAATTAAATGAAAACTTGAGGAGAAACAAAGAAGTCATCAAATAGAAATTAAAGCATGTCAAATTGAAATTGACTTGCTTTATGAAGAGCTTGATGATGTAAAAATGAATCTAAATAGTATTAACAAAACTCTTAGTCACAGTTCTGTGAAATCCAACTCTTTTCAAACAAATCTACTTCCTCATCAGAATTATTTAAATAAGTTAAGATCTCTTTTTCTTCCGGAGGACCTGTTTACTTTATATGTGGATAGAAAGGGCATAAATCATACAACTTTAGGCATAAGCCTAAAAGTGTGTAGGTTCGGAGGACCAATGGAAGCATATCTAACCAGCAAGGACCCAAGGCTACTTGGGTACCTAAATAAACTACTCTTTTTGTGTTACTGGAATAGATCTGCAACACATATAAGAAAGGAATGGGGGTCATTGATAGCGGATGTTACAGACAAATGACCATAAAGAAAGAAAATTTCTCTTCTTCAGAGAAAACATATGGGGGATTAGTAAGATTTGATGATAATGCTAGAGGCAACATTATCGGAGTTAACCCAATAAAACTCAACTCATCATGCAATTCCATGGAAGTATATCTAGTAGACAGCCTTGAACACAATCTGCTCAGCATCAGTCAACTCTATGATGCCAAATTTGAAGTACTTTTCAAAGTCAAAAATTGCTCAATCAAACAAGACAAAAGAGATGTTTTTGTCATAGTTGACAATTATTCATATTTTACATGGTGATCATAGAAGAGAATTTGAAAAAAGGAGTTTGAGGAGTTTTGTGCTTAGAACGGATACTCTCTGAACTTCTCTCCACCTTGAACCCCTCAACAAAATGGTGTAGTGGAGCAGAAGAATCAATCTCTCCAGGAAACTGCTAGAACAATGTTGTTAGAACATAATATCCCAGATCATTTCTAGGTAGAAGCAGTAAGCACCGCATGTCACATCATTATTAGGTTCCTAATTTGATCTATCCTAAAGAGAATGCCTTATGAACTCTGGAGAGAAAAGAAGCCCAACATCAGTTATTTCCCAGCTGCAAATGCTTTATTCACAATAATGGTAAGAATAACTTGGGAAAATTTGATCCTCAAAGTGACGAAGATATTTTTCTTGGGTACTCTCCCACTAGTCGTGCCTACAGGGCATTTAATAAAAGAACTTTGTGTGTTGAGGAATCTATGCATATTGTATCTGCTGAATCTAATCACTTCTCTATGAGTTTAAGTGCTAATGAAGAACAGGTGGGTAATCTACGACCTAAGGAAAGTAACAACATAATATCTGAGCCATCACAAGACTAGTCGACTACACCCTTCTAAGAGTTGACTCCTAAAGCAGAAAATGTAAAGCCATGTGTTCCAAAGAGTGGATGCATGGTGCCAGTAATCTAAACAAACTCGTCTTCAGAAATCCAAAGGATAGAGTTCAAACAAGAGCATCATTGAGGAGACAAATAGATGTCGCCCTTGTTTCTTAAATTGAACCCAAGAAAATTGATAAAGCCCTTAAAGATGAATCATGGATAGAAACTATTAAGGAAAAACTGGACTAGTTTGAACAAAATCAAGTTTGGACTCTAGTTGAAAGACCCAAAAGATGATCAGTAATTAGAACCAAATGGGTCTACAGAAATAAAATAGTTAAAGAAGGTAAATTTGTTGCAAATAAAGCCAAACTTGTAGGTCAGGGCTACTCCCAGTAGGAAGGTATTGGTTATGACGAGCCTTTTCCCCCGTGGAAAGGTTAGAGTAAACACAAATTTATTATTTTTTGCCGCGTTCAAATGTTTTAAGTTATACCAAATGGACGTATAAAGTGATTCTTAAATGGATTTATTCATAAGGAAGTTATTGTAAAACAACCCTCAGGATTTCAAGATCCATCATTATAACGCCCCGAAAAATGGGTCCCGGAGCGTCACACGGTGCTTGAGGCTACGGGTAGCCCTAAGCTAACCCTTTGAGCCATTTTCATTCTGCTAAACACAAATTAACGGGGTTTCCATAAATAACCCTCAAATATCAACAAAGTAATCATCATCCAAGAATAAAAGAATTTCAGAAAGATAACAAAATACGACTTATTAGTCAACTCCCAACATCTATACTAGTCTGACGAGCCTCTAAGAAAATCAATACAACCAGTGAGCCATTGAGACACGCCCTAACTGACTCATACTCAGTTATCAAATGTAAAGTTTTCTGTGAAACCAACATCAGACATCACATCCTCGAAACATGAGGACTCACCACAACAGAGGATGTAGAACAGCATGCTCGAAGAATCACTGTCAAACCTAGAATTGAGCACCTGAACCTACATTCTGAGAAAATGCAGCCCACATCCAAAGATGTGGGTCAGTACCATGGAAAGGAACCGAGTATATAGGGGTGTATGCAGTTGTATAAACATCATCATCATAAATATTTATAAGAAATATGCAGGATGTATGAAAGATTCAATAGCTCGAAGAAAATCATCATAATCATGAAAGGATGAAATAAGTCCAATAACACATGTGAGTCATCATATAATTTGTCAATCACTTTCAGTTCATCAAGAATATTAATTCTCAAAATGTAAATATCATTTAAATCTTTCAAAAGAATAACTTTCACAATTCCACTTTCAAATCACTTCACCATTCACCATAGACACAAGGAAACACACACACACTGGGAGATCCTATAACCAACACAAACCATGTGAGGTATATGGAGTCCAACGTACAACTCACGTTGGGGAGAGCCGTCCTATCCTTGCCATCGGAGTAGGACTATCGATATCAAATCCACATAAACTAGTGATCACTATATAAATCAGCCTCAGGCTCACTCCTACGGGGGCACGCAGTTCTAGAGAAGTAAGGTCGCTTTATACCTCCCACTCGGTGTTAAATATTTCTCTCGGACTTAGCTCAAATCATTTCAAAGACAATCCACAACAAAACAATTTTAGTAATATATAAATATACATCGGGAGTCATTATGTTTCTCATCTATCAAAATCAACCACGTTGTGGATTTCTTTCACACTCGAGTTCAAAACAACTCCATTAAGACCAAAAGGTCAAATCAAGAAGGGAGACGTAATTTGATTCTTCTGAAGAACTGTTAGTGAAGTGCTATGCCAGGGCGGGGGGACGGAAAAAAAATGTCTTCGAAGAAAAAAAATTGGGGTTCCCAATTCTTCCCCACACTCAACGAGATGTGCCAACCTCGAGATGTTTTACTCCTAACCCCACAAGGTTTCAAGACAGAGCTTAACTTGAGTCTCAGTTAAGAACGCCGATGATATACGTTTCACACAGCGCATGATTCCATGGATAGTTTCATTCGAGATTGTGATGGAGGACATAGCTTACGATCATCGGCTTTGATCATTCCACTAGGCATTTGATTAAGACATTGCACAATGATCCGAACACTTTGTTGCATCTCTTCGATACGAATACAGTAACGATCATAGCGATCTCCTCTGGTACCTACTGGTATGTCAGGATCCAATTGGTCATGAATATCGTAAGGTGCTGCTTTTTGCAAATCCCCGCATACCCCAGAACCTCTTAACATTACACCACTGAATCCCCAATCCTTTGCTTGTTGTGTAGTAACAGTACCAATATCCACTAATCGTTGTTTCCAGATACGGTCGCCGGTTGACATCTCTTCTAATTCATCGATACGAGAAGCAAATTATTGTATGTATGAATCAATATCTATACATAAGCCAAGAGCCAGATCTTGTGCCACTCCACCTGGTCGTATGAAACTGGCATGCATCCTGGCTCCTGAGACTCTTTCATAGAATTCCAACAATTTCTCCCGCTCCTCAAAAGCCCACAGAAACGGAGTTGATGCTCTTACATCCATAGCATGAGTAGTTAAAGCAAGTGAATGATTTGAAATTTGAGTTATTTCATGGAATAACACTTGTATATATTGAGCTCGTAATGGTACCTTGCAATTTAAAAGTCTCTCTACGGCTGAAGAATGAGTGTGTTCTTGGGCCATCATAGAATCATAGATAGGGTTGATGATGGAATGAAGAACGAAACTTTACGATAGCTTTTTCATAGACATTCACTTATATCACATACACAAGGGCTCTCTGAAACGTGCAATAAGATCACCCATAACACGTCTCTCCCACTTGAGTTATCTTAGCCCTAGGCCATGCTATTCAATAATATTGGAAAAATGGCAGCGTAAGGTAACAACTAGTATGGAAAGCTAGTCGCCTTTGGAAGCCTTCGCCGGTAACCAATGCGTATCGTTCCCGCAACCACTTTGGTACTTTGTTTATAGCTTTTTTAAGTTATGCAATAGAAGGAGGGGCTTGCGCTTGAATTGAAGTAGCGCCTTTGGAATATGAGTATGGCTCCTAAGTGGCGCATTCGTGGAGGCAAACCAAAGGAAGAGCAAAAAGAAGGTTGGGTGTTTGTGGGGCGCGGCCATCCGGCCCCGAATAAGAGGGGGCAACACTCTGAATCCTCCCTGCTTGCAGAAATAAATGGATCAGTAAGGGGCTTAGTTCTCTATTTCCATGCGGGGGGTGAAGGCCATAAGAGAAGATTGCCCTACCGGCAAGGAAGACGGGAAAAATGTGCTGTCATCTATCTCAACTAGTTTCCCGAGGCGTTCGAAATCCAGACCGGCTCAGAGAATCACTCTCGCTAACGCGACCTGTGTTCCGCCAACAAAGAAGTCATCCTTGATGATTTCCCATTCCTTTCCTGCCGAGTGCCCTCTCTTCGCCATTCGATGCTTCCGCCTTCCCTTTCTATGACATACCTAGGCGCCCTCCTTTCCAATCACTAAGAAAAAAAAATATCAATCAAAGACCTATCTAAGTAAAGCTTCGCCTGTTATTTTTCTGACCCCAGGAGAGTTTATTCGACCCATTTCCCAGTCTCCCGCACTGCTCAAGTAAGTGTGCGACTCTGTATGAGCACCTCCTTCTCTTTTGCCCACTCTCCGTTCACACGGTTCTCAAAGTAGAGGAGGAAGGGTGGGCAGCAGGTACCACAATCCCTCTGTCCCACACATCTATCTAGAGGCAAGTGTAGTTTACCAGTTCCGCCGAATGCTCCTATCTCTCGGTAAAGATCGTATGAGTGTGCAGTTATGCTTCGGATGCTTCACCATAAAATAGATCGATCCAGTTCCTATTCTTTTCTGGTACAATTACTTTATATCTCCAACACACAAGGAAGGACGCGATGGGAAGGAAGCATCCCTAGCCTCTGTCCGGTCGATCATTCCGCTGGTATCTCGCATTCACGCCCCCGTTTGACTGTCGCTCGGGGATGTAGTTGTAGATAGGTTAGTCTTAGTGGGTCGTTGGATCCACCTGTTATCTCCTTCTATGACATGCTATTGTCTTCACCATATTCCATATGTCACTTAGTCATCTTTGCCTCGCTGCGGGTCAGCACCTCCGAAAGAAACGGAGGACTTCATTCAGTGACCCTGCGATTGCCCTCTGAACGATCAGAATAAGGTAAAGCTTGAAGATAAGTTTTGTACTCAATTAATTTCTCAGTCCCTCTAGTCGGGTGGGCGTCGACCAGTTTTTTGACCAGATGCCCCTAAAAACCATACGTGTGGGTCTCTTCGCATGCAACTCACGCCATTCGAGGTGGCCCAGCCCAGTATTCATTCACAAATCCTATAGTGAAATTAAGACTGCTCAGCCTCATAAGCTAATTCACGTGTAGGCAACACTGTCTGTTGTACCATTAACTCTATCTATTCATGGAATTTTCTTTATTTTATTTTCGATTTTATATAGGCTCGCTCCCTCTTTTTCGAAGAATTCATCCACTTCTCTTTACTCCATAGGGCCTTCTCTAATAGGGAAAAGCCTTTCATTTTCGTCAAATGACCCGACCTCCCCTAGATCTTCCACCATCCGGGCTCCCTTTCCTCCCTATGGTATGCTCCCCCGGCGCAGGCCTACGATGCTTCGCTCCTGCGGCGTTTTCGCCAGACGGTCTTTGCTAGTAGTGCCATCTTCCCCGCTGGATGTATGGGTGGGTTGTCCCTCGCTGCTACATTCTTTATTTCTATGGATTAAAGGAACAAATGTAGTTTAATGGAACAGCAAGCGGGTTACACATTCCACTGTGCCGAGATTTGAGGTGCAGGTGTGATGATCACCCCGGGGTATGCGCTAGCACCCTTGACAGGCACTCCAGAACCCGCCAATGCTCGTGAAAACCCAGGTCAGTCGGTCCTCCATTCATCCAACTGGAGGTATGGATAACGAGGCCACCTTTACAACCTTCTCCCTTCTGTCCCTATGTTGGAATAAGGTAAGGCGGTTCGCTTGAGTTGCTCAACCGCACCTTAGCCCGTGCTCATGACGTGCTACGAAACCTCCACCGTTCTGGGGGAGGGGGAACAAGCAGGGCATAGCTAGCGGCATGGGAGCCGACTCGGCATCAGTGGCTTCGTGCCGCACTGGAGTAATCCAATATATGGTCTCGCACGTTCCACCACTTCCCCGTTCATTTCCAATACTGATCGTGAAACACCATGAGCAGCAGGATGTTGAGGTCCAAAATTCAAAGTGAAATTTTGGATTTTCCTATTCTTAGTTGTCATGGGAAAGAAATACAGAAAAAAGAAAGAGATTATTCCCTTAGGGCTTGTCCAGTACCACCAGTACCAGAAATGCATCCCCTTCGCCCGCCCGAGAGACTTCTATGCCAGCCGAACCCATTCAGACCCAAAATTGGCTTGCGTGAATCACCCTTAGATAGGGTAGAATCTATCACGTGCCCTCCCATTCCATCTGGGACAAATATCTATTTAAGGTATTTTTGGCGATAGCAGTTCCTACCCGAGTAGGGTGACTGAATAAGATGCTACGGATTTCCCACTTCCGATGCAAAAGCATCTGGGGCAAAACCCATCCTGCACCAATGCAGCCTTGACCCTCTTTTCAACCAGGAACTGCTTGTCCAGTAATGCAAGATAGATTGGGAGATGCCTGGCCTCGTTCCTCTCTTGAAAGAAGAATGCTAGCCGGGTCTGAAGCTCTGCTCTCCTTGGCCTATCCGAAAGAAGCGGGTGCTCTAATTCCGGAACCAGGATGGCGCGCGGAACCGGTTGAACCTCCGACTGGGGAATGGCTGGCTACGTATCTCTTTGGGGAGGGTAAATAATGTAAAAGGAGGGCTCCCTTCTCCCGTCGCACACGGCAATGAATCCTTCGATAATCTCCCCCCACCCCGAGTACCAATGAAAAAGGAGTACAAAGAGAGGAGCGAATACCTTAAAGTATTTTCTCCCAAAAATAGTAGTCGTGGTTGATTTTGATTCGAGGATCTTACGCGGCAGAGCGAACTCTTCTATCATGTTGCATTGGCGGACCCCCCAGGGGAACCATCGTACCGGAGCGATCCAAGAAGAGCGATTAGGCGCACATTCTATCCTTTCTACAACGCCTATAGACTCAGTCTTTCATTTCAGATCAATTCTTTACTGCAATCGCTTCGATCCACCCCCTCGGTGACAAACCGTAATACGCCCTGAGGAATTCCTACTAGCAGACTTCCCTGTACTTAAAGTGAATTGTCTAAGTGCTCTCCTTTGTCTCATTTTTTATCTCCTAATCATTCGATTCCGCCCCTAAGGCTAGCTCCTACTCCTCTTCCTTCTCCTGATGGATAGGATCCTCCTTGGTCCTTTTTACATAACACTCTCAGCCGCCCAAGAGGACTGGCTATCTTTCTCTTTATACGCAATATCTTTCAAGGCAAAGAAAAAGATCTACCTTGGCAACGAACACGAACAAGAGACGAAAGATGTTAGACAGCAGACCACTTAAACTACAATGTTAGAGATTGTTTGCTATTGCTTATGCCTCAGTAGAGAAGTAAAGTTCTGCTCTCATCTCTTTCTCTTACGTATCTAGTTCTATAGCTTAACCCATACTTTTACAATGTAAGGGCAGAACGTAATAGTAATAAAGGAAAAGCAAGGTGTGGCGGTAAGTCAAAACTTTTTGGTCTCCATGTTCCGGTCCCGGAAGAAGCTTATTTTTATCGCTACGCTATAAGGCATAAGTAGTGAATGAAGTAGACCATTATCTCGGCAATAATGAGCCAAGCTAGTATTTGCGGTGAATCACCCCGTTAAGTAGTCATGCTTCCCATCTATCAAAATCAATCACGTTGTGGAATTCTTTCACACTCGAGTTCAAAACAACTCCATTAAGACCAAACGGTTAAATCATTCAAAATATCTCAAATATTCCACATCAACATGCTTATAACACACACTTTCTAAAAAAACACAATTTCCAATGGGGATTCTTGACCCAAATGTGAAAATCATGATAAATATCGTTCAAGATTCATGCTTTATATCTCCACACATGTAAATTCATCTTTCAAAATCATAAACATCAAGATTTCATAATAATCATCATAAGATATGGGTTCATGCTTCAAATTCGTAAAAATCAAATAAAAATCATGCCTTTGTAAAGAAAAATACTTTTGGGCACAAGAACGAAAGAGAGTTCTTGTTGAAAAACCCTACATACCTTGAATGATGAACTTTAGATCGATACTCATTTTTGAGATGTTAATCGTGCCTTTGAATGATGGTTCTTGGAGTTCTTGAACTAGGAACTTGGAATCTTGAATAAATTTGCAGAATCAATGGTGAACTTTGGAGGTTCTTGAAGTTGGATATAGGATCTTAGGGTTTTCTTTTTGAGGGAATTTGATGAAATATAACATATAATGCTTCTAATAGGCTTTAATATAGGGTTTGGACGGATTTTGGGTGAAGGGCCCCTAAAAATCAAATAATTCTTGAATCTGCCCTTTGGTGGACTGTTTTGATAGTTTGAAGTAGATCAACCATAACGTTTTACTTCGATATCCAAATTGGATAAACCAATTTCATTAGAAAGAGGAATCTCATATCTTGCCATTGATATATAGTATCTCACACAGATCATTGTGTACGAGGAGTTATGATCGTTTGAAGTTGACCCAAAAATTTGCATTTGATAGGCTGAAGTAGATCGACCATAACTTTTTGCTCCAATAGACAAATTGGATGAAACCAATTTCATTGGAAAGAGGACTCCCAGAGCTTTCCATTCACATATAGTGGATCACCAAGATAATTATGTACAAGGAGTTATGATCGTTTAAATTTGGAGCAAAAATACGTCAGGCCTCAGTACTTTTTCCTGCACGTTTTACTGTTCACTACTATCCACGGTTCGATCGGAATGTTCATAACTCGTCGCTCAGGTGTCCGTTTTGGATGATCCACATATCATTGGAAATCTTATTTGATACTCTACAAAATGGTGGGATATAATCTAAGACATTCTTCACGGAAAATTTATAATTCATTCTAGAAGATAGAACCCAACACGTTTACGCACAAAATTTGAACGAAAAATTTCCCGGGGTATTACATCATCCCCCCCTTGGAAAAATTCGTCCTCGAATGATGCTAGACATGCAAAGATTAGATAGGGAATAGAGAATACAGCTGAAACCATTTGTTACACTCATCACCACATCATTTCTCACTCCGAATGCAATATAAAATGTATAAATTTAAGAAATTACAGCTGAACACATAATAAATGACAGCTGAAATGCTGCAACTTTTATCAAAAGTGCATGATTTAGGAAAGAATGGTACCTTCGGCTTGATCGGAGTTCGCGGAAAATATGTGCGGGTACTTGGATCCCATATCCGTCTCAGTTTCCCATGTTGCACCCTCAACAAATTGGTTTCGTCACAACACCTTGACCAAGGGAACTTCTTTGTTCCTTAGTCTTCGGACACATAAATCAAGAATCTCAACAGGAATCTCATCAAAAGAAAGATTTTCTTGAATGTCAGCACTCACAGAGGAATCCACTACCGTAGCATCGCTAATATGCTTTCTAACATGGAGACATGGAATATTAGATGAACAGAGGACAACTCGGAAGGAAACTCAACCTCACAAGCTACCTTACCAACACGACTAAGAATTTTGTAAGGACCAACATAACGGTGACTAAGCTTCCCCTTCTTTCTGAATCTCTTCACTCCCCTCATGGGTGAAATTTTCAGATACACTAGGTCACCAACTTCAAACTCAAGGTCTCTCCTTCTAACATCTGTATATGACTTCTGACGACTCTGTGCAGTTTTCAACCTTTCCCTAATCAACTTAACTTTTTCCATAGCCTCAAATACCGAATCAGGACCACTCATAGCTGCTTCACCCACCTCAAACCAACCTATGGGTAATCTACACATCCTCCCATATAAGGCTTCAGACGGATCCATGCCAATACTAGAGTGGAAACTGTTATTGTAAGCAAACTCTATCAACGGTAAGTGATCATCCCAACTTCCCTTAAAGTCAAGTGCACAAGCTCTCAACATATCCTCTAAGGTCTGGATGGTCCGCTCAGCCTAACCATCGGTCTGCGGATCAAAAGTAGAACTCAAAAGCACTTGGGTACCAAGACCCTTCTTAAAAGCTTTCAAAAATTACGAAGTAAACTGAGTACCCCTATCCGAAATGATAAATAAGGGAACTGCATGGAGTGTGACTAGCTCTCGGATATACAATCTAGCGTAATCCTCAGCAGTATATGAAGTATGAATAGGTAAGAAATGAGCAGAGTTAGTCAACCTATCAACCATAACCCAAATGGAATCATGATGGCATCGGGAAGGAGGTAAACCAATCACGAAGTCCATATTTATCTCTTCCCACTTCCAGGTGGGAATACTAAACTCTTGCATCATACCACCAGGTCTTTGGTGTTCAACTTTAACCTGTTGGCATGTTGTACAATTAGCTACAAATGCTGCTATATCTTTCTTCATGCCACTCCACCAATAAATTTTCCGCAAGTCTCGGTACACCTTGGTGGCACTAGGATAAATAGAATCTCGTTCCCTGTGCGCTTCAAACATAATCCTCTGTCTCAGATCATCAACATTCGGGACACACAATCTGCCCTGCAATCTCAACACACCATCTCCCCCTTGGGAGAAAACCTCTACTTTTTGGTTCTTGACTGACTCCTTCAGTCTGACCAAACTAGCATCTAAGTATTGCTTTTTCTTCATTTTCAAAACCAAGGAGGATTCGGAACTACTCTGAACCCCTATACTACCTTCAGCAGAGTCAAACAACCTAACCCCCAATCTAGCCAAACGATGTACATCACGAGCCAACTCTTTCTTACCTTCTACCACATGCCAAACACTACCCATGGAAACTATACTTAGGGCATCCACCACAACATTGGCCTTGCCCAAATGGTACAACATACTCATATCATAGTCCTTTAACAATTCTAACCATCATCTCTGCCTAAGATTCAATTCTCTCTGGGTAAACACATACTGCAGACTCTTATGATCAGTGAAAACATAACATAGACACCATACAAATAGTGTCTCCAGATTTTCAAAACAAACACAATAGCAGCCAACTTAAGGTCATGGGTGGGGTAATTTTTCTCATGGGGTTTCAACTGTCTAGAAGCATAAGCTATCACCTTACCCTTCTGCATCAATATGCAACCCAACCCAACTCTTGAAGCATCACAGTACACCATAAAACCATCGATACCATCAGGCAAAGTCAAAACAGGGGCTGAAGTGAGTCGAGTCTTCAACTCCTAAAAACTCTTCTCACAAGATTTGGACCACAAGAACTTCACTTTCTTTTGGGTCAACCGAGTCATAGAAGACGCTATGGAAGAGAAACCCTCAACAAAATAGTGGTAATAGCCAGCTAAACCCAAGAAACTTTGCATATCAGTTGGAGAAATAGGTTTAGGCCAATTTCTAACAGCTTTGGTCTTTTGGGGATCAACTCTAATACCCTCGGAAGAAATGATATGACCCAGAAAAGCAACTGACCTTAGCCAAAACTCACACTTACTAAACTTGGCAAACAACTTGTGATCTCTAAGGGTTTGCAAGACAGTTCGGAGATTATCAGAATGTTCATCCACACTACGGGAGTACACCAGTATAGCATCGATGAACACTATGACAAACATATCCAGATATGGTCTGAACACTCGATTCATGAGGTCCATGAAAGCTGCTGGGGTATTAGTTAACCCAAAAGACATAACAAGAAACTCAAAATGGCCATAACGAGTTCGAAAAGTAGTTTCGGGGATGTCACACTCCCTAACTTTGAGTTGATGATAGCCGGAACAAAGGTCCATCTTTGAGAAATAACTTGCACCTTGCAATTGGTCAATCAAATCATCTATTCTCGGAAGAGGGTACTTATTTTTTACGGTGACTTTATTCAGTTGGCGGTAATCAATGCACATACATAAAGAGCTATTTTTATTTCTCACAAACAACATAGGAGCACCCCAAGGAGAAACATGGGCCTTATGAAAGCCTTATCTAGTAGATCTTTGAGTTTCTCTTTCAAATCCTTAGGTTCTGCAGGGTCCATACGGTAAGGAGGAATAGAAATAGGTTGAGTATCGAGAAGAAGATCAATCCCAAACTCTATCTCTCTATTAGGATATATCCCTGGGAGATTATCTAGAAAGACATTAGAAAACTCATTGACGACGTTAACAGAATGGAGAGTTGGAGTCTCAGACTTAGTTTCTTTGACTCTAACGAAATGGTAAATACACCCCTTGGAAATAAGCTTTCTAGCTTTGAGGTAAGAGATAAAATGACTCTTGGGTGCACAGAATTCTCCGACTACTCAAACATAGATGCACTCAGAAACTGAAACTTGACCACTTGGGTTCAACAATCAATAGAGGCATAAGAAGAATACAGCCATTCCATACCTAGAATCACATCAAAATCTACCATGTCTAACTCAATCAGATCAGCCAACAAGACTCAATGAAGAACGATAACAGGACACTTTTTATACACTTTCTGGGAAACAATCAAATCACCCACTGGGGTAGAAACTAGGATAGGCTTAGGAATAATCTAAGGACTCATTTCAAAATTCACAACAATCAAAGGTGTAACATATGAGAAACTGGATCCAGGATCCAACAAAGCATACACATCAAACTGAAATATATGAAGCATACCAGTAACAACATTGGGAGAGTTCTCCTATTTCTGGCAGGACGGTAAAGCATAGAATCTATTTTGGCACTGCCCGCCAGCATTGCTAGAAGAGGCGCCCTGAGCTGGGGCTGGGCGAGTCGCTGGAACTGAAGCACTAACAGTCTGAGTCTATGTCTGAGGGCGATAGTCACGATGCCCTTGTCCATTCTGTGGACAATCTCTAACTCTATGACCCATGTCACCACACCGGAAACAACCCCTCTTCTCACCCCAACACTCACCCGAATAAGCCTTACCACACTTAGGACACAGGGGATGATTTGGCTTACTGCTAGAACTGTACTGGGACCTGGATGCATATGACCTGATACCTTGCTCCTGCCTACTTCTAGGCATGGGAGTACTAGCAAATGATGGTGCTGGCATAGATGAATGATCCTAATACTGAGGAAGGCTCTCTCTTTGCGATCTAGTCTGACCCTGTCCATGATACTCAGACCTAGCTCTCTTATTCCCTCTCATTCTATCTCTCTCCTTAATCTTGTCTGCCTCAATTTGTTGGGCATGAGTCATCAGCCTAAAAAGATTCATCTCACTATTCAGCATAGCAGACCTACACTCCTTAACCACATAACTAGACACTCCAGTCACAAACTTACTCGTACTAGCCCGATTATCAGCCACTAAGTCAGGAGCATACTTGGCCAATTGATTGAATTTTAGATAGTACTCCCTAATAGTCATAGAGCCCTATCGCAGGTTCATAAACTCTTTCACCTTTGCCTACCTCATCTCCAAAGGGAAAAACTTATCCAGGAATGCATCTTGGAACTCTTACCAAGTTGTAGGGACAGCTACCTCACCTCTACCTTTCCTCCAAGCAATAACCCAGTCATAAGCAAGGTCTTTCAACCTATACGCAACCAACTCCATACTCTGTTCCTCGGATTCATGCATCACCTGAGTAATCTTCTGCACCTCTAAAAATAATCGTGGATCCTCATCAGACTTGGACCCATAGAATTCTGGCCAATTTATCTGCATAAAGTCACAAATCCTGGCAGTAGCTGAATCACCTCCCTTCTGCTGTGGAGTCGGGGTTGGGTTGGCCTGAATATTTGTAGTAACATCTTGGGCCAGCGCCTAAAAGGCTGCCTGAAATTCAGCATGAGATATATTTTTATTCAATAGGTCAGTGGATTGAGGTTGCTGACCATCATTATTTCTTCTTGCTCGACGTGGAGGCATATTTTTGAAAGAGAAGAGCATGAATCAATAGCAGAGAGAGACACTTTAAGCATGATAAACTTCTGAAAGAAAGAATCACACTTTTTCCTAAAATCTCTTGTAGCCTCTTGCTCATAGATGTGGCACGCTACACACCGATGATCTAGAATCTACTTAACGCGGCTTGTCAGACTCCCTAGGATACCTTAAAACCTTAGGCTATGATACTAAGTACGTCACACCCCAAAAAATGGGTCCCAAAGCGTCGCACGGTCCTTGAGGCTATGAGTAGCCCCAAGCTTACCCTTTGAGCCATTTTCATTCAGTTTAACACAAATCAACGAAGTTTCCATAAATGACCCTCAAATATCAATAGAGTAATTATCTTTATAGAATAAAAGAATTTTAGAAAGATAACAAAATACGACTTATTAGTCAACTCCCAATAGCTATACTAGTCTGACAAGCCTCTAAGAAAATCAATAAAACCAGGGAGCCATTGAGACATGCCCCAACTGACTTATACTCAGTTATCAAATGTAAACGATTCCGTAAAATCAACATAAAACATCACATCCTTGGAACATGAAAACTCACTAAAATAGAGGATGTAGAACAGCGTGCCCGAATAATTACTATCGAACCTGGAACTGAGCACCTGGACCTACATTCCGAGAAAATGCAGCCCACATTCGAAGATGTGGGTCAGTACCATGAAAAGGAATCGAGTATATGGGGGTGTATGCAGTTGTATAAACATCATCATTATAAGTATTTATAAGAAATATGCAGGATGTATGAAAGACTCATATAGCCCGAAGAAAATTATCATAATCATGAGATGATGAAATAAGTACAATAACACATGTGAGTCATCATATAATTTGTCAATCACTTTCAGTTCATCAAGAATATCAATTCTCATATGTAAATATTAGTTAAATCTTTTGAAAAAATAACTTCACAATTCCACTTTCAAATCACTTCACTATTCACCATAGACACAAGGAAACACACACACACTGGGAGATCCTATAACCGACATAAACTATGTGAGCTACATGGAGTCCAATAGACAACCCATATTGGGGAGAGCTATCCTATCCTTGCCATCGGAGTAGGACTATCGATATTAAATCCACACAAACTAGTGATCACTATATAAATCAGCCTCAGGCTTACTCTTACGGGGGCACGTAGTTCTAGGAAAGTAAGGTTGCTTTATACCTTCCACTCAGTGCTAAAGATTTCTCCCGAACTTAGCTCAAATCATTTCAAAGACAATCCACAATAAAACAATTTCAGTAATATATAAATATATATCGGGAGCCATCATTCTTCCCATCTATCAAAATCAACCACGTTGTGGATTTCTTTCACACTCAAGTTCAAACCGACTCCATTAAGACCAAAAGGTCAAATCATTCAAAATATCTCAAATATTCAACATCAACATGCTTATAACACACACTATCTCAAATAAACACAATTTCCAATGGGAATTCTTGACCCAAATATCAAAATCATGATAAATATCGTTCAAGATTCATGCTTTATATCTCCACACATGTAAATTCATCTTTCAAAATCATAAACATCAAGATTTCATAATAATCATCATAAGATATGGGTTTATGCTTCAAATTTGTAAAAATTAAATAAAAATCATACCTTTGTAAAGAAAATTACTTTTGGGCACAAGAACGAAAGAGAGTTCTTGTTGAAAAATCCCACATTCCTTGAATGTTGAACTTTAGATTGATTCTCATTTCTGAGATGTTAATCGTTCCTTTGAATGATGGTTCTTGGAGTTCTTGAACTAGGAACTTGGAATCTTGAATAAATTTACAGAATTAATGGTGAACTTTGGAGGTTCTTGAAGTTGGATGTAGGAGCTTAGGGTTTTCTTTTTGAGGGAATTTGATGAAATATAACATATAATTCTTCTAATAGGCTTTAATATAGGGTTTGGAAGGATTTTAGGTGAGTGGAAATGACCAAAACGCCCCTAAAAATTAAATAATTCTCAAATCTATCCTTTGGTGGACTGTTTTAATAGTTTGAAGTAGATCAACCATCACGTTTTACTCCGATATCCAAATTGAATAAACCAATTTCTTTAGAAAGAGGACTCTCATATCTTTCCGTTAATATATAGTATCTCACCAAGATCATTGTATACGAGGAGTTATTATCGTTTGAAGTTGACCAAAAAATTTGCTTTTGATAGGCTAAAGTAGATCAACCATAATTTTTTGCTCCGATAGACAAATTGGATGAAACCAATTTCATTGGAAAGAGGACTCGCAGAGATTTCCGTTGATATTTAGTAGATCACCCAGATCATTATGTATAAGGAGTTATAATTATTTAAAGTTGGAGAAAAAATACGCTAGGCCTCAGTACTTTTTCCTGCATGTTTTACTGTTCACTACTATCGTGGTTCGATCGGAATGTTCATAAATCTTATTCGGGTGTCTGCTTTGGATGATCCACATATCGTTGGAATCTTATTTGATACTCTATGCAATGGTGGGTCATAATCTAAGACATTCCGCACAAAAAATTTATAGTTCATTCTAGAAGATAAAACCCAACATGTTTACGCACAAAATTTGAACGAAAAATTTCCCGGGGTATTACAATCATATCCAAATCATATTTTCAAATTATCAAAAACACTTTATGGCCTCAAACAATCTCCAAAAGCTTGGTATGTGAGATTGAGTACTTTTTTACTAAATAACAATTTTCAAATGGGTAAAATTGATACAACTCTATTCATACAAAATTTTGATTCAAATCTTATCATTGTGCAAATTTACATTGATGATATTACTTTTGGTAGTTCTAACATCTCTATAGGAGAGAATTTTGCTATTTTGATGAAAGGAGACTACAAAATGAGTCTTATGGGTGAGCTTACATTCTTTTTAGGATTACAAATCAAATAAACTCCCAAAGGCAACATCCATCAATCCAAGTGCATGAAAGAACTCATTAAAAAGAATGATATGGAAAACGAAAAGGCCTATCGAACACCTATGAGACCATCCACAAGTATCGATTTAGACTTGTTCGGAAAAGACATTGATTAAAAGATGTACAAAGGGATGATTTAATTTTTACTCTATCTGAATACAAGTCAACCAGGCATTATATTTAGTGTGTGTAAATGTGTCAGGTTCCAATCGACTCCCAAAGAATCTTATCTCACTGCCATCAAATGAGTCATCTGATATCTAATAGAAACTCAAGACTTAGGACTAAGGTATCCATGCTCTACACATTTTAATTTAATCGATTATTCAGATACTGATTTTGCAGGAGATTAAAATATTAGAAAGAGCACTAGTGGAACATGTCAAATTCTTGGTTATGCTCTTATCACATGGTATAGCAAGAAGAAAACTTTCATTGCTCTCTCAACCACTAAAGCTGAATACATAGTTGTCAAAAGTCGTGACACACAAATCTTATAGCTTATGCATTAGTTTCTTGACTTTGACTTATCTTTTGAATTTGTTCCTATTATGTGTGATAGAACCAGTGATATTAGCTTATCTAAGTATATTGTGCATCACTCTAGGTCTAAAAATATTGACATCAAACATTATTTTATTCGAGATCATGTTTAAAATGGTGATTTTACTCTAAAAAAATTTTATTCTGAAAATCAACTAGTAGATATTTTCACAAAACCCCTGCTAGAAGAAAGATTTATTACCTTAGAAAAAGGCTTGGCATTCTTAGAATTAATGATCTTGAAGTCCTATTTTGGATAATAATTTGTAGTGATTTTTGCAAAATAAAAAATTATTATATTTGTATTTGTTTGGTACACCTCTTCTAAAGGAGGAGTCATCATTACTCCATCTATGTGTATCTCTATGTGTGGATTTCTTTGTCTGCATGTTGCCTGCTAGTTGTTTCTTTTTTATTATGTCAAAGGAGGAGAAAGGAAAAACATCTAAGATCCTACCAGTCAGGGGGAGCAGAACAAGTCAACTCTACCAGTTAGGGGGAGCAAGTCAATTGATGTTACATGGAAGTCAGAACAATACTTGTACAAGTCAGGGGGAGCAAGCTCATAGGAAGGGATATCAACTGATGTTTACTCTTGTTTGTTATTATCAAAAAGGGGAGATTGTTAGCCTCCTAAGTCTACGTGTTAATAATGACTAACTAACAAGTGTACCTTTGCTAGATATTGTTAGCCTCTAAGTCTATGTTCTAATAATGACAAACTAACAAGTGTATATTTGCAGGATATTGAGGACTGCTAATTTGGAAGGACATCATTTCACAATCCACGACATCCTAGTAAATTAGTCATAGTAAGACAAATAGAAGGAGAATCTCAGCCCCAAAAATCATGAAAAATCAGATCAATCACCATGATTGAGTTAAAGAAGAAAAAAGATATTAAAATGTTGAAGGGTATCTCACCTGAAGATATGGAGGATCAAAAAAATAACTTCACATGGAAGTAAGCAAGGGAACAAATCTGAAAATAGAAGAACATTCAATCATGAAAACAAGGATCATGAAATTAAAATAATATAGCAAGCAAATCAATCAAATATCTTAGAAATAGAAGAATGATTACAATTCTAGGATCACGGCAGGCCAAATCAATCAGGACAAAAAGAAAAATGAAGGAAAGCCACAACTGTAACATGGACATATCTAATATAGACATGTACAGTTGTGGAAACTGCACCACATATGGACATATCTGATATGGACATACATTATAGTGCCATCACTCAATTAAGAAATCAATTCAAACCCTTGATTGGGAAGAAATCTCCTGAGTTTCCTTATGAAAATGGTTGTAGAAGACTATAAAAGAAGAAGACTGAAGATGGAAATGGGTTACGCAACTTCAAGAAGAAAAATTAAAGTGTCTCAATCTTAGTCTCACAAGGCTTTGTAACTTTTAGTTTACAATTGTTATTTAAAGAATGATATCGATTCAACTTTGTAACATCAACTGAAGTTGTGTCACAAGATCTGAAGAACAAAATAAGTCTTTAAAACATATTTTCTTTCATTTTACTCAAGCCCAAAATTGAACAATCTAAGGAATCTTTGAAACCCAAGGGGACTAGAAATAGGCACCACATTGGTCTTCCAAACCAGGATAAATCTTTGTGTCTTTACTTTGTGTTTACAATTTATTTGCTTAAATGTGGTAAATCTAGTTTTTTTGTGAAGTGCACTGATCTGCAGGTGTCAACTGAAAGGAGCCAGTAGTCGACTCACAGAAAAAATTCAATTTCCCCCCCCTCTTGAATTTTATCAGTCTCCCCTACTAGGATCATTCGTCCCCCGAATGACAAACAAGGTAGGTCAAAAACAAGCTCGATTAATTTGCATTATAAAATATCAATCCAACCTTTAACTAAGTTAGAAAACAATGATGTCATAGAGAATAGATACCATCTGTATGAATATCTAGAGCAAAAAACAATTGCAGATATTTAGACTTCATATCCACTTCCGCTTCCCATATAGCCTTCCATTTTGTGGCTCTGCCATAGAACCTTAATTGAGGCCATATACATGGCTTGTAATCGATAAATCTTCCACCCCAATATATCAAACAGAACCTCATTATAAGACAACGAATATGAGATACCCAATACTTCTAAAGGAACCTCAAAAGAAGGATCACCAAGACACTTTATCAATAAAGACATGAAATACCTGATGAATGGAGGTCAAACTAGAAGGAAACTCTAATTTGCACTCCACGTAAACCCTCTGCAAAATTGTATAAGGACAAACATACTGGGGGCTGAGATTCTCCTTTTAAAAAAATTACATCACTCCCTTTTATGGGAGATACCTTTAGAAACACCCTATCCCTAACCTTTAACTCTAAGTCTCTATGTCTTATATCCTTATAGGACTTTTGGTGATTTTGGAAATTCTTAAGACTCTCCCAAAACACCTTCACCTTTTCCATAGCCTGATAAACCAAATTCTATCCAAACATATCCGCCTCACAAAGATCAAACCACCCAATAGGAGATCTACACCTTCTACCATACAGTGTCATAAAAAAGGCCATCCTAATGCTAAAATGATAGCAATTATTGTAAACAAACTCTACCAAAGGTAGATGCTAAACTAAATTGCCACCATAATCAATCAAACATGCACGAAGCATGTCCTTCAATATCTAAATAGTCCTCTTTGCCTTCCCATTCATTTGCAGATACTCAGACTAACCTTAGTACCCGACCCTTTTGAAAAGACAGCCAAAAATAAGATAAAAATTGTGTACCACAATCGAAGATAATTGAAATAGGTACCCCATGTAGCTTTACAATCTCATGAAGATACAACCTCTCATAGTCCCCAGCTAAGAAGTTAGTCCACACTGGCAAGATATGAGCAGACTTTGTCATCCATTCCATGATGACCCAAACCAAATCAAATTGGTTACAAGACTGAGGAAGATAGGTAATAAAATTCATATTGATTACTTTCCATTTCTATTCAGGAAAACTAATTTCTTAATATAAACCCCCAGGCTTCACATTGGATTAGAAGGGTACCTAGGGTTCATCTCCTAAGAAAGTGATCCTTCATCCAACCATGGTACTTGGTAGAGAAGAGGTGTCTTTCTTATTTTGCATATGATAATGAAATAACTCTATTAGAGTGAGTGAAGGTGTTTAGAGAATTTATGGTTCTATTTTCTACAAATCTATTGGGTATTCCTCCTAATAGAGATATCAATTTTGGCAATGATTTGGAGTCGAGTACTTTACCTATCTCAATTCCTGTTTATTAGATAGATCTAATATAAATAAAAGTCAGTTGCAAGATTGGTTAAGTTTATATACCTAGTGTTTTGCCTAGGGATGCCCATATGTTATATGTGAGGAAAAATAATAGGTTTTTGTGTATGTGTATTGGGTATCGACAGTTGAATAGGGTGACCATCATGAACAAGAATCCCCTTCCATGCATTGATCATTTTTTTGATCATTTTCTATATGATTTAGTATTTCTAAATATTAACATAAGATCGGGGTAACAATAGTCGAGCATTAGGTTTTTAAATATCCCTAAGATGGCTTGTAGGAATCGATATATCCATTACGAGCTTTTAGTTTTGTCCTTCATGTTGACCAATGCCTCAATGATATTTATGGAGTTGATGAAGGGTGTTCTTTGAACTTATTTGGATTTCTTCATGATTGTGTTCATTGATGAGATCTTGGTGTATTCCAGAGTGAGGCATCTCGTGTGAAGCATTTAATGATTTACTTTAGAAGATGGGGGATGAGAAGGTGTATACGAGTTCTTAATGTTTGGCTTAGTTTTGTGGGATTTTTAAGATATGTAGTGTATATAGAAGGTATTGTAGTCGATCTATACAAGGCGAAGGTAGTTCAGGATTGGTCTAGGCCTATTTTAACTACTGAGATTCACAGTTTTCTTAGTTTAGTGGGCTATTATAAGTGATTCATGCAGGGTTATTCTATCATTGTAGCTTCATTGACTAGATTGACTCAAAAGAAGGTTATTTTTTATTGGTTTAATAAGTGTAAGATAAGCGTTCAAAAGCTCAACTATATTGGCTCTAGCACCTGTTATGACCTTACATGTGAAATATAAGGATTTTACCATATATTATGATGTGTTGGAAATTGATTGTGGTGATTTTTAATGCAAAAAAGGGTGTCTAAATATTATGTTTTTAGCTAGTTGAAGACTGATGTAAAGAGCTAAGCCCACTCATGACTTAGAGTTGGCAACAGTATTGTTTGTTTTGAAATAGTGGTGGCATTGCTTGTATGGAGCTTATTATGAAGCGTTCACTAATAATCGCAATCTTCAGGACATATTCAACTAAATATATCTATATTTAGGATAATTCACGTGGTTGGAGTTATTGAAGGGCTATGATATGACTTTTATATCACCCAAGAAAGGCCAGTATAGTTGTGATGCCTTGAGTCAAAAGGCGATGAGTATTGGTGGTCTTGACTTATTGATAATGATAGAGTGGCCATTGATATGGATTTTCAAATTTAGGCCAATAGTTTTATGGGACTTTATATTTTTTATCTTGGAAGAGTTCTCACTTATATAGAGGAGTGATCCTTGTTAATGGAGTAAATTAAGAATAATAAGTTTAAGGATGGAAATTTTATATCATTTAGGACAAAATGCTAAAAGGTGAAGCTGATGAAAACTATTTTTAGTATCAAGGTTCGGATTGGTATACCTAGACTCAGTGACTTGACTAGATCAATTATGGAGGAGGCTCATAGTTTGAGGTATTTTATTCATCTCGATGCAATGAATATGTGTCATAACCCAAAGCACCATTTTGATGATGTACAGTGAAGAGGGATATTAAGTGCTTGAATATTACACAAATGAAGTATGAGTATGAGAGATTGGATAGTATGACTCAGAGGATGCCTATACCTAAGGAGAAGTGTAAGCACATTACTATGAACTTCATGGTTGGTTTGACTTCGAATTTGGGGATTTTTTTACTCTATTTGGGTAAAGGTTTATAGATTGACTAAGTCGCCTTATTTCATACCAGAGTAGGTTAACTATAATGCAGAGAAGTTAGCTAACATCTATATTAGAAAGATAGTTTGGTTGCATGGTGTGCCCATTTTCATCTTTTCTAATAGAGGTACTCAATTCACATTATACTTTTTGAGTTCTATGTCATGGGAGTGGTTGCACTTAGTTGGAGAGGAGTATAAATTTTTACCCATAGAAAGATGGTCTATTGTAGTGCACTATTCAACTATTAAAGGATATGCTTTAAGTTTGTGTGATACAGTTTTGCGGTAGTGGGACTAGTTCTCGACTTTAGAAGAGTTTGCCAATAACAACAGTTACTATTCTAACATTTTGATGACTCCAATTGAGGCTTTGTATAGGGAAGAAGTTAAGGTCTCGAGTTGGTTGGTTTAATTTCTTTAAAGTTAGCCCATGGGGTATAAAATTGTTGAGGGATTCTATGGATAGGGTTAAGTTCATCCAAGACCAGATTTTAATAACCAAGATTAGGCAAAAAGTTGTCTAGATAGGAGAGTTTGAAATTTAAAGCTTATGGTTAGTGAGTAAGTTTTGTTGAAGATATCACCCATGAAGGTTGAGATAAGGTTTGGGAAGAATGAAAAAAATAGTTGAGGTTTATCGGACATCTTAAATTTTTCTATGCATTAGGAAGGTAGCATATAAGTTGGCTTTGCCTATGAGCCTTTTGGTTTTGCATCTAGTTCAGCATGTTTTGATGTTGAAGAAATCTTATTTCAATGGTTCTCATATGATTCAGTGGGATTTGGTGAATTTAGATTAAAATTTGACCTTTGAGAAAGATTCCATGACCGTTTTAGATAGCCAGACTAAGAAATTGAAATCTAAGGATATAGCATCAGGGAAGGTTCAATAAAAGCATCATCTAGTAAAAAAGATACATCAGAGATTGAGTCAGAACGTGGAGCAAATATACCCAACCATTAGATAGTTTAGGTACCATTCTCGCTTTTATATTTTAGGATTAAGTTGTGTTTTTATGGTGGATGATGTGACAATCCTCATTATGATTTTCTATTTTTGATTTATTTTTACTATTTTACTTTTTTACATAGTTGTATTATGGTATTTGTAGTCTACATAAGTGGTGACATAGTTCTTAAGGTGGTTGATTACGTGTTAAGTAAGTTTTTTTGATTTTGAAGGTTTTGAAGTTGTTGAGGTTGAATTTAGTCAACATTTCAAAATTTAAAGATCGTATAGGAATTTTGTCAGCTTTATTTGTCTAAAACATCATTATTGGTTTAATAGTGTTGTTGTTTCTAGTTCAGAGTCATTTGGATGGATTTCAAGTAGTTGGACAGAAAGGCCTTGAGTTGATGTTGTTCAACGTCCATTGATAACAATCGTTGTTTGAAAATTCAAATATTCCATTGAGTTCAAATTGTCATTTCAGTCTAGTAGCATACTTAGATTGTGTTTGCAAAGTTCTTAATGAATTTTGAGGTTCCGCCAAGATTTTTTAACTTGAAACTTTAGCTTTCCCAATTGTTTCTGTTGAAATTATTTCCTGTCATTGCATTCTAAAGACCTTACTGGCGATCATTGAGAAGGATTTTCTTGACCTTTGCATCATAAACAAAGGCTTGCATTTGTGAAAGATTAAGGGGATCAGGTCTAGCTGAGGCCTTTTGATCTTTGAAACCATGGAGCCCTTTTCACCATTGTAATGGAATGAGTCTTGGTTGTTTTCATCTTGATATGGTCTTCCGCGTTATAGAATAAGGAAGGACCTAGTAGTGTTTAAATCCTCTTTTATGAACATAGACCTGATACTTGATTTTTGAAGCTTGGGAACTCATTTTAGGGGAGATTCAAAAGGTGATTTTTTTTATATTTCACCATTGGTTAAGTTTTCTAATCAATATTTTAATTTTTTTTTTAATGATTATTTCATAAGTTAATCTTCAAATGTTTATTTTTCAACTTGAAAATTAGGAGTCTTTCCATTAAAGTCGAGAAATGACAGTTGATAATTTTAAGGTTGATTTTAACTCCATTTTTTTATGAAATTTTAGATTTAAGATCCTTAAGTTATGTGTAATATTACAATAAAATTTTACTTTTCTCTTGGGGTCTTAGGGTTGAATTTTTGGACTCAAAATTAATGTATGTCAATATGATTATCTACGAATTTGTTTTCTTATGTAAAATACATGTTTGTCGAGATTTGGCTAGTTTGGAGACTCTTCGGGTAGGAAAGGCTTCCTTTTAATTTGTGGGTCTTTTCTAAAATGAAATTTGAGGTTTCTTTGACTTTTTAAAGTGTTTAGGTGCTAGTTTTGTATTTAATAAATATTAGGGATTTGAGATTCTCATATACTTGAGATGAAGAACATCTATACAGGTACAATGTTGTGCAAAGGACTAAAATTAATAAATGGCTTTTTAGACTTTCCCCCTATTTGCTAGCATGATTTTTATGTATTACATCTAAAATTATACTATCAAGAATGCTAGTTAGTGATTTTACTCCTCGTCGAGAGTTTGAGTAGGTTTATGGTGATATTTGACGAAAAATTAGGATTCTTATTTTTTGAGTATTAAAAAAATAAGGTTTAAATTTGAAAGAAGTGAGGTTAAACTGAGAGTTGAATTGACTAATGGTATGAAATGTTTTGCTTAATATTATACTTGTTATTTGGAGTTCGGAGTGGCATGCATTCATATCATACAATGCATTCCGGTGGGACTGAACATGCATGCTTGGACATTATATACATATATAGATATATATATATATATGTATATAGATAGATAGATAGATAGATAGATAGATAGATATACATACATACAAACATACATATATATATATAGAGAGAGAGAGAGAGAGTCGTGGTGATTGGCTTTACCTATTAGTCTAGGTATGACCATTCTATTTGTAGGTTCATCTAGAATATACTGAATTATTGATGGTTTTGGGTGGTTCACCATCACTTTGAATTAGGATCCACTGGCGGTGTTGCTGAGTACATGTGTTTTAGTACTCAAACTTGTCTCTTCTACACTTTTATGTTCATATTCTAGGTTTTGAGCTCTGGATCCTTTATTTTCCTTTGTTCTTAGATCAAGTTTTTGAGATCTAAGGTAGATTCTAGCTAATTTTTTACTTCTCCAGATTTCTATGTGTACTTGTTATGCCATCTCTCATTTTTATTTTGAGTATTTCAGGCTTTTGGTTGTATTCTTACTTCTATTAGAGGGTTGTACTTTATGATTACAAGGTTTTGGGATGGTTATTATTTTTCTTCACCTCTTTACCTGTTGATTATGAGATGATTTTTTGGAATTATTATTATTTTACTTCATATGTATATTTAGCTATTTTTTGTGCTTGAGTGTTTGGTTGGCTTACCTATCCCAGGGTGGGGGGAGAGGGAGTGATAGGTAACATGATGACTTGAGTTTTGGGTTGTGATAACGTACTTTTTCTATAAAGATCAATATAGCTTAGATGAAGTAAGATAATAATATTTTCATTTTTATTTACTTGTAATCCTTTATCCAACCATCAAAGCTTATAGTTATTCATATAACTCCCTCTGCGTCAAGTTTTACAATATTATATTATTCTAAGTGTCTTTACTTGAAATTTTTAAGAGTGATATGATATATATGTTACTTGTTTTAAATGAGAATTAATGTTCATAATGTAATTAAATTTGTAAATGTTGCGACATAGATAACCTAGCCATAAGGTAAAATAAGGACATCGTTTGGTTAGCTAATATCACATTGCTGGAAATTAAGCTTTATATGGGAATTTTACTTAAATAGTTGAATGATCTTTTCATTTACATGTATAGGCCTCTAAGGCATTATGTGATATAGGTTATCCTTAAAGTTGAGAAGGTATTCATATGTTTTACTTGATATGCTTTCCAAACGTGGTTTTGTGCAGAAGATTGGCATAGATAATTATAGTAAACCCTAATATTTTGGTGTATCATCCGTATGGCTTCATTTGTATTTGGAGTCAACTAGAATTGTATACACTTGTTGTCATGACTCGAAACTATCCCTAGTCGTAATACGGTGCTTAAAATCATAAGTGATCTCAAGCTAACCCACAGTACGGGCATAATGCACGAGCATTTCAATACATTAATTACTAGAAAGTTTATTTACAATATCAGCAATCTGAAAAGAAAGAGAAACTAGCTACAACAACTCTAACTTACTATCTATGAACCCTTTACTAATACTGACTATAGGTAGCTGAGACATGACCCCCATCTATCCCTAATAAATATATTAAGAAAATATGAAATACTGGATCTACAATTAACTTGAGTCCTTGAAGTAAGAGAACATATCACCTCGTAGGTGGATGTTTTCTAACTGTGATCCTGATAGTAATCACCTGAATCTACATCACATAAAAATTATACAGAAGAGGTATTTGATTAGCACATTTGAATGTACTGAGTATGTGAGTTATGCACTAGTCATGAAAAAACTTAAAACATGCTTTGAAACTGGGGACATGAGTTATTTGCTGAAATATCCATTAAAACATGTTTGTACGTAAAAGTTGTGAGGTATAGTGAAATATCTGAATCATGAGCTAGAATATTTCTATAAAACTAGAAAATTCTAAAAGCATAGATATTTTGATTTAAAGATTATGTTAACCATGCTACCAAATTGTACTGAATGCTAACTGAAAACAAAGAGATGAACATGAGTACAATGACTCCATATGAATTATATATACACCAATATACAATGATAATCTGGAAAAAAAATTATAGTATAAAAGTAAGTAAAAATGAACTAAGGTCCATCTACAAATATTGGGTCTAAAACTATGGGATGCGAACTGATGCAATGACTAAGTAAATAAAAAGGTAATTAATCAATTTCGTACTGAGTAAACTGATTACAAGGTTTTGCAATAATTGAGTTTGAACTGTGGGAGATACTATTAACCGACATATAATTATGTCTGCTAAACATGGAATTCAAAGTATAATCCCCATCGAAAAGGTTCCAATATACCTTGCCATGGTATAAGTGCTAATTTGATGTGGTACCACTAAATTGATAACCAAAAGGACTAAGGTATCAAGCCTTGTATGATTGGTGACCCTTTAGAACCTATGATGGTGTTGTACTTCTGGAACTTAGGAAATTCTACTAAAGTTCTCAACCTTATTGATAAGTGAGTGTTCATCCCTACGTCCACTTGGTGTTAAGTAACACTCTCAACCAAATATAAGTTGATATATTGAATAGCTTAATAATAATGAAGTTTTGAGACTAAAGTACAAGTGTTTTATCTGAAATCATTCTAAATCACAAAATCTGAAGGTCTGAGTGTTTAACTAACAATGCATGATTCCCTAAGTCATCAGATGTTCATAATCCGTTATCTCTTATAATACAAATAATAATAGAAATTCTACAATCTAAATGTAATAGAAAATTTCAAAACTCAATCCGGTATATTGAATATCAATATACTAGGGACCCATAAAATGATAAGTCTTCATAGATAATTAATTTTTTGGGAAACATGTCATGTCAAACTAATATAGACTAAAATCCATTAAATCATGATAAAAATTCTTAATAGTCTTGAGAACTAATATATTATACATACCTTGTCCATATGCTTGAAATCTTAAGTAATATCATGTAGATCATACATGGACTTGGGAATAACATGAATTTTATGATATATCCATAAGAAATCATAAATAATCATTAACAAAATTTCATGAATGAAAAATATATCATGAAGAACTAAAAAAAGTTTTGGGCCACAAATGGGTAAAAATCATAATTCATTGGACTTATAGAATTCATAGATAAAAAACCTTACTTTGGGCATGAGGACGACAGAAGATCCTCACTGATTACCCACATACCTGGTTCCTTTTTACTTTTTAACTAAAGTTTGAAGGATTTGAGCTTGAAGATAAAGAATCCTAATTTTTGTTTTGACGAAGAAAAGTAGCATGTTCCTCTGAGTAATTTTGTGTGTTTTATAGTGAATGGAGGATTAGTATTAGTTAAGGCTTTATATTCGGTTTCGTAATAGCTTAAATGTCATAGTTTAGAAGGTTAAAGATGGAAAAAATCCATAATACCCCTCTAAAATCGTTCGAGAAAAATGTGACTTTTGACATCAACCGGACCCTCCCACGTTCGTGTGATCCATTAACGGTCATGGTATTGAATCAACGGTACTATGGGGTAATTTTAGGCCTCTAAGTTGATCAAATGATCACATCCCACAATCTTGGGTTTTAACTACGATCGTGGGATCCTTGTTTGGGTTTGGGTTTGGGTTATCAAATCTAACAGCTTTATAGTCTTTCAATAAAATGGCCATAACATTTTATTCCAATATCAGATTAGAGTAAAACTGAATGTGCTAGAAAGGTAATTCAAATATCTTTAATTTGATGTGTCATGAGCCTCAAAACTCTTCATAATATTGGATTTATTCTTGTTTGAATTTGACTATATAAAAAAATTACACAAAAAATCAAATGGTTAGGAAAGTTTGAACTTGGCCATGTGCTAGGAGTTATTTGTGGCCTTAATTCATGTATAAGTCACTTCTCATACCACCAATTCACTTAGTTTGGTTCTATATATTCTTGAATAATGATTTTTTTATCTTAGCTTTGATTTTTAGTGTTTTATAATACACTTTCTTAGGATCATTCATCCTCGAATAAAGACTAAGTGAAGAGATAGGGAAAGTTATAATCTTAAAATTGAGTTCTAAGAGTTGAATACTTACATGATAATTGAATCTTTAACTAAAACATGAATTGGACTAAATTCACGAATGCAAATGAGATTGTGAACAACTGAATGACATGTGATGAACAGAAGTAATATGGAGGAAATTGTAATCTTGATTTGGTTATAGGCTATGAATAAGACTCAACTATATTTGCACACAAAACAAATGCACATAATAGCTTACATGGAATAAGAACCTCTATGGATTCAGGAGAATATGAAAAAAGGAAGGATGGGAAACTACTTGAACTGGTTTGTATGATCTTTGATCTAGATTGTTGTCATATAGACTAACTCATACTGAGAGTGAAGAACTCAACTAGAGTTCATTTCACAAACACATATGTAGAATTTTAAGTGCGGATTAGGCGCGGTAACTTTACTAGAAAGTAAATAGTTATTAGGTAATAAGTATTTACTTTTATATAATGTATTTTGTGAATATTATGGGTTGAAATATTTTTCATTTTTATCTTCTTGACTTAAGATGTTTTATTAATTCATATTCTAAATTAGATATTATCGTAATTAAATTATCTAGTGTTCTAGGATCCTCGTTAGTACTATGTAATCTTTTGTATTCTTGGTATAAACTATATTGTTGGGTTTTAATTTCTTTTAATGATTTATTCTTTTCGTAAGATGTATCCATTAATTTATGTAATTGTTAAATGCTTTGTAGTAATATTCATTAACTGTTTTTCTTTGTTCTTGTATTTTTTATTTTCATATATTTTATTAATATGTTCAATTTTATTGATATTCATATTTTGGGGGGTGATTAAATGGTAGTTGATTAAATGCTTTGCTATAATATTCTTTAGCTTTTTCTCTTAGTTTTTGTAAGTCTTCTATATTATTTTTAAGATATTCTAAATATTCTATATCTTTTGTTTTAAAGTATTCAATTAAATTTGTTTTTATAAGGTTTTCTGTTAATCTTATTTCTTCTATTTCTTGTTTCCAATATTTTAGATATTCGTAGTTTATCATTTTATTCTAAAGTAAATGTATAATAATCTATTCTATTTGTACTATATTTAATATCTTGTTTGAGGTTATTTATGCTACTAACCATTTCTTCTTGTTCTCTTTTTAATGAATTTTTTAAACTATCTAAACTTTTATCTTTACTTTTTTCTAGATTTTTTAAGTTTTCGTCTATCCATTTTAATTTTTCTATTAGATTTTCCATTACTTCTCCAATTTGTTTTCTATAATTAAGTTCTTTATGTAGGTCTTCTTGGTTTGCTCTAATTTTTTAATATATCTTGACATTTTTAGTCTGTATAATATCCATTTGAATCTAAATAATATTGATGTTCATAATATATGCATAAGTTTTCTATACTGTTTAGTAATTCCTCCTCTTCATAATCTTGTAATTTTTCCCATAATATTTTCTTTATGTCTATAATTTCTATATCTCTAAGTATATATAAAACAAGTATTTTAATATCATCTGTCATTTAGTCATGATTAAATGATTTTTCATAATATTTTTCAGTTGTTTGTTTTAGTCTAAGTAATTCTTGCATATTTCATTAAGGAATTTTATATATTTTACATCTTTAGTTTTCATGTATTTGTCTAAATTTGTTTTTATGTATGTTTCTACTAATTGTATGTTTCTAATATTTTTTTTTTCAAAATTCTAAATATACATAATTTATCATGGTTGACATGTAGGTTTGGTATATATATGTGTTTATAAGTGTAATTAGGTATTTGTGGTATGTAATTTATTCTAGTCGTATACTATTACCAAATGCTTTTTCTAATATGATTTTTCGTATATCTACTACTTCTATATGCTTAAGTGCATATAAAATAAGTATTTTAAATTTATTTACCATTTCGTTAGATAAGTAATTATTTATTTTTCATAAAATTGCTATTTTCAAAATATTTCCTTCAATCATACACATAACAAAATATGATCATATTAGATTACTATATACTAGATTATTCTTAAATAACATGTTCGTTGGTCACTATTGGCATGGTAATCCAGATACTTTTCCCTTAAACATCGCCTCAATTCTGGCTACTCCCCACTACGGCTTCTTGCCTTATTAGTTTTACCTTTAGGATGGCATAGTTCTTAGGGATTTTTCTCCGATTCCACTTTGCTAATAAACTTCTTAACATGTTATTCTTCGAATAATTCTACTATAAAGTAACTAACATGAACTTATCTTATCATATCATGATTGTTAGGAATTATGAATTTAGCTATTCATAATACTGAATAAATATACCTGTTCTGGTAAGTTTGATAATCCTAAGTTTTGTTCCTCCATAAATTTTTCCATTGAAATATACCTGTTTTTAAATAAATAAGAAAAACATTGTTGTAGACAAGAGAGAATTTTTTCCTTCAATGCATGAAGGCTTGTCCTTCTCATGCCTCCAATGCCTTCTCTTTATAATGAGAAACTTTACATAATTTTATATGTTTCTAAAAAATTTAAAGACTTGAAAAGTCTTTTTCTACCTAACCTAATTAAAGTTCTGACATATTTTACATGAAAGTCTTTACAAAGACTTTAATGTCTAACTATAAGACAAAAATTTATAAATGTTTTTGGCTTGAAAAGTCAAAAAAGCCTATTATATCTAAATACTTTACAAACTTTATACAATAAACTTTACGTAAAGTAAAGTTATGCAATTTTATTCACATGTCTTTTATTTTTATCTCTTTCTTCCGTATCTACTTTGGTTGTCTTCTCTATTTTTTGTCAGTGTAGCATCACATCTGGAATAAAGTTGCGTTTGCCACTACATCTGCTGCATATGTGGTTTTTGTATTTTTGGCCAACTTTTTTACAAAATTGATCCATAGCTTCTTTTGAAATAATTTCCTTACTGATAGATCTCGTTAATGGTTGTTCTTCTATTTTGAGTGTTAATCCCCATTTTCTAAGTTCTTCTATGTCATGGTCTCTAACTTCTTTGCAAGTTGAATAAATCAATGCTTGATTCCTTGAATTATATATCCAAACTGGTTTTTTATTTGAATAATTATTAAGTAACTCTGATAATATATTGCTTATTCAAATAACTCTTTTGTTATGGTAAAATGCTAGTATCTACATTTTTGGTATCTCGGTCTGTGCACATATTTCTTCTGGAATAATATAATCTCTGGTCATACCCATTTTGACCACATTAATAGTCTGTTTAATTTCGTCGAATAATATTTCTGCTGGTACGAAATAAAATCGAACATAGAATAATTATCCGTTGGTAATTCTCTCGTAAGTCATAAATTCTTTGTGAATTTCTAGATTTCTGCTAACTCTTCTCCATCGGTTGTGTAAAATGTAGATAATAGTCCATAATAGTAACATGATTTAATAAAATTTGGGAATGTACCTGGTAAGGCAATAAGTTTATTGTAATTTTGGCATTTCTGGGTAATATATCCTTTTTGTTGTGCGGCTAGCTCTTCACTTTGAATAGGTTTGGTATTTAATAAGGTTTGTAAGGTGTATATGTCTTCAATGTATTTATGAGAAGAATAATTGTATGTTTGTTTTTCTTGGTTAAGTGATTCAGAATAGGTATATATCTGGGGAGGTGCAAATGCTTCTATATTTTGTATATTTGGTGTATATGGTTTTGAAAATATTTGGCTAAGGTTATAATTCTTTTTCTTTGGTATTTCAAGTCTATTTTGAGTGACTATATTTTTCCCTTTAGATATACCTGCAGTTACGTCAGTAATTTGAGTTTTAAGGTGTTTCTCATCGTCACCTTCTAGGTCTAGTTTTTTAATATGCTCTTCCTACACAGTATCTTATTTTTTATAGTTCTCGACTTGCACTTTTACATTTTTAACTTCAGTAGTTAGTGTAATAACTCGTTCTTGTAATAACTTCATTTGTTTAAACATTTGGAGTAATAAGTCAGTCTGGGTATCTTTGGCATCAGCCTCTTCCATTGGTAAATCAGTTTGAGTAGCTTTGTCTTGATAAGTAATCTGCAATGATATTTTTGTTAGTATTGATTACTTCAATGTAAATGTAAAATTCAGTATATATAATACTAGTCTCCGAATTTCCTTTGTCGTAACTGAGTTTTGTATTTTTCTTGTTAGCCACCATCGTACCTGTGTATTATCTGTCCTAACAATAAACTTGTTATACACGATATATGGTTCAAATGCTATTAAACATTTATATAAAGAACATAATTCTTTTCTATTTATTTCCCATTTTATTTCTATTTCGTTAAACATTCCTGAATAATATCTACAATGATGTTCTAATTTTTCTTCTTCATACCTATATTTGAGTACTCCTCCATAACTATATTCACTTGCATCAGCTTCTACTATATATGTAAATTTTTTATTTTCATCTAGAAATTGTAATTTTGGTAATTCTTTACAAAGTAATTTTATTTTCTGTACCTGCTTTTTGTCTTCTTCATTATACCTATATTCTACATCCTTTTTTAATTTTTTCTGTAATGGTTTTAAGTTTTCTACTAATTTTGGAATATATTCTCTTACTTGATTTACTAATCCTAAAAATGATTGTAATTTCTTTTTTGTATCTAATTCTTCTCTGAATTTATTATTTTTGGACTATATGTTGTTGCATTTTGACTCCACTTTTATCTATTTGTATTCCTAAAAATTATATCTGATTTTTCATAATTTTTGCTTTCTTCTCACTTAAACTTATTCCTGATTTTTCTATTATATCTGTAAATTGTTCTAATAATTTTAAATGTTCTTCTTTAGTTTTTGTATATAATAGTATATCATCTATGTATACTATACAATTAGGTAATTGTTTAAAATAACTATCCATAAAATATTGATATCTACCTGGTGCATTTTTATATCCGAACGGTAGTACATTCCATTCATAAAATTCTTGTGGTACTGTAAATGCAGTTAATTCCTTAGATTCTTCTTCTAACTTTAAATGGTAAAATCCTGATTTACAATCAAATTTACTAAAATAATTATATCCTTGTATTTTCCTTATCTTTAATATCTTGTTTGGTATTGGGTAATTATAAGTCATTGTTTTCGCATTTAAATTTCTATAATCAATAACCATCCTACTTTTTTCTCTTTTTTGTTCACTATGTTTATTTACTATAAATGCTAGGCTATTATGTTTACTATTACTTTTTAGTATATATTGTTTTACTAATAATTCTTCTATATGCATTTTAAATTCTTTTAGATCATCAAAATTATATGATAATGGTTTCTGGGTTATTATGCTATTTTTATCTATTAATTCAATTTTTATAGTGGTTCTATGTTTTTTCCATCCTTTTAATGGATCTTCACTATATAATTGTTCTAATTTTTTCTTAATTATTTGTATCTTATTTATTGAAAATATAGTTATTTCCTTTTTATTTATTGAAAATATGACCAGTTCTATTGTATCTTTAGTATTTTTTATATTTTCTAATTTTTGTGTAATTTTTTCACTTTCTTCTATCCAATCAGTTTTCTTTCTTATTTTATTAGTAACTCTTTTTGCTTTTACTTTCTGTTTACATGGTGTTGTAAACCACCAATCTATTCTAGTTATTATATGTGGGTATAATTTATCTTAAAACGACATTCCTAAAAATATATCTTCTGATATTAGCTCATAATTATAGATTTCTTCTATTATTAATATTTTATCCCATACTTGTGTTTTTACATTCTTAGCTTTATAAGTAATTAAGCTTCCTTCGTTATTAAATCCTTTGACTATTATTGGTGTTTTTAAATTATCCCCTTTACTTTTTGGTAAACAATTATATCTACATAAATTAGCTTCTACTCCTGTATCTATCATAGGCATATAATATCTACTGTAATATCCTTCTACTACTATCTTCATTAATATATATATTTTCATATCATGTTAAAGCTCTTCTTAAGAATAATTTCTCTCTGTTATACATTATAGATAGTTGTGTATGCTCTATATTATATGGTTTCACTTGTTCTAACCATTTTATTCCTAATATTATGTCTGCTTTTTGCATTTCTTCCTTTATTTCAAATTCTATTTTTATTTTTCTAACTCCTATTGTTATTTCTTTTTCTGCTACATTTTTAGTGTTTATTAAGCTTCTTGGTGGATCTGGGCATATATTATTATCATATTTTATTTTCTCATTTTTTACTAGATATTTTGCTATATAATTTTCTTCTTGTCCTGTATTTAAGAGTATTAAATATTCCTTTTCATTTATTGTTCCTGTTATGTAATATTGGTTTAAATAAACTATTGAACTTGTTTCATAACTTGTTCTTTTTTATGAACTTGATGATTCTAGTTTTTCATAAGCTATTCTTTTTGTTGTACTTATTCTATCATTTATTATTTCTAAATCTTCTTCTATGTCTATATTTTTGTAACTATAATCATTACTATCAATTCTTTTTACGAATTGTTCAAAAGGACTTTCAATTTGTATTTTATTAATTTTATTTTTTTCTGTTATTTTGTGTTTTGTTGTTAATACATATAGATTTTTACATCTTACTGTAAATATTTTACTTCCTGGGGTTAGTTTTATTCCTGATATTTTTCAATATAATACTAATGATTTATCTATATTTTATCTATTATTGCTACTGATAGTTTGCACTTATTATAAATTTAAATTTTTGGTATATTAAATTTCCTTTTATGGCAATTATTATACTTTTTTCTATAAGTTTTATAATTCTATTATCTGCTAAATATAATTCTATTGGTGTATTTATTCCTTCTCTAAAATATGCTTTTATTAATATCTCTATACCTCCAAGGTGTACATATTTTATTGGGTCTCTACTTTTTATATCATTTATTTCTTTATTAATTAACCCTTTTGTTACTAGTGGTATACTAGCTTTACCTTTTGCATATCTACAGTCTATTACATGTTCTTTTTAACTGACTACGTAATATTCTTCCTTTTTCCTAGTAAATATATTTTTTATTATTGATATTTTAAATAGTTTTTCTACACTTAAGTTTAACTCTTTTCCTTTTATTTCATCAAATATATTATTATCAAATATTATATTTTGATCTGTTCCTTCATCATTTAAATATTCTTCTTTTGTTATTATTTTTATATCTTCTTCAGTCATTTGTTTTATTTGTATATCTTCTTCAGTCATTTAATTCGTCTAATTCACTATCTATTTCATTATCTTCTATTTTATTATCTGTTTTATTCTCTGAAATTTCATATATACTGTCTTCACTTTTTAGTTTGTAATCTATATAATCTATATGCATATATTCTGTATTTTCTATTTTTATTTCTGATATTTGTTTATTTTTTAGGTTTTTAAGTAATTTACAATCTCTAGCTAAATGTATTAATTTTCCGCAATTATAACAAGTACATTCTTTTATAGATTTCTTTTTCCTATATGGTATTTTATGTTTATAATTTTTTACATAATATCTTTTTCTTGGTTTCTTATATTTATATTTTGATTTCTTGTATTTCTTATATTTCTTATACCTTTTTCTTTTCTTATAATATCTTTCTTCGCATCCAAATTGAGGTGCTATTTTATTTTTGCAACATGCTAAATTTCTTATTAATATTGTTTTCTATTTTTATTTCTTCTCTATATTTTCTCATAGGTTTCTATGCCATTGTTGTAAAAAATTTATTCTTGCTCTTAAAGTATCTACTATTTTTGCTTCATCCCAACTTTTTATTATTTTTGAACTAAATGGTTCAGGTAATTTACTAAAATATAATTTTCTTATTTCTTTACTTTCTTCTGTATTATATGCTCCTTTATAATAATATTCTTTAAATGCACAAGTATATTCATCTACATAGCACATATTACATATTGTTAATTTTAACATTAAATTCCTATTTGTATTTTTCTCTTCATTTTGTTCTTCTTTTGTTGTTGCCATGCTACTAAATTCGTATTTTATAGATATTTCATATTTTTTTAATAATTTTATAGGTGTTAATTTTGTTGTTGTTGTTGATGATGTTCCTTCTGTAGGTTTATCAGTTCTTAATACCCTTTTACTATTTTCAGTTAGATTTAAAAACCATAATTTCACTGTTCCTATTAATGTTCTTTCTATATATTCTGGTGCATCTGTTATATTTATATTATAATCTAATAATTATTTTGTCATATATCCTATCCATAATTGTATTATTTTTTCTGTATTTATTACACAATCTAAGTCTAAAAAGTTATAATTTTTATTAACTATTTATTTTGGTGTCCATTTGTCATATTCATTCTTTAGATTATATCTTTTAAACGTATTCTTATAATATGTAGGTTTTCTTATTTCTGATGTTCTGGGTATTATATTTTTTATATTTTCATCTTCTTTTTTATCAAGAGTGTTTATTTCCTTGTTTATATTTTCTAAGTGTTCTTCATTAATTACTTCTAGTTTTTCATTGATTTCTAAATTTTTTGTATTTGTTAAGATTTCTATATATGTTTCACTATCTTCCGAATCATAATTATCTGTTTCTTCAACATCTATTGTATTAATTTCTAATTCCTTAGTTTCAATATTTTTATTGTTTATTTCTAATTTTTCTTTAAATTGATTTATCTCATTTAATATTTTTTGTTCTTTATCTTTTTGTTCTTTTTCTTTCTGTCTTTTTTCATACAGATCCTTTAGCATTTGTAGTTCTTTTTCTAATTCAACAATCCTACTATTTTTAGTTTCTTCTAATTTTCGTATTTCTTCTGTAGTTTGTTGTTTTATTTTTTCTATTTCCTTTTTCTATCTATTTCTTCATTTCCTTTTTCTATTCTCACCATAGCTGTCAATTTATTTTCTAATTTTTAATTCTTCTTTCTCTAATATTAAATATAAATGTTCACCCATTTTCTTATACCTTCTCCCTAGATTAGAACATACTATTTTTATTTTTAACCGTTCATGGTTTTCATATGTTTTTTCATCTATTATAAATTCTTCTTTGTTCATTTTTTATTTAATTGTTAATAGATCATGTTTGTATGTATATTCTAGACTATCTATTGTTGATTCTAAATTTGATATTTCATCTTTTTGTGCATTTATTGAGTTTTTAGTAACTCTGGCAATTATATTATACTGTAGTCTTTCTAACCTTATTTTTAATTGTTTACATTTTTTTAGATATTATTTGTTTTAATTCTTTATATTTTTGTACGTTATTCATTTAAATAATATAAATGAATAGAGAAATGAATATTAGTTACCTTCAACTCTCCTTGTCAAAAGTTCTAATAACATCAAGGAAGAAAGAATTTCGGGCATGGTTTGAGTGAGATATCTAAATTAACATTCCAATATGGTCTAAGCATTTTGTATCATTGATCTTAGTTCATAAGAAAAGTAAATGGTATAGATTTGACCATGAGACACTCTTACTCTAATCTGTAGAATATAACTAAAGAGTTATCTCACGATCATGGGATATACCTACAATCGTTGGTGATTCTTGTAGGTTGTAGTATAGAATTGAGGCTTCTCTGTGGTTCATCAGGCAATCAATGGTACAACTTGTAGCATCCTCTCATGATTGTACCTTAGTTCATAGCTTAAAAGTCCAAGACAGACAAACTTTTGAACTACAACTCTGTCACGACCTGACTTTCGAGTCATGATGGCACCTACCTTGTCCCACCGGTAGGTAAGCCAGTACCGTAACCCAGAGCTAATGCAATGGGTTACCTTGGTAAGAATGTCCAACATGTACCCTATGTATGAATACAATATAATAACAACCTTTCACAACTAAGACAAACGATATTAAAATACCAATCCCACGACCTGATTGTTTTAATACAAGAGTTTTTAATCTTAACCATAGAAGTTTACAATCTCAACGTCTATAATGTCTTAGAAAATATCATACATTTATCCTTAAAACAAAAGAAAAATAAAGATAGAGGGGAAAGAGGGAAACTCGATCTCACAGAGCTCACCCTATCTCTAAATAGTCAACTGGCACGAACTAGCTCAACGACAACCACTAGAACCTAGGTCTACACCAAAAGGTATAAAAATATAGTATGAGTACCAAAACACAGGTACTCAGTATGAATCATCGGCCGACCGAGCTCAAATATAATGTAAAGACGATATAATGTAAGACAATAATCTTAAAGTCAAGGGATGGGATAGGATCGAACCTGGATCTTCTTTGATACCACTGTAATAGTATCTATACTACTAAGACGATAAGACAACATACTATATCAATATACTCCATAATCACCATATCAACCGAGTATTATTTTGGAAGCATAAACCCATATACATAATAGCCAAATATCTACTTACCATAGTCATTTTCAACCATCTATAGAACACAAGGAAAAAGAACTTACCACGGTATCCCATACAAATGATAAGTACACGAAAGAGAACATAATAAAAAACCCATCACGACGTTCTATACCAGCAGAGAGTATACAAAAGAATATCAAACAAGAACCCATCACGGTGTCCCATACCACCGGAGAGTACACCAAAAGAGTACAACTAAGAATTCAATAAAGCACAACTACTGAACAAGTCACTGAAGTCGCGGGTAGCACAACCTGCCATTGATCATTACCGAGATCCACATCAAAACCCATACTGTAATTTAGTATAAAAGAAGGCAACATTGACATTAGGATAGATATGTATTTACTTACTTACTAGATCATTAATATGCTCTAAGTGAGGTTTATACCAATTAACCTTTATTTCCATGAGCCATTAGATTACAAGTCGTATAATCACTAGCCACCAATTAAGGGAAATCTATTGCTCACCCATAATATAAGATATTCATCTATTACAAATGCATTCTCTAGTTAGCATTTTCATGGTATAAGTTATAAATTAAGTTATCACGACCTTTCATATTAAGAGACAATCTATTTAATCATGCAATACTAGGTCCATTTTCACTAAGAATATCACAAACTTAAGAACTAGTTTCCATATCTTAAGCAAGTAAGGTTTACCAACTAGTTTACTAGGTTCCCAACTTTCAAGTAATAATCATTTATTAGGAATAACTATTCATCACATAAATCATTTTACTAGGCAAGATTCCATAATATGACCTCTTATTCAAGACAAGTAGGTTTACTAGGTGAGCCTTGGATTTGACATAAGATTTAATTTATCACTAAGCCTTAACTCAATATTTAGACATAGATCATCTCTAGTTACCAATTTTTGTCAATAAGGGTCACACCTCTTATTTAATGGTTAGGAAAAAGAAATGAATAGTAATTCATCAAGAGAGACATCATATCTCCCCCACAAGATATCAGGACATTTTTACCTCTTTCAGAGTTACCGAGCATTAATACATCATCAACACATCCTCCGAATTCATCGGGCATCATCACAATGTCAACATATTCCTCTAGATTCACTGGGCTTCATCACAATATCAATACATTCCTCCAGATTCACCTAGCATTACCATCGTATCAACCCAACCTCCGAATTCACCGGGCATCATAAAAAACTCAACAAGTCTCCCAATGCAACAACACACAACCACATACATAGCCAAGCCAATAAGCATACATAATTCCACAATAATAGAGAAGTAGGGGTGTAGGATAACACTTGTCATTTTATATTTTTAATAGGCACCAAAATAATATGAGTATAAACAAGGCATGGGTATTTAAATTACATGCACACTAATCATATTTACAAGGTTATTCAAGTCATGATCACAAAATTATCCAATAATCGAGTTTACTAACAATAATACCAATATTTACATTAGCCACTCATCGAGAATCTAGGTCACTAAGAATTTTGTAGTCCAACTTATGGTGGGTCAAGTCCCACTTTTAAATCCCAAGAATGCCAAGCTTACTAACACAAGTCTAGTTTCTACCCGAAATTAGGCTAAGTCATCTATACCTTTCCATAAGGGCTTACCAATCCTTACTAGGTCTATAGGGAAAGCCTTCTTCAAGAATACTTCCTAAGTCAATCCACCACGAAGGTTATTTCCTATCTAGGCATTATATAGGTCAATACACTCCTAAGGATAGAGAGGAATGCCATTCATGTCTACTTAGAACAACTATAGTGTTCTTGAACTAGTCATGAGATCACAAATAAGCTAACCAAGGTGCTAGACTAAAGGTAAAATATCATTTCTTACAAATTAATAGCCTATAGAAATCAATAAATCCTAAGTTCACTATTTAATCAGCTATTATCTAAATTCCCCACCCAATCTCGCAAGATATCAATAATTACATTACAAACAAGCTCAATCTAGTCTACGGGTAAGCCCAACCTACCTTGAGTCCAAGAAACTCACGAACCAACGAGTTTTTTCTTTCCTTTCTATGAAGCTTCCTCTTCCACAAAAATGATATCAATAATAAAATCTAAGTATTACAACAAGAATGAAAATACCTAATATGGAACCATTGTGCCATGGGTTTCAAATGGACACCAAAACCCTAATTGGGTTTCACCCTTGGAAAGGAGTGTCCAAGACCAACCCATAACCTAACTATATTTAGAGAGTTAAAACCCTCAAGTAATTTAAGTCAATCACTCAATTTTGGGGCGATAATTGATCATCAATGATTTAGGGGTTTTAAGTCAAGAAACCATGAAATCAATACAAAATTAGAGGAATTCTTACCTTAGATTGTAGTAAGAATCAATCACACAAGTTGTTTAAGCTCCAATTCAACCCACAAGACATACTTAGAAGATTTTACACTCCATTAGGGTTTATAAGTTAAGAGGGAGGCACAAAATGGCCAAAATATATGCAAGACAACACTTAAATATAGACCAACTAGTTCTCTGATGGCGCGGTCATGGCACCATAGTTGCACCACCTTCACCACCGTTGTACCTCGGTGGATGCTATGTATGGGTGAAGCTTGGAATTTGGTTCTAAGCTTAGGACAATACCTAGAGATTTATTCGGTGTTTGTTTTGAACAAATGGGATATATAACCCTATAGTTTTCAATGTTTCAGTCACATTGGTGAGGTCGAGTTATGTATCAGGTAAAACAAATAAACTATCAGTCTTGATGCATATCATGAGTAGCTAAGCCTCTTAACCCTAGTTGTGGGATCTATGAGTTTGGTCTTGTAAAGTCATTAGTTGATCAACATTCTCAAGGCACTAGGAACTTCTTGATAATTCTTCTTTTGTGCATGTTGTCTATTGGTTACAAACAATAGACTAGACCTAATTATTGATTTACTTGAAGTAAGAAATCAATCTAATAGGAATTCAATTATCAATGAGGATTTAGAAGTGTTAAACTTTCATTTAATGATCAACGCTATAACAAGGTTAATTAACTCAAGATAAAATCTGGTTAAGATACGGATTTCCTAAGTTTAAAAGAATTAGGCAATTAAATGTCTAAATAGGTCAAGAGACATTAGATAGTGCATTGATACTGATAGTCTGTTGTTCCTATATATCATCAGAATGCTAAACCATAACTAGTGTATATCTAGTACCAATACTTATAGTGAACATAACTCTGGTTTTTTCATAACATTGATTTGAAACATTTAAATAATTATTGCAAGTTGCTGAATTGTAGTGAACAATAACTTTTGTTTAATCTCTGGAAAACCCCATTTATAGGAAGCTATTAACTATTAGTCGTTTGGCTCATAAATAAATTAAAGTAACACTATATTTCCTATGGGATTCGACCCCAACATAGTTGGGTTATATATTTGACAACGACCGCTTACTCTCTCGTAAGATAGGTGTAATTTGGCATTTCATGTTTTTATGAACTTAATAGATAAAGTTTATGTATCCAGTGAGCCATAAAGCTGTTATGTAGACTTTATGATAGAACTTTGGGAGAGACTTTATGGCTACATAACACCTTTATGGCTCACTGGATACATAAACTTTATCTATTAAGTCCATAGAAACATGATATTTCAAAATTATACCTCTCTTACAAAAGAGTAAGTGGTCATTGTCAAATATATAATCCAACTATGTTGGGGTCGAATCCACAGAGAATATGGTATTAATTTAAGTTATTTGTAAGCCAACCCACTAATAGTTAATAGCTTCCTATAAATGGGATTTCAGAGATTAAACAAAAGTTATTGTACACTATAATTCAGCAACTTGCAATAATTATTTCAATGTTTTAAATCAATGTTATGGAAAAACCATAGTTGTGTTCACTATGAGTATTGGTACTAGAAATACACTAGTTATGGTTCAAGATTCTTATGACAAGTAGTAACAACAAACTTTAGTATCAATGCACTATCTAAATGTCTCTCGACCTATTTAGACATTCAATTACCTAATTCTTTTGAACTTAGGAAATCCGTATACTTAACCAGATTTTATCTTGAGTTAATTAATCTTGTTACAACGTTAATCATTAAATGAAATTTTAACACTTTCAAATCCTTATTTATAATTCACTTCCTATTAGATTGATTTCTTACTTAAAGCAAATCAATAATTAGGTCTAGCCTATTATTTACAACCAATAGACAACATGCACAATAGAAGAATTATCAAGAAGTTCCTAGTGCTTTGAGAATCTTGATCAACTAATGAATTTACAAGACCAAACTCATAGATCCCACAACTCGGGTTAAGAGACTTAGCTACTCATGATATAAAAATCAACAACATAAATTGAATTCATAATTCGATAGTTGTTAACTTACAAATGATGAAGATATATGATTGTTCCTCCTTCTAAATCACAAGAGAATTCTCAAAACCACAATAATAATCCCAAAAACATAATTCAAAAAATATAGAGGAAACTATTGAAAAGATTCTATTTTACATAAGTTTCAAGATGTTAAAGAAAACCTAAAACTTTTCCTTAAGTACTCAAGCTAATTTTGGAGTCAAATTTAAAATACCTAATTTTTTGCGCATAGCTGACGACATCATTTGATGGTTTATAATGGAGTTAACGACTTATCATACCAAGTCATCAACTTCTCTTTCGAATCCATGTTTGATGCTTACAGGTGATGACCTGATCTGATGGCTTATCAGAAAGTTGATGAATTATTAGGTTAAGTTGTCAACTCTTCACTTCAACTCCCACATACTGTCTTCAAGTGTCGAATTCTCTAATGGCTTATCATAATTTTTATGACTTATCAGACAAGTCATCAACTGTAATCTTCATATCTACTTTCTCAAAATCCGTCCTTCTTGACGTAGTTTTCGTAGGTTTTTATACATCTTAACTTACCTGCAATATCACAGATAATATAATTAAAAATGACAAAATTTACTTGAGAATTTATAATTATTCCAAGTTAAAATCCTTAAATATGCTAGTATAAAGCTCTCACATCAAAACACTATCCACTCTACCACTATTATACTTCTAGTCTCATTCTTATAACTCTAGGTCATTCTTCCATAGGATTCTGAAAAGGGATCTAAGAATATCTGACTTTCGGTCATCATACAATTTTCATGAACAAGAGTGAACTATTTTAAAATTATTGAATTTAATACTAATGGTTTTCTTTGAACCCGCTGCGTGGTCTTATAACTCTTTGTAGACTTTCTATAAGAAAACTTTATTAGTAGAAGTTTAAGCTTGACTTTCTCTATTTCCTCAAAGATAAGGCGAAGTTAACAGAAATTGTGTTATGCTTAGATATACATAAATTTCTTAAAGAGTATCTCTACTGTAAGATCTAGAACATGAAGGAAGGAAAACATTTTCTAAATACCTTGTAGACTCTCAAAGAAAGTACAAAGATTTCGATACCATTCTTGAGTAATTTCATGTATATCATACATAGATTTGAGAATAAAGTGAATGTTATAATATATCAATAAGAAATCATAAATAAATTGGAACACCTCACGTTTTTGGGCTAGAATTCAAATCATTGTTCCTACATTTATAGATCCAAAAACCAATGATTCCATGTCAATATATGTTTGATGATCAACTCTATAGTGTGGAAATATTTTTGTAGATAATTTGAGATAGTAAAAAAATCTCCTAATTCAAACTCGAGTTGAGAACTTTTCTATCAATTAAGTTTTAGTGAACATTTCAATAAGGGTAAAATTTAAAAGAGTATAAATCCCCGAATATAATGAGTTAGGTGTACTACTATATATCAAATGAAAGATATTTGGGTCTACTTTTCAATGCATCAGATTTCACCTTAATCAAATATTGGAGTAGAAAGTTATGCTCATTTTACTTCGGAATGTCAGTCTGTCAACTAGGTGATGAGTTGAGTGATAAGTTGTCAACTATGTTATGAGCTATCAACCTAGTCATCATCCTTAACTAGAAAAAGCCTTAAAGCATTTGGAGAAGGTGACGACTAAGTTGATAAGCCATCAATTTGTTGACAAGCTATCAACTAAGTCATCAACCTTAACTAGAAAGTTTCCAAGCCCTGCTAGAGGTTGATGACTAAGTTGTTAAGCCATCAACTAGTTGATAAGTTATCAAGTAAGTCATCAACTGATAATTCGTTCAGTTTTTATTTAGTTTCTTTGGGGGTATTTTGTATCTTACTCATCTAAAGCTCCTCTCCCGTGATCTAAAAATGCTAATATTCCCTATTATCTTTAGTTATACAAATTAAAATATTGATATCTCCTCTCTAAATCCCTAAGTCAAGAACACTTGTGTTACCTAAAGCTTCAAGACTTGATTTCTCTCCATAATCACTAATATCTTAGGTATGTTACTCTTCCTCAAATCTTACCTTATAAAAGAATGTTTTTAATTGTACCCATGTGATTTTATTAATGATTTTAAATGTGGCTTGAGGGTTATTGAACATTATTGAATTAATAGCTTTTCCCATGGTTTTTACGAATTTTGTATGGTTTGAATTGAGGATTTTGGATGTAAATAGTTTAAATTCTTTACCTATGATTATTATGAATTTATTATGCATTGAATTAAAGATTTGTGAATTCATTAGGGTACAAGGATTCCCCATACTTGTGAATAATGAAATTAGGAGTACAAGGATTCCCCAATTAATTGGGCTTTGGTAATGAAATTGATAAGAATTCCACCCCGTTTGCATAATTGGTTTTGGAATATGAATAACCTTTTGGCTTGGCCTACTTTTGCTTAAAACTAATGTATTCCATAAATGGCTAATGGATAGGAATGATTTATGAAATTCTTATGGGGTACAAAAGAATCCTCAAAGTGATATTAATGATAGAGTCTGTGGGGTACAAAGAAATCTCCTAAGTGATTTTAATGATGAAGTTTACAGGGTACAAAGGAATTCTCAAAAGTGTTAGCTTAATGACATTGCTTGCAAGCTATAGTCAGTATGACAATACCACTTAATGATGTCGTAACAATTGAATCTTTGAATTAATAGATGGGTTATGTATTAAATATTTTCATTTGTCTTAAAAGAGGGTTGTATAGTTAGGTCATGAAAGTGGAGGTCCCGAGGGACTAATACTGGAAATCACGCTAGTGCTGACGGTCTAAATAGTCTGGGGTTTAAGTCCATTTGCTAATGACCGGGTGGTTTGAGTCCCCTTTATTATATGATTAGGAGGTTAGAGTCCCCAATATTACATTACATGATCAGGTGTTTAAGTTACCTTGGTATATGATTAGGAGGTTTGAGTACCCAATGCATATATATATATAACTATTCTTTAGTTGGTGCGGCTGCACGCACTGGAGCTTGACTAGGAGGTGAGTGTTGGGGCTCATATAGCCTGTGGGTACTATTATATTACTATGGTTATGCTACACAATTCAGACTGAGGTTTTAAATATTCCTGTAAATCCTTGATCCTTATCTCAATATGTGATATATATATATATATATTTGTGTATATGGATTTGATTATGTGCATTGAATTTGTAATGATTTTTAACTATTAATCATTTTATTATTTTATCCTTACCAGAGTTACATGCTAGTACTCATCCTACTAACCCTCACTAAATATTGTATCCCCACGCGATGCAAAGTCCTAGGGGTATTTCGGTTATCTTATGCAGAGCTAGGTGATTCAGATTTGTCCATTGATCAGCTTTAAAGTTGTGAGCTTCCATCCCTTGAAAGGTTTTATCATTTAATAGTCCTTTTTCTCTTATATAGTAGAGTATCTCTTTGGACTTCTTTTTGGCTACAATCGAGGCTTTTCCTAACATAGGTTGATATTCAATTCTTAGAGGATCTTATGGATAGATGTGGGTTGGTTGGATATTGATGTACTCTTAGTTTTCATAATGCATCAATTCATCCTTCTCCTATATTTGAGTTGTCTTCTGCTTGGTCATTATTATTATAATTGTGTTTATGAGGTTAGGCGATAAGGGTGGTCTCCAGTCCATGGTAGGCTTAAAGATACCAGTCACAACCAAGCCCTTGTTTGGGTAGTGAAAAGCTTGGTATCAGAGCACGATTCTAGGTCCCAGGGTATCCACAAAGCTGTGTCAAGTAGAGTTTTTTTTGGGTGTGTAGTGTGCCACACTTATAAGGGAGAGATTATGAGGCATTTAGGAAAGTTTCTCTTTTATGTTGTTCTATTTTCAGGCTATAGAGTAGGTTTGAAATTCCTCTAATTCCCGTTTGTTCACATTTTAGATCATACCTACCTGAATATCTGATGCTCGTGGATACTCTTCTATCCCTCTTGATGATAATGTGGATTAAACTCATCCAACCTTTGGGGTACAGACCCGGTCTAAGGTCCCTACTTCTAATTTTCCTTGTAAAGTTCAACCAATCCCTGCCAGTTCTCCTCGGGCTACTCGGGTTGATAATGTTTATGCCTACCGCCCCAATGAGATATTTCTAATATGGAGTTTCATCGATCTATTCATCTGTTGACTTAGCTGGTGATGTATCAATCATACCAGTCAGACCATGTTAGTTTTGCTACTCCATTTTGTGAGGTCACTAGAGTTGGCTAGTTCATGAGACTCAATCCTCTGACTTTCACTAATTCTAAGGATGAGCAAGATCCTTAAGGTTTTGTAGATGAGATAGAGAAGATTTTCCAAGTTATGTATGCTACTAAGGTTAAGGGTGTGTAATTTGCAGCATATCAGCTGAAAGATGTGGCATATTAGTGGTATGAGGAATGAAATTATCTTAGGGGTGATAATACTGAGTAGGCTATATGGGATGACTATTCTAGTGCCTTTCTTGACCCTTTTTTTCCTTAGAAGTTGAGAGAATCAAAGACCAAGGTGTTTGTGAATTTGAAGAAAGGTAAAATAATGGTGAAGGAGTATGCCTTAAAATTTCCCCTGCTATCATGTTATGCTCCTGAATTGGTGTATGGCATAAGGGATAGAATAAGGAAATTTGCTTTTGGGTTGTCTCGTGTTTTCATTTTGAAGTGCAAGGCTGCCTTGTTGAACAAGGATATGCATATCTCTATACTTATGGTGTACATACAATAAGTAAAAGACGAAAAGAATAAGCAAGAAGAGGTGTGAGAGAGGCAGTGCAAGAATTTTTGTTATTCAAATTAGAATAGTGATGGTCCTAGGTGCAGGTTGGAAAATTTTAGGCCAGTGGGGCCCAGTCAGCTTCGTCTTATCCCTCTTATCATTTTTGTGGTCAGGTACATCGTGGGGTTTGTGACCATGGGAGAAATCACCATTTTAATTGTATTCAAATTGGTCCTATGCAGCAGGATTTTCCTTCTAGGGTTTCTACTTGGGATAATAAGGTTCTGATATCCACGTCTTTAACTCATGCACCAAAGGGTGTTAGTTCTAGTACTGATACTATCCAAAATTATCTTTGAGATCTCACTATCTGTCAGGAATCTGAGGCATCTCCTGACTTTTTCATTGGTATGTTAAAGCTCTTCCCACATGATATGTATTATTTATTTAATCTGGTTCCACTCTCTCTTATGTGACCCCATAAGTGGCTATTTATTTTGGCTTTGGTCTCGAGTGCATTTCTGGTCCTTTTTTCTGTGTCTACCATAATAGGTGATTCTTTGGTGGCTAGGAAAGTCTATAGGAGATGGCATCCATGTGTATGGTGATACCCCCCATAGTGCTGAATGTTGTGCTCATAGATTTATTAAGTTAATATGTCTTTAAGTCTAGGATTGTGACCTTTGAGCAAAGGGGGAGATTATGAACTAAGGTAGATCATGAATTTTCTCATGGTAATGAGTTTCAGGGAAGTATCATGATAAATCAATTTTTATTCTATTAAATACCTCATACTTTGATTTAAGAGAGCATTTTACCCATATCTTATGTATTCAATTTATGTCTAAGTCATGACTCGTTATTGTATGATTCGTGCTTAAACGATTTACTTGGTGATGCCATAAAGCTCTTCTTAAATGTCTATTTATGTTTCATTGAGGAAAAGATTTCTAATGTGAGGTTATGTCCTTTATTCCATACTTCTAGAGCTTCAATAAATCCCTACCCAACTCGAGGAAGAATCATTCTAAGGGGGAGATAATGTAACACCCCACATTTTAGGCTAAAATTCAAACCATCGTTCCTATGTGTATAGAGCAAAACCCAATGATTCTATTCCAATATAAGTATGTGATCAACTCTACAGTGTGGAAACATCTATGTAGATGATTTGAGGTACTAAAAAAAATCTCCTAATTCAAAGTCGAGTTGAGAACTTTTCTATCGATTAAGTTTTAGTGAATGTTTCAACAAAGATCAATTTTAAATGAGTGTAACTCCTACAATATAACAAGTTAGGTGTCTTACTATATATTATATGAAATATGTTCAAGTTTTCTTTGTAGCACATTTGATTTCACCTTAATCCAACATCAGAGTAGAAAGTTATGCTTATTTTACTTCGGAGTGTCTTTCTGTCAACAAGGTAACGACTTGAGCGATAAGCTGTCAACCAAGTGACAAGCAATCAACCTATCGTCAGCCTCAACTAGAAAATACCTAAATCTTTTGGAGAAGGTGATGACTAAGCTTATAATCCATCAACTAGTTGATAAGCTATGAGAAGGTGATGACTAAGATGATAATCCATCAACTAGTTGTTAAGTTATCAACTAAGTCATCAACCTTATCCAAAAAGTGTCCTAGCCTACTAGAGTTTGATGACCAAGTTGATAAGCTATTAACCAAGTCATCAACTGTAAATTTCTATAATTTTTATTCAGTTTGTTGACACGACCCAAACCAGGGCCTAGTCTTGTCGGGTATTTCAAGTCCAACCAAGATCACAAACCACCCCCATTAACCAATTGTAAGCACCGTACACCCTATGTCGGATGAATTTTGAACATATAATAAGATAAATCGATAATAATTCAAAGACGTTAATTAAAGTCTATAATTATAATCCAATTGAATTTCAAGAGGGGTGAATTGAAATTTTTTTCTGTGAGTCGACTACTGACTCCTCAGAATTAACTCGCCTGCAAATCAAAACACTTTAAAAACAAATTAAAATTAAACAGTTAAGCACATAAATAATAAATAATAAAGCAAACAACACACAGATTTATCCTGGTTCAGCACACCAATCCAGTGCCTATTTTCAGTCCCCTTGGGTATCAAGTTTCCTTTAGATCGCTGAAGGTTTAGTTTGGGTACAATGATAGGAAACAAGTTTTGAAGACTTATTTTGCACTTCGAATCTTGTGAAATAGCTACAATTGATGTTACAAAGATGAATCGATCCTACACTTTATATAACAATTGTAAACTAACGTTACAAAACTTTGTGAGACTAAGAATGAGACACTTTGAATTTTCTCCTTGAAGTTGTGTGAAAATAGTCTGTCTTCGGTCTTCTTTTATAGTCTTTGGCTACTACCCTTCATAAGGAAACCCAAGAGATTTCTTCTCAATCAAGGATTTGAATTGATTCCTTGATTGAGGGATGTAACCGTTTGATATGTCCATATCAGATATGTCCCTGATCTTTCCTTCCTTTTGGTCTTTAATGTTTATGTGATAGTTGTATCCTCCTTTCTTCTGTTTAGATCCTAATTAATTTTTTGATTGATCCGATATTCCATGAATCTCGGAATGTGATCTTTATTTGCAAGGTTACCATGTAAGCGTTGTGATCTTCTTGTGATTGGATGTCCTTCCTTTCTAAGAGAGGGTCATCATCTTTTTGTGATTACTGGTCCTTTAAAGAGTGTTATGATCTTCTTATGATTGAATTTCCTTTCTTTCTTTGATAGATCCTTGATTCTTTTACCATCAACAATCTTATAATATCTTGAATCCTTTATCCTGTAAAAGATTCATTCATTAGTTTGTCATCATTTAAAACTTAGTTTGTCATTATTAAAACATTGTCTGAGGAGGCTAACAATCTTCCCTTTTTTATAATGACTAAATTAAACATCAGTTGACTTCCCTGTTAGGATTGTTGTTTTAGCTCCCCTTGCCTTTCTACCTTGGTGGTTGTGATTTAGCTCATTTACCTCCCCTTATCTTGATGATCGTAGTTAGCTTTGATATGATGATAGCTTACTCTACCATTATTACCTTTCTAGTTAACTAATGCATATTTTATCCCCCTTTTTCCATTACCAAAAAAAAGACAAAGCAAACACCGCAAAAAGAATATACCCAGCCAAAAAACAACACAAAACCAGACAATAGCAGAATAATAAGCCAAAATAGCATAGAGTACTAGTTATGCAGTTATGTTTGGAAAAAAATATGTTAGAGCAGGAGTAAGAAGTATCTTTATATAGGCTGAAGTTCAAGAAGGGACAGACCCCTTTTGAATAAAAGAGTTCAACATCTTTTAGCAAGGAAGTAAGTGAAAGTGTTTTGCATGTTAGAAAAGAAGTGATCATAAGATATTTCAACACTCTTGGTGAAGTTTGGGCAAGAATTCTAAACTAAGAAAACAATCTTATTTGAGGAGGCAGAGGATTTTTCCTTGATGGACTAAACCTTGTAAAACACCTTTTAAAACAATCGTACTACTTCTATTTTGAAGCCTTCAAGAGAGAGTCATACTTTTTCTATGTTAGTGCTCATTTCTTTGTGCTGTTGCAACAGCTTGGCAGTTGACTCCTTGATACTTGCAATTCCTTCTTCGATGGAAGTGAGCCTGTTCTTGAATTATTCGGTCTCCTTATCTGCATAAATCATGTATTTAGGCACTGTTTTACTTACCTTGGATGTCTTAGGCCAATTCTTGATAGACTCCTTTTACACCATTTTTTCCTAATGAAGAAATAACTCATGCTTGTGAAGGTTTTTGAATCATAGGTGGTGGAGACTTCTACCATTGTATAAGAGAAAAGATTAATTCCATAGTAGATAAGAATCCGAGTGATAAGCAAATCGTAGGGTAGGCTTGATGAGGAATGAGAGTCAGCTGCACTTTCCACTATATGCTCATGAATCCAAACACTCTAGTTAATCTTGTACTTTCTAATCATGCAGTAAAGGACAGATACATCTCTACATGTCACATTGCTGAGGGACCTTTTTGGGGGAATCAGAATTGTTGCAACGATATATGCAAAAATCCTATTATAGAAACTGAGGGATAGAGGACCAAAAGTAGAGTTGTTTGTATCAGGGTCTGAGACAACCTTCTTTGCTTCATCAAAACTTACTTCAAAATTCTAAGGACACCTTCAGTTTTTAAAGGGGACAACACTAGGGAATTTTTTGTCAAACACTTTCTCAAAAAAGAAGTCACTCAAAATAATACGTGTACCAAGAACCAGATTTTCTAGTTCCCTACTGTCAGGGGAAAGATAGAGATTGGATAAAAATATACGTATTGAATCTTCAAACACCTCCAGCCCACATAGGCGAAGCATCATCGACAGGTCTTGAGCTTTAAAAAAGTGACCGATATTGCAATGAGACTCCTTTAAGAGGAAAAGGTTGATGATTTATCCATAAATTATGTGGGAAATTCTTGAAGAAGAGAAACTTCTCTTTATGGGTAAGAGACCAAGAAGGCTTAGGCATTTCACCAGCTTTCATTCTTAGATTTGAGTTGATAGATACTTTCATTATCAATAATATGTCCCGACCAAGACTGATTTTTCTTCTTTGTTTAGAAGGCTTTTTTTGGATTACTGTAGATATTGGGTGATGTTGGTCGGTTGCTTGGTCAGTCGTGGTTTATAGACATATTTTGACTTTTCTTAAGCTTGTTGCATGCTATCTTGTTATATGTCGGAATTCATCCGACATTGAGGGATTTGTGTTTGATTTTGTTAGGTGCATGGGGTGATCTCCAGTCCACGTGGGACTTGAAATACCCGTCATGGACAGGCCCTGGTTCAGGTCATTACATAAACCTAAATTTCTTTTAAATTGAGAATCTTATTTTCCACAACAATACGTCCACAAAGTAGTTCTCAAATATGTTTTTTCTTTGATATAGTTGTTCACTAATTTGCTTGTGATATAAGATAAGTTTTTTAAAATTTTAGTTTTATCGACGATTAAGAATTAAACTTGCTTCTGATTTGAGGTAAGTTTTCTAAAATTTTATTATATTAATGAAATTTATGATAATAAATTATCATGTATTCGTGATAAAACATTGTTAATTAAGAAGTTTTAAATGAAATATTTATAGTATCTATGATTGCAGAGATAGATTTCCTGTGATTTGATTTAAGTTTTCTAAAACATTAGTATGTTTACAAAAATAAATTATCATGTATTTTTAATAAACAATTACTAATTGAGATATCAAAGTGATTTTGTAAAATTGAACTATTTGAAGCGAGGTACACGCGTGATGCGTGTATGATAGGACTAATTTGCTTCTAATAAATAATATTTATAGTATTAATTGTGAAATTATAAGAAAGTATTTAAATTAAAATTTTCATTGCTGAATTTATTCTAATTTATTAGAAGCGGAGTTGTTTCTTTTATTGTTTGTTTGTCCATATTTGAGTACACCTAACTCTAGTTTCTCCTATAATGTTATTTATTTGGTAGATTTAAAGATTGATCATTACATTTTTTGCACGATTTTTTTGCTCGCTAGATTATTGTTTTGAACTTCTTACTCAAAAGCTCAAGGAAATGATCGGGATCTAACAAATTATGTCAAAAACTTGTAATCATCAATCTTTAATTCTACCAAATAAATAACATTGTAGGAGAAATTAGAGTAAGGTATACTTAGATATGGACAAACAAATAATAAAGAAATAATAATTCCTGTTCTACTAAATTATAATGGATTCAGTATTGAAAATTTTAATTTAAATTCTTTCCATAATTTCACAATATATACGAGAATAAATACTACAAATATTATTAGAAACAAATAGGACATTTAGTATAGAAAAGGTTACTAGACAATTTATATTTATATATTATTAATAAGAGAGGTTAAAACCTCCACCATAACCCAAGTGACCTTCTATGAATATGCCATTTGGCATCTTAAGAAAAAGAAAAAAATGAGTTCAATTGATTATTAGTTATTGTTCAATATTTTAAAATTGATTATCAAAATATTAATTTAATAAAACATTTCTATTTTTTTAACATCCATCATGATAATATAACGGGATAGGTTAATTCATCCTTTTTAAAAATGTAGTCATTTGTTATTCTTTTTTTTAAAAAACAAAAATAGATATTACTAAACAAAAAATCTGTATCTATCTATATGTAATATGAGAAGAAAAAAGCATGTAAGGATGACAAGTTAATCACATAGTAAATCACATTTTTTATTTAAGAAAAAGGGTTAAAAATGCCCCTCTACATTTAAAGATTGGCTAACTTTATCCTTCGTCACACTATGAGATTAAATATATCCTCGCCGTTAAAAAACTTTACATATGTGTCCCTCAATTTAATGAATTTTCCCAAATAAATAAAAATTACTTAATTTCAATTGAAATTACCCAATTTTCTTATTTGATCTGAATCCGACCCACTAAATTAAATAAAATATAAATAACATAACATCAACATTTTAAAAGCAATTACACTCTCTCCCACCTTTTTAATTAGTTTAGTCTCTCTTCCTATTAATATACATTCGTTAACCGACATATACATAGCAACGTATGTATATTCGAATCTGTTAATCTCCTTACAAAAAGGAAGTAACGGATATCCAGTAATTGTGGACGTGAATAACGTAACAAATTAAATAAGTATATTACTGCATCCCTTAAATCATGTTAGGTCAACTAAATTTCAAAATTTGAAAATCACAAATACATAAAAACTCATTACTTACGTGAAAGCTTCAATCAAATACAATTTGAGGTCTGTGTTTTTGTTGATTTTTGAAGAGAAAAAATTATTTCGAATTAAAGAAGATGAATATTTTTGTGTTGTTGAGGTACTCTGGTAAGTGGAGATCTGAAACTTAATATGTGAATTATAAAAGTGAACTAATCGTTGTTGTTGAATCTGTAAATTATTTGAGGTTGATTTTATCAATTGCCGCGGAATTAAACATAGACGAAGCTCGAAAAAAATTGATGTACTTTATGTTGTCGATGGAAATGATTCACCTTTTCATATCCGTAACGATAATAATGTTCGATTGTATGTCGAGTTGAAGAAATCTCAATCAGCTTTCATGATGTATTCAGTGTGCATTTTAACTTTCAATAAATGTGAAGAAGACGTAGAGTTTGATAGAGAAATAGGAGCCGTTGTTTTCCTGTAGTGTGTGGAATCAGATGTTATGGCACTCGTTGTTGCTGAGACACAAAATCACTCTACTTTGTATGTCCCCGAGGCTGAAATAGATAACTTGATATGTGATAGCAAGAGTATTGATGTGAAGGTGAAACAGTTATATAAGGATAAAAAGACGCTCGTTTCAATGATGTCAAAATATGTGGTGACTAATGGTTTTAATGTCAAGGCAAAACTATCAGACAAAAGAAGGTAAATTGTTATGTTGTTATGTTATGAAATTTTCTTTTTCATTTGATTAAATATTAAATTTCAAGTTATATTATATTTGTAAATATGAATTTATAACTCATCAGTACGTAATACTAATTCTTTTACGTAATGTACTGATTTATTATTTGGTGATTACAATGTTATATAGATTTTCATGAAATTTATAGTTTTTGCAAAATAAAATTACAAAACGCATTATTTGTGTGGTTATTGGTAAAACTGATTGTCAGATTGTAAATATTATGTATATGCATGCGTGAAAATGTATATTAATTATAAGAATTTATATAGCTGCCGATGTTGAAAGTTAATGCATGTACATATACATAAATCATTATTGTATGTTGGTAAACTTATATTGATATGTCGATTTAATAAACATCATATTCTCTTTGTATATGATTCCAATTTTGATATGGACAATTGATGCAATGTACATCTTGTATGTATATGTATATGCTAACATATACATCAGTTGTATTATTTTGTTAGATGTGTTATTGAATTCATAGTTCACACACTTCATTCTTAATATAAAGTATGTGAATTACCATAATGTATAAAACTGCATATCTTGAAAGTTTATGCATGACTTTTTATACTTAAGTATAATGGATTTGTAACATATAAATGTTTAAAAATTATAAGTTGATACAAATTATAATCGTTGAAATGAATAATTTAAAAATTAGATTTAGATATCCACCAAAATATTATAAACACAATTAGATTTAATTCTATTCTTACCATTGCTGTTAATTTATCTTCTAATTTTAATTCTTCTTTTTCTAACATTAGATATAAATGTTCTCCTATTTTCTTGTATCTTCTTCCTAAATTAGAAAATACTATTTTTATTTTTGATCCTTCGTGATTTTCATATATTTTTTCATCTATTATAAATTCTTCTTTATTCATTTTATTGTGAATAGTTCATGTTGATATATATATTCTAAACTATCTATTTGGGATTCTAATTTTGATATTTCATCTTTTTGTATATTTATTGAATTTTTACTAACTCCGGCAAATATATTATAATGTAATCTTTCTTTTCTTATTTTTAATTCTTTACGTTTTTCAGAGATAAATTATTTTAATTCTTTGTATTTTTGCTCTTTATTCATTTAAATTATGTTTATAATATTTTGGTGGATATCTAAATCTAATTTTATCATAATTAGGTGGTATATGTCTCATTCTTCTAGATTTTAAATGGATTATTAATTTTGCTTCAATACTAGATATTAATGTAATTAAATAGGCTAATCTTTGTGGATTTTCTTTTGTTTTATTTAAACTTATATATTCTGAATAATTACTAACTAAATTTTCTTTAATTTTTCTAAAAGCTTCTCTATTTTTAAATGTTCTTCTCATAATTAATTTAATAAATAACTAATTCTAACATAACTAAATTTAATTTTAACTAAATTTAATTTAACATAACTAAATTTAATTTTAACTAATTCCAACATAGCTATTTTAACTAAATCTTTTAACACGTATATTACTTTCGTATCTTTTAAATTACTGTGCTCTGATACCATTTGTAGGGGGTGCGGATAACTAGGCTGATAAATAGATTTATAAATATATTTATTATAACTGATGAATCTATTCTTTTTTGTGCGTGGTTATTTCTTAGATTTTGTTTTAATAAGTTCTTCTTTTTGTGAGATGTATTCATTAATGTATTTGGTTTATTTTGTCCTGTAGTAACTGCTGAGTTACAAATTTCTGTGTAATAACTTATTCTTCCTGTACTGTAGTGTATATCTAATTCTAGATTTTCTATGTCATTTATTATTTTGTGTTGTTCTTCTCGTAGTGAGTTTTTTATATTATATAAACTGTTACATGTACTTTTTTCTAAATTTTCTAAGGTTTTTTCTATCCAAATTAACTTTTCTTTTAGTTCTTCCATTATTTTTCTAATTCGGTTTCTATAATTAATTTCGTTATTTAGATTATCTTGGTTTTCTCTAGTTTTTCTAATATATTCTAACATCCACAATCTTGGTCTGAATAATATCCTTCTGGATAAATGTCTTCGTATATTTGTGCTGTGGCATTTATCATGTCAATTTCGTAATTTATTACTTCTTCTAATATCATTTTCTTAATATCTATTATTTCAATATCTTTAAGTATATATAAGATTAAAACTCTAAGGTAGTCTAAATGGGCTATTTTTTAAAATTGATATTTTATAGCTATTTGTTTTAGACTTAGTAGTTTTTGCATATTTTTATTAAGAGATTTTATATATTTTTTATTTTCCATATATTTGTCTATATTTATTTTTATCTGTTTTTCCAGTAACTGTATTTTTTGCGTATCTTTAAAAATCCTACGTAATTTTAACATAATATTTATAAGAGTAGTTAGGTATGTGTGGTATATAATTTATTCTATCCGTACAATTTTTTCCATATGCTTTTTCTAATATAATTTTTCTTATATCTGCAATATCTATATTTTTAAGTACATACAAAATAAGTATCTTGAATTTATCTACCATGATATCAGATACATTATCATTCATTATCATAAAATTGCTTTTTTCAAAATATTCCCTGCAACCATGTATATAATAAAATATAGTCATCTCAGATTACTATATACTAGATTATTCTTAAATAACATGTTCTTCGGTCACTACTAGCATGGTAATTCGGATACTTTTCCCTTAAATAGCGCCTCGACTTTGGTTACTCCCCGCCACGGCTTCTTGCCTCATTGGTTTCACCTTTAGGATGGCATAGTTCCTTGGGATTTTTCTCCGTTTCCACTTTGCTAATAAACTTCGTAACATATTATTTTTCAAATAATTCTACTATAAAGTAACTAATATAAATTTATTTTATCATATCATGGTTGTCGGGAATTATGAATTTAGCTATTCATAATAGTAAATAGATATACCTGTTCCGGTAGCTTTGATATTTCTGAGGTTTGTTGTTTCATAGTTTTTTCCATTGCAGTGTATATATTTAATTAACTAGGCAAAAGTATTTTTGATGAAGAGAATTTTGGCTGAATGTAGGAAGGCTTGCCTCTGCAATGCCTCCTGAGCTCTTTATTTATAGAATGAGAAATGTACAGAAAGTTTTTTACATCCGTATAATAAAAAAGACTAAAAAACTAAAACTTCAAAAGTCTACCTAACTAAAGACTTTTCAATCTTTACATTTACTTTTTATTTAATGCTAACTACTTTTAGCTTTCTAAAGACTAAAGTTTTCAAATTTTCAAACTAAAGTCTTACATTATATTAAATGCTTATTAACTTTACGTAAACTTTGTACAAAATAAGTCTTCCGTCTATCTGTCATATCTGCAAATAAGTCTTCCGTTTATTTTGTCATATCTGATGTATCTCCATTATTGTTCTGATCTTATCTTTCCAACTGTCGTCCTTATCTTCTTTTATTCTAACTGCACTGCTGGGACGTCATTATCTCCTCCATTACATTTTGAACATCTGTGGTCTGGGTATTTGTGTCCAATAGTTTTGCAATATCTGGTTAATAATTCCTCTGAAATAAATTTTTCTTTAATAGCTCTGGCGATAGGTTCTGTCTCTGGTTTAAGCAACGTCATAATCCATTGCCTAATAGTTTCCATATCTGTTTCCCGTAGCTCCTTTGAATTCGAATATATTAATACATGATTTCTTGAATAATAACTCCATATAGGATTTTGATTGCAATATGTATTTGCTAGCTCTTGTAAAATTGTAGATAGTCCGATAACTCTTTTGTTCGCATAAAATTTTGGTATCTCGATTCTGGGTATCTCTGGCTGTGTACCAATATCTTGTGGTATAATCATCTCTCGTGTCATTCCTATTTTTACAACTTGTATAGGTGTCACGGCCCAAAATCCCATCGGGCCGGACTGGCACCCGAAGCCGAGAAGGCCCGGGAGAACCCGTTCAAATACCTGTACTTTCATTTACATGTCACCAAAAATTTGGGCAGCACTTCGCTGCATATAAAAGGGTCTAATTACCTGTATCAGCACAACACGCACAAATATATATACATATATATAATACTTGGCCGTCGGGGCCACCCCATATACGAATATAACATCACTATATAAACTTCCATGACTTTACCCTTCTTTATGTCTACAAAGCCTCTAGGATATACATGACATAACTAGGGTCGGGACGAACCCCCGCCCACACATGACTCCTGTACAATAACAAAATATAAGAAACCAACTCGGAAAGCTCCGAAGTAAACTGGAGCTCACCAACAGTAGCTGTATGACCTGGCTCCTATCTATGTTGTGAATGAGCTGAAGTACCTGATCCTGCAGCATGAAATGCAGGTCCCCCGTGAGGGACGTCAGTACGAAATATGTACTGAGTATGTAAAGCTGTAAATAATCATATGTGATATGGGGGATCAAGAAAATCATACACATGTGAATAAATCATAATAGAAGTGAACCACACTTCATAAACACTTTTAGGATCATGTACATTATTATTAATCTGAATTGGGTTCTTGAATACAAACACATTTGTGGAACGATATACATTCGTTCATTTCATTCTTTACAATTATTATTCGCCATTACCTCCTCCTCCCGAACCTCCAACCACCTAACAATAATCAATACTGTACCGTACTGTGACCATTAGGCTGCCCCCAGTACATATCAATTGGGATCGACCCATGCTAGGCTTATGCCCCTGGGATACCACCCACACGTATATCAAGTAACACATAAGAGATTTTTCCAATAACTTAGTTCAAAAGCTTTTGAGATTATTACATTAGTGTTCATGCCAATATAGTACCTTTGGAACAATGATACATCAATAGGAATCAAGTAATAGACCTTCTATACAATAACGATGTAATAAGGACTCATTGGTACATCAACAATATGTTTCAGAATCATCAATATCACAACAATGAAATAGGAGCCTTTTGGTATATCAATGAAGCATTTTGACACTTTATAGAATGGAAACAACTTCATTGGTAATGTAGAACAATACATGTGTTTGGATAACCATCGGAATCTTACTTTATGGAACATTGGTGTTTTCATGCCAAAGAACATCGTTAGAGTATGCTTTACATACCTCGTTGTAGATTTGGATACCAATTCAACACAACTTCCCGCCTTTACAAATCACTTATCTACAATGAAATATTTGGCATCTAGTATTAGCAACCCAACACCACAATTCTCTTTCATAATTCCATACAACCAATATTTGCAAAGCATTCCAAAAAAAACAACTTGAATAATAGGTTTATGTGTATATATATATATAATCATCATTTCAATATCATATCATCAATACCACATCATCCCTTCACAATTCAACATAATCCAACCATGCACAAGAATGATCCAACATCATTTCCAATCATCTTTCAACAACAATCAAATAACATACTTCTTATGCTCACATGCATATATATATATATATATATATATATATATATATATCCATATAAATAACACCAACATAATTTACATCCTTACCATAGAATGACCCTTTGGGTTTTGAAGTCCTGTTAGCACAAATAAGGGGTGCTTCTCGAAGCCCTTGAGATGATGAACACAACTACGGAATCAATTTGGACTTTCCACAGTTGAATCACAAGTAATTTGAAGGTCAAATTTGGCTAGGGTTTGTTCTCTCCTATGATTGATGATGGATATGAGTTTTTGAACTCATATACATGTACATATACACATATTTCCGTCCATAATATCATAGGAAATGACCAAAGTGCCTTTAAAATTTAAATAATGTCAAATATGTCCTCCGGTGGACCGTTTTGACAAGCTGAAGTAGATAGACCATAACCCTTTGATCCGATATCGGATTTGGGTGAAATTGGTATCATTGGAAATATAATTCAAAGGTCTTTCATTTCATATAAATTAGGTCACCCAATTCGTCCTGTACAAGGAGTTATGATCGTTTGAAGTTGACCCTAAAAGTCTTTTTTGAGAGGCTGAAGTAACACGCGTATAACTCCTTACGCAGATGTTGCATTTGGATGAAACCAATTGCATTGGAAAGAAGACTCAAAGATCTTTCTTTTGATATATGGTATATCTCCCAGTTTATTATATTGAGGGATTTATGATCGTTCAAAGTTGACCCAAAAAACTGGCAGGCCTCAGTATTTTCCTGCTAATTTACTGTTCACAAAAATCTATTTTGAAAGGCTGAAATAGAACGAGTATAACTCCTTACTCAGATGTTGGATTTGGATTAAACTAATTTCATTAGAAAGAATACTCAAAGATCTTTCTTTTGATATGTGGTAGCTCGCCCAGTTCATTATATTGAGGGAGTTATGATCGTTCAAAGTTGACCCAAAAACTGGAAATTTTCCTGCAATTTTACTGTTCACATCCCGGCCACCGTTTTATAGTTTCGAACGTGCTCGCTTATATCCAAAACTTATCTGTTTTTGAAAATCTTTATATCGTCGGAAAGCTTATTCAATAACCTTCGTATGGAAATATCGACGGGCAAATTCTGGTATAAATAAGGTCGATTCCTATACACATATAATCAAACTATACACTTGAAACCATCTCAAAATAATCAATACTCATATATACCTAACTTAGGATCAATATATATACTCCAACACATATAACAATGGCTAATGCACGTAATTAAGTACGGGGTGTTACATCCTTCCCCCCTTAAGGACATTCGTCCTCGAATGTGAATGTAGTTATTTAGCCGAAACAAGTTCGAATTCATAATTGATATTCACGTCATCATATAGATGTTATGCATATGTAAAAACTTACTTGTTAGTGTCCCAGTTCCACTCCTTGAACTTCTTTTTCATCTTTGAACAAATAAGGGTATTTTAATTTCATTGCTTCCTCCGCTTCCCATGTAATCTCTTCCCTTTGTTGATTTCTCCAAAGTACTTTCACTGATGCTACTTCTTTATTTCTCATCTTCTTAACTTGATGATCTAATATAGCAACAGGCATCTCCTCGTACGTAAGATCTTCTGTTACTTGCACATCTTCAGTAGAAGTAATAAGGGACGGATCTCCGATGCACTTTCGAAGCATCGATACATGAAATACTGGATGCACTGATGAGAGTTCCTGGGGTAGCTCTAATTCATAAGCAACTTGCCCACATCTTCGAATAATCCTATACGGGCCTATATATCGTGGACTCAACTTTCCTTTCTTGCCAAATCTCATCACCCCTTTCATTGGCGATACCTTCAAAAATACCCAATCGCCTAACGAAAACTCTAGCCCTCTTCTTCTACTATCCGCATATGACTTGTGTCGACTTTGGGCTGTTTTCAACCGTTGCTGAATCACCTTGACTTTTTCTATGGCTTGATACACAAGATCCGGTCCGAATATAAGAGTTTCACCCGCTTCGAACCATCCTATTGGTGATCTACACTTCCTCCCATATAAAGCATCATATGGTGCCATTTTGATACTTGAATGATAGCTATTATTGTAGGCAAACTCAATAAGAGGTAAATGATCATCCCAGCTGCCTTTAAAATCTATAACACATGCTCGTAGCATATCTTCAAGTGTTTGAATGGTGCGCTCTGCTTGTCCATCCGTCTGAGGGTGAAAAGCTGTACTCAGATTCACTTGTGTTCCCAAACTCCGTTGGAAAGACTTCCAAAAGTTTGCAGTAAATTGAGTTCCCCGATCTGATATAATAGAAATTGGCACTCCATGTAATCGGACTATTTCTTTAACATACAGCTTCGAATATTCTTCAACTGTGTAAGTGGTCTTAACGGGTAAGAAATGTGCGGATTTAGTAAGCCTATCCACAATCACCCATATAGAATCAAATTTCCGAGCTGTACGAGGCAAACCTGTAACAAAATCCATGTTGATCATGTCCCACTTCCAAGTTGGAAGATCTATGCATTGCATATAGCCTCCGGGCTTTTGATGTTCCACTTTAACTCGTTGACAATTTAGACATTCAGCTACAAATTCTGCGATGTTCCTTTTCATGTCATTCCACCAATACATATCTTTCAAATCTTGATACATTTTGGTTGATCCTGGATGAATGGAATACCTTGAAAAATGTGCCTCTGTCATAATCTTCTTTCTTAGCCCGTCTACATCCGGCACACACAATCGGTTTTGGCACTGAAGTACTCCTTCTCGCGTAAGCTCAAATGCCTTGGTTTCACCACTCTGAACGTTCTCTTTAAGCTGTAATAAAATAGGATCTGCATATTGCTTCTCTTTCACTTCAGCTACTAATGAAGATTCCGCAGCATTATGTACGATAAGCTCTTTGTCCGGAGTTTCAAGAAGGTGAACTCCCAAACTAGCTAACTGGTGAAGATCTTTAACCATCCCTTGCCTTTCTATAGGCATCATCATAGCCTTACGACTTAACGCATCAGCTACTATATTCGCTTTCCCTGGATGATACAAAATATCGACATCATAATCTTTTAATAGTTCCATCCACCTTCGCTGCCTCAGATTTAGATCCTTCTGACTAAAAATATATTGTAAGCTCTTGTGATCAGTATATATATCAACATGAACCCCATATAAATAGTGGCGCCATATTTTTAAAGCAAAGATAACCGCTGCCAGCTCAAGATCGTGTGTAGGATAATTTTTCTCATGTGGCCGCAATTGTCTAGAAGCATATGCTATTACTTTACCATGCTGCATCAATACACATACTAAACCAATTCTAGAAGCATCACAATACACTGTATACCCTTCTGTACCTTCTGGAAGTACCAACACAGGTGTAGAAGTCAACTTATTTTTCAATTCTTGGAAACTCTCCTCACACGTATCATTCCATTGGAACTTGGATGATTTATGCGTTAGCTTGGTTAAAGGTGCTGAAATGGAAGAAAAGTCTTTAACAAACCTCCTATAATAACCGGCCAACCCGAGAAAACTACGAATCTCCGTCGGCGTTGTGGGCTTTGGCCAGTTCTTCACAGCTTCTATCTTTTGAGCATCAACCTTTATCCCTTGACTAGATACAATATGACCCAAAAATGCCACTGACTTTAACCAAAACTCACATTTAAAGAACTTTGCATAAAGCTTACAATCACGAAGAGTCTGCAATGTCTGTCGTAAGAGATTGGCATGGTCCTCTTCTGATCTAGAATAAACTAGAATATCATCTATAAAAACTATCACAAATACATCCAGGAATGGCTTAAACACCCTATTCATCAAATCCATAAAAGCTGCAGGTGCATTTGTTAGCCCAAATGACATAACTAGAAACTCATAATGACCATACCTTGTTCGGAAAGCTGTTTTGGGTATATCTTTTTCTTTGACCCTCACTTGGTGGTAACCTGACCTCAAATCAATCTTAGAAAAGCACTTGGCGCCCTGTAACTGATCAAATAAATCATCAATTCTTGGGAGAGGATATTTATTCTTAATAGTCACCTTATTCAATTGCCGATAATCAATACACATCCTCAGCGAGCCATCCTTTTTGCGCACAAATAACACTGGTGCTCCCCAGGGGGACATACTAGGCCTTATGAATCCCTTCTCAAGCAAATCTTTCAATTGCTCTTTCAATTCTCGCAATTCTGCTGGGGCCATTCTATATGGAGGAATGGAGATTGGTTGGGTGCCTGGAATTACATCAATACCAAACTCTACTTCTCGTTCAGGAGGCAAACCTAGAAGATCTTCAGGAAATACATCAGGAAATTCATTTACCACCGGAACAACGTGAAGAGTTGGTGGCTCCGCTTCTGTATCCCTTACTCTAACTAAATGATATAGGTATCCCTTGGAAATAATTTTTCTTGCTTTGAAATAAGAAATAAATCTACCTCTTGGTGAGCCGATCTTACCTTGCCATTCAATAACTACTTCATTCGGAAAATGTAAATACATCTTTTTTGTACAACAGTCAATTTTGGTATAACAAGACGCCAACCAATCCATACCCATTATAACATCAAAATCTACCATTTCTAGTTCCACGAGATTAGCCATCGTGTCTCGACCACACACAGTTACTACACAATCTTTATAAACTCTTCTAGCAATAATAGATTCCCCAACCGGGGTAGACACTTCCAACGGCTTATCTAACAATTCGGGGGTTCTTTTGAACTTTCCAGCAACCAAAGGAGTAACATATGATAATGTAGAACCGGGATCAATAAGAGCATATACATCAAATGAAAATATGGACAACGTACCCGTAACCACATCTGGGGAAGCCTCTAGATTCTGTCGATCCGCTAAAGCATAAGTGCGATTCTGAGTCCCGTTGGAACTGGCGACTCTTATTTCGTTTCTAGCGTGACCCACGGGTCGTGCGCCTCTACCAGAATAAGATACCGGTGACGATGATGCAACAGCTGATCCCGAAGGTCGTGCTACACCACCTGCGCCCCTTCGTGGGCATTCTCTCATCATATGCCCCGTCATACCGCACCAATAACAAATATTTGTTCCCATTCGACATGCGCCCATATGATTCCTTCCACATTTATTGCATGGCTCTCGAGGATGTCTCAGTTGGATCATATTTCCTTGCCCATGATAACCCACTGATCGCGAACTATGACCCTCACTTCTTTGCCCAATTTGACTGCCTCTGAACCCCTAACGCTGCGGTGGAGCACTAGCTACAGAATAAGAAAATAATGGCCTAGGTGGTCTAGCAGAAAATTGAGGTCTAAAACCTCCCTGTGGAGCCATAAACTGCCCTGTAGATCTGGACCTCTTAGAAGATCCGCTTTCAAATTCCTGCGTTCTTCTTCTCTGCCCCTGATCTTCCATTTTCTGTGCAAATGCTTGGATCCTAGCTATATCCATATCTTTATTCAGTGCAGCAATAGTATAATCCCTAACCAAATACGGATCCAATCCGTTCACATACCGATGAACTCTGTCATCCATAGTAGCTATAACATTAGGAGCATATCTGGACAAGGAATTAAATCGAAGACTATACTCCCTCACACTTGTATTACCCTGCCGAAGATTTAAGAACTGATCCACACGGGCCTGACGAGTCTCATATGGAAGATAATGATCAATAAATGCCTCTTTGAACTCTTTCCAAGTAGCTGGGGGTACATCAATGCCCCTCGACCGTTTCCAGTCTTCATACCAATATATAGCCTCACCTTTGAATCTATACGCGGCTAACTCCACTGTCTCTCTGCCCGATACATGCATCACCTCTAGGGCCCTTTGGATTTGATCAATAAAGTCCTGCGGATCTTCGTTAAGATCGGATCCGGTAAAAGTAGGCGGATCCATCTTAAGAAAATCTTGTGTCCGAAGACTAGCCGCCCTATCAGTACTGCTAGAACCCGCGACAGGAATGGCTTGCCCTTGGACTTGCCCAGCAACTATACGAGTCAAAAGTTGCACTGCATTTCTAAGATCTTGATCAACAACATTAGCAGGTGGCTCTGGGGATATAGTTCTCCTCCCCCTTATTTCTTCTGGACTGGGGGAAGTTTCTGATGCATGCTCAGCTGGAGCCTCACTTTGATTAGCTGGTATAGTGGGTGACTTACTAGTCCCCTCTCCGGCAGCCACATCTACTTGCTTACCGGTATTCTTGCTTCTGGTAACCGGCATCATTACTATAATAAGAGAAACAAACTGACTCAGTGGTCAACTATGACTTCATATACAATATAAGCTCTATCGCACGATCTAAGACATGAAGAAAAGAAACAATTCCTAAATGTCCATAGCCTCCTGTTTATAGATGTGGTGCACAACACACCGATAAACAAGACTCTACGTAGACACGGCTTTGTAGACTCACTAGGACAAACCGCTCCGATACCACTTTTGTCACGGCCCAAAATCCAATCGGGCCGGACTGGCACCCGAAGCCGAGAAGGCCCAGGAGAACCCGTTCAAATACCTGTACTTTCATTTACATGTCACCAAAAATTTGGGCAGCACTTCGCTGCATATAAAAGGGTCTAATTACCTGTATCAGCACAACACGCACAAATATATATACATATATATAATACTTGGCCGTCGGGGCCACCCCATATACGAATATAACATCACTATATAAACTTCCATGACTTTACCCTTCTTTATGTCTACAAAGCCTCTAGGATATACATGACATAACTAGGGTCGGGACGAACCCCCGCCCACACATGACTCCTGTACAATAACAAAATATAAGAAACCGACTCGGAAAGCTCCGAAGTAAACTGGAGCTCACCAACAGTAGCTGTATGACCTGGCTCCTATCTATGCTGTGAATGAGCTGAAGTACCTGATCCTGCAGCATGAAATGCAGGTCCCCCGTGAGGGACGTCAGTACGAAATATGTACTGAGTATGTAAAGCTGTAAATAATCATATGTGATATGGGGGATCAAGAAAATCATACACATGTGAATAAATCATAATAGAAGTGAACCACACTTCATAAACACTTTTAGGATCATGTACATTATTATTAATCTGAATTGGGTTCTTGACTACAAACACATTTGTGGAACGGTATACATTCGTTCATTTCATTCTTTACAATTATTATTCGCCATTACCTCCTCCTCCCGAACCTCCAACCACCTAACAATAATCAATACTGTACCGTACTGTGACCATTAGGCTGCCCCCAGTACATATCAATTGGGATCGACCCATGCTAGGCTTATGCCCCTGGGATACCACCCACACGTATATCAAGTAACACATAAGAGATTTTTCCAATAACTTAGTTCAAAAGCTTTTGAGATTATTACATTAGTGTTCATGCCAATATAGTACCTTTGGAACAATGATACATCAATAGGAATCAAGTAATAGACCTTCTATACAATAACGATGTAATAAGGACTCATTGGTACATCAACAATATGTTTCAGAATCATCAATATCACAACAATGAAATAGGAGCCTTTTGGTATATCAATGAAGCATTTTGACACTTTATAGAATGGAAACAACTTCATTGGTAATGTAGAACAATACATGTGTTTGGATAACCATCGGAATCTTACTTTATGGAACATTGGTGTTTTCATGCCAAAGAACATCGTTAGAGTATGCTTTACATACCTCGTTGTAGATTCGGATACCAATTCAACACAACTTCCCGCCTTTACAAATCACTTATCTACAATGAAATATTTGGCATCTAGTATTAGCAACCCAACACCACAATTCTCTTCCATAATTCCATACAACCAATATTTGCAAAGCATTCCAAAAAAAACAACTTGAACAATAGGTTTATGTGTATATATATATATAATCATCATTTCAATATCATATCATCAATACCACATCATCCCTTCACAATTCAACATAATCCAACCATGCACAAGAATGATCCAACATCATTTCCAATCATCTTTCAACAACAATCAAATAACATACTTCTTATGCTCACATGCATATATATATATATATATATATATATATATCCATATAAATAACACCAACATAATTTACATCCTTACCATAGAATGACCCTTTGGGTTTTGAAGTCCTGTTAGCACAAATAAGGGGTGCTTCTCGAAGCCCTTGAGATGATGAACACAACTACGGAATCAAATTGGACTTTCCACGGTTGAATCACAAGTAATTTGAAGGTCAAATTTGGCTAGGGTTTGTTCTCTCCTATGATTGATGATGGATATGAGTTTTTGAACTCATATACATGTACATATACACATATTTCCGTTCATAATATCATAGGAAATGACCAAAGTGCCTTTAAAATTTAAATAATGTCAAATATGTCCTCCGGTGGACCGTTTTGACAAGCTGAAGTAGATAGACCATAACCCTTTGCTCCGATATCGGATTTGGGTGAAATTGGTATCATTGGAAAGATAATTCAAAGTTCTTTCATTTCATATAAATTAGGTTACCCAGTTCGTCCTGTACAAGGAGTTATGATCGTTTGAAGGTGACCCTAAAAATCTGTTTTCAGATGCTGAAGTAAAACGCGTGTAACTCCTTACGCAGATGTTGAATTTGGATGACACCACTTGCATTGGAAAGAAGACGCAAAGATCTTTCTTTTGATATATGGTAGATCTCCCAGTTCATTATATTGAGGGAGTTATGATCGTTCAAAGTTGACCCAAAAAACTAGCAGGCCTCAGTATTTTCCTGCTAATTTACTGTTCACAAAAATCTGTTTTGAGAGGCTGAAATAGAACGAGTATAACTCCTTACTCAGATGTTGGATTTGGATGAAACTAATTTCATTAGAAAGAATACTCAAATATCTTTCTTTTGATATGTGGTAACTCGCCCAGTTCATTATATTGAGGGAGTTATGATCGTTCAAAGTTGACCCAAAAACTGGAAATTTTCCTGCAATTTTACTGTTCACATCCTGGCCACCGTTTTATAGTTTCGAACGTGCTCGCTTATATCCAAAACTTATCCGTTTTTGAAAATCTTTATATCGTCGGAAAGCTTATTCAATAACCTTCGTATGGAAACATCGACGGGCAAATTCTGGTATAAATAAGGTCGATTCCTATACACATATAATCAAACTATACACTTGAAACCATCTCAAAATAATCAATACTCATATATACCTAACTTAGGATCAATACATATACTCCAACACATATAACAATGGCTAATGCACGTAATTAAGTACGGGGTGTTACAATAGGTTTCTTAACTTCGTCAAATAATATCTCTGCTGGTGTCGTGTAAATTTTTATAAAAAATAAAGTACCTTTGGTTATTCTTTTAAATGTGGTAAATGCTTCATATATCTCGGGTATAGTGGATATCTCAGTTCCATCCGTGGTATATACGGTACTAAGTAATCCATATTCGTAGCAAGTTTTAACTAGGCTTGGTTTAGTTTTTGATAAGGCAATTAGCTTATTGTATCCGGTCAATTTCTGGGTTATATAGTTTGTATCTGGTTCTTGGATATTTGTAGCTTTTGGGTTGCTATTTAAGAAAGTTTGTACGTTGTAGATATTTTCTATATATGTGCGGGTTGTGTAGTTATATGTCTTTTTGTTTTGGTTTAGGCTATATCAATATGTGGTAACTTGTGGGGGTGTAAACATGGGGTCTTTTGATATATTTGGTGTATATGGCTTGTCAAATAGCTTGTTTAAGTTCATATTTTTTCTAACTCCTTTGCTTGTACCTGCAGAAGTAGATTGATAAACGTTATGGGTTTTATGGAGTATCCCAACATCTCCTTCTAGCTCTGGAATTTTACTGTCTTCCGATCGACATAGCTCTGCACATTGCTGGATTAGCTGATTCATAGCTATAGACTTCAGATTATCTTCACTAGTCTTTAGCTTTAGCTTTTCTATCTCAGTACCATTCTTTGCTATCTCAGTACCCATACTGTCTACTTTCAATGAAAGCATAGTCAGGGCGTTGAGTATCTTTTCATGTGTATTTTCTTCTATCATTTCAGTTTGTGTAGCTTTGTCTTGATATGTAATCTGCAATAACATTTTTGTTAGTACTAATTACTTCTATTATAAATGTAAAATTTAATATATTTAAAACTAGTCTCCGAATCTCTTTTGTTGTAACTGAATTTTGTATTTTCTTTGTTAGCCACCAGCGTACCTGTGTATTATCTGTTCGCACAATAAACTTGTTATATACAATATATGGCTCAAATGCTAACAAACATTTATATAATAAACATAATTCTTTTCTATTTATTTTCCATTTTATTTCTGTTTCGTTGAACGTACCTGAGTAGTATCTACAATGGTGTTCTATTTTTTCTGCTTCATATCTATATTTAAGTACTCCTCCGTAACTATATTCACTGGCATCTGCTTCTACTATGTATGTAAATTTTCTATTTTCATCCGGAAATTGTAATTTTGGTAAATCCTTGCAAAGTAATTTTATTTTTTGAACTTGTTTTTTATCTTCTTCGTCATAGTTATATTCTATATCCTTTTTTAATTTCTTCTGTAGTGGTTTTAAGCTTTCTGCTAATTTTGGAATATATTCTCTTACTTGGTTTACTAATCCTAAGAATGATTGTAATTTATTTTTGTATCTAATTCTTCTTTCGAATTTATTATTTTTTGTACTATATGTTGTTGCATTTTTACTCCACTTTTATCTATTTGTATTCCTAAAAATTCTATCTGGTTTTTCATAATTTCAGCTTTCTTTTCACTTAGACTTATTCCTGATTTTTCTATTATATCTGTAAATTGTTCTAATAATTTTATATGTTCTTCTTTAGTCTTTGTATATAATAATATATCATCTATGTATACTATGCAATTAGGTAATTGTTTAAAAAATTATCCATAAAATGTTGATATCTACCTGGTGCATTTTTATATCCAAATGGTAATACATTCCATTCGTAAAATCCTTGTGGTACCGTAAATGCGGTTAATTCTTTAGATTCTTCTTCTAACTTTAGATGGTAAAATCCTGATTTACAATCGAATTTACTAAAATAATTATATCCTTGGATTTGTCTTATTTTTAATATCTTATTTGGTATCGGATAATTATATGTTATAGTTTTTGCATTTAAATTTCTATAATCAATAACCATTCTACTTTTTCCTCTTTTTTGTTCACTATGTTTATTTACTATAAATGCTGGACTATTATGTTTACTATTACTTTTTTGTATATATTGTTTTTCTAATAATTCATCTATATGCATTTTAAATTCTTTTAAATCGTCAAAATTATATGTTAATGGTTTTTGGGTTATTGTGCTGTTTTTGTCTATTAATTCAATTTTTATGGTAGTTTTATGTTTTTCCCATCCTTTTAATGGATCTTCACTGTATAATTGTTCTAGTTTTTTCTTAACTATTTCTATCTTATTTATTGAAAATATAGTTATTTCTGTTTTATTTATCGAGAATACTACTAATTCTATTGTATCTTCAGCGTTTTTTATATTTTCTAACTTTTGTGTAATTTTTTCACTTCCTTTTATCCAATCAGTTTTCTTTCTTATTTTATTATTAACTCTTTTTGCTCTTACTTTTTGTTTACATGGTGTTGTGAACCACCAATCGTTCTAGTTATTATATGTGGGTATAGTTTATCTAAAAATGGCATTCCTAAAAGTATATCTTTTGATGTTAGTTCATAATTATAAATTTCTTCTATTGTCAATATCTTATCCCATATTTGTGCTTTTACATTCCTAGCTTTATAAGTAATTAAGCTTCCTTCATTGTTAAATCCTTTAACTACTATTGGTATTTTTAATTTATCCCATTTACTTTCTGGTAAGCAATTATATCTACATAAATTAGCTTCCGCTCCTGTATCTATCATAGGCGTATAATATCTACTGTAATATCCTTCCACTACTATCTTCATTAATACATATATTTTCATTTTATGTTAAGGCTCTTTTTAGAAATAATCTTTCCCTATTATATGTTATGGCTAATTGTGTATGTTCTATATTATATGGTTTTACTTGTTCTAACCATTTTATTCCTAATATTATATCTGCTTTTTGCATTTCTTCTTTTACTTCAAATTCTATTTTTATTTTTTTAATTTCTCCTATGATTATTTCTTTTTCTGCTATATCTTTATTATTTATTAAACTTCTTGGTAGATCCGGGCATATATCATTATCATTTTTTATTTCATCATTTTTTACTAGATATTTTGCTATATAATTTTCTTCTTGTCCTGTGTTTAATAGTATTAAATATTCTTTTTCATTTATTTTTCATGTTATGTAATATTGGTTTAAATTACTTATTGAATTTGTTTCATAACTTGTTCTTTTTGATGAGCTCGATGACTCTGGTTTTTCATTAGCTATTCTTTTCGTTGTACTTATTCTATCATTTACTATTTCTAAATTTTCTTCTATATCTATGTCTCTATAGCTATAGTCATTATAATCTATTGTTTTTACAATTTGCTCAAATGGGCTATCTATTTGTATTTTATTAATCTTATTTTTCCCTGTTATTTTATGTTTTGTTGTTAATACATATAAATTTTTACATCTCGCTGTAAATATTTTACTTCCTGGGGTTAATTCTATTCCTGATATCTTCCAATATAATACTAATGATTTATCTATATTTCTATCTGTTACTGCTACTGAATAATTAGCACTTATTATAAATTTAAATTTTTGGTATATTAAATTTCCTTTTACGGCAGTTATTATGCTTTTTTCTATAGGTTTTATAATTCTATCATCTGCTAAATATAATTCTATTGGTGTATCTATTCCTTCTCTAAAACATGCTTTTATTAATATTTCTGTACCTCCAAGGTGTACATATTTTATTGGATCTCCTTTACTTTTTATATCATTTATTTCTTTATTAATTATTCTTTTTGTTACTAGTGGTATACTATCTTTTCCTTTTGCATATCTACAGTCTATTACATGTTCTTTTTGACATACTGCATAATATTCATCTTTTTTCCTACTAAAAATATTTTTTATTGTTTTAAATATTTTTTCTACACTTAAATCTAACTCTTTTCCTTTTATTTCATCAAATATATTACTGTCAAATATTATCTTTTGTTCTGTTCCTTCGTCATTTAAATATTCTTCCTTTGTTATTATTTTTATATCTTCTTCAGTCATTTAATTCATCTATCTCACTATCTGTTTCAGTATCTGTTTCGTTTTCTGAAATTTCATATATACTATCTTCACTTTCTAATTCATAATCTATATAATCTATCTGCATATATTCTGTATTTTCTATTTTTATTTCGGATATTTGTTTGTTTTTTGGATTTTTGGGTAATTTACAATCTCTAGCTAAATGTCCTAACTTTCCACAATTATAACATGTACATTCTTTTATAGATTTTTTCTTTCTATATGGTATTTTATTTTTGTAATTTTTTACATAATATCTTTTTCTTGGTTTCTTATATTTATATTTTAATTTTTTATATTTCTTATATTTCTTATGTCTTTTTCTTTTCTTATAATATCTTTCCTCGCATCCAAATTGTGGTGCTATTTGTTTTTTGCAACATGCTAAATTTCTTATTAATGTTTTTTCCATTTTTAATTCTTCTCTATATTTTTCACATAACTTTCTATACCATTGTTGTAAAAATTTTATTCTAGCTTCTAATGTATCTACTATTTTTGCTTCTTCCCAACTTTTTATTATCTTTGAACTAAATGGTTCGGGTAATTTATTAAAATATAATTTTCTTATTTCTTTACTTTCTTCTATACTATATGCTCCTTTATAATAATATTCCTTAAATGCGCAAGTATATTCATCTATATAACACATATTACATATTGTTAATTTTATCATTAAATTCCTATTTGTATCTTTTTCTTCATCTTGTTCTTCTTCTAATGTTGTCATACTACCAAATTCATCTTTTATAGCTGTTTCATATTTTTTCAATAATTCTATAGGTGTTAATTTAGTTGTTGTTGATGCTGCTCCTTCCATAGGTTTATTAGCTCTTAATACTTTCTTACTATTTTCAGTTAAATTCGTAAACCATAATTTTACTGATCCTATTAGTGTTTTTTCTATGTATTTTGGTGCATCTGTTATGTTTATATTATTATCTAATAATTGTTTTGTCATATATCCTATCCATAATTGTATTGTTTTTTCTGTATCTATTACACAGTCTAGATCTAAAAAGTTATAATTTTTATTAACTATTTGTTTTGGTGTCCATTTGTCATTTCATTATATCTTTTAAATTTATTTTTGTAATATATAGGTTTTCTTATTTATGTCGTTTTAGGTATTATATTTTCATCTTCTTTTTTGTCAAGAGTATTTATTTCTGTATTATTATTTTCTAAGTTTTCTTCATTAATTTTTTCTTGTTTTCGTTAATTTCTAAATCTTTTATATTTGTTAATATTTTTGTATATGTTTCACTATCTTCTAAATCATAATTATCTGTTTCTTCTACCTCTATATTATTTATTTCTAATTTTTCTTTAAATTGATTTATCTCGTTTATTAATTTTTGTTCTTTATCTTTTTCTTCTTTTTCTTTTTGTCTTTGTTCGAATAAATCTTTTAACATTTGTAATTCTTTTTCTAATTCAGCAATTCTACTATTTTTAGTTTCTTCTATTCTTCGTATTTCTTCCGTAGTTTGTTGTTTAATTTTTTCTATTTCCTTTTTTCTATCTATTTCTTCATTTTCTTTTTCTATTCTTACCATTGCTGTTAATTTATCTTCTAATTTTAATTCTTCTTTTTCTAACATTAGATATAAATGTTCTCCTATTTTCTTGTATCTTCTTCCTAAATTAGAAAATACTATTTTTATTTTTGATCCTTCGTGATTTTCATATATTTTTTCATCTATTATAAATTCTTTTTTATTCATTTTACTGTGAATAGTTCATGTTGATATATATATTCTAAACTATCTATTTGGGATTCTAATTTTGATATTTCATCTTTTTGTATATTTATTGAATTTTTACTAACTCCGGCAAATATATTATAATGTAATCTTTCTTTTCTTATTTTTAATTCTTTATGTTTTTCAGAGATAAATTGTTTTAATTCTTTGTATTTTTGCTCTTTATTCATTTAAATTGTGTTTATAATATTTTGGTGGATATCTAAATCTAATTTTATCATAATTAGGTGGTATATGTCTCATTCTTCTAGATTTTAAATGGATTATTAATTTTGCTTCAATACTAGATATTAATGTAATTAAATAGGCTAATCTTTGTGGATTTTCTTTTGTTTTATTTAAACTTATATATTCTAAATAATTACTAACTAAATTTTCTTTAATTTTTCTAAAAGCTTCTCTATTTTTAAATGGTCTTCTCATAATTAATTTAATAAATAACTAATTCTAACATAACTAAATTTACTTTTAACTAAATTTAATTTAACATAACTAAATTTAATTTTAACTAATTCCAACATAGCTATTTTAACTAAATCTTTTAACACGTATATTACTTTCGTATCTTTTAAATTACTGTGCTCTGATACCATTTGTAGGGGGGTGCGGATAACTAGGCTGATAAATAGATTTATAAATATATTTATTATAACTGATGAATCTATTCTTTTTTGTGCGTGGTTATTTCTTAGATTTTGTTTTAATAAGTTTTTCTTTTTGTGAGATGTATTCATTAATTTATTTGGTTTATTATTTTATCCTGTAGTAACTGCTGAGTTACAAATTTCTGTGTAATAACTTATTCTTCCTGTACTGTAGTGTATATCTAATTCTAGATTTTCTATGTCATTTATTATTTTGTGTTGTTCTTCTCGTAGTGAGTTTTTTATATTATATAAACTGTTACATGTACTTTTATCCAAATTTTCTAAGGTTTTTTCTATCCAAATTAACTTTTCTTTTAGTTCTTCCATTATTTTTCTAATTCGGTTTCTATAATTAAGTTCGTTATTTAGATTATCTTGGTTTTCTCTAGTTTTTCTAATATATTCTAACATCCACAATCTTGGTCTGAATAATATCCTTCTGGGTAAATGTCTTCGTATATTAGTGTTGTGGCATTTATCATGTCAATTTCGTAATTTATTACTTCTTCTAATATCATTTTCTTAATATCTATTATTTCAATATCTTTAAGTATATATAAGATTAAAACTCTAAGGTAGTCTAAATGGGCTATTTTTTAAAATTGATATTTTATAGCTATTTGTTTTAGACTTAGTAGTTTTTGCATATTTTTATTAAGAGATTTTATATATTTTTTATTTTCCATGTATTTGTCTATATTTATTTTTATCTGTTTTTCCAGTAACTGTATTTTTTGCGTATCTTTAAAAATCCTACGTAATTTTAACATAATATTTATAAGAGTAGTTAGGTATATGTGGTATATAATTTATTCTATCCGTACAATTTTTTCCATATACTTTTTCTAATATAATTTTTCTTATATCTGCAATATCTATATTTTTAAGTACATACAAAATAAGTATCTTGAATTTATCTACCATGATATCAGATATATTATCATTCATTATCATAAAATTGCTTTTTTCAAAATATTCCCGGCAACCATGTATATAATAAAATATAGTCATCTCAGATTACTATATACTAGATTATTCTTAAATAACATGTTCTTCGGTCACTACTAGCATGGTAATTCGGATACTTTTCCCTTAAACTGCGCCTCGACTTTGGTTACTCCCCGCCACGGCTTCTTGCCTCATTGGTTTCACCTTTAGGATGGCATAGTTCCTTGGGATTTTTCTCCGTTTCCACTTTGCTAATAAACTTTGTAACATATTATTTTTCGAATAATTCTACTATAAAGTAACTAATATGAATTTATTTTATCATATCATGATTGTCGGGAATTATGAATTTAGCTATTCATAATAGTAAATAGATACACCTGTTCCGGTAGCTTTGATATTTCTGAGGTTTGTTGTTCCATAGCTTTTTCCATTGCAGTGTATATATTTAATTAATCAGCCAAAAGTATTGTTGAGGTTAGTGATGAAACCACAACAATTAAGGTTTATAATTTAGTAAAAAAAAAATTCTTTCTAGATCATTTAATATTCTACACATTACTTTTATGTGTTATTCTCTCCGAAAAAAATAATTTTTACTAATCAATTTTATTTTGTAATTTAAACATGCATGGCTTATAGCTCAACATATTCAGAAGTTCTTTCTTAGAAATCTAAGAGATAATGTTCTTAAGATGATGGTTCCAAAAGGAAGCGAAAAAACTGAAATATTTACATGACCATAGGAGTGCTCAGTGTTTTAGAGCCCTTGTTGAAAGCTTTCGTTATTGTTTTTTATTTTTCTTAGGTTATTTCCTTGCTATGTTAATCTCTTGATAATACCTTTTAAAATATGTGAAAACGCATGTAATGTCACTTCATGTAAGATTCTAAATAAAGCACTAGGACTATTGATCGTTTAATTGATGGAATGGGATCCAATATGATATTTGAGATACTCAATTTCATTATTTAGTACAGATAGTGATGAGATAAATAAATAATCTTAGAGCAAATTAATATTTATAATCAAATTAATGATACAATAGATTGAGTGTGTCAGATTTTTTTCCATCTAAATTATGTAGAATTATTCACTTTGAAACCATAGTCAATAGAGTTAATGAGTTTTAGGACTTGGGGGGATAACGTCAATATATAATATTTTCTAAGAAAAAGAGTTAAACAAATTGAATTGAAAGATATATAAATTTTTTTTAGAAGATAAAAAACAAATATTCTCTAGAAGTATGCAACTTTAGGATGTTAAAAATACATCTACTAAATCGACGGGAAGAAGAAGATCGAAAATTATTCATTAGAAAACTAGATTTTCACCAAAATAAATTTATTTTGTTTTATCCCAAAATTACATATAAGTTTTAAATATTAATGCTACTTATGAAATTATCTTTCCACATAAAACAAGAAAATCAAGTGTAGTTTTTTGCATAAAAAATAGTAGTAGAAATTCCTTTCGAAAGTACTCCCAATGAAAAATCCGTAGCAGTATACGTGTTTTCATAATTCAAAGATTTTTTGAAAGTACAACCAATTTCAATGGAAAAAAGACAAGCAGTAATTTAAAAGAATTGTTTAAACATACAATTACTAGATTATAATTCTATTATATTAAACTCAAATAAGTTTATTTCTTCATTAGTAAATTTTTTATATTTAGTTCCTTTTTGGTTCATTTAAAATTTTAGTGTATTCTCAATCAACAAAGTTATTGATAGTTAATGTCATTTGAATATAAATTGAGTTAATTCTCATAAAATGATGCAGAAGTTTGGTCTCATTATAGATTACTTATCAATATCTTTTTCATCCAAATACATAATTACTTATTTGAAAAAGCAATTTCAACATTTACAATAAATCTCCATTGGGTTATGGAGAAGAAGTTGATGCTTATTTGGCGACCGTAAAAAAATTGAATATATGGAGTGAGAAAGAAGAAGAATAGCTTACTTGCAGAGATTGATGAAAAATCAAACTACATATTCTGATGAGTTTAAAAACAGGGTGAATTGAGAAACACCAATAATCCACCCAGGGATAAGATGGATTAAGATGACTATGGTGAAATCACTATATATAAATGAAGAGGATTCCTCTATTGGTGAAGATGCTCCAAGTAAAAGTTTTATTGGATAAAACATTAAAGATGTAGATGAAACTTTTTTTTGTAGGGATTGCCTATTTGTTTTCTATTAAAAATATGCCTTCTCATTCTTCAGATGTTGGGGTTATTTGAAACAATTTTGATTCCAACCTACTATCAAAACTTATTTTGAGCCATAGACATTAAATTTTTTTTTTTGATTTATTTTTTAGAGTTAGGTCTTGAAAAAGGTAAAAAGTGGGTCAGGGTTGTGGTATCATGGGTCCCTTTAACATTTTTAAAACTTGGAAAAAAATACAACTTTTTTAAAACTACAACATGGTCCCTTTTTATATTTTTTTTTATTTTCAAAACATTTATTAAAATCATTTAATATTTTCAACTACACATTTCTCTCTCCTCAAAACCTTTCTTCTCCCGATTTTGGTTCCTATTTTTTCAAACAAAAAAATTTGGTCGATTCTTGCTTCCTCAGGCGAAATTTTTTTACTTTCTCTTGCTCAGGTAAGTGTAATTTTCTTTCCCAATCAGTTTTAGATCCATTTTAGTAATTTTTTTCGATGACGCTTCGTGTTGGGATTCTTTATTTTTGACAAAAAATGCACTGTTCTTCGTTGAATTAGTCAAAATTTGAGTGTTTTTAGTTAACATTGTCGATTTCGCATGTTTAATCGGGTTTTACTTTGGATAACGATTAGAATTGTTTTTAATTTTTGTAGTTATATTGTGTTTGATTTTGAATTTTTTGTACTGAATTGGACCCATTTTAATAGTGTTCTTACTGTTGTGAATTCCACTGTCAATATCTGATGAAGTTGAAACTTGATTTGCATGTTTGATGTGAGGCGTTTTCCCATTTTTCTTAATAGACCATAGATCGACCACTGCAGATTTATTTTTGCTGCATTTGTTCGTTTTTATTAATAGACCAGTGGTCGATAAATCGATCACTACAAATTTATTTTTTACTGTAGACGTAAATGGTGAGAAGAATTCATAGAGCATTTAAAAGGCCTACTTCCACTGCTTCTACTAGTAAGAGGCAAAAATCCAAAGAAGTTTTGAAAACTTTCAAGAGAAAAAAACCTATAGTCGATGAATCGGAGTTGAAAATCGAATAAAAAATCCTTACTGATATTTTCAAATATGATGAAAGTCGTGCACATGAGAGTGAGCATGCTGAGGATAGCAAAGGTAAAAGCGAGGGAGAAAGCGAAGAAGAAAGCAAAACTGATAGTGGGGATGATGAGGATAGGAGAGATAGTGGAGACAGAGAGGAGGATCCCCTATGCTTCCCAATTTGTGCGAGAGATATCTTCGTTGAGTTGTACGGTCTAATAATCTGGATGGATGATCTTGGCTTTTTCTTACAAAGATTTCTGTGAGAGCAAGAATGACGGTGTATCGTGAGTTTAGATGGGTTCTTGTTGAAAAAAAGTTGTATTGTGATTTTAAGAAGACATGTTTCAGACACTTGAGGCATATGCCAGAACATTTTAAGTTTAATGGACAGATGGTTCATTATATGTTGCTTTGACGTATAAAAAATTAAAAAAAATTATATGAAATTTGATTTTGTGTGAACGGTAAGCCAGCTTGTTTCGACTTAAAAAAATTTGCTTTGATTACGGGGCTGAATTATTCAGCATATCCCCGTGAATCAAAAATGAACAAAGACCTTCAAAATGGAGAAAGCTTTCATTTTAAGATGACGAAGAACAAAAGCATTACTGCTGCAAAGTTGATTATCCTGGTGAAAGGTAATAGGCTAATTAATCAACAAAAATTGAAGTGTGCTTTGATTTGGTTTGTGCATGCGATGCTGCTGGCAAAGGACCCGTCAAAGAAAGTGGATTCGGACCACATCAAGATGGTGGCTGATTTAAAATTCTTTGGGTGGTATCCATGGGGAAAAAATTTCTTTGAGGTGACCTTGACCTATTTGAAAAAGAAGACTAATCTGACCAAGTAGAAATAAGCTTTTTCAAGAGGAATAATGCATCGTACGCATTATTTGGCTTTTCCTGCATGTTTTTGGTATTTATAATCTACCATCCTATTGATTTATTATAGACTCCTGCATATTTATGCAATAATACATAGACACTGTAGACTTACTTATGCTTCTATTGATTGCAGGTTTGGATATATGAGGCCCTTCCTCATCTGGGAAGGTATGCCGGCAAGTCGTTGGATTCTCCCTTGCCCATTTCTCGTCTTCTTCGATGGAACATGTCAAAGTGCGATAACATAATAGAAGGTGACCCATTGAAGTACAAAGAAAACATCACAAAGGTAAAATTATACTTATTATGATATGATACTAATATTATTATATTAGTGAATGTCGTATAATTTTTTTTGTAGATTGTACACCCGTACCTTACCCCTATTATTCATGAGATGGAGCAGAGATACATGAAAACTTTTAAGCCATACACAGACGAAGTTAAGGATACGTCCATCGATACGTTAAAGGCACAGCTAAAAGGCGTGGCTGTCCTGACTTCATCAGCAAAGGTTATGGACGAAGATGAAGATTTGGGTGGCCACTGTTATGTTCCAAGTACACCACGCGCTTGTGATCATGCTGGTTCAAGTGGAATCAAAACCTCACTAAACGCTTCTAATGATGATGACCTATGCGAGCGTGTTACTTTGCTTGAGAAAAGTCTACTGAATATTACTTCTTTTTTTAGAGATGAGAGGTTGGGGAGAATCGAGAAAAATAAGAAGAAGCAACAAGAAGAAGGTAAATTAATTTATTTTTTACTCTTTCAATTTAATTTTGTTGCATAAATTTTGTAATTCTTTCAAAATAATACAGTGCACCTGGACAGTCCCCCTCGTAGCTGGCATCAAGTAAACCTCGAAGAACTTGTAGTCACAGTGACGGACATGGCTACAGTAGATGAAAAAGGTAAAGAAGAGAAGAAAGAAGAAGAACGAAAGAGGAGAATGCATCAGATGAAGAAGATGCAAAAGAAGAAAAAGAAAAAGATGAGGAGATGACAACCGAAGCAGAGGAAGAAAATGAGGAGAAAACAAAAGAAGATGATGAAAAGAAATCCGAAGAAGAAGAAGAAGAAGAAGAAGACAAAAATGAGAAGAGAGTTGAAGAAGAAATAGTAGTTGAAAAGGAGGTTGAAAATATTAAAGAAGAGAAGAAATTACTAGAAGAAGAAGAGAAGGAAAATGAGAAGAAAAACGTTGAAGAAGAGGAGAAAAAACATGAAGAAAAAGAAGTGGATGTGATGAGCATTGTTGCAGAACTCAATCAAGAAATAAGTAGTTTTGTTGATTTGGAACAAACAATTTTCTTAATGATTTTTTTTTTTTAGTGATTTTTTATTTTTGGATAATTGAATTATATATATTTGACATGTTAATGATGACATTTACTAATGAAATAATGTTCAGTTATTCCATTGTCTCGTTAGATTAAACAGCTGGTTGTATTGCGTTACCAGTTCAGCTGTTTTTCTAATTTATAGTGGTTAATTGAAAACATAATCGAAGTTGTTCTCTATAATTAGTAGACTTAACATACTATCGATTGAGTAATTCATATATTTATTTACCGTAACTATCATGGTTTATAGAGGTCTATGATAAAAGACAGACATAATTCTCTATTAATTATCGATTACACCCAGGATTGACTTAATAAACCTCACATCTATTATTCAGTTTTCTATATCCCTATTACACCTTTCTTGAAAGACAACAACAATAACAAACCATACAATAAATTTTTTAGGCCTTTCTCTTTTTCCTCAGCCAAAACCATCCTTTTCTTTACTCGATCCCTCTCTATTTCGACTTTTTTAGCGATCCTTTTAAGTAATTCCTTTTCTCTTCGGCTTCTTTTATCAATGTCATGAGTAGATATCTATTTCCTTCGGATTCCCAAAGCCTTTGGAGTATATAAAACATGAAAGCGCCTAAAAATTTTTATGTCGATGGGCTGCTTGTCGGTGATTCTTAGTCAAACCACTTAAAAAAAGAGCATTTTTCATTATCCTTTCCAACCACATAGTTAAAGAATTTTCGATCTGGATTCCAATTGGTGCGAGACGTCTTAAAAACAGTTGGATTTCCACAATGACATATGTAGGACACTTTTGCATTTGATTTTTGGGATGCTTAAGACACTGTAGTTGTTAACAAAAATTAAATCCAAAAAAAAAAAAATAAGAGTGTTAACAAAAAAATAGCCTTCCTTTTATAGAAGAAAAAAGTGAGATATTATCATTCGGTGTTGATTTGACGTGTACTTTATGATCGTTGTAAAAATCTGACGTTTTTATTTTTTTTACTACTGGTCTTGTTTCATTGACCTTATTTATAATCGATGCCTTCTCAGGTTTTTGGTAGATGATTCATCAAATAGATAGACAGTCTAGAATATACTAGGAGCTAATTCCTTAATAACTGCACTAGACTATGATACTTATTCATAGACCATAACTAACACATAATTTGAGAATTTTTTTTTAATCAATAAAATAATAAATAATTGGATTTTATACAATTAAAGGAGCTTGAACAAGTCACATGATCGTATGAGAGTCCATGTAAATTGGATAAGGTGATCAATGATGTGTGAGGATGGGTAGTGGATGAACAACAAACATACATGGGAAAATGTTTACCCAAAGAACAAGTATGTTGTGGAGAATTCATTTGTTCAACCACAACTCATCACCTCACATATTTGATCACCACTTTGAATTTATGTGGACTCTCATACGATCACATGACTTGTTTAGGCTCATTAGATTGCATAAAATTCAATTATTGATTATTCTATTAATTAATTAATCCTTCTCAAAATATGTGCTAGTTATGGTCTATGAATAAATATCATAGTCTCGTTATTTATTTGTGGAAGTAGTTAGGAGCCAATACCAGACTATATCAGGTCGAATACAAAACTAATCATAGTCTATCATAGATTTTGTACAACTCCATTAATACATGCACTAGACGATGACACATATTTATAGACCATGGCTATCACATATTTTGAAAATGATTATTTAATTAATAAAATAATAAGTAATTGAATTTTATTCTATTGAATAAGCCTAAACAAGTCATGTGATCGTATGAGAGTCCACATAAATTGAAAGTGGTGAAACAAGATGTGAGGTGATGAGTTGTGGTTGAACAACCAACATTCTTAGGGCAGTATTTACCAAAGCACAAGTATGTTGTAAGGAATTCATTTGTTCATCCACTACCCATCCTCACACATCATTGATCGCCTTATTCAATTTACATTGACTCCCAGACTATCACATGACTTGTTCAAGCTCCTTTAATTGCATAAAATCTAATTATTTATTATTTTATTGATTAATTATTTCTTTTTTTTTCAAATATGCTACTAAGGTCAATAAACCAATACGATATATTATTGACAAGGCTTACAGTCTATGAAATTTACTGAACACAATCGATGAACCAGTATTATTTAACGAATCGATTATTTATTTTTTCGAGCATAGACATTGAGATCAGTATCGAATAAACCCATTGAATTTTCATTATATTTTGTATAAATCAACATAATCACGGATAGACTAGATTAGTTGTCATTAACGTATATGAATTAATTTGACATCTAACAACAGTCTCGTTCATCTTCTACTCTGATCTCATGCGAAAATTCTAAAAAGGAACATATTATAAAATTACAGTAGAGACCAATGCAGGAAACAAGAATTAATTTCACATTTCACAACCGTTTGATTCATCTTCTAATATCCAAAATTGCAAAAAATTAAATCAGAACAAAATTGCAAAATTTAAATATAGACGAATGTAGAAAACAAACATATTTCATTAATAATTCGTTGCAATGATGGTGTAGAACTATATTTACAGCCAAAACAACAAAAAAAGCAAAAGGAAGAAGCTTTCATCTAATATTCCCAACCATGAAAGCTTCTCCTTGCAATGAACTTAAAACAAAAAAAATACAACTGAAATTAAAAAACTAATCTAAGGGGATGGTGTGTGTGTGTGTGTGGGGGGGGGGGGGGTGATCATCTCCTCCGGCTCTATATTGAGCCGCTCCACAATCTTCTATAAAAATGGGCAATCCATTGGAGTTCGCGGTGTAGGTGCACCATGTCCTATCCCAGTCCATAGAACAGCTGGTTGAGGTCATTGCGGAGGAGGAGTAGGTCGTAGTTATGGTGGCTCCTCCTTCTTGATCTCAAAGGAATGCCTGATATTTTGTCAATTAAATGTGATTTGAGTTGATGAAGATGAATTTTGGTGCAGTAGATGGGTTTTTATATAGACTAAAATAAAATCGTTTAGTCTTCTCACCCATGGTTGGTAGATGCGTGAATGGTGGAAATCGAAGAGAGGTAGCGTATACCCAATCGACGTAATGTCTGATCGTACGTGCAATAACTTTTTTGATGTGCAATAAATGCTCAAATATTCATCTGTCTCTTTGAATATTTAGGGTTTTATATTGGATCGATGATAAATCATGTTGTAACACCCCAAAAACGGGTCCCGAGGCGTCACTTGGTGCTTAGGATAACAAGTGATCCCAAGCTAACCCTTCTAATGGTATACTTATAAGCAACTAAATAAAATACATAAATCTGAACTAAATCAGCGAAAACATAAAACTTCTCTGAACTCGATCAATACAAATCTGAATTTACAAGATTACAACTTTGCTTTTAACAACAAAACTGAAATTAAATATATTAACACTACTGACTGTCTATGAAGCCTCTACTAGTACTAACTATAGGTAGCCAGGTCATGACTCCCAACTATCCCAACTTAATACGACTGAATAAAGAAAATACAATACTTCTCAAACTGTATAACTGACTCGAGCCCTTGAATCAAAAGGACTCATCACCTGTTGATTGAAAGCTACGAACTGACTGAATATGGTATATGCGCTACAACTTGTACCTACATTATGAGACAATGTAGCACATAGACACATATGTGGATCAGTACTTTGAGGATGTACTGAGTATATGGGGGTGTATGCAATAGTTAAATAATATCATCAATCTTTATAGAAATTATGCACGCTGGCATAAATGACTCACATAGCTTGAGAAAAAACTAAAATCTAAATCTCATAACTCATGAATAAGGAAACATGTAGTATAAATCTCATGAGTCATTACACCTTATTCTAAAATCTGTATCCTCTTCTTGTTCTCAAATCTTGTCAACTAGATGAAATCATAAAATAATAACTTTTAGAAAATACACTTTAATCTTATGGAAATAAGGGGCTTTTTCTGAAACATAAGAATTATAACACTTTAGGAAACATAGGACTTGAGACTCAAAGACTTGGGAACTTTAAGACTGTAACACTTTTAGAGACTTTGGGACTTAAAACTTTGGAAATCTTAAAATATTAACTTTCAAAATATATGCTAAGACTTTAAATCTATAAAGTATTTAAAGAGTAGGGGTCTTCTTTGGGAGGTTCTTCTAACCGACATTAAACATTTAAGCTGAGATGGAGTCCAACGTCTTACCCACGTTGGGGAGAGCTATTCTACCCTTGCCATCATAATAGAACCTTAACTTTAGTGATCATTATCTCGGCCTTGGGCCCATAAATCTCAATCCTACGGCGGCATGTAGTTCTGGGGCATAAGACCTTAGAATCATACCTAACTCGGTGCTAAATACTACTCCTATACCTAGGCTCAAAACTATTAGGAAATCCACCTTAAAATAACATAAAGGTTTATAATAAAAACCGATTACGCTTCCCTTTGCTATAAATTATGAACTATATGAATAATATGGATTCCTTATTTTAGCTTAGGATCAAAAGATCAAATCTTATATCTTGCATTTATTCTTACATGCACATTGCCAATCACCAATATGCTTTAATATCTATCATTCCATATAGGGGGTTGCATAGGTATAGGTGATGACTATGACTTATGGTGTGTTGTATGTGGATTAAAACTTTTGAGTCTGGGTCAGTGGGGGTATGTGATAGGCTCATCAAGGTATTTGGTTGCTTAGAATAGCCGATTACTTGCACTGTTATTAATACTATTATTATCATTGTTATGATCATTATTTTGGCTATTTTATGACAAAATGGTTGTTGATTTGGTATCAAGATTTGAGTTAGGATTCTAGCTCTCCTATCTATGATTACATTATTATGAATAATTATGTCATGAATAGACACATGGATTAGAAATCCTGAGTACACTAACACTAATTTCTGCTAGGATTATGAGATCTTAAAATGAAGACATGATGATTTAGGCTATACTTCGAGTTGACCTTGTTTTTGTGTTTATATATGTATAGCTAACTATATGTAGCTATGGTGTTACCGTATATCCCTTCCTCCAGTTATTCGGATTGTACATTCATTCCTTGGCCTTAATACTATTATATATCCCTTTTGGCCCCTTATTTATATATTGGCCAGGGATATATGGTACTTTCTTAAGCCTTATTATGCTAGTCTCTTGGACGTACATAAGACAGTTTATCCTTATTATCTTAATTAGACTACTTATGTTATTACTGGATACTTGGGTGTAGTTTTTATTCTATTTATTTATTATATATCTGCAGTATCTTTGGAGCTCTGCTGACAGTTTCCTACTCAACACCACATGTTTGGTACTCATACTATACTTCTGCATCCTATATATTATAGTATGGATTATCACTGTGGATGCGTACATCGTGCGGAGCAGCCATGGTTCAGCGACTTGATTAAGCTCCTAATGTTTGGAGTATTACTTTCTTCTCTCTTTGTATTAGCCTAGTTTTTATGTTGTATTCAGAGATTGTTGCATCTGTATATTCATTTAGTACCTCTTTTATATCTTTGTTATGTTAGAAGCTCTTATATTGATACCACCATGTTTTGGGACTTTATTATGTATTTGATCTGTTATTACATCTTTAATGCATTCTTTCTGTTATCTCTTTGGATAGTCCGTTACGAGCCATTCTGGACTATGAGTTATGCTTGCCTACTAGTGGGTTATAGTAGGTGCTATTATAACCTGAGAAATTAGGTCGTGACAAATTAGTATCAGAGCCTACATTTTATCAGTGTGTTAGTACAAGAGCTAAGTGTGTAGTAGATTCTAGTTGATCGGTGCAGAGATGTTCATAACCTATCTTTGTGAGGATACACAGACATTCTTAGGAAATTCACTTCTTGACTCCTTATCGTGTGTTCACATTTCTATAGCCTCAAGCACATTTTTATTCTATCCCAAATGGATGAGCAAGATAGTCAATGGATGCACTAGACTTTACTATGCATTTTGGTACAGCATTGGACTAGAGAGTCAGAGATGGATATTAAAGTTCTTCAGCATTAGCCAAAGGGTTCTGGGCCAGTTCAGGCCCAGTTGAGCTCATGACTGCTTTAGCCCTTTGAAGTTCAACATTGGGAATCTTGAGTATGTTGCAAACACCTTATAGTTAGGGATATAATCTGATTCATTGAGTAATTCTTAGGCAAGAGTTGGATCTATTAGTGTTTATCATGGTTCTTTACTAATTTTTTACTATGAGATTGGATTTATAGAGTGGGCTAGGCATTTTTCAATTCTATATCCCTTAGAGCAGGACATAGTGCATGAATTTATTATAGGATTTATATTGCTACTCAATTTAGTGTTGGAGCACTTGATAGAAGCTGGGTCTTCCTTCTCTCAGGCATTTAAGAGCCACAAAGAGAGCATGTTTGAGACTTATAGAGGTGGTGGCATGAGGCCATTCCATCGGTATAATGCTATTGGTATTTTATTTGGGAGTGGGGATCTTTCTAATAGAGTTCAACATCACTTGTATTCTATCAGCTCTACGCAGATAGTATTTTAAATTATGAGTGGTTTTTAGGTCAATCGCGGTGATCATTTTAGACCATAATATGTTGTACCTCAAGGTATTCTAGATATTTTTTAGTGGTTGTGAGATGGGATGTTTGTCTATAGAGAGTACCCGATGAGGGATTATTGGTCATTTAGCTTATTCAGATTAACCTCATGATATGGTGACACCTTCAGTTAGAGATTGTGTGCTTGGCACCTCATTAAGATGGTCTATTCGAGTTTGGGCCTATTAGGATTTACTCACCCTTAGATCCATTGGCATATGGTTGTAGATTTCACCATGATCGGTGTACCTTTATTTCACTGCATTTACCTTTTTATTGTGTGTATTGGGGTCTTCATACCCATTGATGATTATATGCCTTGATGTATTCATATTGATTATTGTGTGCCCTATTATTGAATTCATAATTATATGACTACTCCCATGGTTTATTTCTATTAGTAGTGAATGAGGTAGGTTTGTATTGATATTTACTCCTTATGGGTGTAGAATTTAGGTTGAGTCCTATTTATTTGGCACATTGACCTTATTGTGGCCCTTTAGTGGTACATGATATTGATGTTCATTTTGTTACCGCGTATTCATTATATTGATGTTGATATTGTTGTTGCTATTGCTAACATTGCTTGAGGTTATTGATGTTATTTGATATTATTACTTGATGTAATTGATCCTCGTTGGGTAGCTGTATTGACTAGTGTTATCTAGCTAGAATTATATTTTTTTACAATTCTTATTCAATGGCGTGAGTAGCTATAGCCCAATTTGATACTTTCTTTTCTAAAGCGAGGCGACGTTGATTGTTTCCCTTTTGGTTAATTATGTTAGATTGATTCAGAAATGTATTATCACATTGAAGGTAGGTTGACCTACCATGGTTCTGTATCGTTCTTGAGTTGGCAATTTATTATATTGCTCTTCATTGAGTTTGAGACTCTTAAATTTGACTCCTGTATGCGAAAGTTGTCACTTTGGCAATCTCTTTCTATATGGCTTGTTTTTTAGCTTGACTAATTTAGGTTTTATTCTTTGCTTGTGGCTATTTTATTATTTGATAGTGGGTTGATATTGATACAGAGATGTCTTAGATTTATCTCTTAGATTTGTTGGGTTCATCTCTATATGATGGTTTTTCTTTGTTCTTGGGGTGAAGTTGGATGCCCTATTTTGCTGTGATATGGTTCTTGTCTAAAATTAAGTTAGAGAGTTAGACACAAGTGATAGTTCCTGTGATTGCTTCTTAATTGGAAAGTTTGAAGATGAGGTTGATTTGGAGACAGGTGATAGTTTCTATGATTGTTTCTTGAGTTGGCAAGTTGGAAGTTTTTCATCTTAAGTTGTTTCATTCATTTTTTTTATAGTGGCCTTGACCATGGTATTGGTGCTGAGATTCTCAGATGCTGTACTCAGCGTGAGTAGTATGGTTGAGTTGGAGTCAGCATGGCTTACTTCTCGATTGATTGGACATCCTAGAGTGGATCGTTCAACGATGAGTAGTTATTCCTTGATCATCTGGTTTTTAGTTTGATTACCATCTAGACTAGCTGTAGCATTTTCATAGATTGTATTCCTTAGTTATCTTTATTTACGTGCCCAGATAGTGCCTTATGAGCTTATTCTCATGATTTTCTCATGAACTTTTAGAAGATTAGTTTTAGTTCTTTAAGTTCTCGATGATGAGATTATGCGGATAGGGCTTAGGTGATTTTTCTCCTCATTTAGAGTAGATAACAAGTGTGGATTGGTAAAAGAAGGTCATATTTGGATTCAACGTCCGTGGTATGACTCATGCCTAGGGTTGGTTTTGTCTTGGATGAGCCTTTGATTTATTTATCTGGATGTCGAGATGGTATCAGTGTGTTGTGGTTTAAGTTTCCATGCATCAATCTTTTTCAGTTTAGTTGGTTGCCAGCTGGTTTTTAAAGTTGAGTTTTCGATTTTTAGAAGTGAAATGAGAAGGGTGGTTGAAAAAGGGACACCTGTGGAAAAATCCCTAAAAAGTATTCTCTCTTCTTAGATGTTATCTGGAAAGTCATGCTCGAGCATATAGGCCCAGTACTTCATCCTTTTAAGCTTTTAGGATCTTTCTATCCGTTAACCTTCGAGGATAAAAGTCCTTTTAGCAGTGGCTATTATAATGACCCTTCAGGTTATTTTTCATATTCTTGCTTATTTTTGCCATTAGATCTTTCCTATAGCTGCCCTTATTCATTTATGACTTGCTGGGACTGACAGTTTGGTTATCAGGCAGTTCGTTTGGTCTTTAAAGATAATTCCCTGTCTAGAAGTGTTTGTTAGTTCCGAATGCCCACTGGGCTAAAACTTAAGTGAAATGATATTAGATGAAAATTTTGACTGTGCCAGTAGCTCTAAACTATCGATATTAGGTTAGTTAGATCTTTGGTTTGGGTCTCGATGCACCCAAGCTCATTTTGACCTGCACGTTGAAAAGTTGGAAAATTAATAATTTAGGTGTGAGACCCATATTTTGTTGAAACGACCGTAGATGGAAGATCCAACTTTGCCATTGCATCTGAAATATCAAATTTAGTGTGGTTACATAGTTTATTATCGTATATCAAATTTTGAATGAGTCCCAAGGCCTTAGTAGAAACTTGGAAATTTTATGTTTCAGCTTTCAGCTGAGGTCTGGTGCCATGGCAATCACACCCCAGGCTTGCGATCGTACCTTAGTGTGTATAGGGGGTATTGCAATCGTACAAGGGTGTGTTGCAATTGGAATATCTGGTTTTGACACCAGTGAGTGTGATTGTGGTCTACATGTTGCGACTGCAATATTTGATTACCTGGTATGGGTATAAAAAGGCCCCTTAGGCTGCCTTTTGTCAATTTCTCACCCACTCTCTTGAAAACAAAAACCCTAAAGAGTGTGGTAACTCAAAATTAAAAATTTTGGGTGACTGTAAGATTGATTAACACCTATCATCACGAATATCTTTGAATCTAAGGTAAGATTTCATCCCTTTCTTAATGAATTTCTTGGTCCTTGACCCAAAACCTAAAATAGATCGAGGACTTGATTTAACCCCAAATTAGCTTGATATTTACCCATTCTTGAGATTTATGATTCCTTGATCTTGTATGAATGTTGCGTTGACCTCAAAAATGTGATTTTGGTTAGTGAGACCCATTTAGGGTTTTTAGTGTTGTTTTTGGACCCGAAACACAATGGTGCAACATGAGAATTGTTATTCTTGTCTTGATGAGTAGATTACGATTTTGATAGCATGATGGCATTTTGTGATTGTGAAGTGAAGATGGATGTTTGGTGAATGATGTAAGGATTTGTGGTTCGATCTTGAGATAAGACTTCTATACTCTTCTCAGTAAGATGATGCGTGTTATATATTGTGTGTTAATGTGAATATTAAGTTTGATTATGGATAAAATGACTTGGTTTTTAATATTGAAGTTTGGGGATTAGATTAGAGTTTTGACCCATAAGTTGAAATGTTTTATCCTTGGTTGAATGTTATTGTCTTCTCCCTAGATTGAACTAATTCATAGAATGAATATGATATAATGCTAGGTTTGGGATGTGGTTTTAGCATTGGAGGCATGGTTAGTATATTTAACCCTATTTGGGCTGTTGTTAGGATCTTGAAATCATAATTTAGGTGGAGTTAACTTAACTACCCATGTTTCTACGCAGAATTCCTATCTTAGGATTGGTTATGGCTTACCTGACATCTAGAAGTTAAACTAAATACCTTGGGCTAGTTTGCGGTATAAATTTCCTAAATATGGAAATTACGGATTGGATGTGGGTTCTTCCAGCCCACCTTAGTCTAATACTTCTGTTAGCCCTTGTGGACTTAGTTACGGATATTAGGTATGGTTGAGACTGTTGAAACTTTATTATAAGGTTGCTTCGTGACTTGATGAATGGTGATGGTTTTCCCCAGATTATGATATCTGTCCTATAGACATGAGATACTTATCGATATGTTATGCCTCATAAATACTAGCCAGGGATATACAGTATAGTGTTGACATTTATGAGTGTGTCTTGAATAGGATAGTTCATCCTTAATAATTTCTTGATACTTATTATATTAGTCTCTTGGACGTGTATAGAATATTTTATCTTTATTATCTCAATTGGCCTGCTTATGTGGTTGCTGGACACTTGGGTGTACTTTTTGTTCTTGTTATATGCTATATATATCTCCATTATCTTTTGAGCTAAGTTGGCAGTTTCCTACTGAGTACCATGTGTTTGGTACTCATACTACTATTCTACAACCTTCATATCATAGTATGGACTATCGCCGTTGATGTGTGCATCATGTGGAGCAGCCATGGCTCAGAGACTAGAGTGAGCTCTTGATGTTAAGAGTATTACTTTTCTCCTTCTTATGTACTAGCCTAGTCTCTATGTTGTATTCAGAGATGGTTGTATCTATATATTCACTTATTACCTCTTTTGTATCCTTGATATGTTTGAAGCTTTTGTACTGATACCACCAGGTTTTAGGACTATATTATGTATTTGATCTGTTATCACATCTTTACCGCATTATTTCTTTTATTTTTTGGTTAGTCCATTACTAGTCGTTTCGGGATATTAGTCCATCATGACCTGAGAAATTGGGTCGTGATAGTTTCTCTTCCCCAAACTTTAACTTTACATCGTGGTATTGATTTAATTGATTTTCATGTGATCTAAATTAGGGATCGAGGGGTTTTGGTGGTTACTGATTGAATTACTTGTCTAAAATTTTGAATTGATTATTCATAATTGGTGTATTACTTAAATGGTTTGGATGGAGGACATGGGTTTCCTCATATTGGATGAATTTTAGCTTGGAGATGCATGAACCTCAACCCATTTTGTGAATTTGATTTTAATTATGGATAATTGCATGGTTTAATTTGTTTTTGAACCCAGTGCATTGCATTAATGGATAATTAGATATAAAAATGGATTTGGATGACCTTGGTGGCCATAGTATGGATCTTAATGGAACTTAGGATCCAATTTTATTGTGTGAATTGGTTTGGCATGTAAAATTTAGCTTAAAAGCATATTGGTATGACGATACCAAGTGGTAAATGCCTTAATGAATGATTCTTCGGGTTAATGGTTGAAATTATGTGCTACATGGTTTTAATTTGGACTTAAAGGGGGTTATGTTGCTCGCCGTAGAGGTGGAGGTCCCGGGAGGGACCACTACTGGAAAACACATTTACCGGTGTGGGGGTCTGTATGACTGTGTGCATAGTTCACACATTATATATATATATATTTTGAATGGTTTGAGCCTCTGTGGCTTTGGCCCTTCCTTGAATTTTCCTTGTTCGTGTGGCTAACACGCAGCAGGACCTTTTCAGTAGGGGAGCGGAACCCATATAGCCCGTGGGTGCCCTTAGGATGGACAAAGCTATACAGTCCAGGTTAATGGTTTTAAAATGATCATGTTCATTACCCTTACCCTATCCCAAAATATTATATATGTATATATATATGTGTGCATGTAATTTTGATTGTTTTAGGACATATCATTATGTTAGCATTTTCTTTGAGTTACATGCCAGTGCTTGTCGCACTAACCGTCCTAGGATGCTATATCATTTCATGATGTAGGGTTCAAAGATATTTTTATTGCTGCTATGCAGCGTTAGGTAGATTAGTAGCATTTTGATCATAGTTGGGGGGCATGTCCCAACTTCATTTGGTATTCTGATTTTAGAGGCTATTGTGGATAGATGTGGGTTGTTTGTTATTGATTGACTCTTGGTTTTTATAGAGTTTTCTATTTATTTTTATTATTGTTTAATTGGATTTCACATTTATTATTATTATTATTATTATTATTATTGTGAACTTGAAGTTGGTTTAAGGGGGTGGTCTCTGATCCATGGTGGACTTGAGATATCATTCACGGCAAGGCCCTGGTTTGGGTTATGACAAGCTTGGTATCTGAGCCAGGTTTAGAGTCATTTGGTGTCTACAAAGCCATGTCAAGTAAAGTCCTTTATATGGGTGTGTAGCTCATCACACTTATAAGAAGGAGTCTATAAGGAATTTAGGAATGTTTCCCTTTCTTGTGTTCTATTTCGGGCTATAGAGTCTAGTATAGTCAAACTCTCTAACTCCTGGATTCAGCGTACTTCAAATTATGCCTCCCTAAAGATCTGACATTCGTAGAAACCCTACTGGGAACTCTGTCCTTCATGAGGACAATGTGGAGGGGACTCTCCATATGCATAGAGTGCAGACCCAGTCTAGGGTCCCTGCTCCTAATTGTGACGCTACATATAGAGTTCCACCAGTCCCCACTAGTCCTCTCGATCTTCTTGGGGTTGTGATGCTTATGATCAGCAGTCTCAAAGGGACATCTCTAATGCGGAGTTCCACTGGTCTATCCATTTGTTTACTCAGTTGGTGACTGATGAGTGGTAAATTTACCACTCATTGAAGCATAAATTTGTACACACTACTATGATTTAAAGGTGTTAATGAGACGAATTTGTCATTTGGATGCACTAATTCCCATGTTTTCAGGTATATAGGTAATGGGAAGAAAAAAAGTGAAATGAGCTGAAAAGAGATCAAAAAAGGAAGAGTTAGTGAAAAAGCTGGAAAAAACATGAGTAGCAACTGAACCTCACTTACCACAATCATGGTCTGAGGGTCGCAATCGCGACAAGTCAATATTAGTCAAGATGGAGATCGCAATGGGCTCACCACGATCGCAATTGAATAGAAAGTAGCCCAGCGGCAGATTTTTCATTTCCCACAGTTTTTTCCAATTCTATATCGGACGAAAACCCTTTCACTTTTTGGGGAGCACCAACTAGATTTTAAAGTTTTTGCTTAGTAAAAAACTACTAAATTGGGCAAGAATATTGTGGTTAATTTTTTAATTGAGTTTAGTTATAATTGAAGTTAAATTGAAGAATTCTCTTGTTTGTATCTTCAATGGAAGCTTGGAATGACCATTTTGGTTTATTTCTTTCCTTAAACTTTATGAGTAGCTAAATATCTATCATGGGATTATGTTTAAATAGGGTGTAAATATGTATGGGTTTTGATTATTAGTGTAGAATATTGGTTAATGATGTTGGGTTTCACTAATATTTGCTTGTTGAGTGGGAATTTGGGGGTGAAAACCCCAAATTCCCAAAATCTCATATCATCTTTGAAAGAGGGATATGGGTATGCTTATGGATCCTATATCTTCTTTGAAAGAGGGATATAGGTGACAAGGTATTAGTGAACATTAATTAGACATTAGCTTAATCCTTTAGATTGTCTTAGAAATAGGGATGGATGGTGAATTTTCTATGTCTAAGTCATCTTCCTAGAAATAGGGATGCCCAATTTAGGTTTTTGGTGGATTAGTTTGCCACATCCATGAGGTATCCGAAAGGGTCCATGGGTGATATTTTTGGTGGTTGGTTAAAAAAATAGCATCAGAATCCCTAACCTAGCCTACCCATATAGTCATTAACTAGACTTTGCATTTGATTATCATGAACCCATGCAATATTTGCCCCTAGGAACACATAATCCCAAGACCATCTCCTATTGTAATATTACCTACACTTGTTGATTTTAATTGGTAGTTTCAGTAGATTTTGTTAAACAACCTTTCAATCCAACCAACCCCCCATTTTAATTGATGTGTTTCATTTTGTTTACATTACGGGTATATCTTTAGTAGCTATTAACATCCATAAGATTTGAATACTAATTCCACTTCTCAAGGATTTGACTCCAACTCAAGTTGGGTTATTATATTTGACAACGATTTTCTTGCCCATAAATCATGGAGTAAGTTGAGCGTAATCAAAATAGCGCCGTTGTCGGGGAGTGAAACTTAGTTTTTGCTTTTGCGGTGTTGATAATAGCTTTGAGTTTACCCATAGTGGTTGTTATTTATTTTTGTTGTTGTTTTTTATTTTTTTATTTTTAGGTGATTCAATATTGTCCACATCACAATAAGTGATCATTCAAGTAACGTCGGGACCTTGGATAGGCCTCTTCATGATGTGGAGTAACTCCATGATGTCGGACGTGCGAGTACTATCCGTATCCTACCTAATCAAGGGAATAGTATTTTCAATGTCATGAGTGTTATGTTGCATATTCTTCAAATGAAAGGTCTCTTTGGGGGTCAAGCTCATAAAGACCTAAATTTTTTCTTGAAGAATTTTGTGGAAGTGTGTGACCCCTTCAACATTGCTCGCATCTCACAAGAATCCATATGATTGCGCCTCTTTCAATTTTATCTAATGGATAAGGTGGTGTTATGGCTACAATCTCTTTCCGCTGCATCAATCACATTGTGGTCCGAACATACCGATGCTTTCTTAGATCTATAGTTCCCACCATCAAAGATGTTGTAATTGCGTGATGTAATTACAAACTTTCGCCATTTGAATGGAGAGCCTCGATATGAGGTATGGGAGATATTTAATTTAAAGCTTGTGCAATGTCCCACCATGAGGTTCCAGAGAATATGCTTCTCCAAATTTTATACCGGGCTTTAGATCAACTAAATAAAACCTTAGTGGATAATGTGGCTAGAGGGTCACTTGTGAAGTTATCTTATAATGTAGCTTTAAGATTGATTGAGGAATTCACAAAGAAAAATAGGTGGTGGCATACTCGGGACACCGAGGTAGCTAAAGGGTCCCTAACCACCTCTTATGTTGTTAAAGAGCAAAGGAAGAAAGAAAGAGGGAGGAAAACATGGCAAAAATGATGACAAAATTAGAACTCTTGATGAAGTATGTAATGGGTGCACCCAAAAAATGGTAAATGTTGTTCCATTCAAGGTATATGATGAAGAAGACACCAAGAGGCTTGATGAAGAAATTAAGTACTTGGCTAGCTATCCAGGGGGTTCCCGCATAATCTTTTAAAGGCAAGGTGAGAGCCAAGGTTTGATCGATCATGAAAGAGAATGAGGATAGCGTGATAGGGATACAGATCATGATTAGAGGGACAAAGAGATGGGGATCAATATGTGACCCCCCATGACCGAGTAAATGGAAAAGAGTCCAATTTCGTTAATCTCAAAAAATTCAAGACTGAGGATGTATTAGCAAGAATATTGATGAGAGTGGAGGGAACGTACAAGATGGCCTAAGAATTAAAAGGTGACTTTTCTCAAATCAACTAAATAGTTGTATCACACTCCGCCTCAATCAAATAACTGGAGACTCAAATTGGCCAAATCTCCACTCAACTCAATTCTAGACAAAAGAAGGGGTCTTCCTAGTGATACCCTTTTGAATCCAAAAAATGATGTTCAAATATTAGCAATCATCACTAGGAGTGGAAAAACCCTCAGTGATCATCTGGGTGCATTTGAAAAAGATACAAATATTGAGCAAACAAATATGAAGAAGGAGATGCAGTGGATTCAAATAAGGAGGTTCCAAAGTCTCAAGAAAGGGATGAAGAAGAAACAATGATAATGGAATAAATGGTTGATAAAGGGGGAGATGCTAAGGTAGTTGAGAATGATGAACCGCAAAGTGATCCATTTCCTACCATGAAAGTTCCTCCCCGATTCCCTCTAGGACTCAAAAAGAATGAAGATAATGTAAAATTCAAGTTGTTCCTTGCTAAGCTTAGAAATCTTTTAATTAATATCCCGTTGCTATAGGTCATTAAAGATATCCCGGGATATGTTAAGCTAATGCAGAATTTGATGTCAAAGAAATGTCTTATTGATGGAGAAACTATTGAAGTTACCCATGGGTGTAGCGCTATTATGACAAGCACTATAGCGGAAAAAAAGTAGGATCCCAGAGCCTTTACAATCCCTTGCACTATAGGGAAACACAAGTTTGATAAAGCCTTGTGTTACCTTGGTGCAAGCATCAATATCATGCCCTATTCAATATATTAAAAACTTGGTTTGGGCATTCCAACTCCAACAATAATGAGGCTTTTGATGGTGGACCAGTCTATCAAAAAGCGGTTGGAGTTTTGTTTAACATTATGGTGAAGGTGGATCATTTTATTCATCCAGCGGACTTCATTTTTTCTTTATTAAGAAATCAACCAAGAGATTCCTATTATTCTTGGGAGAAATTTCGATCCAAAGCGATAAAGTGTTCTTTCACGTATGTAAGACAAAGAGAAAACCCTTGGAACTACAAGTGGTGTCCATTATTGATGTAGTGGACATGGAGGTAGATGATGGATCCTTCAAGGATTCACCTTGAAAGTTGAAGAGTGTTGTGTTGCGACGATAGGAAGTGGATAGAGGCAACCTATCAATGCCACGAAGGTGGCCCGTATCCTTTGAATTTTGGTTGTTAGAATAGATTTCATTTTTGTTTGTAATTAATCCATGAAATTAAGATACTATGAGATGTTTTGAATGAGGTTGAGAAAAGGGGAAGTATGGTGCATTTGAGTAATGGGATGAATAGTTGAAAACATGGGAGCAAAAATAGCCTCAATTATTATAATTGATATGGGATAGGGTTCGTAATCGTGATGACATGGGTTTCACGATCGTGGTCCCCCGATCACTATCGTGATCTTGACTATTTCAAAACCCTAACAGTCGCACCCCCACCCATTTTTCTCTTCAAACGTTTTAAAATTTTCTCTCAATTTGCACTCGTTTTTGGTCATATTATGAGCATCCAAACTATGCATTACATCTCTCTTTGCATCCCTCAATCGGTATGTGCTTCAAATTATTTTTATGCATATGTGTAGGCTTTAGAACTCATGGCTTAGGATTGGCCTAAAATTAAACTTTTCATGCTAAATTTTGTGTTAATTGTGCTTGTGTGGTGTGGTTAGATGTGGTTATTAGTGTGCATATATTTCGAGAAGTCTTGTGTACCCAAACATGTTTAAAATGATAGAAATAGATTGTGCTAAACAAGTGTTTGATTAAATGCTTGAATGACTTCCGTAATAGTTTTCATATGTTCTAAGGGCATGATCGAACACCTAGGGACTATGATTTATGTTTATAATGTAAAATCTTTGTTGTGGAACACAGATGGGCTTTGAAATTGGAAATTTAGAATTTCAAGAAGTTGATCAAACTTGCCTTAATTACCGCAATCGCGGTCTAAGGGTCACAATTGCTGTAACACGATCGTGAACATATCATTCCGATTATAATAATTGAGAGTATGATATTGACCAGTCTTAAGTATTGTGATCGCGATGCAGGCAGACCGCGATTGCAATAACTGAGACCAGTCTGATAGACTGGTCCAAATCTTTAATTTTGAATTTTAAGCTTGTCCATGCCCCATTAAACCTTCCTTCAGTGCAATCAAGTTAAATAACACATTTTTCTCACGTTTTTATTATAAACTAATGCCTTGTTTGTGAATCCCAGTTACAAAATGGCCGGCTATGATAACCACCATTTTATGGCCTCAAAATATGAGGTGGCATACTATGAGGACCTTATGAGAAAGAAGCTACTACCTGAGAGGAGGAACTTACTGGAAAAGTGCTCGAGAAATTCTCGACCTTCTATGATATGCTGGAGACCAAAGAATGGATTTTCTTGGACTCAGAGCTATGCCAAGCAAATGAACACTGTGTGAGGGAATTCTACATGAATCTCAGCATAGTTTATCTCTCTAACCCTAACCCAGTAGTAAAAATTGGGGCAAAGAGGTTCGTTTTAGGGTAGAGCGAATTAATAGAGTTTATGGGTTGGTTAATATTGACATGAGTAGCTACGAGGCCAAGGATTATGCTTCTGGGAGCTGGATGGCTGGGCATCTATGCCCGGGGAGGGAGGTTCAATAAGTCACCACTAAGATAGGGATCCTGATGAATAAATTCACAATCAAAGCAAAGATCTGGATGACCATTATCTATAGCAGAGTCTCCCCCTCTACCAACCTGACATATGTCCCAAATATGTATGCTCAGTTGGCGGCCTGCCTGTTAGACAACATTTATTTAATGCTGGCCGATTTGTGATCATAGAGATTCAACATTATAGGAACAAATGGGTGCCCATACTTTTGTTTTTATTATTGATCACTGAGTTGTGTAAGCGATTTGAGGTTGATGAGTTCCCAAAAGATAGTTGGGTCTTTCCCAAGACTCTTATCTACCCATTGAAGATTCGAGGAGTGGGAGCTCTTGGTAAAAGCAAGAAGAGAAAAGTTAACTTGGGGAATTTAGTAGAGGATGATGTGGATTAATACATGACATCTATAGAAGGTCCATTTGATGATATCTAAGGCAAGATGAAAATGATCAAGGAGTTAGTGTCCAAGCTCCCTCAGGGGTTAAAAGAGTCTTCCACCACCCTTCATTCCTATTTTTCTCAGTCTGACTATGAGATATATCTATAGGATCAGAAGAAGAAGGGGGCTACTATTTCTAGGATTTAGAGGTCCTACTCATCTCTAGAACATTCACATAGGGATATGAGGGACTCGAATTAGAACATAAAGAAGATGGCGAAGAGAGATAAGTTTTTTCATAAAGATGTGGAAGGGGGTGAAGGGCCTTTGGAATGTCTTGAAAACTAGATATAGACTCCTTTCTCCTAGATCTAATAGTGATGATGAGGTCCTAGTTGAATGGTCAAATTCAGATGGTTCTAGAGTTGATGCTGAGGCCGATGGCGATAACAGTTCTTGATTGCGGTTACAGGGAGCACCCTTTTTCTCTCTTTATGCCTTCTTGGTTATGAAGTGAGGTCATTGCAAGCTTTTAGTTAGGGGTGATTGTCTCTATATTCATTTGTTTGGTTTGTATTATTGAGAGATTTGTGGATGTTTTTATGTTTATTTGGATGATTTTTTTTTATTCTAGGTTTTAATATTCGAGCACTCTAATGGAGCCTATGTTTTATGAATTAGTTGCTTGTTTCATTCTTAGATTTTTAGTTTATCTTTATCTTTCTTATAATAATGTTGTACAAACCTTTTCCTATAATATATTGAGTGATGACATTCTTAAGGGAAAATTATTGTGATTAGGTTTTATGCCATAGATGCAGGAGAAGTCTAAGCTCCTACATCATTAGAGTATTGAGATCACCCTTATACCTATGGTGAGGTATGAGTATCCATATAGTTTGTCCTCATTAGATCCAAAATATGAAATACCGAATTGGTTTGGTGCCATCAATTGCGAATTTTGCATGGTCTAAATGCAAATCAAACACCCTCTCCATCCATTGTTTTTTTAAAACCAAGGGCATGGATGTGAAATTTTTTGTAACTATACTTTACCTTTTTTTGTGACTCCAAAGTATTCAATTTGTAGTATATGATAAATACTTCCTTTTGTATTTAGTAGGAAATGCAATTGAGCCTCCTTGAAAAGTTTGCGTTCCATGTGTGGTGAGAGTAATTATGTATCTCTCATGCATACTTGTATTATTTAGAACTTGCCCCGTTAGTCTCTCAAGGATAATTGTGATATTCTTGGTTGGTGAAATGATCATAACCCTTCTTTGTGAACATAGGAACCCACTTTAGCTTGAATAGCCAACTCGTACATAGAATATTATCCTTAGTTACCCATTTTGAGCATACAAGCCTTTCTTTGGCAACCACATTACAAGCCTTGAACCATTTAAAGTTTATCCTTCTTTTAAACCCTACCCTCTTTGAACATGAAAAAGAAAAATTGAGGCCAAATACCTAAGTTAGGGGTGGTAAGTTTTGGAAGAAGTGACCTTGGGCCATTATATTGTAAGTGGATGCCTAAAAGGCTAAGCAAAGGGAGAAAGTGAAAAAGTTAAAAAGAAAGGACTCATCAAAATAAGGAATATCATAGATTGCAAAACAAATAGTCAAAAAGAGATTGCTTCCAAAGAAATGGGTAAATCAAGATAGCAAAAGTAGGCATGTGTGAAATTTGGAAACAAATGAAGTGGTCCCTAGTATAAAGTTTGGTTTAATAGTGTGATGTAGATGTTCAATGAGGGTGTAGTCACTTTGTAACCGAATTATATCATACCCTTTCCCAAACCTACATTACAAGCTCAAAAAAGCCCTTTGAGATCTCCAACCAAGTGTATTCATTGTAGTGACGATTGAAAAAATAGGCAAGCATATGGTATGGTACTTGTAAGAAATAGAGAGAGTTTTTTTAGAGTGAGTGTTTTGAACTTAAAATCCCTTATTGCATAGTATATATTTTGGAGTGTGGGATTTCCTTCTCATGAGGAGGCATGCAAACAAATTGAGGTTGGTGAAATTGTCATCTTCCAAAAAATAAGGCAAGGGAGAATAATTGAATTGCTATCAATGGAGAGACATTTTTAGAGAGTTAATAATTGTTGCATAATTGTTCTTTAAAGTCTTTTGTGTCTTTGAGATTGTGCTTCATGTTGAGTTGAGTTGTGGGAATAACTTTGCCCATGTTTGAAAGCTACTTGTTAGTATTAATCAAGATCGAGGTCATTGCGATTGTTTGGTCATTTAAATGGACTTAAAATTGCATAGTCTCATTGAGTAAGAAGTAGTGTTGCTTGAGGAAAAGCAAAGGTTTAATTGGGGGTGTTGATGTGTAATGGCTCGATTTTCTAAACCGGAATTCTACACGGTGCTTATGACCCCGAGGGACCATAAGCTAACCCATGACTGATATTTGTACCTGTAGACTGCAATTCATGACATAATAATACGGAAAACATACATAATAGGCCATAAGGTTCAACTGAAATAATATAACATCCATATGGGCGAAAAATACCCAAAACCACTAAAAACTGAATCTAAAAGCTAAATTTGAGCGTAAATCCAAAAGCCTCTAAGTACTATCTTAAATAAGGAGTTGAAGGAACATGTCTCCAACTAACTCCGTAAAATTGAAATGAATAAATAAATGAATAAATCAAATAATGTCGTCCTCGAATGAAGAGGACTCACTGCAACTCTGTATGCTGAATGCGACTACTACTGCTGGTCTGGGACTCGTGCCTCTAAACCTATGGTGTAACATGAAAAGAAAGCACCACATCAAAAATGGGTCAATACAATTGGAGTACTAAGTATACGAGTGAGGTAGGCTAATGCAAGAGTTTATGTGCATGATAATACTACTACCTGACTGATATGAACGTAAGAGTACAAACATACATACATAGTAACTAAGATCATGAGTACGTGATGGATAAATCTATACGTTAATACATGGCTGGGACCATAGTTCTGATAACATGGATAACTTTATCTGATAGCCTTGAATCTGGTTGAAATCTTTGAGTTCCGTGCCATAATTCAATTTGACCTTATCTAACAGTCTTGGTGTACTGATAGCTGAAGAACTATCTGAGTTCTTTTACTGAGACTGATATTAAAACTGTGGGAGGTAGTTGTTTAACCGATATGCCCTATATGTGCCATTATGGATAAGATGGGGTCCAATCTCTTCCCTGAGTGGAAGGATGTCAATACCGCACCACTGGTAAGGACAACATGTGAGCAACCCTCATATAACATGGTAACTTTAGTGAGAACGGTGGGAACCCTCATTTAATAGGTAAGCCACCTCATCTACCCTCATATAATAGGTTGTGATGTCCTAGCCTATGCTAGCTACATAGTTCTGGAATGCAAGGATGACTGCCATGAATCACACCCTCATATACAGGTGAGTTACCATCCTTGTGTTTACACGGTGCTAACTCCTACTCCCATCTGAAGAGACTAAACATGATTCAACTGACTGTACATGGACAGGTTAACTGACTTCCGTTGACTAACAGAGTAGTATTATTATATGAGAGGTAACTAGGATCATGAGATTTCTGAGGTTTCCTAAGTCACATGACTGACTGAGTTCTATAGATTATAGCTTGACTGAGACTATCGTGACAACATGACATGGATCTAGGCATAAAACTATGTTTTTTGGGTACGAATACCCCCAGAACTCGATAGAAGAAAACTGACACACATGACATGACTTGATCACAAGATCGGAGTCCACAATTTGCTATATCATAAGTAGGGGATAGTATACTTAATGTATTTAATCAACACCTCAAACATGGTAGGGAAAGCATAGATATAATTCGCATAGAAAATTCATATTTCCGTCATTATACATACTTCATCCCATCACCATAAGAATACATAAATAGCATGGGCATTCATATTGAAGTGTATCGCTAACATGGACTTGTCATTTAGATATCATGAAATTATGTAAATATGAAATTCTAACATCTTAGGCATTTTATCAAACACCTTACATGCATTCTTTAAGGAATAGGTGGATTTCATACTTGCATTAGTTCAACCCACCCAAAGTTTATGATTTTCAACCAACAATCACTTATATTCCATGAAAAACATCCTTAGATATCATCTTGAAACTTTAACAACAACCATCAACGGGTACATGGTTATATCATCACAAAAGTTTACAAAATAACATTTAAAAGCATGGTTCTTGAACTCTATGAATGAATGAATTGAAACCATAGATGAACACTACGTATACCTTATAGCTTGATCTTGAAAGAGATCTAATATTTTTGAAGGTTCCTGAAGAAATCCTTAGGATTGCCCTTGATTTTTCTTGACTAGGGTTTAACGCCTTTAGGAATGAATGTTCTTGTTCCTGAGGAAATAATCCTGAGAGGAAACCCTAATCTTGTGGTTGAAAGTGTAAGAGATGGTTTTTAAGATGTTTTAACTAAAGAGAATGGAAGATAATACATTCCTTGAGGGTTATAAGTCGTGGGAAATGAAGGAAAAAGACCAAAATACCCTTATGAAATAAATTCCCAGTTGCTGAAAATCATAGCTCACAACATTTGTGACAAGGCGTCAAAAGTATGGTAAGCCATCAAAAATATCGTCACACAGGAGCTGAAACTGATGGTTTCTACCTAAGTCTGACGACCTTCATGGTAGGGAGTCACAAATGTGGTAAGCTACCACGAATGTCGTAACTTAGAAGCTGGTTTCTGCCTAAGGCTGATGACCTTCGCGGTAGGGCATCAGAAATGTGGTAAACTACCATAAATGTCGTCACACAGGAGTTGGATTCTTTCTAAGGTTGGCGACCTTCGTGGTAGGGAGTCACAAATGTTGTAAGCTACCACGAATGTCGTCACACAGTTTCCAGCCTGACATGCTGGAGTAAAATAGGAATAACTCTTTGCTCTGATATAGGATTTAGGCGGAATTGGTATAGTTGGAAAGATAATTCAATTATCTATCTGTTGATAGATTATAATCTCAAAAATTTCAAGTATTATAAGAGATATGCTTGTTTGAATTTGATTATGGCAATATCTTTCTCAAGAATTCGATCGGTGAGGAATGTTTTAATTCGTCTGATAGCTGGGAGTTATTTGAAGCCTTAATATACATCTAAACTACTCATAAAACTATTAAATAACCATGATGTACTATGCATAAGCTTAATACATGGCTCTAATATTGGTTTGGATTTTTTGGGGTATTACAATATCTCCCCCTTGGAAACATTCGTCCTCGAATGCTGACTGCTTGAGAGGGGAGAAAAGATAAAACGATGCATAAACTGATCATGCTCAAATGGCACATGATTTTAGGATTGAGTTGAATTTTAAATTGAATATAGCCCAATTGAACATGCATAACTGATGCATGACTAATAAGCTTAACTCATGAATGCATGATAAGCTATGCACTGATACTTGATACCAATTTTATATTGGAATTTTGAACATGTAACTGAATAAGATTAAGGAAAATTGTTACCTCGAGATAATTCTGAATTAGCGGAGAAAAAATAAGGGTACTTGGTTCGCATGTCTGCTTCTGCTTCCCAAGTAGCTCCCTCCATGGACTAGTTCGCCAAAGAACCTTGACTATCATGACTTCTTTGTTCCTCATCCTACGAGTCTGATAGTCGAGAATTTGAATAGGAATCTCTTCATAAGAGAGGATATTCTAAATGTCAATGCTCTGAATAGGGACTACAACTACTGGGTCACCTATGCACTTCTTGAGCAAAGAGACATGGAAGACTGGATGAACTGAGGCTAGATCTGAAGTCAATTCGAGCTCATAGGCTACTTTACTGAAGCAACTGAGAATCCTGAAGGGACCGACATATCGGGGACTGATCTTTCCCTTCTTGCTGAATCTCTTCACTCCCTTCTTAAGAGAGATCTTGAGATAGACATAGTCATCGACCTCGAATTTGAGATCCTTTCTACGAACATCCGTATAAGACTTCTGTCGGTGCTGAGTAGCCCGAAGTCTTTCTCTGATCAACTGAACTTTCTCTAAGGTATCGAATACTAATTCAGGCCCTATGACTATGGTCTCAATAACTTGGAACCAACCGACTAGAGACCTACATCTCTTCCTGTAGAGAGCTTTAAATGGAGCCATCTGAATACTGAAGTGATAGCTGTTGTTGTATGCAAACTCAATCAAAGACAAGTGGTCATCCCAGATTCCCTTGAAATCAAATGCACACACCCTTACCATATCTTCTAAAGTCTGAATGGTCCTTTCTGCTTGACCATCTGTCTAAGGATGAAATGCTGTAGTGAGATGAATTGGGTACCAAGACCCTTTTGGAATGCTTTCCAGAAGTGAGAGGTGAACTGGGTACCTCTGTCTGAGATGATAAATAGTGGAACACTGTGTAATCTGACCAACTCCCTGATATAGAGTTTGGCATAATCCTCGGCTGAATAAAAGGTATGAACTGGAAGGAAATGAGATGACTTGGTCATTGTGTCTACAATGACCCAAACTGAATCATGTTGATGATGTGTTCTAGGCAAACCCGTCACGAAGTCCATGTTCACTTCTTCCCACTTTCAAGTAGGAATAGTGAACTCCTACATGGAACCACTAGGTTTCTGATGCTCTATCTTAACCTACTGACATATAGAGCACTTAGCCACAAACTCTGCAACATCCCTCTTCATCCCACTCTACCAATACATCTCCCGCAATTTATGGTACATCTTAGTGGCCCCTAGATGAATAGAGTATCGTGCAAAATATGCTTCTGCAAGAATTCACTGCCTCAAGTCATCTACACTGGGAACACACAGAAGAACCTGACAACGAAGAACACCATCTCCCCCTTGGAAGAAAACCTATATTTCCTGACTCTGAACTGACTTTTTTAGCTTGAAAAGGCTAGGATCCCTGTCTTTCTTCTCTTTCACCTCAAAAACTAGAGATGACTCTGAACTACTCTGAACACATACACCACCCTCTGAAGAGTCAACTAAGCAAACGCCTAGTCTGGCAAGATGATGAATGTCCTAATCTAATTTATTCTTACAATCCTCATCATGGGAAACACTACCCATGGATAATCTACTGAGTGCGTCGGCCACTACATTTGCCTTGCCAGGATGATAAAGGAAACTCATGTCATAATCCATCAAGAGCTCTAACCACCTTATTTGAGGAAGATTGAGATCTTTCTAGGAAAAGACATACTGAAGGCTCTTATGATCTGTGAAGACGTCTACATAAACAACGTATAGATAATGCCTCCAAATCTTTAAGGCAAAGACAACTGCTGCTAACTCAAGGTCATGAGTAGGATAATTCTTCTCATGGGGCTTTAACTGTCTGGAGGCGTAGGCTATGACTCTACCATTCTGCATGAGGGCACAACCTAAACTTACTATGGATGCATCACAATATACTACGAATCCATCAAAACCGTCGGAAAGTGCTAAAACTGGAGTTGAGGTGAGTCGAGTCTTCAACTCCTGAAAACTCTTCTCGCAAGGTTCTGACCACTGAAAATTGACCTTCTTCTGAGTCAATCTAGACATAGTAGATACAATAGAATAAAATCCCTTGACAAACCATCGGTAATAGCCATCCAAACCCAAGAAACTCCTGATATCTGATGGAGAGACAGGGTGAGGCCAGTTTCTTACAACTTCAGTTTTTTGAAGATCTACTATAATGCCATCATCGGAAATAATGTGGCCAAGGAATGCTACTGATCTTAGACAATATTTGCACTTACTAAACTTGGAAAACAACTAGTGATTCCTGAGAGTCTGAAGAACAATTATGAGATGGTCTGAATGATCACGCTATGTGTATTTTAATATAGAATATAGGACTTCAGCTCCTTCTATTTGACGATCTATTGTGAGTATATCCGAGGTCGATGTCTTGGTTCACTGCCCAATAAAAGTTCAGTATTAAGATTATGTTAGTTTATCAATATGTAATCTTCTTTGTGTGTTTTTTTGATTTATTAAATACATATACTCACGTAAGGTTAAATTCTTATTTTTTTCTGGCACACTCTTTAAGTTTTGTTTTCTAGTAATTATGCACAAGTTATATACTTGTTTTAAGTGTTTTAATATGCTAAATATGTAGTACTGGTATGTAATTTATTTTACACTTAGAGAACATATTTCTAGTATCATTTAGGCTAAAACTTGACTCAGATTCACTCAATACAAACTTAAGATTTTGTGCTTAAATATTATTTATAAAAAAAATTATGATAATAACAAAGATACCGTGCAAATTATGATTTATGGTTGTTTCTGTAATGAGTATAGGCTATACATTTCTTTACTTTAAAATATATTTCCACATGTTATTTTGTTTCTATTACGAGTAATGATTTGAGTTATGTTTTAAGGATTAGAAAATTTGAAATACTTATGTGGTTTTGTGTATGAGTGAAAGCACCAAAATTTTAAAATGGCTAGTTGGTTCCCAGTACTTAAGAAAATGGTGTGTTGTTTTTTCTGTTGAAAAGGGAGGTTCTATTTAGTGGTCACAACAGATTCTATGTCTTTGTTAATTTATTAATGCCCTTTTTTAGTATGGAAATTGTGTGATTTAGTTCTTGATTCTTAAGTGCTAGTTTTTTTCCTTTTCTTTTTTAATATATATCGATTGAGTTTGTATTTGCCTCTAATCTTTATCTTTCTTATTTTACATGTATACTTGGAAGCGCATGTCTCATGGCTTGACTCTGTCGTTGTCCAAATTGGAGAAGCGAACAAATATCGTATTACATATTTTTGTCTAACAGTCTAGTTTCTCTTTCCCTCTTTTCGAGCTTTATTCCTTTTTTATCGACACTTGTTATTATTTTTTCTTAACATTTCGCATATTATTAGTTAAAATTCGTTTGTTATATATTCTTATTTGAATTAGTGTGAATCTTTAAATAACTTTTGCAAAATTTAATTGTTCTCTTTCTACCTCTTAAATTTTGTACTTAGTATAATCACTAGGCTTCGATGTTTAATTTACATCTTTAAAAGTTTTAAAATTTGGTAGGTTAAAAGATATTATTTAGAATAATTGGCCGAGTTTATTAGAACCCTGTAATGCTTCAATATAGAATAATGGCCTTATCTTTAGAATCAAAATTAATTTAATTAATTAGTAACAATAAATTCATACAAATATAGGTTTTGTGATAAGTGAATTTATTATCGTTAAACTTGAAAATCGACTTTACTAATTTTGGGTATGGTATAACAAAAAAAAATATTTTTCATCATTAGTTTCAATTAAATGATGGCACTTCACAAGCTCGTTTTTAGGATTTCTAATGACAAGAAAATATTTATTTATTTATTTTTAGTCGTATTGTAATAATATTAATTTCTCAAGCCATTATATATTTAAACAATTATATATTTTTATCTATTCATTTAGTAGGATAATTAACCATCTTATTTTTATAAAATTTGATTTAAAAAAAAAGCAAAAGAGACATTCTTTTAAAATTAAAAAAATGTGGGGTTTTAAACAAAATTAATTTTTAATTATTAATTGAAAGCTTTAATTAAATAACTTTCTTTTTGATAAAATAAGGTTACATCATTTTTAGGAGGTCTTATAAAATATTATCTTAGGTAATTTTGAAAAATAGGTCTTAAGACAAGGTTTAATATTATTCTTATAAAGAATTAGTATATAATATCTTATAAAAGACTAATATTTCCTTTTATGCCTTACCTATATCTTAATTTAATATTTGATTTCCTTATCTAATCTAAGTTTGGCCTGTTAACTGTAGTTAGCGGATCCTTTATGGTGCTTAATCCCTTTCTTTTAGGATAATTAGAATCCTTACCTATAATTTTAAGTTGTGTAGACCTAAAATGAAGTCTTTATTTTCTTTTGATCACCTATTTTATAGTAGGTGTCCTAATTCACCATAGAACTAATTACGTGGCTACTTCCTTAATATTAATTTAGAGGTTTCTAATATGTTGTACCTCAGTTTGATCCATGTTAAAATTAGGGTGTAACAACTTGGCGACTTCATTGGGGATTATTAGGTTCTTAACCATAACAAACTTAGGTTAATAATTAAGGTCTTCTAATATCTGTTTATTTTATCATGTCTGTTTTATGTTTATTATGTTTATGTGATATAAACTATTTATTTACTACTACTTAGTGGGAATTATTTGTTACTGCTTTAGATAAACTATCATTACGTTCATATTTCTTCCATTAAAAAAATGACATATCACATGTACACATGAGGTGTATTTTGTGCTCCCGCAAACTTCTTTCATATTCTAAATTTTAAGAGAGTTGGCGTATGCGCGGAGTGTCTAGAAATATTTTTGCGTGACCATGTAGTGTTCTCACTCGAGTTGTCCACTCAGTAACCTTGTGTCTATCAAGACAAATCTTAGAAGAACTAAAGATAGAGCCTCCCTTAATATAGGTCATGCATACATAAGCCTTAGCTGGTTTTACCCATGGTGTCATTCCACGAATTTAGAAAATGCCCATATGTCAAATGGGTTTGTGACCCGACGATAATCTCTCATATTATGTACATGAGATAAATATAAATGGATCCAAGCCTAATTATGACTCCATGAGTTTGGAAAATGTGTACTTATTTTATTGTATTTACATTGTAGGATGTATTTAGTTTCCCAAGTGCCCAAAATTAGAATGGTCGAAAGTGTTCTGCACAAGTTGAGGATATGGTGGGAATTATTAATTCGATAAAAAAGTTAGCGGTCATAAGAAATTTGGGGTTCCTCCCTACACTCTTCAAGATCTCCCCCGAAAAGCCTGTGGTTAGAGTAGTGATTTCATTTTGGGACCCAGATCAAGTTGTCTTTGCATTCAATGACTTTGAACTCACCCACACATTAGAGAAGATTTATTACTTCACTAATTTGAAGTATCAATGGAGAGGTCAGATCATCCTGCATAGTCAATTCGGGAAGAAATGTCTTTGCTACTTAGGATCAAAGAATGCTGATAAACTCTGTTGCTTCAAAACAATTGGGTTTTCTTGGATTATTTGTATGAGAGACATGGTCGTCAAGATAGTTATCAGCTATTCAAGAAAGAATTCACTTGCACTTCTACCTACTGACAGATTAGATGTCTAATTGCATTTCCCGATGCCTTGCTAGGGACTTTCATATTTCCACAAGAATATGGAAAGATCAGTACCTGCATATGTTCTGTGGCTCGAGCACTTTTTAAAGGAGTTGATGATGCAAAAATCACTTTAGTTCCTATGATCTTGGCAAAAATATTTCACGCACTTGGAAAGTGTAAAAAAGAGGTGAAACAAACTTCTTTGAAGGTTGCAATCTTCTTTTGCAGATATGGGCAACAGAGCATTTCTACAACATGACCGACATAATGTTTAGTGCTTCACATGTGATAGACACTTATGATAACAAAATGAGAAGTTTTGTGTTCCCGATCGGCACTGATGATTGGTTTGAGTTTTTAGCCTCCTATACCAGTGACCAAATCTAGTGGAAATACCCATTACTCTTATGTTCCACGGCTTACATACGATGCAGAGGACTTTATTATATTGAGGTTATTGGGTTAAGAGTTCTACAACCATATGCTCCGGTGAGTGTACTTCGACAGTTTGGTCAGATGCAAATTATCCCCCTTCGAGTAAATATGTGAGTTTCTGAAGTCCTCTTCGACTAGACTTTAGAGTCTCTAGAGCCAGTCAAATTTTACTTAAACAGAGTAACATTCTCACAATAGATGTGAGACACAGACCAACAGAGTGTATTCCAAAATATCAAGTATGATTCAAGAATATCATGGCAATATAGACCCTAGTCTAGAAGGGGAACAAGGTTTTGAGGATGTTGGGACAACTATTTGAATAAGGTATTCTAGTCTCGGAACCACGGTGGGCATGCCTGAAATGTGAGCTCAAATGGCCAACATAAGCCAGTATTTGGAAAATGCGGAAGCGGATCCTAGAAATGTTGGAGCATTATCTTCACTTCCTCCATCGACATGATTAGAAGTAGGGTCTAGGCCAAGTCTTAGGATTGTCTTTGTACTTTTCATGTATTTTGAGTTTATTTCTTATCATTGTACTCAATCTGCATTTCAATGAAACTTGGCCTTCTTATTTCCAAACTTAAAGTTTGTTTCAAATTAATGGCTTGGATCAATTTATCATAATCTCAATTATTTGACGCTTAGGCCCACCTCTTGGAACAAAAGAGGTCCCGTGCATAATAAGATGCATTTTGATTATTGAAGTTTTCCTTTAAAATGTGCTTTGTTTGCAACATCATACATGTTTTCTTTCTTTTCCAATGTTGTTTGCTTAATTATGAGTTATTTATGCAAATTATTCTCTATACAGATATATTTCTTTCTTTTGAAGGTTTTTCTTTCTTTTAATTTATTCCCCCAAATCATGATTTATATTGACTACGAACTGGCTGATACCCATACTTTACAAGATCAAAAGCAAGAGAAAATGCTGACATGGCTAATTTAGGTACACCTGATGCCTTAGGACTTGTCACTGTCCCAAGAGGTGAACCTGAGACTTTGGGGGAGAAGGATGCAACCTTTTATGATGGACATATAGCCCATATGATGCAACAAATGGCCGACATGCAAAGTGAAATTGATAGGCTTCAAGACCTCACCAAACTATCTATTACCATGAATACTTCACTTCCTAAAAATAAAACAAATACCACTATTCCATCTTTTTGTCCACCTATTTATTCTCTCTCCTCCCAATACTTCCCTCCAAATCCTTCACTTTACCAAAACAACCTATTTCTACCAAATCTCCCATCAACCCACAAGAAAACAACCCACAACAAGTCGACTCATAACAAATAAACCCATTACCCTTCACTACTCCTTATGTTCCTCAAGATCCGCTTACCCAAACTCCATTTACCGAAGCTCCACATACCCAAAGTATCCCAGTTGCTCAAGCTACCCCAATCAACCAAAACCACCAAGCGGCCCCACATATATCGGTGGCACATGCTATAATTCCTAACATACAATATGTTCCACAAGTATATGTAGCGGGAGCTCAACCTTTCACTATCATGATGCCAACCATGTAAGAAGTTGATCCTTATGAGGAGATGGAAAACAAAGTAAGGCCAAAAGTGGATAAAAATGTAACAAAGAAGATTCAAAGATTAAAGAAAGCGTTCAAAAGCATCCAACAACACAAAGGATGTAAAGGGCTTGAGTATGAATATTTATGTGGTCATCCATATGTTGAGTTTCCTGCGGGGTATAAGGTGTCGAAGTTTGATATGTTTGATGGAAAAGGAAATCTTCAAGCCTATTTAAGGTCATATTATGACAAACTAGTTAGAGTGGGGAAGGATGAGACCATTTGGATGATGTTGTTTATAAGAAGTTTCACAAGAGAAGATTTAGATTGATACACGAGCTAAAATCTACAAAAATAGCATAGTTGGAATGCCTTGGCACAAGAACTTATGGATAGGTTCAGGTTTAACACTGAAGTCATCCCAGATTGGTTCCAGTTGATCAACATAGAGAAGAAATCAACAAAATCCTTCAAAGAATATGCCATGAAGTGGAGAGCAGATGCTGCAAAGTTCAACCTCCGATGAGAAAGAAAAATGACTTTTCTTTTAATACAGTCTCAAAAAGATGTGATTTATTATGACAAGATGATAACTGTCGTTGCACAGAAGTTATTTGACAAGATGATAACTGTGACAAGATGCTGCAAAGTTCAACCTCCTGTATCACTAATGTAGTATCTTTACAACCGACAAGTAAGGAAATTCAGTCTGATTCAGTGGAGGAGCGAATAAAAAGAAGAAGGATGAAGTTTCTGTTGTTAGACCATTCAAGAAAAAAATGAACCAAATGTTAACATACCAAAATCCACCATCCTATACTTACTACTATAACCAATATTCCCCAACTCCTCAACCATATTACCAATCTCTACTTACCCCATATCTAGTTTATGCCACCCAGCCAGCATATTGTCTACCTTGAGCACCAGCCTATCAAAAACGGCCATAATATCAACCTACCTATCCACCTGAAAACCACAACCAATTACAAAATTATCCTCGAAATTCACCTAGATCTTGCCCAAACTATCAAAAAAGGACAACCAAAACCTATAAACCTCTAGAAAACCCTTATCCCAACTATACGAAAGATTAAGAGTTATAGGAGTACTCCAGCCAACCCAAGGTAGAATTCCCAATCCCCTGCTGGATGGTATGATGGGAAAAAGTATTGTGCTTATCACTTTGATATTGCTGGGCATGACACTGAGAATCTTCTTACTCTTAAGGATAAGATTGAGTCACTAATCAAAGGAGTTATTCAGCTCAAAGGGGCTCCCCCCAATATGAACAATAATCCTTGGCCAAATCATGGGGGTGCCCATATGAATATGATCACCGTTGATGAAGAATATAATTTGGAAGGAACTATTATATCATCTAGTGATAAGGAAAGGTTAAAACATTAGCTTTTATTGTACCTATAATTACAGTCCAGATGTGAGCACCAATTGAAGTTGAATCTCTCGTTCCCAAGCCCATGATCACAAATTTAGTATCTCAAAAACATTCTTTAGATACCAAAGCAGTTCCTTGGAATTACTTGACTAATGTAAGAGAAAGGGAAAAAAATTGGTTATAGAAGTTGTTGTTGCAAGAATGACAATATCCGAGTGTTGTTATGCCCATGAAGGAGTCATGCGAGAAGTGTTGAATAAGGAGAATAGTTAAAAAAGGGTTGTGATAGAGGCCTCGATAGATGATTTCTAGAGAAAAATGCCGACTAAGGAGCATTCTGTTATGGTACAACCATATAAAACTCCTGCACAAATCTACTTATTGTCGCAACTCATAGGAGCACTCTGGTGAAGGTGTTGAATGAAGCTCATGTGCCAACTGAGATAACTAGAAAAAATCTTGTAACTTTGTTGGGGCAAATTTTTGAAGAAAGTACAGTCTCTTTTCATAAAGATGAGTTGTCTCCTGAGGGCCTAGGTGATACGGGACAAATGGCCACCTTATCTTTGAACGACATTTTTGACATTTTTGGAGGCCCACACATAGAGGCTTAAGAATTGGTCACCTCGTTGATACAAGAACATGCACGGAGGACCGTTTTGAGCATAATTCAAAGCCATCTCGCATATGGAAGATTGCTTGGAGCATCTAGGAGTGAGGACTCACGGTTTGGGCCTTAAACTAGTCTCCAACAATGGCCCAAAAGGCAAGGGGCGGATGGGCCTTTTATGTGTGAAGAAAGGAGGTCCTAACTCACGGTTTTGGGGCCTTAAAACTCGTCTCCAATGCTGGCCCAAAAAGACAAGGGGCGGATGGACTTTATGTGTGAAGAAAGGAGGTCTTAATGGGCCATAATTAAGCCTCCAAGACCAGCCCATGTTGTGGAGGATAGAAGGGTCATTTGACCACCTTTTGAGTAGTATAAATAGGTGCCTTAGGGCCATTTTTCATTTCATTACTTTGATTACTTTGATTCTTGATATTTTCACAACAAAAGACTTGTAACATTTCACTCTCTTCTTCTTCAAGAGGAGCCGGTTCTAGATCTCACAAGGAGAGGGATCCTTGGGTTGTCTCTTTGGCTAGAAACAAAGGTTTTGAGGTTGTGAGTACCTCTTGGTCTTTGTAAGAACTTGGTGTTAATATTCATTAGGCTTAGGGACCTCTCATGTTGTTAGGGTTCTTAGTTTCTTGAATATTGTATGTCAAGTTAACTATCTTTACTTTCTTGTTGTTGTTGTTCTTGTGAAGTTGCTGAAAAATAGAAAACTATACAAAAACAGTTTGGTGTCTCGGATTGTTGTTGTTGTTCATCTTGTTATCTTAAAGTCTAGTGAAGCCGGGTGTGGCTCTTTCGATTCACTAGCATTTGTATCCATTGTTGTGTTCTTGTTGTTGTGCTGAAAATCTGAAAACAACACCAAAAACAGCTTGTGTTCTTGCTGAAAAACTGAAAACAGAAAGCTGAAAACAGTTTTGTAGCTCTCGGTTTCTTGCTGAAAACCGAGACTGAAAGTTGTGATTTTTGTGTTGAATCCGAGATTCTTGTGTTGTGATTTTGATCTTGTATCATTTGGTATCAAAGCAAGACCGGTTGTGTTCCAACATAACCCATCTTGGGCTAGTAGTTCTCGGTTTGAACAAAACTACACCAAGAACATTTTCTGAAAAATCTGTCCATTAAAGTTGAATCCGAGAATGGAGTTATATGTTTAGATCTAGTTGTTATTTTGCTTGTTTAGTGAGTTTCTAGTGTTGGTTTCTTTCTCACCAACACTAAGGAGTCTAGATCCGAAAGTTGAGCTTGAAAAATTGAAGATTGTGTAGTGACTTAAGGGTGGCCGAAAGTTGTATGTTGTTGAAGACCAAGGAAAAATCGGTGGTTGTGTTTATGTGTTGAAGAAGTGTTGAAGTTTGTGAAGTGTTCATCTCTTGAACTTGTGCATATTGCTCCTCTTGTTGAGTGTTAATCTTATTGAGTGTTCAAGTGGTGAAATTATAAAGTTGATTGTGAAGACTTGCACCTATCAATTTGTGGACTTGTCAATCACTTCCCTTAAATCAAGGAACCTTGTTTTGTGGAGATTGTCAACCTAACCCACTTTCTTGAGATTGAACAAAAGGTCAAGACTTCAAATTTTTAAGTTTTCCCACCAAAACACTTTTCAATTTCTTACAAGTTGTGTGAATATTAAAAGCAAGACAAAAAAAAAAAAAAGGAATATATATATATAAATCCGAAGGGAAGAAAAATGTGTGGGACCCTTTGCATGCTACCATGTCACTATAAGCTCAACTTAGGATATTCTTTAGTTTCTAATTGTTGATTCTTGGTTTCTTTTACTTGGTCCTAGAACTAATTAACCAACTAGTATCTTTCCACTAGATTGTTAACTAGTTCCTTGAGCCGTTTGTTCGTGTCTACGGTTGTTTGTGTGCTTTATTCGTTTGAATGAGTTGCTAATTTTGATTCTAGTCCGGCAAGTATTCTTTGAGTCTTCAAAACAAGAATCCATTCCGGCTAAGAGCTTACTCAAACCTTATAAATCGCACGGTTACTAGCCAATTATACAACACTTGTGAGACACTAACTTGTGGTGATTAAGCGGCTAATACCTTGACGATGGAAGGAGCTTTACTACTAATATTGTTTGTTCATTTTTGTAGGTTTGAAGGGTGACATAAGGGGAAAATGACTTCGGTAGCCGGGGATTATTGTGACTACAATATGGGAGACTATAATTGTAGTGAGGGTTTTTATGGCTACGAAGTTGAGGGAGATTACGGAGGCTATGAAAATGGCCATGGTGAAAACATAGGCAGATTTGAAGATTGCGGTTTTGAGAGAGAAAATGAGGTGAATGAAGTGCCTAGTGCTTATGGTGACTTTGGAGATGATGTAGTACCTCGTGAGGGATCTTATGACGAAGTTGGGACATGTGAGGAGTCTTGCACTCCCCACTCCGAACCTAGGCTTGGTGTTAGGAATAACCCTTTCATTCGCAAATCTTATGAGAGCTATGATAAGAGTACACGTGAGGAGTGTGACGATTCATACTCTCCACCTTGTAGTACTTCTTATCAAGGTCGATATGGTGTGAATGATTATACTAGCTATAGTGTCGGCCGTCCAAGGGGAAGAAGAGGATCCACATCTTCAAATTCGAGGGGTACCCATGTGCCTTACAATGTTGATCCGAGAAGGAGTGTACACTCCGGAAAGGTGACCATTTGTGGGATACCGGGCTGCCTCATTGTGTTAAACGATAGGTACTATAAAAACTACATTGTTCCGTCCATGGTTGATTACTTGGGATTATTTTGTGAGCCTTTACTTGTTCCATACTTCTTGGACAGATTTAAGGTTACCGAGAGGGTAAAGGTTGTCTTCTCCCAATTTAATTACCATGAGGAGGTGTGGTGTGATGTTTTTCCCATAACCTATGGTCATGTGAGTCTAGGCGCCGATTGGTTTGCACAACATAAGGTTCCAAATGTGCAAAATTGGCCTAATATTGTGAGAGACCGATGGGGGAATTGCCTCGAGACTTACATTCTGCCCGGGCCGCAAAAGGAAGTTCCTACCTACTCCAATCCGAATTATTATGAGAGACAAAAGATTGAGAGGAGTAAGGGAGTGAAAGGTGGTAATCCGAGAGTGGAAAAAGGAGAGGTTGTGTGGAGCGAAGTAAGAGGATTACCACCAAACCAAGCTAACGTTGTTTGTCCTTCTATTTCTAAGGACACTTGTGTAGGTAGCAACATGGAAAGCGAAGAAGAACAATGCCGAAAGGAAGTTGCTGCCCAAACTTTTGGAGGACCTTCACACCATGACAAAGAAGAATCTACTCACGGACTTCAAGGTAAAATGGCAAACTCTTACACTTTTGTACGCTTGAATGATAATTGTGTGGCTAGTGGCCCATTGAGTGTGAGTTGTAGCTTGCCTATATGTGAGTGTATTATTTCTTTGCCACTTGATGATAATGTACATGCTGTGAGTGTGGATACACTAGTTGATCCTATTGATGACCGGATCGACTCTTCTTGTAAGATCGATCCATGTCCACCTAGTGTTGAAACCATCATGATGAATGAAAATACATTATCTTCTGAAATTTGTGTTGATCAACTTATGCGTGAAAGTTATCTACCACTTGAGGATGTGTATGATGTCGTTAACGAACCTCAAGTGTGTAATGATGTTGAAAATGTTGATCAAGGTGAGCATGAACCCGAGGACTCTTCTTGGGGTAATATGGTGTTTGAAACATCCTTGAAACTTGATATTGATCATTTAGAGAGTGAGGAACTTGCTTGTTCCAAATCTGCCCGTGAGGTAGATCACACTCTTTTTAGGTACAATGTCTTGTTTGAAGATGATTTAAACATTCCTAATGAACCTAGTGGTGAAAATGATGGTATAGCTTGCCTTGGAAGCTATAGCCTATATGCTAACCCACTATGGTGTGACAACATTTCTCCTCAAGATGGAAATCTCTTCTCGGAAGATGAAAGTACTCTTAAGGGTAGGGAATGTGTAGTCTTGAAAGGGGATAGTCACTCGGGTGAAGATGACCATGATTTGCTTGATTACTTGGGAAACCCGAGATATGATTATTCTTGTAAAAATATTTTTGTGAATGATTCCTTTGCTGCCCATGGTGATTTATATCTATGTGGGGATTATTCTCTTGAAATAAAAGGTGGTGCATGCTTAAAAATTCCATCTACTTCTTCTTTATGTGTTTCCTATGTCGAGCTTACTAGTGGTGATGGACTTGAAGCTAGTGAGTACATACATAAGGACACCATAGCTGAAGTTAGCTTGTGTAACACCTTTCTCTACCATCTTTGTGCTCATGACATTTCCACTAATGGGCTAGGGGGTATGCCTAATTTTGAGGATGACACCTTAGGGAAAAGTGAGCTTGGCCGAAACCCATGTCCATGGCTACTTCTCCCATTTGATCCCGGTACCATCTTAGGGCATGGTAGGAGTTGTCTCGGTCCATGCTCATTATTTATTGATGTTCATCATAGCCACTTCCTTTGTGACATTTGTACTAAGCTTTCCACGATCAACCCAAAGGATTCTTGGTTATATTGCAAATATGTGCAACCTTGGCATGATGATGTTATTTGTTAGATTGAATTTTGTTGCACTAACCCTAACCCTCATGTCATGAGGATGTGTACTTGTTTTTTTTTCTTTTGTTTTTGATTTTGCAAGGTTTGGATTCGAGGTCGAATCCTTTTCAAGAAGGGGAGGATGATACGGGACAAATGGCCACCTTATCTTTGAACGACATTTTTGACATTTTTGGAGGCCCACACATAGAGGCTTAAGAATTGGTCACCTCGTTGATACAAGAACATGCACGGAGGACCGTTTTGAGCATAATTCAAAGCCATCTCGCATATGGAAGATTGCTTGGAGCATCTAGGAGTGAGGACTCACGGTTTGGGCCTTAAACTAGTCTCCAACAATGGCCCAAAAGGCAAGGGGCGGATGGGCCTTTTATGTGTGAAGAAAGGAGGTCCTAACTCACGGTTTTGGGGCCTTAAAACTCGTCTCCAATGCTGGCCCAAAAAGACAAGGGGCGGATGGACTTTATGTGTGAAGAAAGGAGGTCTTAATGGGCCATAATTAAGCCTCCAAGACCAGCCCATGTTGTGGAGGATAGAAGGGTCATTTGACCACCTTTTGAGTAGTATAAATAGGTGCCTTAGGGCCATTTTTCATTTCATTACTTTGATTACTTTGATTCTTGATATTTTCACAACAAAAGACTTGTAACATTTCACTCTCTTCTTCTTCAAGAGGAGCCGGTTCTAGATCTCACAAGGAGAGGGATCCTTGGGTTGTCTCTTTGGCTAGAAACAAAGGTTTTGAGGTTGTGAGTACCTCTTGGTCTTTGTAAGAACTTGGTGTTAATATTCATTAGGCTTAGGGACCTCTCATGTTGTTAGGGTTCTTAGTTTCTTGAATATTGTATGTCAAGTTAACTATCTTTACTTTCTTGTTGTTGTTGTTCTTGTGAAGTTGCTGAAAAATAGAAAACTATACAAAAACAGTTTGGTGTCTCGGATTGTTGTTGTTGTTCATCTTGTTATCTTAAAGTCTAGTGAAGCCGGGTGTGGCTCTTTCGATTCACTAGCATTTGTATCCATTGTTGTGTTCTTGTTGTTGTGCTGAAAATCTGAAAACAACACCAAAAACAGCTTGTGTTCTTGCTGAAAAACTGAAAACAGAAAGCTGAAAACAGTTTTGTAGCTCTCGGTTTCTTGCTGAAAACCGAGACTGAAAGTTGTGATTTTTGTGTTGAATCCGAGATTCTTGTGTTGTGATTTTGATCTTGTATCACTAGGGCATAATAAAGCATTGAACATCACTGTGGTGTAGGGACAGGTTTATTTCTAAAGTTCTTGTTGACAATAACTCAGCTATTAACATTTGTCCTTATACTACTCTTTGGGCTTTGGTAATTGACATTGGGAAAGTTTGTGAAAGTAATGTGAGAGTTAAAGGTTTTGATGGGACTTAAAGGGGAGTCATTAGAGAAATTAATTTGGCATTACAAATTGGACCTGTAGAGTTCACAGTGGAATTCCAAGTGTTGGACATATTTGCTAGCTACAATTTGTTACTTGGAAGACCATGGATTTATGGTGTTGGCACAGTCCCTTCTACCCTGTACCAGACTTTAAAATTTTTTGGAAATTATTATGAGATTGAGATTTACGGAGAGAAAAATATCTATATCTACCATGCGAATTCAGTCCCTATTATTGAATGCGTGGAATACCTGGATGGATCTATTTTTATATTAATAAGATCATGTGTTCTACTTAGATAAAAAGGTTAAATTTACCACAAGAACTTATGATGGTGACCTTAAAAATGTTGAAGAATGGTTTCATGCCTAGTCGAGGTCTTGGTGTGAACTTGGATCGAATACTAGAGCCAGTTTAATTTTCTGGATAGGAGAGCACTTTTGGTCTTGGATACGAGCCTACTCCTGAAGAAGTATCATCGCTAATCTCAGAAGAAAAAGTGACATTTTCCTTCCAAAGCCTGTCCTACTCCTAAATTAGTCATTTTCCAAAGCGTTTGTTGCCCAAGTTTTAGAATAAGAACTCGTGGAAGGAGTCAGAAGCTTGTTCATAACTGAAGAAAAAGTTGAGTGTAATGTGATTATAGATGATTGCATCATGACCTTGACTATCTGGGATGCTGATCCTTGAGATGATTTAAATAATTAGACTTGTACCTTATCCCTGTTTCTCTGAGAATCTTGGTAGATGATTATATTAATGTTAATGAAATAACACGATTCAAAATTCAGGCCTGAATCATGTTTATGAATTTATGTGTTTTTCCTCCTCTTTTGAAAGCTTAAATGTCAAATCCAAAGTATGTTTTTCTGCTTTTATTTCAAAAAAAATTTCATTAATTTTTTCCTCTTTTTACTTTTTTCAGCAAGCAAACTAACAAAACTACCAATACTATAAATGTTACAAGTAATGAAATAAGTGAAACAATTCCAAATAGTGGACAAGAATTTGCAAAATATGAAGAAGATCTTTGTCTAAAGAGTTAACTAAGGAATTTGAGAATTTTGAAAATAAGAGAAAACCAAATTTGGATGAAATTGAGATAATAAACTTGGGGAATTCGAAACTCATAAGAGAAATAAGGATTAGCGTCCACTTGAATCCGTCTCAAAGAAATGAATTGATCATTATTTTTATGCAATATGTAGATGTGTTTGCAATGTCCTATGATGATATGCCGGGCTAAGAATGGACATTGTTTCACATAGGTTGCCAAGCGATCCATCTTGTCCTCCAATAAAGTAAAATCCAAGAAAGATGAAGATTGATTTGAGTTTGAAAGTTAAGGAAGAAGTGTCCAAGCAATTTGATTCCAATGGTATCCGAGTCACAAAGTATCCCACTTGGTTAGCCAACATCGTACCCTTGGCAAAGAAAGATAGAAAAGTCAGAGTATGCGTGGACTATCAAGATCTAAACAAAGCTATCCCAAAAGATGATTTCCCTCTCCCAAATATTCTTATACTCATTGACAATTATGCGAAGCACGAGTTCCAGTCATTTGTTGATTGCTTTGCAGGATACCACCAATTTTGATGAATGAAGAAGATGCAGAGAAAACTGCATTCATCACACCTTGGGGAGTATATTGTTATTGGGCAATGGCTTTTCGACTCAAGAATATAGGGGCAAATTATATGAGGGACATTACTACCATTTCTTATGAAATGATCCACAAAGATATTGAAGTCTATGTATATGATGTTATTATCAAGTCGCGAAAAGGCTCAGATCGCTTGACAGATTTGAAGAAGTTCTTTGACAAGCTGAGATGGTATGATCGGAAATTAAATCTTGCAAAGTGTGCATTTGGTGTCCCTACTGGGAAGCTATTGGGTTTCATCATTAGTAGGAAAGGCATAGAATTGGATCCTTCAAAAATAAAGGCTATCTAAGACTTATCTCCTCTAAAAAGTCGAAAGGACGTGATGAGTTTCCTAAGTTGACTCAATTACATCAGTCAATTTATTGCACAATCTATGGTGGTTTGTGAACTGATATTCAAGATATTGAGAAAGGATTCTACTACCAAGTAGATGGAAGATTGCCAACAAGCTTTTGACAGAATTAAGGAGTATTTGTCTAATTCATCCATTCTGGTGCCCCTATAACCCAGAAGACCATTACTGCTATATTTGTTTGTGTCAAGCAGTGCATTTGGGTATTTTTTAGGAAAACATGATGAAACTGGAAGGAAGCATGCTATATATTACTTGATCAAGAAGTTCACATCTTATAAATCCTGGTATACATTATTGGAAAGTACCTTATGTGCCTTGACTTGGATTGCACAAAAGTTAAGGCATTAAATGTGTGCTTATACCACTTTTATCAGCTCTAGGATGAATCCGATCAAGTATATCTTTCAGAAGCCCATGCCTACCGGGACTCTAGAAAAGTGGTAAATTTTGCTCAGTAAATTTGACATTGTTTATGTCACTCAAAAGGCGGTCAAAGTGACATGGACCAAATCAAGGCCTTGTATTAATGGGCATCTCAAGTCCAATCGAGATCGAAGACCACCAAAACAAACAACAAATACCCTAAGTCGAATGAATTTCGAACATATAAAAAGATAGCCAATTAGAAGATATAATGACTTTGGGGTAGGTATACTTACTAGACCAACCAAACCAATCCAATCCATCTAATAACCAACCAACCAAACCAAAAATAATAATCCGATGTATATATATAAATATATCATGACCATTCCACACCCAAGTCCACAGTTATCCATACAGAGCCTCTAAACAAAATCAAAAAGTATCTAGAAAGGACATTCCCCCGACCATAGCCAAAAAAACAAGATATATGTAAAGATAAAAGTATGAAAAGTAATCCATGACCTGAGATAGATACCTTCTGAACTATGAAAGCTCACCACTTCAATCCAACACCGACTGTTCCTTAATTCTATCAATGAGTAGAAGGAGTATTATGGTTGGTTCCTGTATCGCATAGAGAAATAGTCGCCTGAAGATGGGTTAACAGGTGAATGCTAGAAAGTACTCAGGATAAGGATAAAATAATGATAACTTTTTAAACTAAGTAAACCAAGCAAACAACCATATTCATACACATCCATACATATACATATATATATATATATATATTATAATCTATGCCAGGAAAGTGATACAAGCCTAAAGAGCACAAAAGAGTGCAAGTCATTATCAAAGGTTCAAGCTTCGATATTGAAAAGTGATTGAAGGCCTTTTGGAGAATTTTTTGAAGCCTTATTCAAGAGAAGCTAGGAGGAGAACCTTTACACTCAAGAGGCACCTCAAGTGAAGGGTATATAATACATTTTACACATTAAAGTCACACTCAAGAGACGCCCTAATTCCCTTAAGGGTATTTTTGACATTTACTATGTAATAGTATAAATAGACAAATTAGCTTATCTTTTCATTAAGCTTTTATGAATATTGAAATATTACTCTTTAGAGTGTAGTTCTTAGTCTTAGTTTAGTGTAGAATCCAAAATTAGGGTTAATGCTAAGTGATGGATTTCACTTGTGTTGACAAATTGACAAGAAAGGTGTAATTGAGGGAGTGTGAATTCCTTTTGGTTCACCTAAGAGTGAGGTTTGATCTAAATTAGTGATATTTGTTTTAAGGTTTGATACAACTTCTATTGTTATTCATTAGTGGAAGTGAGGGTCTCTCTACTATCTTTACTTTATGCATCTCTTCTTCATCTCTTTTCTTCTAAGTGTGTTGTTTTTCCTTTTGTGTGTTTGCTGATTTTTTCTACCTCGTATTTATTTTTGGGTGTTTGATAGTATTTAGGCTATCATTTGGTATCAAATCCATGTATTAGAGTTGTTCTCGCAACTTTAAGTCTTGGATATAAGAAAATCTCAACAAAAAAAAGTGTAGAAAATCGAAAATCTCACAAAAAAAATTGTAAACCCGTTTTTATGTTTTGGCAAATTTTTAAATCACAGATCTACATATTTTTGTGTTGTTTTTTTTTTTCAAGTGCTAGATTCTTGTTCCCTAGAACCTAGGGAGTTTAGATCTATATTTGGAACAAGATTTGGTTATTTTTTAGCTAGATCCACCATTGTTGTGACTTGTTTGAAGCTTTTAGAGGTGAGATCCATTTTGGGTTTGAGTGTGTGACGTTATTTGTGGCTGATTTTTTGTTATTTGAGCTAACCTTGGCCAAAGGAACCTAGATCTAAAAGATAAATTGAATTCGGGGCTCATTTGCCTAGTGGTCAAACCTTGGTCAACTTTTGAATATTCATATTGTTCTTCCTCAATCTTTATATCTTGTTGGAGAAAAATATTCAAAAGTTCTTATTTGATCTTGAAAAGGGAGGAAAGATAGTGTACTAGTTGTTCAAGGCAATTTCCAAGAAGCTTCCTAGTCTTGCCAAAAGAAGAAAACAACAAAGACAAAAGGAATTTTCAAGTACAATTGCAAGTACAAGGGGGGACCAATTCATTTCTAATCCATTTTGAAGCTTGAAAAGGCTTCAAACTTAAATATTTTTCCCTCCAAAACATTATATTCCTTCCCTAAGTGTTGTTTGGCCGAGACAAGAATTTGAGAATTGAAAATTTTGAAAAAGTGACGTCCAATCACAAGCTGTCACGTCATCACTATATAAACAACTAAATTGAGTTCTAAATTAGATTTCTAAGTTTCCATTTGTTGTTTCTAGTTGCTTTTGTGTTGATTCTACCACTAATTATCAAACTAGTAATTACCTACTAGGTTGATAATTAGTTTAGATTTCTTTGTATTGTGTCTATATTTCTTTTGTGCTTTTATTATTTTAAATTTGTAGTAGTTTGTTGGTTCAAGTCCGTGCATTATTTTATTTGAGTCTTATCAAACAAAAATCGATTCCATATTGAGGCTTATTCACCACTCAATTCACTGGCCAAGTTTTCAACATTTGTGAGACAAAGTGTGAGTTGAGATCCGAGTGTGAGTATGGTGAGGCTTTTGAACTAATTTGTTTGTTTGTTTTGTAGGTTTTCCTTTTGTTGTTTTTTGCTTTTGTTAGGTAAAATTGTAATGGAATCCAAAGGTACCATATCCCACCTTTGGTAAATGATGCTTTGGGAGTCTTGTTAGCTCGGATTGATGCATTTTCCCAAGATATGAAGGGTGATATAGATGCTTTTAGAAGAGATATGAAGGGTTATGTGGGATCAATGAGGGGTGACATAACTAGAATAAAATCTGGGGTTGATAGACTATGCCCACCAAACCCTCCACAAATGAACCAAGTCCAACAAAAAGAACGTGGTACTCAAATGCTACCCCAAAATCCAAAATACCAAATCCCAAACCTAATTAACCAAAGACCTTATCTTTTTCTCCAAATACGACAAAACCGAAATCTCCCCATCCAAATAGAAGAATATGAGGAGTTAGAAACCAAAGAGGATAATTCTAAGCCTCAATATAGAGAGAAAATGGATGGTAAGATACAAGGAGGATATGAAGGAAGGAGAGAAAAGCAAAGGGAAGCCACGTGTAGTGAAATTGGAAGGGAAAATGAACACTTGATTGTGGATATTGTCCACAAAGGATCCTTGATATTCACTAAATCAAATACTATAATTTTTCCTAGTATTTTCTCTTCTCATGTGCAGGTTCAAGACCCTAGAATCCCCAAGATGAGCCTAAGAATGTTCCCTTCAAGCCCTTGGCCGAAAGTCCCAATTTTGGGATAAGTGATGAAGAAGTGAGTCCAAAGGGAAACATTGAAATATTACCTTTTAATATGGAGCATGAAGGATGCCATGATTCAAAACCAATTGAATAACACACTTCCCATGATCTATAAGGTAACAAAGCTATCTTTTACACTCCTAGAAACTTGAATTGTTGCAATGTGGCTAGTAGTGGCCAGAGTGGTATAGTTTTGGATTTTCGTAGTGAAGAAGTGTATGAATCTTCCTTTTGTGATACTCTTGGTGATGTTAGGTTGCATAAGGACCAAGATCTTATTGTGAGTACGCAAGAACTAGTTGATCCTTTAGATGACAAAATCAATTCTTTTCGTAAGAATGCTTTGTGTCCACCTAGTACTAGCACTTATAACTTGAATAGGGTTCCCTTACCAAGTGACAAAAGTATTCACACACTAGTTGGCCATTGTGAAAAACAATTGGGCTTCTCTAGTACAAATCAAGGTAAAATTGGTACACTCTACACTCTCTTAAGTTTAAAATATTGTGATATGGCTACTAGTAGCCAAGGTGATGTGAATTCGGGTTTACATAGTGTAGAAGTACGTGCTTCTTTTCTTGGTAGTTCTATTGTTGTGTATAATGATCAATGTGCTTCTAAGAATAACTCACTACTTGAACATGTGAATGATATGCTTGAAATCTCTCAAGTAGATGTTGATGCCTGTAATGTTGATCTAGATAATGAGTAGGGTCCTTTGAACTTGTGTGATGAAAGTCATGACATTAGTCTTGTTCATAGTGACCATGTGCATGTCAAAGTTGTGAGAAATGCCTTGGATGATTGTGGGGTTGATTTTCTAGTAAAATGAATAGCTAACCTCAGCTTAGATCCTTGTCTATTTCTTCTATTTGATCCCAGTATATTATTGGGGTAAGGAAGGTTGTGTTTCGAATTGCATTTTAGTTTCCTTGATGCCTGTCTTAACCGTGTCCTTTGTGTTGATTGTAGTAAGTATTTCATGATCATAACAAAGGATTATTTGTTGTATTTCAAATATGTACCCCCTTGGCTTGATAAACTAGTGAAAAGAATGGCTCCTCTCGGTTTAGACCCTAGTTTACTATTTCCATTTGATCACGGTGTACTTGTGGAGTGTGGGAGGTGTAGTTTCATTTTATGCTCGTTATCTTTTAATAATGATGCTATTCACTTCTTTGGTATCCTTTATGATAAGCTTCTCATGTTGAATACCATGGATATGTGGGTGTATATTACATGTGAACAACCATGGATAAATGATATGAGTGTGGTACAAATACTAACCCTCCTACCTAGAGGATTGTGTGCTTTTTTTGCTCTCTCTTTGGTTTTGCAAGATCTAAATTTGAGGACAAATTTCTTTAAAGTGGAGAGGATGATACAAGCCTAAATAACATAAAAGAGTACTAGGCATTAACAAAGGTTCAAGCTTCAGAATTGACAAGTGATTGAAGGCCTTTTGGAGCATTTTTTGAAGCCTTATTCAAGAGAAGCTAGGAAGAGAACTTTTATACTCAAGAGGAACCTCAAGTGAAGGGTATAGAAGATATTTTACACATTAAAGTCACACTCAAGAGGTGCCCCAATTACCTTATTCATTAAGGGTATTTTTGATATCTACTATGTAATAGTATAAATTGACAAATTAGCTTCTCTTTTCATTAAGATTTGATGAATATTGAAAGATTACTCCTTAGAGTGTAGTTCTTAATCTTAGTTTAATATAGAATCCGAAATTAGGGTTAATGCTAAGTGATGGATTTCACTTGTGTTGACAAATTGGCAAGAAAGGTGTAATTGAGGGAGTGTGAATTCCCTTTGGTTCACCTAAGAGTGAGGTTTGATCTTACATTAGTGATGTGTGTTTGAAGGTTTGATACACATTCTAGTGCTATTCATTGGTGGAAGTGAGGTTCTCTCTACTATCTTTACTTTATGCATCTCTTCTTCATCTCTTTTCTTCTAAGTGTGTTGTTCTCCCTTTTGTGTGTTTGTTGATTTTTGCTACCTAGTGTTCATTTTCATGTGTTTGATAGTCTTTAGGCTATCAGAAAGGGAATTGGGTTTAGTATGCCCTTACAATAATTAGCATGGGTATGTGTAGCTTAATTGTCATAATCCACCTATGGTCATGGATCCAGTGTCACCCCCTAGATGGGCCCCAATACATGTAGCCGCATGAACCATAGATACCATAGGAGTAGGGGATTCTCGTGTACCCTTCTCTCTCCATAATACATATATACAAATATTAGGGTATTTTTGTATACCCCTTAAGTATAGGTTCGCCATGCCCAATCCTCATGTTGGCAAACATGATTTTCCAGTGTCTGTCCTTTGGACTCACACCTTTACGGTTAGCTATCAAACCTCACCATTATTACCCAATTAAAACAATGACCACACAAGCAAGCCACTATTCTATTAATTATTAACCAAGGCTATCATTTGTGATATCGTCATACAGACTATAGCTTGTAAGTAATGTATTTAGCCAACCTTATGGGATTCCCATGTACCCCATAGGTTACATCATTAAGTTTACTTGGGGGATTCCCATGTACCCCGCAAGTACATCATTATTAGTCTTACTTGGGGGATTCCCGTGTACCCCGTAAGTATTTCATTATTAAACTTTGATTGGGGGATTCCCTTGTACCCCATAAGACGTTCATCATTCAAACTATTTTCATTGTGCATTTACTTGGGGGACTCTTGTGTACCCTGCAAGGTTTTCATTCAAAACGATTTCATATCCACCAAGGCCTTACCATTTAACCATTCCAAACTGTGCATACCATTCAAAACTATTTTAACCATTCAAACCAATACAAAACCATTTAAACCCATACAAAAACTATCCAAATCAATTTAGGATTCCATTACCAAACCATACTATTCAATAACAGAGTAAAATATTCTCATAGGCATTTTATCAAACATGCTGAGAGCATGCCTTTACCAAGACCAGAATCAAAGCATAAACCATCAAATTTAGGATTACCCATGACCCATATGTTAAACCATAACCAACAAGTACCAACAAATACAAACCACCACCAAAAACATGTTAAAACATAGTTTAACCCAAGAGTAAACAATACCCATCAATATGCATCAAAACCCTCAACATTGGTTTTCAAAAATCACCATTCATGATCCATAATAAATATTTAAAACACGTTAAAGTGTGCCTTTTTTGGAACTAATAATAAGGGATGAGTAACTTGCCTTATACAAGATGATTCAAGAAAAAAAACATGACCTCTTTAGCCTCTAGAGGAACACCTCTTGAAATCCTAGCCTTCAATCTTCAAGAGATAGTTTGGGAGTGTTTTTGGGATGTTTAGATCCTCCAGTAATAGTTATGAGAAGCCACAACATGATATATAATATGGGGACACGAGGATTTTGGGATGGGAAATGTTAGGAATGCTCTCAGCTTAAAACCTTTGAGCTAACTCCCAGGAAAGTATGACTCACCCATCTAAACTGTACCCTAGGGTAGAGTGGTACCCTAACTTATACCCTAGACCTCACCATGATCCTCTAAATTGATCATTATATGACAACGCAAGCCAAACTTATACTCAAGGGTACGAATGGTACCCTAAACCATATCTTGGACAAAATCGAATCCACTAGACTAACCTTAGGTCATTATACGATTTACAAGATACCAACCTTATCCTATTATACGAATTGTATGATTCCTACTCATATCTTGGATAGAACACAACCAAAACTTACTGACCAATATATGAAAAGAAGTACGACTAGAACCCATGAGTCATACCTTCCCCAGAGTCTCAAACTTAGGAAATTTTTCTAAGGGTCTGAGTTTAGGGTTCTTTATAGAGAACAAGCATTAGCCAACCATCTTGTTGAAAACCATATAGATAAAGAGTACAAGCCCTTTAAAACTTATTTCCCAGATGAAAAAGTTTTATTTTTTGGAGAAGATATATTAAAAGAATATCCAGGTTAAAGAATGTTCCTTGATGGGGCTACAAACTTCAGAGGAGTTGGTATTGGGTAGGACTAATTTCAAAATTAGGCCAGCATTATCCAATCTCAGCAAAGGTTAGGTTTCCATTTAGTAACAATATGGAAGAGTGTGAGGCTAGCATTTTTAGTCTTAGAATGGCTACTGATATGAACATGCAGGAACTATTGGTTATAGGGGATTAAGATTTAGTGGTTCATCAAGTACAATCCAAGTGGAGTGTCAAGAATGTATAGCTGCTTCTATATCTGGAGTGTGTGAAAGAGTTGCGCGAAAAGTTCATCAAGGTTGAATTCAAACATGTCCTGAGAACTCAAAATGAGTTAGCAGATGCATTGGAGACCTTGTCCTATATGATTCAACATCCAAACAAGAATTTCATAGATCCTATCAAGGTGAATGTACAAGACCAACCAACCTACTGTTTTCACGTAGATAAGGATCTGGATAGAAAACCTTGGTACTACGACAACAAGAGGTATCTCAAGGGAAGAGACTATCCTGAAGGCATAACCAGTATTCAGAAGAGAACACTTCAAAGATTGGTAAATCACTTTTTCCTTAATAGAGAAATCCTATATAGGAGGACTCTAGATTTAGGATTTTTAAGGTGCGTGGATGCTTAGGATTCACCCAGGTTAGACAAAGAAATACATAGGGGCATGTGTGGGCTGCACATGAATGGTTTTATTTGGCAAAGAAGATTCTTTGAGTCGGCTATTTCTGGATGACAATGGAAAAAGATTGCATTCGCTTTGTGTAAAAATATTCATCAATGTCAAATTCATGGTGATTTAATTCATGTTCCACCAAATGAACATAATGTAAAGAGTTCTCCTTGGCCGTTTGTAGCGTAGGGCATAGATGACATTGGTCCTATTGATCCATTGCATCAAATAGACATAGGTTCATTTTTGTAGCTATCAATTAGTTCACCAAATAGGTACTAGCCTATTCATACAAGTCTTTAACAAAGAAGGCGGTGACAACTTTTGTTCGTAATAACATTATTTATTGATTTGGAGATCAAATTCAATTATAACAGATAATGGAGCTAATCTCAAAGGTGGCTTGATGCGTGAGATATGTGAGAAGTTTAAGGTTACTCATCGTCATTCCACTCCTTACCTTCCTTAGTTGAATGGAGTAGTTGAGGCCAACAACAAGAACATCAAATGGATACTACCGAAGATAATTGATAACTATAAGCTTTGGCACGAGAATTTGCCATTTTCCCTCTTTGGTTATCGCACCACTATTAGAACTTCTACTAAAGAAATACATTATCTTTTGGTTTATGGAACGGAAGTAGTATTACCCACTGAAGTAGAGATATCGTATTTAAGAATCATTCAGGAATCTGAGTTGAGTGATGCCAAATGGGTTCAAAACTAGTATGAACAACTGATACTATGAACGTAGTATGTCATGGGAAGCTTTATCAAAATAGAATGGCCAAAGATTTCAACAAGAAAGTAAGACTAAGATAATTCAAACCAGGACAATTGGTGCTGAAGCGCATATTTTCGTACCAGAATTAAGCTAAGGAAAAGTTTGCACCTAACTGGCAAGGACCTTACATCGTTCACCAAGTACTAATGGGTGGAGCATTAATCCTAGCAGAAATGGATGGTGAGGTGTGGCCAAAAGCTATCGATGCATATGTTGTTAAAAGATTCCATGTCTAGAAGCCTTTATCTATTTCTTATGTAATGCTCCTTTTTCTATGTAATGAAACTATGAATGACCTAATTCCCTTGGGGGAATACGTAGGAAATTCTTATCGGGTTTGGTATTTTAAGTAGAAATTTCCCAAAAATCCATCTTTACTAGTAATGAAAACTATAGTTGACCTGAATTCCTTGGCGGATACGTAGGCGGCCTACATCGGCCTTGGTCATATTAGAAGAAAAATTCAATTTCCCCTTTCTATTCATATGTAATGAACTATGTTCGACTTGATTCCTGTGGGATACGTAGGCAACCCACGGAGGGTTTGGCCCCTTAGTTTTAAATTTTCTTAAGTGCGTTTCATGAACTACGCTCGGCCTAATTTCCTTGGCGTGATACGTAGGCCGTCTATAAAAGGCTCGATCTCATCATTATGGAACGTCAGCATCTCTCTTAAGTCAAAATTGGGACAGTTTTTAAGGGCATCATTTTGAGAAAACAATTGAGAAGACATCAAGAGATATTGAAGAATATGGGTTCAACCAAGTATTAAGGAAAAAGAGACATTCATTTTGGATAAAGGACGTTCGCATTGTTTCATAATATCACAGTTCTAAAGTTTGGCATAATTTCTTTTGACCACTATGAGTATTTGCATATTTTATTTATTAAGTTATTTATCACTCTTATTTTTATTTTATTTTGAATAATTTTCAATCATACATTTTCTTATAATATGTCGACTGAGATTTGAAATAGATGGGGTTATGAGTCCAAATAAAGCTGGAAGCACAAAGTATCAAGAGCCAGACCCTTAAAGTCAACACAAATCAACCACCCCTCCTAAACTTAAAAATTTTCTATTGATGAAGGTTCCAAAAGAATAGAAAAAGACATATGTTAACGATATTTAAGGTTTTTCAAGGGTTACACCTCGAACGGTTTGGATTCCTTTAAAAATTTTGGAAAAATTATGCCTTCAGTTATATTGATGTTTAAACTATAAATCAAATGATTTTGAAGGTTTACAAAGATTTCAAATGCACTGCACATGACTTCTAGCTAGTCTACTTAGACGTCTTTCAATATACTTCATAATTGTTTTCAACCGCTTAAAATGCACAATACTTAGCTTTCAATTGTTTTGCATACATTCTCTGAAATGCACCGCACACACACTGCACAGATGCTTTAAAATATGTTAAAATGCATTGACATTATTGTAATAGCTCTGTATAAGCACAAACACATTACACAATCTCTTTAAATTGCTTTAAAATGCACAATACATGGCTTTCAATTACTTTGTATGTATGCTCTAAAAGACACCTCACATTTTACTGCACAAATGCTTTAAAATATTTGAGAATGCAATGCACATGGTTTTACTAGCTTTTGCAAGAGCACTAAAGCACTGAAATGCACCGCACACACACTGCACAGATGCTTTAAAATATGTTAAAATGCATTGACATTATTGTAATAGCTCTGTATAAGCACAAACACATTACACAATCTCTTTAAATTGCTTTAAAATGCACAATACATGGCTTTCAATTACTTTGTATGTATGCTCTAAAAGACACCTCACATTTTACTGCACAAATGCTTTAAAATATTTGAGAATGCAATGCACATGGTTTTACTAGCTTTTGCAAGAGCACTAAAGCACTGTACAATTGCTTTCAGTTATTTTGCACTATTCATGGCTTTTATTTTCTTCTAAGGCACTACACAATTGCTTTAAGTTATTTTGCACTCAGCATGGCTTTCATTTCTTCTATTGCACAATTTCTTTCAAATGTACTGCACTATTGCTTTCTAATAACTACATAAAAACTTACAAACACACCAAACAAATGTTTTATAGAAATCCACTGCTTGCAAAGTTATTTTTCATAAATTATTGACTTAGAAAAAAGCTTCATCCATCAATCATTTGAATGAAAATGACTCATCTTTATAATTTACTTGGTTTAAGGCCTCATTTTCATCTTCAAAGGGCACTATTCTCATACATCATTGAACAAAAACCAGCCTTAGGTCATCATACAATTTACAAGATACCACCCTTATCCTATTATACGAACGTATGATGCCTACTCATATCTTAGATAGAACACAACCAAAACTTACTGACCAATATATGAAAAGTACGACTAGTACCCATCAGTCGTACCTTGCCCAGAGTCTCCAACTTAGGAAATTTTTCTAAGGGTCTGAGTTTAGGGTGTTTTACAAAGAACAAACATTATCCAACCATCTTGTTGAAAACTATGTAGATGAAGATTACAAGCCCTTTAAAACTCTTTCCCAGATGAAATTTTTTTATTTATTGGAGAAAATATATTAGAAGAATATCCAGGTTAGAGATACGAATTGTATGATGCCTACTCATATCTTAGATAGAACAAAACCAAAACTTACTGACCAATATATGAAAAGTACGACTAGTACCCATGAGTCGTACCTTGCCCAAAGTCTCAAACTTAGGAAATTTTTCTAAGGGTCTGATTTTAGGGTGTTTTACAAAGAACAAGCATTATCCAACCATCTTGTTGAAAACCATGTAGATGAAGATTACAAGCCCTTTAAAACTTTTTCCCAGATGAAAATTTTTTATTTATTGGAGAAAATATATTAGAAGAATATCCAGGTTGGAGAATGTTCCTTGATGAGGCTACAAACTTCAGAGGGGTTGGTATTGGGTAGGACTAATTTCAGAATCAGGCCAGCATTATCCAATCTCAGCAAAGGTTAGGTTTCCATTTAATAACAATATGGAAGAGTGTGAGGCTTGCATTCTTGGTCTTAGAATGGCTGCTGATATGAACATACAGGAACTATTTGATATAAGGGATTAAGATTTAGTGGTTCATTAAGTACAAGCCAAGAGGAGTGTCAAGAATGTACAGCTTCTTCCATATCTGGAGTGCGTGAAAGAGTTGCGCGAGAAGTTTATCAAGGTTGAATTCAAACATGTCCTGAGAACTCAAAATGAGTTAGCAGATGCATTGGAGGCCTTATCCTATATGATTCAACATCCAAAAAAGAGTTTCATAGATCCTATCAAGGTGAATGTACATGACCAACCAACCTACTGTTTTAACGTAGATAAGGATCTGGATGGAAAACCTTGGTACTACGACATCAAGAGGTATCTCAAGGGAAGAGACTATCCTGAAGGCATAGCCAGTATTCAAAAGAGAATACTTCAAAGATTGGTAGATCACTTTTTCCTAAATAGAGAAATCCTATATAGGAGGACTCTAGATTTAGGATTGTTAAGGTGTGTGGATGCTTAGGATTTACCCAGGTTAGACAAAGAAATACATAGGGGCATGTGTGGGCTGCACATGAATGGTTTTATTTGGCAAAGAAGATTCTTTGAGTCGGCTATTTCTGGATGACAATGGAAACAAATTGCATTCGCTTTGTGTAAAAATATCATCTATGTCAAATTCATGGTGATTTAATTCATGTTTCACCAAATGAACATAATGTAAAGAGTTCTCCTTGGCCGTTTGCAGCGTAGGGCATGGATGACATTGGTCCTATTGATCCATTGCATCAAATATATATAGGTTCATTATCGTAGCTATCAATTATTTCACCAAATAGGTACAAGCCTCTTCATACAAGTCTTTAACAAATAAGGCGATGACAACTTTTGTTCGTAATAACATTATTTCTTGATTTAGAGATCAGATTCAATTATAACAGATAATAGAGCTAATCTCAAAAGTGGCTTGATGCATGAGATATGTGAGAAATTTAAGGTTACTCATCGTCATTCCACTCCTTACCTCCCTTAGATGAATGGAGTAGTTGAGGCCAACAACAAGAACATCAGTTAGGTGCAAACTTTTCCTTAGCTTAATGCTGGTACAAAAATATGCACTTCAGCACCAATTGTCCTGGTTTGAATTATCTTAGTCTTACTTTCTTGTTGAAATCTTTGGCCATTCTATTTTGATAAAGCTACCTATGACAAACTACATTCATAGTATCAGTTGTTCATACTAGTTTTGAACCCATTTGGCATCACTCAACTCAGATTCCTGAATGATTCTTAAATACTATTTCTCTACTTCTGTGGGTAACACTGCTTCCGTTCCATAAACCAGAAGATAATCTATTTCTTTAGTAGAAGTTCTAATAGTGGTGCGATAGCCAAAGATGGAAAATGGCAAATTCTCGTGTCAAAGCTTGAAGTTCACCAAGTACTGATGGGTGGAGCATTGATCCTAGCAGAAATGGATGGTGAGGTGTGGCCAAAAGCTATCGATGCATATGTTGTTAAGAGATTCCATGTCTAGAAGCCTTTATCTATTTCTTATGTAATGCTCCTTTTTCAATGTAATGAAACTACGAATGACATAATACCCTTGGGGAGTACGTAGGAAATTCTTATCGGGTTTGGTATTTGAAGTAGAAATTTCCCAAAAATCCATCTTTACTTGTAATGAAAACTACAGTTGACCTGAATTCCTTGGCGGATACGTAGGTGGCCTACATCGGCTTTGGTCCTATTAGAAGAAAAATTCAATTTCCCCTTTCTATTCATATGTAATGAACTATGTTCGACTTGATTCCTGTGGGATACGTAGGCAACCCACGGAGGGTTTGGCCCCTTAGTTTTAAATTTTCTAAAGTGTATTTCAAGAACTACGCTCGACCTAATTTCCTTGACGTGATACATAGGCAGTCTATACAAGGCTCGATCTCATCATTATGGAACGTCAACATCTCTCTTAAGTCAAAATTGGGACAGTTTTTAAGGGCATCATTTTGAGAAAGCAATTGAGAAGACATCAAGATATATTGAAGAATATGGGTTCAACCAAGTATTAAGGCAAAAGAGACATTCATTTTGGATAAAGGACGTTCGCTTTGTTTCACAATATCACAGTTCTAAAGTTTGGCATAATTTCTTTTCACCACTATGAGTATTTGCATATTTTATTTATTAAGTTATTTATCACTCTTGTTTTTATTTTATTTTGAATAGTTTTCAATCATACATTTTCTTATAATATGTCGACTGAGATTTGAAATAGATGGGGTTATGAGTCCAAACAAAGCTGGACGCATAAAGTATCAAGAGCCAGACCCTTAAAGTCAACACAAATCAACAACCCCTCCTAAACTTACAAATTTTCTTTTGATGAAGGTTCCAGAAGAAAAGAAAAAGACATATGTTAACGATATTTAAGGTTTTTCAAGGGTTACACCTTGAACAGTTTGGATTCCTTTAAACATTTTGGAAAAATTATGCCTTCAGTTATATTGATGTTTAAACTATAAATCAAATGATTTTGAAGGTTTACAAAGATTTGAAACGCACTGCACATGACTTCTAGCTAGTCTACCTAGACGTCTTTCAATATACTTCACAAGTGTTTTCAACCACTTGAAATGCAGAATACTTAGCTTTCAATTGTTTTGCATACATTCTCTGAAATGCACCACATACGCACTGCACAGATGCTTTAAAATATGTTAAAATGCATTGACATTATTGTAATAGCTCTGTATAAGAACAAACACATTACACAATCTCTTTAAATTACTTTAAAATACACAATACATGGCTTTTAATTACTTTGTATGTATGCTCTAAAAGACACCTCACATTTTACTGCACAAATGCTTTAAAATATTTGAGAATGCAATGCATATGGTTTTACTGGCTTTTGCAAGAGCACTAAAGCACTGTACAATTGCTTTAAGTTATTTTGCACTATTCATGGCTTTTATTTTCTTCTAAGGCACTACACCATTGCTTTAAGTTATTTTGCACTCAGCATGGCTTTCATTTCTTCTATTGCACAATTTTTTTCAAATGTACTGCACAATTGCTTTCTGATAACTGCATAAAAACTTACAAACACACCAAACAAATGTTTTATAGAAAGCCACTGCTTGCAAATTTATTTTTCATAAATTATTGACTTAGGAAAAAGCTTCATCCATCAATTATTTGGATGAAAATGACTCATCTTCATAATTTACTTGGTTTAAGGCCTCATTTTCATCTTCAAAGGGTACTATTCTCATACATCATTGAACTAAAACCTCATTTTCATAAGCGTCATTAAAAGTATGATTTTATTAAATTATTTTGGCTTGCATGGCTTCACTTTCATAGTTAACGCCAGAGAGGTGTCGTCTTTAGTAACTTTTGACCGCCGCTTTACATTAAACATTTATGTACTAGTTGCTTTATCTAGTTTAAGTTTCGTAAGAGTCTTAGCACAACGTGGAACAAGTTCTTAGTAGAGAATTAGGGCAATTTGTTGAGCAAGTTTAGCTTCCCAACAAAGGTCAAAGATCTACTCTTGAACTTTGCTCAACTTGCATCTAATATTTGGGATCTATAGGAAATTTCACATCGACCTTTTCTATATTTAACAATCAAGTCTTAAACCCAACCAATGCCTTACTTTTTGTTGCCCTTTTTCCATCATTCTCTCCCCAGTCTCATCATAACTTTATACTGAGATAGTTTTTAGAAAACACCACTCTTTAGTCATGTTTTTACTTCAGTCCTTTCATATCTATGCTTTCCCATTACTCTTAATCCTTTTAAAGCTCCATTTTGGCATCGCTTCATCTTCAAATTATGTCTTCGCTTGTTTGAGCGTAAACTTTATCTTTTGTTTAACCGTCTCCACCGTTTACCATTCATGGAATACTTCTATAATAGACAGATGTTCTGAAATCCCTCCACCTTATCTTATTATAAATCTTGAACAACATTTGGTTTAATTCTCATGCAACCTGAGGTAGGTAAGCAACTTAAAAATCAAAGTTCAGTGGTAAATATTTTAAAATTTCTCTTTACCCTAAACCTTTCATCACCATCTGACATATTTGTTTATCTCAAGAGGTGTTATTTTTTCTTTGAAAATATAGACTCATAGCAGCCACCCCTACTCTCTCTTTTTTCAACTATTTTCAGTATCAATTCCGCTAACTCCACCTCTCTATGCCCTCAACCTTTCAATCACTTCTTATATTTCAAACAACTCCCTCATATTTCTCTGGAAAATAAATTCAAATCTTTTGCCTACTGCAGAAGTGATTATATTATCAATTTTATGTTTAGAAATTAAAAATTCAAGTTTACATAGACACCATTAGCTGCCTATAAATACTCACATTTGGTGTTTAAAGAGGCCAAGTTTTTAAGCCACCGCGTACTTTCTCAAAAAAAAAAGCTTTTCAGCCACCATTTTTATCAAAAACAAAAGTTTGGAGTCGTGTCTTTCCCCAAAATGTTTTCTTGATATAGTTTGTTCAGTTAGCTTTTTCAATCTTAAATTCCTTTAGCTTTGGCTTTTCCAAAGAAAAAAATTTCAAGATAGAATATAGGACTTCAGCTCTTTTTATTTGACAATCTATCATAAGTATATCCGAGGCCGACGTCTTAGTTCACTGCCCCATAAAAGATCATTATCAAGATTATGTTCTTTTATCAATATGTAGTCTTATTTGTGGGTTTGTTCAATTTTTTTTAAATACATATACTCATGTTAGGTTAAATTCTTATTTTTGGTGGCACACTCTTAAGTTTTGTTTTCTGGCAATTATGCACAATTTATATACTTGTTTTAAGTGTTTTAATATTCTAAATATGTAGTACTGGTATGTAATTTGTTTTACTCTTAGAGAACATATTTGCAAGCATTATTTATGCTAAAACTTGACTCGGATTCACTCAATACAAAATTAATATGTTGTGTTTAAATATAGATTAGAAAAAAAAAGTATGGTACTAACAAAGATACTCTGCAAAGTATGATTTATGATTGTTTTCGTAATGAGTATTAGTTGTCCGTTCCTTTACTTTAAAATATAGTTCCACGCGTTATTTTGTTTCTATTATGAGTACTGATTTGAGTTATGTTTTAAGGATTAGAAAAATTGAAATACTTATGTGGTTTTGTGTATGAGTAAGAGCACAAAGAGTTTAAAATGGCTAGTTAGGTTCCCAATACTTAAGAAAATGGTATGAGGCTTTTGCTGTTGAAAAGGGAGGTTCTATTTAGTGGTCACGACAGATCTTATGTCTTCGTTATTTTATTAATGCCCTTTTTTGGTATGGAAATTGTGTGATTTAGTTCTTGATCCTTAAGTGCAAGTGTTCTTTTCTTTTCTTTTTTAATATATTGATTGAGTTCGTATTTGCCTCTAATCTTTATATTTCTTATTTTACATATACACTCGGGAGCGCGTTTGGAGTCTCGTGGCTTGACTCCATCTCTGTTCAAATCAGAGAAGCAAACAAATATTGCATTACATATTTTTTTCTAATAATCTAGTTCCTCTTTCCCTCTTTTCGAGCTTTATTTTTTTGTATAGACACTTGTTATTATTTTTACTTAACATTTTGCATATTTTAATTAAAATTCATGTTTTATATATTCATATTTGAATTAGTGTGAATCTTTAAATAACTTTTGCAAAATTTAATTGTCCCCTTTCTATCCCTTAGATTTTGAACTATATATAATCACTAGGCTTCGACGTTTAATTTACATCATTAAAAGTTTTAAAAATTGGTAGATTAAAAGTAGCTATTTAGAATAATTGGTTGAGTTAATTAGAACCCTTTAATATAGAATAATAGTCTTATCTTTAGAATCAAAATTTATTTTAATTAATTAGTAACATCGAATTAAAACAAATATAGATGGAGATGGATTTTCTCACTAGATTTATGCCCTTGCAATTAACTAAGAATGACAAGATTAAAAATCTTGAGAGAGATTTGAATGGTGTTGTGGCTGTTAAAAGAGATTGTACAGTTTTATAGAAAGATTTTGACCATTCAAGGACACTTATAGGTGATAATAATATTGAAAAATCTTCTCTGAATATTGATAAAGGTACTGGTGGTATTGGTGCCGGAGGAGGAGGATTTTCTCCAAATGATAATAGAGGTACTAGTGGTGTTGGTCCAGTAGAGGAGGATCTTCTCCATTTGTCACTAGTGAATTCGGTGGTATTAGTGGTGGTTTTGGAGTAGGAAAATCTTCTCTAATTGATGATAATATTTTGTGCCCTGAAGAAATTCCATCCTCCACTGAGGTGCCTTCTTGTAAACTCTATCATGAAAACATAGATTTATTAACTAAAGCTAGGATAGAGGCTTTAAAGAAAGCTATCATTGCCATGATGTCTAAGAGAGGTATTTGGCCATCATTAAATATCTTGGACTCATATATTCTTGATGTTTTTAAAAGGATAAAAAAAATTCAAAGATACTATCAAGTGTAAAAAAAATGCAAAGAGACGAGAGTTGAGGCTATCACCGAGAAGAAATTGGTGTCCTATTTGAATCAAAGACAATTTATTTTAAGTTTTTTTATAGTTGATTTGTTATAATTTTTTGAACTATTTTATTATGTTATGTTTTGATGAAATTTTATGTTGAGGGCTTTTTTGGGCATTTACATAACTATAACTATGTTTTTAGGTTGATAGACAAAATGGCACTGAAAACTTTTTATGGTTTGTTGAACTTTTTTATAGTTATGTTTTGTTGAACTCCAAAAAGATTTTTATGCCGGAGAGGTTGTTAACAAATTTTCAAAAGGGAGTTTTACTGAAATATGCTACAATATACAGTAAGTACATTAGTTGTTGAATAATTCAAACTGATTGTTGAACTGTGTTACAATAAGCACGTTAATTATTAAACGTTTCACAATAATTATTGAAATAAGCTACATCAAGTATGTTAGTTGTTGAACGTTTCAAAGAAATTATTGTATTAAAAGTTAGATTTTAATTTAAGTCTAATTTAAAAGTAAAAGTTAAATTTGATTGTGATCTTAATTAAAATCGTCATAGCAAGTAAGTTAGTTGATAGAATTTCATAACAATTGTTGAATGTTTAATAGAAGTTGTTGAATTATGCTACAGTAAGTACGCTAGTTTTCGAATGTTTCATTGCAATAGTTGAATCATACTACAACAAGTACATTAGTTGCTGAACATTTCATAGCAATTGTTGAAATACGCTATACATGTATTAACTAAAATTGAGTTAAATGGTCACTAATCGATTAGACCAATCATATTTAATGATAAATAGGGTTATATTAGTCTAATTTAAATTCAAAATATAGATTTTATAGTTATCAAATACAATGAGATAGTAACTTTAGATATACTAGACGATCAATTAAACGGTTGCAAATGTAATCAACTAAAATTGAGTTAAATGATGATTAATTGATTGGATCAATCATATTTATGATATAGGATGATATTAGTCTAATTTAAGAGTAAAAGTAGTATTTGATTGTGATCTTAATTAATTTTTTCATAGCAAGTGAGCTAGTTGCTAGAATTTTCTACTACTTACTAAAATTTGCTACAACAAGTACGTTAGTTGCTGAACATTTCATAGCAGTTGTTGCATTGTGCTACAACAAGTATGTTAGTTGCTAAACGTTTTATAGCAATTTTTGAATTATGCTACAACAAGAATGTTAGCTGCTGAATATTTCATAAAAATTGTTGTAATCTGTTAAATCTCCTAGACAGTATAACATGCAATATTTTTGAAAACTGAATAACAAGAATAACAATAAGATCAAATATATTCACAAATAACAACAACTACGACAATAAGATGTGTTCAGAAGTAACAAAAATAATAAGATCAAATGTGTTTTCATAGAGCATTTCACTCAGAGCATGTAGTCCTTTTGTGTCCAACCTTTTTGCCTATGGAACTTTTATTTTTCTTGGTTGAAAATGATTCTCCGACTCTTTTTTAATTTTTCAATGGCCTTCTTCCAAAGTTGCTTGACTCAACAAATTGAGAAGATATTTTTCCCTCCAAAATCTCAATAAGAACTTTTCAAGAATCTTCAGATGGCATGGGTCAATTTCCTCCACATATGAAAAAAGGTATGCCTTTACGGTATAATATAAATGATGTACTCATAAATTAGTCTCCCACAATCTTCACCATATTAACATCGAAGCGCTACCATAGCATGTGGACAAGGTAGTTTGTCAATGTCAAAGACTCTACAAGTGTAAGATTTGCTTTGCAAATCAACTGTTGCAATTGCTTCATGACATGTGTAAATATAATTTGATGGACCAATAGCTTATTTTCCAACTTAATATTTTCTACAATGAGTTTATCCATCAAAGAGACATTTGATTTTTGTATTAAAAAATTTCATACACCTCTAATGAAATATCTCAGCAAGTCGCTTGTTTATTGCATCAAATAAAGAAGTGATGAAAAATTCTCTTTTATCCAGAAGTGTTTCACTAATAGAGCAATATTTGTAACTATATGTTCCAAGTTGTTGTTGTATTTATTTCAGCAGTTCTACATTTATTCTGAAAATAAATGCAGTCGTTGTTGAACAAGTTTAGCAATTGCTGAAGGGATACAACAACTAGTGTAATATACTGCTAAAACTATTAAAACATTAATCAACATTTGCAATTATTTACAATAATTACTAGATTTGTTCATTAGTTGTACTTATTTCAGAAGTTGATGAAATATATGCAATGATTGCTGTAAAAAAACTACAATAGTTGCTGTTAAAAAAAATGCAGCAGTTGAATGAATGCCTATTTCCTGAAAAAAAAATAACAATAAACTGGTAAGCTGTACCTATTTCCTGGGATGAATGCCCTGATTCATTGGTGAAATCAAACACGTTCAAGATGTGTGGCGGCTCAAGAAATCATATCTCTTATTTGATTGAAGTGATCACTGAACACATGTACATTATATGTGTTTACTACCTTATAAAAGTAGTGGACAATGCTATGAAAATTATTTCAAATATTTTCTTCAATGTGGCTCGTAGAACAATCATAATAAGCTAAAGGGTCCACAACTGAAGTCATCTTTTCAATACTTGAATATCTGTCATAAATTATGCACGATTCAGGAGTATCAAGTACAAAATTGCACATTTGTTCAAAAAGGAATTTGTAGGAATCATCATATTCAGAGTTTACTATGCAAAATTCCACTGAAAAAATATAATTCTCTGTATCCTATGCAACAATAGACAATAACACACCATGGTACCTACTTTTTATAAATATTCCATCGACGGCTATGACTTTTCTTATTTGTATAAAATCAAGAATCCAATCTCCATAGGCCACAAAAAAGTACTTGAACCTACCATTTTCATCATTCTGTAATGCCATCTTACTGCACGAATTTAATATCCTAAGCATATGACTGTATACATCAAGCACTCTATATCCATGCTCTTGTGTCCCTCTTACGAAAGACTTTTCTATCTCACTACCCATCCATACTTTTCAATAACTTAACTTGCAACCCAATTCAATGGGGTGAAGTTCTTCAAATATTTTATAGATGGACCTTTACCTTCGGGATACCTATGTTGGAAGTATGCTTCAATGACTTTTATTGTGGCATGTGAATTATGGCTTGTAAGATATTTCGAACTACATGTGTGCAATTTTTCATACTTTCTAATATAAAATCTATCACAATTTTTAAGCTTCACAACTCTCAACCATCTGCACTTAGAATGCACACATTTACAACAATACAAATAATTGAAGTTGATCACTTTCTTCAATCTAAAATCTTTCTTCACACAAGCAATTTTCAGCACAATATCTAATTCTTGTTTATTCTTAAATGATGTACCATTGCAAAATCCCATTTTATCATCTCAAGCATGATTGGACTGAGTTGATTGTGTAGTTGTCGGTGTATTACTGACAACTTCTATTGAAGGAATCTATTAAGATGCACTCTCTTTATCTGAAACATCAATATTCATCCAACTACATTCATTATTTAACATTTATTGGTCTTGAGATAAATTATGATTCTCCGTCAATTTTGTAACCTTGTATATCCTCAAAAGAGTCTGAATTCATCTTCAAAATAAGTATTCAAACTAAATTGATCTTTTATCCTAAAAGGAGTCATCTTCTGTTTTCACTACAGTTGTGCATGTAAGTGATGACAATTTATTTCAACTCACAATTTAGTTAACAATAAGTAATAATTTTGTTCATAAAATCGTCATATGCAACATCTCGATGCACAATCATCACTATCGATTCGGTCATTACTTTATTTTTTTCAATGCCAAATATAATAATTGATGAATTCAATTCATTCACCATGACATTCAATTTCTAACGTTATTTTCTCCCTCATTAATGATCTTAAAGGTACCTGGAGATATTATGATTTAAAACAAAATAAATTGATCATGACAAAAGAGAAAAATCATACTAAAATGTGACAATTGCTATAGTTTATCCAGCAACTGCTTTATCAATTGCAACAACATATGCAACAATTGCTATAGAACTATAATATTTTATTTCATCAATTGTTGAATATGTTGCAGCAACTACTGCAACAAATTCAGCAACTGCTGAAAACATATACAACAGTTGATATAATTGATTAATGATTTATTGAAATAATATTCAACAACATTTGAATATTTTTTAGTAGTTATTGCAATTAATAAAGCACTTATTGGACAAATTATACAGCATTGATGCATATTTTTTAGTAGTTGTTGCATTTTTTTAGGACCTGCTGCAGCAGTTGCTGAAATATATGCTGCAACGATAGGACAACAATATAAAACTCAAACTCAGATAAATAATACATGCCAAACTGCATAATTTATTTATCAAAATGATCAAAAATCACCTCTTAAGTAATTCTCAATGCTACACGAATACAATTTAGTCCAAAAATGAAAAAAAAAAAAACTCTTAAGTTCTTCACCGAAGAAATTCACAGCAATAGCAGCCATAACAACACCAATAAAAGAGCAACAAAATCGGGGAAGAAGAAGAAAAAAGCGGGAGAGATCATTGGGAGAGAAAGGAGGAAAAAATATTTTTTTCTCTTTCAGAAACTAGAGTTTTAGTAAAAATTTGGGTTAAAGTGTAAAAAAAAAACTTGGGGACTTATTCAAAATAAAGTCAATTATTATTAAACTCTAATTGCACTTTTTTTTCATTTCAACTCTTTTCTATCACCCTTAATTAATTCACTCATGTAACTTTGGCCTCGAAAATGCTTGGTGATGTGATAAGTTTTAAGTGATTTTATTGTGTCTTTATTTGACTTTTCCTGAGGAGAGAAGGAATAAGAAAAAATGTTTCTTTTTTTGTTTGTTATACAAAATGTTGAAGAAAATCAAAAACAGAAAAGAGGAAAATAGATGTTATCCTCACTTCTTCTCTATTACTTTAAAGGGAAATTACAAGAATGTAGATATGTGATTTTTCACCCACCCCGAGTTTAATACATTTTATCGGCATTAAATATTTTTATTTTTATTTTATCCAATATTTATTTTAGCTTTTATTTCATTTTTAATAAGTTTTGGTTGAAAATAAATAAAAAATAATAAATAAAGTCACGTTTTTGAATATTTTATTTTATTTTGTTTTTTAAAATAATACAAAAATTCAAAATATATATATATATATATTCCTTTTAATTTTAATAAATAGGCTAGTAATTTTATTATTCTCTTAATTATATTTATTTTAGATTATTACGAACTTTCATTTTTTAAAAAATATAAAAAATAATTCATTAATATTCTTTTATTATTATTATTATTATTATTATTATTATTATTATTATTATTTATTAAAAAAAATAGGATAATTATCCTAACCCAACTACCCCATCCGATTTGTATCCCCACTTTCCAATTTTCCCTCTCACATTCCCTTTTAAGGGGGTAACTCCTCAACCTCCACAGAACATATGTACACTGCATCAGATACTAGAGAGGAAAAAATAATTATCACACTGAAACTGAGAGAAAGCCAAAGAAAAGAGAAAAGAATAGAGAAAAAAGATCAAGAAAGAGAGAAAGTCAAAATAGAGAAAGAGTTGTGATTTGAGTTTCAGATTTTCGTTCGAGTTTTTGGTGATAACCTCTTACTTTCGTATTCAATTTAGTTGGCGTACAAGTTTTATTTTGATCCTATTTCTATTAATGCTGTAAATTTCCTGTGAAAAGTATGAATGGAATGTTCAAGTGATCTCAAGTAGTGTTTAGTATATATAATTAATTGACTATGTGAATTTTATATTATTGCATGCTACATGATCAAGTTACAGAATATTTAATGTATTTGTATGCGGATATGTTGGATTTTAAAATATTATGTGTTAATATTATCAAATTAAGAAAAGAAAAGAAAAGGATCAAAGAAAAATAAACACACTATACACACAGTGTGACCACACCCTACACCTTACAATTTGCACATACTATATCATACTCTCACTGGGAATATTCATATATCACATTAAATTTTTCATGTATTCATGGTAAAACAAAATCACTTAAAAGGAATCGTCACTGGATACATCCACACCACAACACAAATATACAACACACACTGTTACACACATCTACACACACAAACCTCTATTTTTTTTATGAACAAAGAGTACAAAACTATACACAGTGGACGGAGGGAAGCCAAAAACAAAGAAGAATTTTTTTTAAAAAAAAAGTGCAAAACAGTGAAAGAAAAAAAGAGAAAATAGTAGGGAACGGAGAGAGATTGAGCGAGGAAAAATCAGTGAAAACAAAGGGAAATAGGTGGCGTAGTCGCTATAGCGGCGGTAAACCAACCGCCAGCACCAATCGAAACATTTTCCGTATCGATAACCACTGGCCATCCCCATCTTCGACCAAGACAACCCCATCCCTGTGATTTCGGTGAAGTTTCATCGGTAACAGCCATTAAATCGACTCGCCGGATCTCCCCAGTGCCGCTACTGTCAAACACCCTTCTTCCCCCTTCAAATCCCACCGAAACCCGCTGGCCAAGCCCCTTTTTCGACCAAAACAAACCCCTTTTGAGTTGGTTCCAATCAAAATCATCAAAAATACCTACAACCCCACGCGCGGACACCACCACTGTGCGGCATCACCCCCTAGTCTCCATGTTTCCGATAAAGCTCCAACCGTCTTGTTTGCCCTCAATGTCGAAGGTTTCAGAAATAAATTTAAGTTTTGTGCACTGTCAATATATAAATATTCTACACTATTAGGTAAACTTGACTTACTATTTATCTAATTTTTTTTTTAATTTTTATGTAAATAATTGGGCAACTTGCAATAGCAGATCAAGTTAACTGATAGTGTAGAATATTTTGTATATGAAACTTAAAATAAGAATAAATTTAAGTTTTGTCCAATAGCAGATCTAGTTAACTGATAGTGTAGAATATACCGACGGTGCACAGAAATTAAACTTTTCAGAACTATGGTCACACTTAAAGTCCGTTTGGATAAGATTAAAAAAATAGTTTTTTAGCTTAAGTGATTAAAAGCTTAAAATAAGTTCTTACAAATTAAGTAGATAAGTATTTAGATAGAAGTGTTGAGACTGGAAAAAAGTTATTGAGGTGTTTGGTAAATAAATAACGTTAAACATTTTTTTTATTGTCAAAATGACTTAAATGTACTTAAAGTTGTTTAACACTATAAATAAGATGAATTATGTATAATTTTTAAGTTTAAAATAAAATTTTTGAACAAACATCCGATTAATGATGGATTCGATGAAAACAAAGAAGGAAGATAAAGAGGAAATTGGAGGAAAGAGATGAAGCGAAGCGGCAAGGAGAAAAAGAAAAAAAAACTATATATTTAAGGACTACAAGTTTAGGATATTGTTGAAATTGAAGGAAAATATAATGGATAAAAAGGTAAATGTTTTGGTCAGATCTAAAAGAATTTTAATCTAAAAAGCAAAAAGTTGGGGAGCTTCTCACTTTTTGATTTTTTTTAATCAGTTTTTAATTTTTTTAAGCACTTTTTAATTTTACCAAACACCTTAAAAAACTAAAAAAAGAGATTAAAAACTGATTTAATCATATTTTAATCCTATTCAAACGGGCTCTTGGTGTCATTAGCATTTCAACTGAACCTTTTTTTAAAGAAAAAAAACAAACTTTTGTTTAAAAATGGATATGGGTAGCTTTATATATATTTCTTATTATTAATTATTGCATTTTGTTTATTTTAGTTGTTTTATGTTATTCATTTTATTTATTCATCGTTATTAATAAATTTTGATAATTATTTGGTTAAATTAGTTAATTTCCTTAAATGAATTCTTGATCAAGTTTATTGTTAAAGTTAGGTGGCATTTCGAAATAGGCAAACTTTTAAACGTTAGGCAAATATAGGATAACTAAATCTTGTCTGAATTAAGAATGTGACATTCACATCTTTCGAAGATTTTTAAAAATTCAAGGATGCAATAATGCATCTTGACAAATATTTTTTCTAAAATTAACTTTCACCAATTTATTTAATATGAGAGGTGTAGACACGCATTTTGGTATAATAAAATAATGAGTGAATTTAGGTTCTAACATAATTTATCAAAATAGTTTAAGTCAAGATAAGTCAACAAAAGCGATCTTGCTAGAACCACGGAATTAGAGGGGTGCCTCATATCTTTCCCTCGGTTAACAGAATTCTTTACCCCATCTTCTGTTTTCGCAGACCAACAAAGAATCATTTTTTTTATTAGGGATTCAATAAGGTGACTTGGAACTCCACAACTAAATTTCAAGTGATGACTCTGTAAATAAATTAAGTACTATTCAAAACCGCCATTTCAATTAGAAAAACCTTTTCGACTCCTCAAATAAAAAAAGGATGCGACAAAAGAGAACTGAGGTAATTCATTTCCAAATAAAGTAATAGTCATTGTATCATCGCGTATAAGCAAATTTGGGAGTAGGTTTCACTATGCAAATGAACTTCACAGGAGATTGATTATTTGAATTAGGTAATTATCCGTCTTTTATGTTTTCATAGAGGCAATTATCAACAACATATTTGGTGTAATTCCACTAGTGGGATCTGAGAAGGGCAGAGTGTACACGAACCCTACCCTTCTTATCATGGGAGGTAGAGGTAATAATATTTTACTATTTTCGAAGAGCCCATTAGGATAAGACTAAAAAATAATTTTTTATCTTATATGCTTTAAAGCTGAAAATAAGTGCTTATAAATTAAGTAAATAAGTGTTTGGATAGAAGTGTTGAAACAGAAAAAAAGTTATTGATTTATTTTGTAAACAAGTATTGTTAAACACTTTTTTATTGTCAAAATGACTTAAATTTTCTTAAAGTTGTTAACACAATCAATAAGTTAAATTATATATAATTATTAATTCTAATAATAAAAAATAAAGGAGAAAGATCAAAGATGAAGAGAAAACTGGAAGGAAGAGACGGAGAGAAGCGACAAAGAGAAAAAGAAAGAAAAAATAATATATTTAAGGGCTTCAAATTTGAGGTGTTATTGAAACAGGAGAAAAATATAAGGGATAAAAAGGAACATGTCTTGATTTTGTTATAAAACAAGAAAAAACTAGAAGAAGAGTAGAGAAAATAAAAAGAGTGATTCTTATTTCTTTTATTAAGGGATTCTCTTGATGGATGAGAGATCGTATGATTGTAAATACAATGAAAAAAAACCCTCTATCTATAGGGAAAAATTATTCCTAGTCTGAGTAAAAGACGGATGCTTCAAATCCTAATAAATATCAACGTAGATCTTGATAGATCTTGATAGACATTCACTATAATGTAAATATATTTATAACACTTCCCCTTGAATGTCTAATTAGTAGATAACGTGCCTCGTTAAAACCATACAAGAAAAAACCCAGTAGGAAAAAAATCTAGTGAAGGAAACAAAGTAAACATCTCTAAAAAAATGCATTTTGGCTACCTCATTAAAAACCTTACAAGGAAAACCCAGTGGGACAAAACCTCGTAAGGGAAAAAGAGTACAGCGCGTATTAACTCCCCCTAATGAGAACATCTTTGACCTTTGCATCTCGATCATGTGCAGTATCTTCTTGAAAGTTGTAATTGGAGAAGATTTGGTGAATAAACCAGTCACATTGTCAGTTGAATGAATCTGTTGAGCATTAATATCATCATTCTTTTGTAGCTCATATATGTAGAAAAGCTTTGGCAAAATGTGCTTCGTTCTATCTCCATTTATGAATCTTCCCTTAAGATATGCTATGTATGCTGAATTATCTCTGTATAAAATTGTAGGTAGATTGTCTTATTTCACACCATATTTTTCTCGAATGAGATGTATCATGGACCTCAAACATACACATTCTCGGCTTGCTTCATGAATAGCTATTATCTCAGCATGATTCGATAAAGTGGATACGATAGACTGCTTTGTATATCTCTAAGATATGGCAGTACCACCACATATGAACACATAGCCTATTTGAGACCGAGCTTTATGCGGGTTAGATAAGTACCCAACATGAGCATGACCAATAAGATTAGGACAACAATCTTTAGAATAAAACAAGTTCATGTGTTTTATCCCATTTTGATGTCCCATAGTAGGAGCAGAAATATACCTTACTAACAAATTGGCTGAAAAGGCTATAGGCTTTGTAGTATTTGCAAGGTACATGAGTGCATCAATTACACTAAGATATGGTACATCATAACCAATCCAATTCGATATATTCGAATTTCAGCAAATAATCTATTGCTTTGAAAACTCTTCAAGAGTTCCAATGATGTTCAAGCAATAAGCTTATACAGTATAAGGATTATAAATAAGTTTCCCAAAAACTTTTATATGCTTCAAGCATTTTGAATCCTTAAAAGTTTTTCACATAAGTTTTGTCAAGTGACAATATTCAACATTTCGTGAGTGACATCTTCAAATATCTGGACTGCAAATCAAATAAGTTTAATACTTACCAAGATGAATCCTTTCATGTAACTTGATAAATGTTTCTACATCAACATGCTTAAATTAACATAGAATTAAGATCCTCGTAATCTTTCACAATATTGTGCCAATATTGTGTCAAAGATATTGATGATATATCATTTAGTATCGGTTCACAATGCGACATAACATTTTGAGATCCCATCACTTCATTATTTTCAAGTACCTAAACCTCTTATAAGGTTTCATGAAGTGTTATGTCGTAGGCTCTTCACGAGCACATTGCCTTCTTATCATGATTATTTGCTCCTTATCCTTTTTAAGAATTATTTCATTTAAAACCGATTGGTCTACCACGCTTCACACATGCATAGACTTTATCCTTTGGGAACACAAAATAGGAGCACTTGCAGCTTAATATGATATGCTTTCGGCATTTGACTTGAATTATCTTTTGAATGAAGATCCGATGATAATTTCTAACATATTTCATAGCTGCTTATAATCTCCCCCTTATGTTAGGAAAGCTAACATATATCCTCCATCTTCTTTGATGGATCCATCTTTGTGAATCATGGTACATTCATTAATCGAATACCGCACATCAAAACTATTAGATAGAATAGTTGGTTCCCGATCTTGAACCAATTGAGAGAGAAGAAATAATCATAGTTTATTGGTCTAATGCATACAAGTACTATTGTATGCAACATATTATATTTCATACTAATATATGAAACTTTGTTCTCATTAGTAATGATTCAATTATTTATGAAAGTCATTCAATGTGAAACCATCATCATCAAGATGAATTATCATGATTACACAATCTGAAAATTATGCTCAATTTATATTGAACAAGTAGCTTTATGAATGTCAAACGCAGGTTGACCATGAATGTACATGTGATCATCTTATTGATGCATCTTTTCAACATATCACATGATAGGTGAACGGGCCCTTATTCACCTTTTATTCTTTTCAGATTTTGAGGGATCTAATCCCAAAATTAGTTGGTCCAACCAACTTATCATGAGAACAAACAACATTAAAGTTCATGAAGAATTTTCTAATTCTTCAATATATGTTCAATACTTATGCACATCTTCGGGATATCGCAAACATGTGATCATCTTAGTTATGCATCTTTTCAACATATCATATGATAGGTGAACGGACCCATATTCACCTTTTATACTTTTCAGATTTTAAGGGATCCAATCCTAAAATTAGTTGGTCCAACCAATGTATCATGAGAACAAACAACATTAAAGTTCATGAAGAATTTTCGAATTCTTCAATATATGTTTAATACTTAATATGCACATCTTTAAAATGTCGCAATCGTTCATGTCAACTTATGAAATTTTATGCTAGTAAACTCCAAGTTTACCATGACATGTACTTTTTTATTTAGTAAATTTCAGATTTACTATTACATGAATAAATTTCAAATTTACTACTTTAGAAGTAGATTTTGAAATTACTCTTCTCAGTTATTCTGCTTCATTTGGAGGTGAGTTGTGATACCATCACAATCAAGTGCACGTTTGCATTAATAAGCTTCTCATTCCTCAGGAATGAAATATAATCATGCCTTAAGCGTATCAAATTATGATAGCTAATACAAGAGCAAATTAAGGCATACATATAATTTATTTCTACCATATTCAATTCAAGGAATGGAGCATATTTAATGGGACATGTTTCACCGAATATTCATTATTTTTCCTTAGCCCTCATAATATCATCAATATGGTGCATTGAGATTCAAACTCAGCGTCTTATCCGTATAAAGGCATCTTAGGAATAAATCGAAGGAACTTGAACCCAACATATTATCATCTCTTTTGATAATATTGTTCTTGAGGAATAAATTTAAAACATAATGGTTCCAAACCAATTATTTTTCCTCAAATCCAACAATAATTATATTATTAGTAACAAAATACAGATAACAAATTACTAACCTTGAAATTATATAGAAGAGTTAATGTCAATAGATATGTTATAATAATATAATATAAAATATATAAATTGTGTAAAGCATATACAGACAGAGAGAAGAAATTTCCAATCAATCTTCCGTATAACGCAATTTTAGATATGCATGGACCTTTGCATGTAACCCTTTTATATTTCTTCTTTTCAAATCAAAATTATTCAATGAAGTATTAATTAGTTTTTTTTCTTTCAAAGTAGAAGTAATGTAAATATTAAAACAGTGCATTGTCCCAACCGTGGATCTATTGCTCTTTGTCGTATTAGAACAAGATGAAGAAATTATTTAATATAAGAAATCATTCCTCATGAGGAATTATTAAAAGAAAAATAATACCTCAAGCATGTTGAGCAATTGACAGATCACGTTTTGGATGGCTTTATCTCAATTATTACTCAATTGGTTACAACTTCGTGCTGATAACGTATTATAAAATAAGAAAGAACAAGAAGAAGAGTAAAGAGAATAGAGAGAGTTATTCTTATTTCTTCTCTTAAGGGATTCTCTTGATGGATGAGAGATCGTATGATTGTAAATACAATGAACAAAACTCCTCTATTTATAGAAAAAATTTACTCCTAGTCTGAGTAAAAGAAGGATGCTTCAAATCCTAATAGATATCAAAGTAGATCTTGATAGATCTTGATAGACATTCATTATAATGTAAATACATTTATAACAGATTTAACTTAAAAGAATTTTAATCTAAAAAGTAAAAAAGTTGGGGTACCCAGTTTCTCACCTTTTGCTTTTTTTTAATTAGTTTTTAACCTTTTTTAAGTATTTTTTTTAATTTTACCAAACACCTAAAAAATCTTTTAAAAGATTAAAAGCTGATTTGACGAATTTTTATCCTAAACAAATAGGCTCTAAGTCAACTATTTATAATTAATAAAATACAAGAACTAGCAAACTTAAGTCCATAAATAAGAGAAATAGCAATACTTTAAAAAAATTATGTGGGATAGCAACAATAGCAATATTATAGCGACTCCTTATCCTCTCATATTTTTCTCTCTTTCTGTCTCTTATATCTCTAGCCTTTTTTTTTCTTCTTTTTTTTTTCTTGTTAGTTTTTTTCTTCTTCTTTTTTTTTATATCATTTTTTTTTCTACATTGATTTCTTTTTCATTTTTGTCTTTTCATTTTTTCTCTCTCTTCTATTTTCATTTTATTGGTTCTTTTTTTTTTTCATTTTTGTTCTTTATTGATTTTTTCTTTCTCATATTTTTACTTTTCTTAGTATTATATGATAAATTGAATATTTGTATATTTTAGACTCAAACAAATACGATCAATATATATATATATATATATATATATGTATATATATATATATATATATGTATATGTATATATATGTATGTATGTATGTATGTATGTATGTATGTATGTATGTATGTATGTATATTTGTTTTTACACAAATACAAATGATAAATTGTGCATATTCACAGGTAAACTATTCAAGTACAAATAATAAATTTATTTAAGTTATATAATTTGATCCAAATAAATATAAAATGTAAAAAACATGTAAACATAAAATACAACAAAAAAAGAACGAAAAAAACTATTAAAAAAATAAAAAAAAAGAAATAAAAAATGAAACAATGAAGAAAAAAGGAAAATACAAAAAAAGTAAGAAAATAAAAAAGAAAATTTAATAAATCAAAGGAGAAAACTAAAATGAAAAAAAAATATAAAAAAAATTGCAAAGAGAAAAAGAAACAGTAACAAAATGAAAAATAAAAAATATGAAGGAAAAAAGCAGAAAAGAAGAAAAAGAAGAGAGAGAAAAATTTTAAAAATATATATTTTAGTCATTCAAATCTATTTTGGGTTTTGAAACTCATTAAAATAGACTTTCTATTTTTAGAAATACCATCTTCAATTAATATTTAATTAATTGGATGAACGTGATTTAAGAGAGCTGAAATTCTTTTGCCCTTTAAACTCAAGTTGTTACCTAAAAATAAGGTAATTAATTGTATTTGTATATAGATAATCTATATATATTAAAAGTGTGAAAGACTTAAAAATGTTGTTTGAACTTTTTGTCCTTCATTAAAAGTTTTTGTTTTAGACAAAATCGTCTTTTCACTATTTTTTTTAATATTTAAGAGTTGAAAATTAATTAAATATATTTATGATAAAACCTTTCCTTATTAGAAGTCGTCGGAATTAATGATTTTTCTAATATTTAAGTGATGAAAATTATTAAATATATTTATGTAAAACCTTTCTTTATTAGAAGTCATCAGAATTAATGAAAACTACTACTTTTTTCACAAGTTTAAAAATTCTAAATCAACTAACTTTGATTTTAAGAAAATTTAAAAATCTGAAAATAAATATAAAAGTGTTAGAATAAGAAAAATTTAAGAAATACCAAACTTTAAAAGTTTCAAGCACATAACAAGAATGTAATAAATGATTTTGTAAAGATTTGACTTTTAAAACAAAGAAAAATTTAAACTATAGAAAAAATAAATAAATAATCGTACCACAAATATGATTTAAGTTGATGCTTCTCTCTTAGCCACTAGCAGAAAGGGAAAGAGGTATTGTATGACAAACACAAAATTGATGATCGATCAACCACTTGAAACTTTTGATGTTAAAATATGTGTTTACACTAAAATATATGTTTATGTTTTACACTATTATATTAAAATGTGAAAGATTTTTGAAAAGTGAGTTGAACTTTTTGCACTTCACTAAAATTTTTTGTAATAGACAAAGTCATTTAATTTTAAATAATCAAACGTTACACATGCGAGGCACATGCAGTTAAACTAGTGTATTTAATACATATACAAGTTGCTATTTCGGGTAATTATAAAATTATTGCTATAAAATGCTTAATTATGGACTTAAGTTTGCTACTTGTCCATTTTTCCCTTATAATAATTTAGTCTAGAACTTTTTGGGCGTATTTTGGTTACGTTTAATGCAACCAAGCGTAGAAATCATTCTGTGCATCCATCTTTGGAGAAGCAATTTCAAAACAGTTAGCACTACTACTACATAGAATCTAGTGGTTCTACTTTCCCAGTTATTCAAACACAATAAAATCTTTAACCACTTGAAGTAGACTTCCACTACCTGAACTTATTAATTACTGTAATAAGATATCAGGGAAAAAGGTATGCACAATTCAATAATCATCTGATGCATGAGACAAAATCCATAATATTTGAATTGATGATTTACACATAGAAGATCTGTCCAACATTCAAGAGGCTCTCATGTGGTACATTGAAGATGACACTATTTTCCCTGCATATTTTCCTAAGGAATGCATATATATAGTCTATAGCAAGCTTCTTATAAAACTTAGATTCCCTTCTTGCTCTAATTACAGTGTTCCCTAGTATGTGTACAACCCCAGCATCTCTGCACCTATTTAAGAATTCCAATTCATCAACTTCTGTCTGGCAGCTCTCGTGGCCTGATGATGTGATTGTGCTGTTTACCTGAGGATGACATTTAACGGGGGCTATCGAGTCCATTGATGAATAACTGAGTTCAATATTTGAAGTAGATGAGTTCCCATTATAATCTCTTGAATGTTGTGTTTGCTGTCCAGATAAGCTGTACTCATCAGAGTCAGAGCAGCCATCCATCATGGAATCCAGCCGGACAAACGTAAAGAGATTATCGAAAAGCTTTTTCTCAAACTCATCATCCTTCTTATGGAGGTCTTTGTAACCATACCTTGCAACACACCGGAACATGTGAAAATTCTTCGGTCCTATCCGTTTCACAAGGAATCTCTCATCATCTGGAACTGTGTAAACAGGAAGGTACTTCACACACACAAATACCACAACTGAATGTATAGCAGGTAGGTTGGTAATGAAGTGAGAAAAGATGTGAGGCACTCCACTAGCTAGCTCAGTGTACACAAGTCCTATTCCTGGCACACGCACGAGTCCTAAACTGGGTCCAAGCCCAAGAATCCATGCCATAGATACCTTGCTGTGCATCTCAAATTCATATCGTTTCACTGTTCCATAATGCCATACATACATGATAAGAAGAAAAGCTGCAGCAATCACAAGTGGAACCCAACCACCCTGGTCAAGCTTAAAAAGTACTGCTGAGAAGTAGGTACATTCAACCATTAGAGATAAGACAGTGAAGATAAGGACAACAACCCAATGGCAGTGCCAAACTAGTAACATTATCAAAGTCATGAGCAATGTCGTCACCAGCATGACTATCACAACTGCTGTTCCTGTTCAAGAAATGCCATGTCAAGAAGTGAGTTTCAAGGTGTGGATCTCATATGTTGTCAACCGTAATGAAGAAACCAATTAAAGAGAATATGACTTCAAAACAGTGATTATTAATATGAAAAGATGAATATGGATGGATACACTCGTCTGGTTTGATCTTGAAAAGACTTAAATCTCTCTTTGTATGTTTAAACTGCCAAAGGAATCAAGAAATATTAGATGTAAGGCAAAAACTCACCATAAGCGTTGCCAATTTGGCTTTGATTTTTAAATCCAGCAGTAACGGCAATGCAAAGAACCATAAGAATCCAATTTATATCAGGAATATATATCTGCCCTAAGAACTTCTTTGATGTATGTACAACCTTTACTCTCGGGAAACAGCCAAGTGCTAGAGCTTGCTTGATTATTGAAAAAGTTGCAGATATGGTAGCCTGGCTTGCAACAATAGCAGCTAAAGTTGCAATGACAAAAACTGGCCAGTATATGCTCTCTGCAGCACAAAAACGAGTATTTTCTTTCAGATACATTATAACTAACACAACTCCAAAAACATACCCGATGTTATTCCATAAGTGGGGTCTGGGGAGGGTAGGATGTACGTAGACGTTACCCCTACCTTTGTAAGGTAGAGAGCCTGTTACCACATTGTAACTAATATATTTAGTAATTGATGTCACCTTTTACTACTACCATATCTTCCTTTCTAATTCTACTTTATTTCCCTCGTAGGTTGTACACTATAAGATGATATATAATCTGATTAGTCCTTTTTAGACCTAAGTGAAAATAAAAGAGGCTCAGTTTATGCTATTTACATAGTAAATGCGCAAACAATATCAATGATACATGATCGGAGTACTTAGGAATTTATGAACATGTTTCCGAGCCACAACCTACCGCCCCATATTCAAAGATCCTGTCCCTACCAACATATGGAAAATGAATCCTTATAGCTTGTTAAATGCTAGTAATAAAAAATAGGATACAGTGGACCAGCCTTGGTGATTGCATTCAAGTCTTTTTACATGGAAAAGAAAGCATATTATCACTAGCAAGAAAAGATGAGATTGTAAAATCCATTGATTCAATTATCATACCTATAAGGATCATTCTCTAATTCATAATATAAATCATCAAAAGCCAACTCTCCAGGAAAAAGGCATACTAAGGAATATCTCCAACATAGTTCCTTCAATAAGCCATTAAATTTTGGGGACCCAGGCGCAGCTGGAGACTCCCTCATTGCCATTACAAGAGATAGGTTCAGTCTTTAGCTTCAAATTGGAAGCGGCGCAAGTTTAAGATCTGGATTTGTAAAATATCATTTAAAAAGAACTTGGATAAGTCCCTATAGGAAAAAGAAAGTCTCAGATTATCCTCTTATCACCACTCTTCTGCCTCAACCGTGCTCGCAACAGGTCCTAATTGACATCTCACATATTACCGCACTTCAACATTTCTCGTATATCTCTTCTCAGATGAGTATGTTCTCTAACTTAGATAAAGTGGTAACAGATTATTTTGCAGCTTACTGAATGTGCACTGCCAAAGATACTCACTCCAATCTGCACTCAGAGGCCAGTGCTCTATCAATATTATGACCTTTTAGGTCCACACAATGCTAATCCGTTTGATCATGATTGAGAAGAAAAACATCACTTTTAACATTATAAAGTTCAAGAGCAAGAAATACCTGGAATAGATCGATAGAATGCATCAGCAACATGATCCGTATTTTTAATGAGGTATGCAGCTTGTCCAGAATAAGCTAAAAGAAGGCAAGGGAAAACAATGACCGTGAAAGCAAGCTGTACTGCTGACACTGGAAAATGAGCAAGATCAGCAAAAAGTGCCTCTGTTCCTGAAATAGCCAGCCAAGCAATTATAAGGAGCACACACTCATCTCCTTGAGCTCTAATAAACTATTGACATATAACATAAAATAGAGATGTTTGAAAAGAGGGAACAGAACAAGAGGAAAAAACCTGTAATGCTGAGCATGATCCCTCCCAGCGATGTCCAACCATCTCTTCTTCCCCTTTTAAAATACCGATATATGTAAACAGGAGAAAAAGCCCGCAAAACAGAGCTATCATATTTCCAGATGTTAAAGATACCAATACCTCCTACTAAAAGAAACCAAAGCAGCACAATTGGAGCAAACAGCCAACCCACTCTGTCTGTACCATAATGCTGTAAGCTAAACAAACCAACTAATATAATGACAGCAACAACCACGACTACATCTGCATCAACAAGCACAAAAATGAATTTTTTTTGTCATAAATAACTGAAAGAGATGCAAGTAAACAAGATGTAATCAAAAAATAGATCAAAGAGGGTATTTGGAAGTAGTGTAGTACCATTACTCATCTTCGGATGGTCCACCTTGATCCCACCGGAAGCCGAAAGAACTGAGAAAAATATTCTGCATAAATACTTTGTTGCAAAATAGAAGTATACGTTTCTTTGATCAATAAAAATCTTCTAGTTGATTATTACACCAAAACAAGTGTCATCCCATACAAAATCATGACACTGAGTTCCAAAATTCCATCCAACTAATTCGACAACAACTATGCCTCAGTCCCAAACAAGTTGGGTCGCTATATGAACACCATTTCTTCATTTAAGCTTATACAATGAAGTAAATATATCAAAAACACACAAGAAGACTGCTTTTGTTTCTCATTGCACGAACTTTCCATAGCACTTCACCACTATCTCAGAGGAAACTGAAGCTATATTAGAAAATAGTATCCTAAGGTCCTTAAACTGAAGTAAAATTACAATGCAGTACTAGGTGGTCCACGTCTTCTCATTGTGGCTAACACATGCATTACCAAGTCAACATCCATCATCTCCTCTTACTAATCTGCTTTTAAGAAAATTACCTATTAAAATAAAATTAAAAAAAGCCCTTTAGAAAGCATTCCATGTAGATACCATGAGAAATCATCCCTTTCTTAGATGCTTTCCTCTTCGAAACTGACTTCCATCCAAGCCTCATTCCCTCCATTAAGCATCTGTAGTATACCCCTTTCAACATCATTTTGTCATCTTCTATGAACTCTATGGCCATAGATCTTTGTCAGGAAACCCTTGAACTCATCTCATTCCCAATCCTAGATAGGTCATCTCAAATATACTCGCCAGGACGATTTGGTCTTTTGTTCTTTCTGAGCGCTTCGACTACCCTGACCTGCTTATTGGCAATGAAGAGAATAAGCTGGGAGCTCTTTCGTCAATGTGTAGCCTCCACATATACATTGAGCCAGAGTCAGATGAGCTAATCATTACCAACTGTGAGCATTCTATCCTTCCACACTCCTTCCCTTTATGAGGTTACAACATGCCTCAAAACCTATCATGCCTATTGGATTTAATTGGTGTGAATGGAAAATGGAGGGACACAACCTTTGAGCAAAAGACATATTGTTTTGGAAAAGGTGCATATTGTTTTGGAAAAGGTGTGACTGTTCAGATAGTTGTGTCTGTTCAGAAAAAGACACAATGTTTTGAATGAACAGACATGACTCTTCCAAAGGATACTCCTTTTAAGTGGATCATTACCACATTTCAGAAGGGGCATCTGATGGCTATATAAACCTGCTTTCATCCACAGGTTTAGAAATGAATGAAAAAAAAAATTCTGAAATAAAAACTCTTCTTGTCTTTAAAACATTCCTTGTGATCAATCAAATCATTGAGTGAGTTCGTTGAATCCAATAATTTGAGGTACCGTTATTATTCGGATTGAAAGTCATTTTATCCTTGGAAGAAGATTCCATAACCTCGGGTACAGTGAGGGAAATTATTCCTTAAAGACATTCCGTAAAGTCAGGGGACTTGGCCTTAAAATTCTATTTCATGAAGTCGGGGGACTTGGCCTTAAAATTCTATTTCATCTCTTTTCTGGACAAAAAATAAATAAATTAACACACTTCTTAGATAGATTATTCATAATCTAGTGTTGAAGGTGTTAAGGAACTTCAAAAGTGTTCTTGTCTTAGACTTGAACTAGTATTGAAGTTGGTGTTACATTTTATATTGAAGTTGGTGTTGCATTTTATACAGATTCTTGTACCCGAAACACTACATAAAACTACAATCTTAGGAAAATAATTTTGGAAAAAGAAAGAAATTTTTTTTTTTTTTCTTGTTTGGTGAAATTTTCTTTTCACTAAAGTTTTTTTTTTTTTCAGAATCTGTATTACTTGTTTTTGGAGATTAAAGCTTTAAGCTTTCTACTCCGTTTGAACTTAACTGGTGATTCGAAGACATAAAATCTTCATCACAAGTTAAAGATCACTCGGTTGATGATTGGAAGTCATAAAAACTTCATCGTTAACTAGAAACAAGAAGAAGAGTTTAAAGTTGCTTAACTTTATAAGTAGTATTCTGAAAATACTAAATTTTATTGTCTTGTAGTTACAGGAAAAATGACTAATAAAAGTCAAATGCAAGATGCGGCTACGACTGTGGGGGCAACTAGTATTGCCTCAACAAGTCGAGCAAATGCTCCGCAACCAATGGCACCTGGGGAGAAGCTCGAAAAATTTGCGGGTATTGACTTTAAGCGGTAGCAGCAGAAGATGTTCTTCTACCTCACAACACTATGTCTTCAAAGGTTCACTAGTGAGGATGCTCCTGAGGTGCCCGAGGGAACCTCGGACAAAGAGCGTTTCATAATTGTAGAGGTTTGGAAACACTCAGAATTCCTTTGCAGGAATTATATATTGAGCGGTCTCCAAGACGACCTCTACAATATTTACAGTGGAACTAAGACATCAAAGAAATTGTGGGGGGTACTAGAACGAAAATATAAGACAGAGGATGTGGAAATTAAGAAGTTCTTTGTTGCAAGGTTCCTGGACTTTAAAATGATAGATAGCAAATCGGTTCTCTCAAGTGCAGGAATTGCAAGTAATCATCCACGATCTCTTAGCGGAAGGTTTGATTGTGAATGATGCATTTCAAGTAGCAGCAATAATTGAGAAGCTACCACCTATGTGGAAAGACTTCAAAAACTACTTGAAGCACAAACGCAAGGAGATACTGTCGAAGATCTTATTGTCCGATTGCGTATTGAAGAGGATAATAAAGCTGCCGAGAGAAGGTCAAAAGGGAATTCTACAATTAATGGAACACATATTGTAGAAGATGACCAAAACAATTCTAAGAAAAGGAAGAAAGTTGAACAAGGAAGCAATCAACCCAAGAAGAAGTTCAAAGGAAAGTGCTTCAACTATGGCAAGATTGGCCACAAGTCCATGAATTGTCGTGCCCCTAAGAAAGGCAAGAAAAAGGACCAAGCAAATATGATTGAGTCTAACAAAGAATGTGATGATCTGTGTGCTATGTTTTCAAAATACAACTTGGTGGGGAATCCTCGCGAGTGGTGGATGGATTTTGGTGCCACCCGCGATGTTTGTGCCAATAAAGAGCTGTTTTCATCATTCGCTCCGGCTCAAGTAGAAGAAATGATCTACATGGCTAACTCCGCTACGGCTAAGGTAGAAGGAACAGGAAAAGTGGGCCTGAAAATGACTTCAAAAAAGGTCTTGACACTTAACAATGTCTTGTACGTTCCGGAATTACGTAGGAACTTGATTTCTGTTTCACTTCTAGACAAAAACGGATTCAAATGTGTAACCGTTTCTGGAAAAAATGTAATTAGCAAAGGCGAAGTGTATGTAGGAAAAGACTATCTCACCGAGGGCCTTTATAAAATGAATGTTGAAATCAATAAAAGTTCAAATTTTTCTTACTTGCTTGAGTCTTATAATTTGTGGCATGAATGTTTAGGCCATGTTAATTAAAAAACGTTACGAAAACTGATTAACTTAGAAGTTTTGCCAAACTTTGAGTGCAATAAATCAAAGTGTCAAAGGTGTGTGGAATCAAAGTATGCAAAGCATACTTATAAGTCCGTTGAAAGAAATTTCAATCCCTTAGATTTAATACACACTGACATTTGTGATATGAAGTCAACACCATCACATGGTGGGAAAAAGTATTTCATAACGCTTATTGATGATTGCACTAGATATTGTTATGTCCACTTGCTAAATAGTAAGGATGAAGCAATAGATGCATTTAGGCAATACAAAATTGAAGTAGAAAATCAGTTAGAGAAAAAGATAAAAATGATAAGAAGTGATAGGGGCGGAGATCATGAATCTCCCTTCGCCGAAAAATATGGAGAGAATGGAATCGTACATCAAACTACAGCCCCGTATTCACCTCAATCTAATGGAATTACGGAAAGAAAAAATCGAACTTTGAAGGAAATGATGAATGCCTTACTTAAAAGTTTTGGTTTACTGCAAAACTTATGGGGGAGGCTATCCTTACAACCAATCGTATACTCAATAGAGTTTCTCATAGTAAGACACAATCAATTTCTTATAAAAAATGGAAAGGAAGAAAACCCAACTTGAAATATTTCAGAGTGTGGGGGTGTCTAGTAAAGGTTCAAGATCCTATGCCTAAACGGGTTAAGATAGGACCTAAGACGGTGGACTGCGTGTTCATAGGATATGCTAAAAGCAATAAAGCATATCGATTTTTGATTCATAAATCCGAACATCCGGATATAAATGAAAATACGGTAATTGAATCAGATAATGCTGAATTCTTTGAAAACACTTACCCGTATAAAATTAGACATAAACAGTCTAGTGGATGATCTAAACGACCTCGAGATGGACCAAGTGAGAATGTACATAATGAAGAGAATCCAAGACGTAGTACACGTTAAAGAATGTCAACTTCGTTTGGATCAGATTTTATAACATTTCTCTTAGAAAATGAGCCTCAAACGTTTAAAGAAACAATGTCGTCGTCAGACTCATCCTTTTGGAAAGAGGCAGTCAATAGTGAGATTGATTCAATCTTAAGCAACCATACGTGGAAATTGGTTGATCTTCCTTTAGGAAATAAACTTTTAGGTTCTAAATGGATCTTTAAAAGGAAAATGAAGGCGGATGGTACTATTGACAAATACAAGACAAGACTTGTAGTAAAAAGCTTCAAACAGAAAGAAGGCCTTGATTACTTTGATACATACTCGCCAGTAACAAGGATAACATCGATTTCAAATGTTAATTGCCTTGGCGGCGGTATATGATCTCAAAATACATCAAATGGATGTGAAAACCTTATTCCTAAATGGAGAATTAGAGGAAGAAATTTACATGGAACAACCTGAGGATTTTGTGGTTCTAGGAAAGGAGAATAAGGTGTGTAAACTTATTAAGTCATTGTATGGACTAAAGCAAGCACCTAAACAATGGCATGCAAAGTTTGACCAAACCATGTTGGCAAATGGGTTCAAGATAAATAAAAAAAAGGGGACGACCCGGTTCATACCTACTCCGTAGGTGTCGGGGAGGGGGGACCACTCCGGGCCTGACCTACGCGCCCTCACCCCAGCTTCGCTGGAGGGGCGTTTCGAACCCCCGACCCTGGCACACCACGGTAAGCAAGCTTACCGCTGAGCCACGGTAACCAAACCATGTTGGCAAACGGGTTCAAGATAAATGAATGTGATAAATATATTTACATTAAAGACACTCCAAATCACCAAGCCATTGTTTGTTTATATGTGGATGATATGTTGATCATCAGTCGAGACATTTCTAACATAAATGCAACGAAACGAATGCTCGATAGCAAGTTTGATATGAAAGACCGTGGAGTTGCGGATGTGATCTTAGGTATAAGAATCCATAGAACTCCACAAGGTTTGGCATTGTCACAGTCTCATTATATCGAAAATGTACTTGACAAATTCAAGTATATGGAATTCGGTATTGCCAAGACTCCATTGGATGTGAGCTTTGCACTTCAAAAGAATGAAGGTAAAAGTGACTCACAATTGGAGTACGCAAGAGTATTGGGATGTTTAATGTATATAATGAACTGTACACGATCAGACATAGCATGCACTATCAGTAAGTTGAGTCGGTACACGAGTAATCCCAACAAAACTCATTAGATGGCAATGAAAAGAGTTTTGGAGTATCTTAAATACACTCAAGACTATGCTTTGCATTACAATAAATATCCCGCGATAGTTGAAGGATATAGTGATGCAAATTGGATCACTGGGTCGAACAAAGTAAAATCCACAAGTGACTATGTATTTACTATCGTTGGAGGAGCAGTCTCTTGGAAATCATCCAAACAAACTTGTATTGCTCGCTCTACAATGGAATCTGAATTTATCGCATTGGATAAAGCCGGTGAAGAAGCAGAATGACTCCGAAATTTCTTGGAAGATATTCCTTATTGGCCCAAACCAGTGGCCCCAGTATGTATACACTGTGATAGCCAAGCGGCAATAGGCAGGGAAGGGAGCATGATGTACAATGGTAAATCTCGTCACATACGACATAGACATAATACCTTTAGGGAACTTCTCTCTAGTAAAATTATCACTGTTGACTATGTAAAGTCAAAGGATAATGTGTCGGATCCACTTACAAAAGGTCTATCTAGAGAAAGAGTGAAAAGGACATCAAGGGAATGGGTTTAAGACTAGGACAAGTCAGCATGGCGGTAACTCTACCTCGTAGACTAGAGATCCCAAGAGCTAGGTTCAAGGAGATCAAACAAAGTTGTGTCTGACAGGTTCAACATTGTCAAAATACCAACCCATTCTCATGATGTAGACAATGTTTAGTAAACAAGGATAAGACTTAAGGTGAGAAGTCTTTTAATGATTATCTAAATTTGGCAAATTTGACCAAATAGTTTAATTTATGGGATTAAAAGTTTAAAAATCACCTATGTGAGGGAAAAGTGGAAGCCGCTTCAAGGAGAATGTTAGTAAAGACCTATTCTCTAAGCTCTCATGAAACCGGGACGTGTTCATAGCTGAAAAGAATAAAACCGTGAGAACCATAAACGGTAAAAGGCTGGTTGTGTGACATGCGTTTTATAGGTGTACATTAAAGATCGACGGTTCAAAGATATCAAATCTACCGATTGACCGAGTGCATTCAACGCATGTTCACTACGGAAAGTTCAAAGGAAAACCCACTTATCTAGATACAATCTGTCTTTGCTTGATGATCACATACTTATCCGTAAAGTTTTACAAAGAATAGTCATTCCCCATTCATGTGGGAAATTGTTGGGTTTAATTGGTGTGAATGGAAAATGGAGGAATAAAACCTTTGAGCAAAAGACATTGTTTTGGAAAAGGTGTGACTGTTCAGATAGTCGTGCCTGTTCAGAAAAAGACACAATGTTTCGAATGAACAAACATGACTCTTCCAAAGGATACTCCTTTTAAGTGAACAATTGCCACCTTTCAGAAGAGGCATCTGATGGCTATATAAATCTGCTTTCATCCACAGGTTTAGAAATGAATGGAAAAAAAATTTCTTAAATAAAAACTCTTCTTGTCTTAAAACATTCCTTGTGATCAATCAAATCGTTGAGTGAGTTCGTTGAATCCAACAATTTGAGGTACCGTTATTGTTCAAATTGAAGGTCATTTTATCCTGAGAGGAAGATTCCATAACCTCGGGTACAGTGAGAGGAATTATTCCTTAAGAACACTCCGTGAAGTCGGAGAATTTGGCCTTAAAATTCTATTTCATCTCTTTTCTGGAAAAAAAAAATTAACACACTTCTTAGATAGATTATTCATAATATAGTGTTGAAAGTGTTAAGGAACTTCAAAAGTGTTCTTGTCTTAGACTTGAAGTAGTATTGAAGTTGGTGTTGCATTTTATATGGAAGTTGGTGTTGCATTTTATACAGATTCTTATACCCGAAACACTACATAAAATAACAATGCCATCGCCATCCATGCTAGCAAGAATCACTTCCTAGGCGAGCCCTCCTTTTAAATGTGGATTTTCTACTATAACTACTTCAAATTAAGCTTTTCCGGAGAAGCAACAGTGAGAATATATAGCCTCTCTGTCCCACTTCATATGACACTGTTACTATTTGGAGAATCACATAATGCTTCTTTTATTATTGCTTCCTGTGTTCCATTTTATAGGCACTATTTCAAATTGATTTATTCCAAAAACAATATAACATTTATGTATTTGGAAACCATTTAACATTAAACTTCACAATTTGGCAAATGTCGTGGAATATTTGAGACCACAAGTTTCAAAAATCTTTCTTCTCTCGGATAAACTCCCTGTCAAGTCATACATCTTCATGAAGGGACTTTTCACAGCATATAAATATTTTTATTAGTCAACAGGATAAATAGTAATTTTCATGTACTTTCTAGATATGTAAATTCTATTTCAAAGAAGCTTGAGGAATCAATCATAAAAGTCCAGATTTACATGAAAAATTAAATGTTTTAACCCTCAGAACTTGTTATTCTTTTTGGCAGGAGGAGTAAGTTTTTTAGGCAAATTTTTAACTAAAACAAGAGTGAGAAGTGTTGAACAACTCAAGTAAATAAATAAGAATATCATCTCTAAAATGTAAGCTTGAAGTCAATCACACAAGTCAGTATGATATGAGAGTAAGAAGAGATCTTCAATTCAGGTCATACTTGACCCAAGAAAAAGCATCAGGTTGGCACTGATTGGGCATGCTGAAAAGCTAAAATAGCTGACTAAAAGTCAGTACCTCAAAAGTACCAAAGAAGCATGGGAATTAAGTGGCAACACAGGACTAACTGCTAGTCCATCGCAGTATCCCCTGTATAATTAATCGGGGTCACAAAAGTACCAAAGAAGCATGGGAATTAAGTGGCACACAGGACTAAATGCTAGTCCATCGCCAGTATCCCCTGTATAATTAATCGGGTCACCTTTAGGATTCACGTTACAACTATGTAGAGTTGTTCTGTCATACATGTCTCACTAGCCAACTTGCCTTCGATCTGGAAACTATTGGTGAAAAGCCCACTTTGTTCATGAAATAAACTAGAGGCTAGCTTTAAAGGAGGTTGACTTGATGGGAGTAACCTCGTGTACAAGTAAAAACAAGCCATCACATTGCGTCGCTACTCCAATCTGGTTAGAATACAACCTCTTTTATAACTGTCAGTATTCTACTAAGTTGCATTCTTGTAGCCGAGGCAATTCAAACCAACATCATCATGTTAGCATATCTTTAATCCTTACCGCTCATGACTTTCATTAAGAGGGGCGAGATTAGTATATAATATTAGGTATTGGTCAAGCATGGTGTTTTATTGGTAAGCATGCAGGGAGCAAGGGCAAAAGCAACAAGTAACTTTCGCCAAAGCAGAATTTTAGTAATATCAAGTAACTTATTACAAAAGTGGAAGCCCCACCAACAAAAGTAAAGATAATCGCCAATCAATCTCATGTATTGTTGCCAAACTTCGATTGACAATTTCCTGGTTTAGAAGTATTTAAAGTAAATGGATATGGGAAGCATACAATGTAGAATCCTGACAAGTTAAATGGCATTACCATCATCAAGTGGTGGGTTTGGATGTACAGGGAATAGCTATAGAAAAGGTACAAGACTGGCATTAGTGGATTCTATCGAGTGCAACTCAAGTACTTTTTGAGATGGATGCATGGTTTTTTTCCCCTATAATCACTAAAATACAAGTTCAACTACTACTCATCTATATAATCTAACTAGAATAAATCTATCAGCAGGTACACTATATTAGAAATGTATTCAAGTGTCGTTTCTAATCATCGAGTTTTATCTAACACCAGCTAATAAGATTGTCTTTCAGAAAAATATTATCAGGTAGAGTTCTTCACTTGATAATAAATGATGAACTTCAACCTAGTCAGTAACGCCTGACAAGTACAAGATGAACTTCAAGCTAGTCTACCTGATATGGCAGGAGTGAGAATTCCATCACCAATTACCATGCAGGTGCCAACAACCACAAGAATAAGAAGCGCATTCTTCCTGAATGGATATGCCTCCAACCATCTTTTTGTTTTCGCAGCAAATGAATGCTCATGGAATGTGCTACGGCTATAAGTTGTCAGCTCCTCATCAGTTCGGTGTTGGTTTGGAATTGTCTTTATCTTAGCATGTCGACAGAGTAATGAATAAAGAGCAAAAGTCCCACCTGAAAATGGTAAGTTCAGTTCTTCCACCCTAGTGCATCATAGAATACTTAAAATGTTGTTTCTTTAATTTATATAATTCTTGCATTAGAAACGTGTAGCTGAAGATTCTGGCAGAGAGCAGTTACAAGTAGATCAAACTGATTAGGTACCAAGTAAATACGAGAAAATGCATATCACGATTCACTATAGTTACACAATAATGAGGAATTAAAGAAAACATAAAGTAACAAACAGCAACTACTTAACCAAATGTAACAAAATCTGATGAATGAGCCATACAAAGTCTTATCATTTGATTTGAAATGGAATTCAATGAAGCTTCCATAAAATCATCAAAATTAGAGAATTGGTTTGCTGCAGTAAGCAACTGGCTTCAATTTCTAAACAAAACAGTGCTACAGATGCATTAATATTCAGCAAAGCATTCCTGTCAATGAGACAATCACATAAGAAGGTTGTTTTTGTGGTAAATCTCGCGGAAAATACTCAACACGAACACTTGTAGGAAATCCTTCATAGATGGGTAGAAAAATATTTTGCTGGGTTTCATATATAAGTACAATGCGCCGAATTTAGTGTCCGTAGACTATGAACCAGACCTAGATTAAACAAGATATAAGCTTACAGAATAATCAATGAATTTTTCGACTTTTATGAACTAGGAATTCTTTCGTAAGATTAGAGTCTTATACTATCACATCATACTCGCACAATCTTTGTCATTATCGCAGTTTTGCACTGCAAGTTCATGCGCATGTCCTGGCATTCATGAGTGCTCTAAGAATCTATCACAAATTCATAGGAGCGGCACCACTCCACACTCATATAGGTCCAATCATCAAGTGTATTCTACAAAGCAATACATCACCTATAAAGGATATGGTTTGGATTAAGAGTCTAACTCAACCCTCACTTTGCCCCGCACACTGCACTATATGCGACACATCATAAGTGGGATAAATCTTTAGTATACAACAACAACAACAAACCCAGTGTATTTCCACCTGGTGGAGTCTGGGGAGGTAAGATGTACGCAGTCCATAACTCTACCTCTAAAGAAGTAGAAAGGTTGTTTCCGATAGACCCCCGGGATAAATCTTTAGTATAAACAACATAAATCCCATCCTAAATGAAACTAATTACATAAGATCCCGGATTGACTCTCTCTCCCAGATTTGGGAAAATACATATACATGTCTATGTACCTCATACGTAGCTCCAATGTATGAGGAAACTTTTTCTCCTTAAATTATGGAAATAAAATCAAATCCAATTATTCTTTCGCCTTAATAACGGCAGTAATTAATGTTGTGATTTTGTGGATGCTTAAAAATAGTAACTGTAATTCAAATTCAAAAAATATCATGAAACATCTCTCTTCATCTCCCTCAAATAAACCAACGCCGCCGCCGCTGGTTTACGGTTGTCACCGTCGTTCACCGCTTCACTCCTTTTCCTCACGCCGGTGAACACGCAAGGGTGACCAGCCGCCAAGATTGACGTCGTTTCTTGTTCCTCTCCCACTGTCGCCACCACCGGCGCCATCACGAATAGTCAACGGCGCCTTCATCGCACTACTCCTCTTGACTAGCCGCCAAGATTGACGTCGTTTCTCGTTCCTCTCCTACTGTCGCCACTACCGGCGCCATCACGAATAGTCAACGGCGCCTTCATCGCTCTACTCCTTTTCCTCACGCCAGTGAACACGCAAGGGCGACCAACCGCCAAGATCGACGTCGTTTCTCGTTCCTCTCCCACTGTCACCGCCACCACCAGCACCATCACGAACAGCCAACGCCTTCGCCCTCTCTTAGCATATATTTTTTTTTAAGTAAAAACTTGCATATTATTGTATGAGAAATTATAATACATTACCCAGTTTGAATGATATTTTGACATTGTTTATGAAATTTACACGTATGAGAATGTATTACACATTTTTTTCTATGTATGATGCTAGTGTTATATGCATGATTTACACTCCAACAACCACTTGTTTTATATGTAATGCATTGTACTTTACTTCCTATGTATGATGCAAATGTTTTCGATTTTATATGTAAGTAAAAACATATATGTATGAGAATATATTATACTTTACTTTCTATGTATGATGCCAGGGTTATATGTATGATTTACACTCCAACAACAACATGTGTTATATGTATGAGAATGTATTATACTTTACTTTCTATGTATGATGCAAGTGTATTCATTTTTATTATACTTTACTTTCTATGTATGACATTGCAAAAGCAGATAATTTAATAAAATCATACATGCAACCAAAAAGGAGAAATAATTTGGATCTTATAGTTCAAATCAACTTTCAAGTCGTTGACTATAGAAATGATTGGATCTGATTTTATTTCCATAATAATTTGTAATGCATATTATAGTTCAAATTAAGGTATAGAAGAAATAATGGATCTTTCTTCTATAATATAGAACAAATTTGAATGACTTAAAAATAAAATACATTATTTGATTTTATGGAAATTTATTATGAAATAAATTATTTCCATAATAATTTGAAATAATAGACCTTATTTGAACAAATTTGAAACCCTCAAATCACGTAGCTTGAAATTAGGCATAAAATAAGGAGTGCCATAATGGAGCAAAAATCGAACTAAAAATAGAGCAAAAATTTGATGTTTTGGGATGTATGAGGCAGAAAAGAGAGTCTAAAATGAAGGAATTCTATGTAATTAATATGGAATTTTTGTAATTACTTTTCAAATAAGCGATATTATGTAATAAGTAATAGTTATCTTGTGTATATATATGTAATTTTAAGAAAAATTTAATAGTGCTCTCTTGATCAACTAATGACTTGTTATTACCCATATGACCTAATTCATAGGATCCCCAATCACATAGCTTGGGTTACCATCATTATTAATCTTCCCATATGGACTAAAAATTCCATTCCCCTCTATGTTTCTTTTAGTCTGTGAATTAATCAAATTCACCACTAACTACACGTTTGTTTACGTAAACAATTTCTTCGCACAGCAGCTGTTTTATCACATTATGTCACAAACACATATCTAATTTCACCATAGAAATTTTATACTTCCACAACTATTGTTGCTTGGCAACCACAAGCTGAAGCAGGCTGCTCTCCTTCGACATGTCTGCTTCATCTGCTTGCTCTATGATTTTACTATATCACACCTAATTAATTATTATAAGTTATTTACATATTAAAAATTAATAATATTCAATACAAAAAGTAAAATAGACATTTATGACATGTCTGATTTAGTTGCTTCAATCATAATTTTACTAAATATCACCCTAATTAATTGTTATAAGTCATCTAAATATTAAAAGAAATATTTAATAAAAAAAGGTAAATAGATATAAAATAATAAGTTAACTCTTGATGTTTTAAATTAACTTCATGCCTTATATGAGGCCTACTTATTTTTTCACAAGTATTTTTTATAGTAATTTTGTCATTCACTTTTAATTGGTCGTTGTGAGTCATCTAAGACATGTCTGTTTTACTACTTCAATTGTTATTTTACTATATCACCTCTAATTAATTATTATGATCATCTAAGCATTATGCCACTTAAACTGAAATAGAAGAAAAAGTTTTAAATCACAATAATTAAAAACTTAAACTAATTAAAAAATATAATTGCCTATCAATGCAACAAAAGCTTAGTCAAGGAAAATAACATATATTATTTGAAAATTAAAAATTCTATTTGTATCGCATAATTTGAAATAAAAAAATAACATATACTAAGTTTGTGTTATCTGAAAAATAGTAATATAGGCCCATCGAATTTTACTTTTCACTCTTTATTAATTTATACATTTGTAGAGTTTAATTTTGATCGTGAATAAAATTTTTGAAACAAAATTTTATATTTGAATAATAAATCACAATAATTGAGAATTTAAAACATTTTAAGAATATATGCAAAAATTACCCAGAAAAATAAATTTATTTAACTTTCAAAATTCAAAAGATGTCACATTAATTGATATGGCTATTATTATAATATTAATTTAGGATAGATGTTGGGCCCGTGCTTTGCACAGGCTACTTCTAACTAGTATATATAGACACATAGTTTTATTTCAACCTGAATGCTCACTAAGAGATCTATTAACCACTTAGCCTTATCACTAACCAACTCTAAAATAATAAATTATGTTTGACTAGTTTTCATTTTATAACACCCCATAAGGATGTACACATATAATAACTCATGGACTTTGTCTCATTTAGAATCAACATTCAATTAGCATCATTAGTACAATGAGAAGTCCACTTTATTTATTTCCAATATTATCATCAATAAAAGTGTAAAATTCATCATCAATTTTTTTTTTAATCCTCATAATAATTTGGAACAACAAGGTTACATAACTTTAGCAAGATACCATGCACTTTCAAATATTTCAAAATAATGAGATAACTTTTCTACTATTCCTAAGATTTTTCAACTTTATATATAACATACAAACATATACATTAAAACACTCAAATATTAAATCAAATAGGTATGAGATCATATTACTAACTACATATATCCTAATATCAACAATATATTATAAGCCTATAATGACCATTCAATTATCAAATGCAATTTTTCACAAATGAATTAAAACATGTAAGCTAATAATCTAAAACCAAAGGTCTATTTCATTCATTAAGAATATCTAAAGATTATAGGTATCGAATTCATTAATACTACCTAATGTGTGTTTCATTCATTAAAAATATCTAAAGATTATAGGTATTGAATTCATTAATACTACCTAACACCAGTTATATTTCACAAAGAATACATTAGAAACATATTCAAAAGTTGACATTTTAAAAAACAAACACTATCAATATTTTAAGACTCATTAGTCATTATAATACAATATTTAATAATTAACTTGGACATGAACTTATAAGATATTAATTTTTCCTTTTTCAACATAATAAAAAGAGATAATACCCAATTACCCTCCTGAACTATACCCAAAAAGACTATGACACACCTCAACTTAAAGGGGGTCCTATTACCCCTTGAACTAATTAAAAGTATAATTTTAACACCATAAGTGCCTACGTGGCACATAGGTGGCACAAGGCACACGTGTGTGTCACGTATGCACCACGTAGGCACTAAAAGTGTCAAAATTACACTTTTAATTAGTTCAGGGGCTAATAGGACCCCCTTTAAGTTGAGGTGTGCCATAATCTTTTTGGGTATAGTTCAGAGGGGTAATTGGGTATTACCTCTAATAAAAAACTTTAAACTAATAATTTCATGTCTAACATGTCTTCAACATATGAATCATTCAAGTAAATATAAGCACTAATATTTTTATCTATCAGAGGAATATTAAACACAAGCAAAACCATGGCTACAAACTCATCTCCCACAAAAATGTTATATTTGTTAATACCTTACTAATCTCAAATAAAATCCACAACAACTTTTCCAATTGGTCTCACAAAGGCCAAATTGATTAGGAACATATATCACCTCAATGCCAATACTTCTCATATTCAAGTTTAATAAGAAGAAAATTTTCTATTCTAAGGACGTCCATAGTTCTAGAATCATCAACATGTACAAATCATTCTTTTTCTTTAAATTGGGTGCAAAACACAAATTAAATTTATAGCACAAATATGTTTAGTAGCACCAAACTTTAACATTTAATCTTTCACATATTAGCACAAAGATTTGCTTGAGAAATGACCACAATAATTTATATCATCTGCTTACTCAAATTTATTTTTGCTTAGAGAGATTATCATTTCTCCAAATCTTTCGCTACATTAAGGGGGTATGAAATCGTAGTATGTTGTAGACATTGAAATTTTGTGCACTCTACAAAAAAAGTTCAATTTTTGTTACAGTTCTTTAGGCTACTTTACCTTAAATCTAATTTGGTGGCTACTCTACCTTAAAGCCTAAATTACGCCTATATAAAGGGGATAAATATCCTTTAAAAGGCATCTCCAAGATCCACAAATTCAGGAGATATTCATAAAGAAATCAAATATCTCTAGATAATTCCGTAAACTCATAGATCATAAAAGGATCAAAACCCTCTCTATACACAAAACCTCTTTTCATAGAGATCAAATCCACATGCTCCTACGTTCGAGAAATACGCCACTAACAGCCCTCGAATTACAGAGAAATTCATATCCAAATCTTCCTACATTCGAGAAGTACGCCACTGACGGCTCTTGAATTACGAAGAAAATCAAGAGAGAAGAATGCAGGGAGAAACAGATTTGTACCCACTTCGTTTATCAATAAAATATCATGTTTCTTCATATTTTTATTTGTGATTGCAATTTATATCTGTCACTGTAAAGGTTTGTTGAAAATATATGCCACACACAAACATATTAAAATATCGACATAAAGTATCATCACATACCTTACTGGCCGAACACAAGTGACAACTTTTGTACACATCTCCAATAATCTTTGGGCAAGACAGATGGTCAAATTACGAAACTTGGGTAGCAACATAGTAGCGATGTGTTTGCTCAAAGTTTTCATAGCTAAGTGTCCCTCACATCAATAATATGAGGACCCTCACTATGGGTTTGTGTATTCTTAACACTGTAAAACCGTTGCTTCTTCCCTCACATATTCATTAGACTCTCAGTGGCACCCCAAAATTGAGAAACAAGAGGAGAAGAAAATTTGAGAGCACAAACACCGCTTTTTTTTAAGTAGTATTTTTTGTAAGAGTTGAGTAGCAGTCCTTAAGATTATTATAAGTCTTACGAAAAATACTCAACACGAACACTTGTAGGAAATCCTTCATAGCTTGAGGCGTGCTTCTGTCATTTTTCTTAAGGATATTTCACCCTATATAAGTGTATCCCCCGGATTCAACAAGTTCTTCTAGTGTAAACTAGAAGCCAGAAACTGAAAAATATTCAACATGAATGAAAACCAAACACTATTAAAATAAGAGGGAAATGAGAATATTCTACTTATATTTAAGAGGCAGTTGAGAAGAGCTTGCCATCGTCCTCCTTGCCAACCAATTCACCAGCTTGCTCGGTGATTTTATTATATCAGCGCTAATTAATTATTATATGTCGTTAACGTATTAAAAGATTAATAATATTTAATAAAAAAAGTAAAATAGATATCTATGATATGTCTCTTTAGCTGTTATTTTACAGTATCATCCCTAATTAATTATTATAACTCATCTAAGTGTTAAAAATTTTATATTAAAAAATTATTATAAAGTCATCTTAGTATTAAAAAAATAATAATATTTAATACTAAATTAACTTGATATCTTATTTGAGGTCAACTTAATTTTTTTTCCACGTATATTTTTTATATTAATTATTATAAGTCATTTAAGACATCTACTTTACCACTTCAATCGTGATCTTACTATATCCTCCTAATTAACTATTATAAGTCGTTTAGCTATTAAAAAATTAATAAGATTTAATAAAAAACATAAAACAAACATAAAATAATAAATTAACTCTTGATGTTTTAAATTAACTTGACGTCTTACATAATGTCCACTTAAATTTTTTCCACAAGTACTTTTATAGCAATTTTGCTATATCACGTCTAATTGGTTATTATGAGTCATTTAAGACATCTTCTTTGTTACTTCAATCGTGATATTTAATTGACTCTTGAAATTATATCAGTATCACTTAAATTGAAATAAAAGAAAAAGTATTATAAATCACAACAATTAAAAACATAAATTATTTTTAAAATATAATCGACTATCATGACACAAAAGTTTGGATAAGGAGAGAGTATTATAAACTACAATAGCTAACGACTTAAAATAGTATATTGCAGTGCCAAAAAAGTATTATAAATTACAATAGCCAACAACTTAAAATATCTAGAAACATATTAAAAAAGTTGATTATTTAAATTTTATTTGTGTTACATAAATTGAGATAAAAATACGTAAAAAAATACTATAAATCATAATAATTAACAACATAAAAGATTTAAATGATATAAAATATTTCTTGGACTCTCAAAATGATATCAGTACCACTTAAATTAAAATAGAAGAAAAAGTATCATAAATCACGATAATTAAAAACCTAAATTATTCTAAAAATATAATTGACTATCAATGTCACAAAAGTTTGGATAAGGAGAGTAATAAAGATTAATTGAAAATTACAAAAAAAGTATTATAAATTATACAGTAATAGTTAACGGCTTAAAATGTCTACCAAAAATTAATTTGCTATATATATTTCAAAAAAATATATAAAAGATACTATAAATCACAATAATTAACGATTTAATTTTTTTTTTAAATAACATATTTGATTGATTGTCGAAATTATCTCAGTATCACTTAAATTGAAATAGAAGAAAAAGTATTATAAATCTCAATAATTAAAATCATAAATTATTTTTAAAATATAATTGACTATTAATGCCACAAAAGTTTGGACAAGGAGAGTAACATATATTATTTGAAAATTACATAAAAATTATTATAAATTATAATAATTAACAACTTAAAATATCTACAAATATATTAAAAATATGATTGATTATCTAAATTCTATTTATGTTATATAAATTAAGACAAAAAAATAACATACTTCGGTATCTAGTAGAAATATATAGGAGGAACTTGTCTTATTTTTTTCCTTCTACACTCAAATAAAAGGATTTTGTAATAGGAATAGATATATATGAGATTAATCATCTCAATAAATGGCTGAATTATACTCAATTAATATTAGTAACTAGCAGTAAAGAGGCCAAATAATAAGTCAAATAATGAGATTATTGATGACATAATCATAGTCATTGAAGACAATTAAGGTTTGGTTGGAATATTGGTCAAAGATATTCAGGGATTAAATATTAGAATAGGGTTAAAATCGTTTACACCCCCGAACTTTGCTGTAAAAATTAAACACCCCCTTCAACTTTGAACAATAATCATTCTCCCTCCTTTTTCCTATTTGATTTTTTAAAATACATATTTTACGCTTATATTTATATCAACATTTGTATCTCTTTTAAAAAAAAAAACTTTTTATAAAAATATATTTTTAATCTATATAACATATTTTCTATAAAAGTTCAAAATTAATTTTAATCAATATGGGTTGTGGGGCAGTGGATGGGGCTGTTCCACCCTTAACCAGAGGTCGAGGTTTCGACCCTGGGTATGGAGAAAACTCTGTTGGGAGCATTGTCACCTCAATAGGCCCTGCAATGCGCGATCCAGATTAATTGGGGCTTCAATGCGTGCACCGGACACCGAATGGAGAACCAAAAAAAATATTTTTAAGATAAAAAAATAAACGTGAGAAATATTAATTAAGTATATAATTTAATGACAAACTATAATGAAATAAATGGGCAAAATAGTAAAAAATAATTTTATTAAAAATCAAAAACTCTAATATATATTTATACGTGAAAATAATAGATAATTATAATTTTATAAATATATTTCAATGTAGGTATACAAATTCTCAAGCGCACCTTTTAACAGGGTGACCCTTTATCACCTGCCTTATTCATCTTAAGGGCTGAAGTATTGTCAAGAACCCTGAACAACCTACACCACTACCCTCACTATTATGGTTTCCATATGGATTGGAATGGTCCTCATATTAACCATCTCAGTTTTGCAGATGATATCATCATCTTTACTACAGGAAGAAGAAAAACTCTCAGATTGGTGATGAAGACTTTGGCTTCTTATGAAACAGTTTCTGGCCAACTGATCAACAAGAACAATAGCCGTTTCTTACTACCAGATCAAGCATTTCTCTCCACAGTCTCGAGGATTAAAGAAGAAACTGCATTTCAGCAAAAACACAGTCCTATTACATACCTTGGTTGTCCCATTTACATTGGAAGACAAAGAATCAGTCACTATGCTGGTCTGGTTAGCAATGTGTCTTCCAGAATTGCAGGATGGCATTCTAAACTGCTAAGCTATGGTGGTAGAAGTGTATTGATTAAACATGTTCTGCAATCCATCCCTATTCACATCCTTTCTGCTTGCATTCCTCCAAAGACTATTATTAAGCAATTTGCGCATTTGTTTGCTGATTTCTTTTGGGGATGGAAGGACAACAGAAAGAAATATCATTGGGCTTCTTGGAAGGAGCTTTGTTTCCCAATCACAGAAGGTGGCGTTGGAGTTAGACATGTTGCTGATACATGTAAGGCTCTGCAGATGAAACACTGGTGGATATTCAGAAGCAGACATGCTCTTTAGGGGGACTTTTTTTACTAGCCAAGTATTGCAAAAGAGTGAATGCAGTAGCCAGGAAAGGGTGTGCTAGGCAATCCCTGATATGGAAAGCTATGATGAAAAACAATAAGACAGCTGAGCAACATATTTTTTGAAGGATTAGATCAGGCACATGTTACTTTTGGTGGGATAACTAGTCTTGCCTGGGAGCATTAAATAACCACAGAATTGATGGTGTAAGGTCCAGCAATGCCAAAGTAGCTGACTTTTTAATTGATGGTGAGTGGAACATGCAGAAGTTAGCTACTGTACTTCCCCCTCCTTTACTGCAGGCTATCATCAGAATTGAGGTCCACTTTCAGGAAAACTCTCATGACTTCCCATTGTGGACTACAACTCCAAGTGGTGATTTCAGTTGTACATCTGCCGGGGGGTTGATTAGAGAGCATAGAGAAGTAACTTTGCTGCACAGTCATATCTGGCATAGGTTGATTCCCTTCAAATGTTCCTTCCTTACATGGAGAGTACTGAGAAGGAAGTTACCTACAAATGAAAGGCTGAGTCAATTTGGTATAGCTCCTGTCAAGTGTGGATGCTGCTCTTGTTCTGGCTGGGACAACATACCTTACACATTAGTTGAGGGTACCTTTGCAACTCAAATATGGAGGTATTTCTCATCTATGGGCATTATTCATGTTCCTGCACTAATCAAGAACCTGTTGCTGAAGTGGTGGAAAACTAGAGCATCCAATAGAGCCCATAAATTGGTATTGCAGGCTCTTCCTATTATCATCTGTTGGAACTTGTGGAAGAGCAGGTGTGCTGTTAAATATGGAGACAAAAAACCTCAATTAGCCAGAGTCAGGTTTCTGATTTACAAAGACATTTCACTTTTGCTAAACAATGCCTTTCCCTACATTCCCTGGCCTTCTGGATGGGTTAATCTAGCAGCTTATGTGGAGAAATGCAGCCATGAGTTTAAAGTTACAACTGTGTATTGGTCTAAACCACCAGCTCTAATGGTCAAGTTGAATTCTGATGGTAGTGCTATCACTAACCCTGGAAAAATTAGTGCGCGGGTGTGGTTAGAGATCATAAGGGTGATCTCATATATGCCTATGCTGCTCCTCTTGGACAAGGAACTAATAATCAGGCTGAGGTGGAAGCTGTTATATGGGGGATATCACAGTGTTTAAGTAATGATATACAACAGGCTGTGCTAGAAGTGGACTCTAAGCTCTTGATCAAATGGATCAGGAAACAAATACCAATACCATGACACCTGCAACCCTTGGTGGATTCCTTACTACAACTCATTTCACAGCTTCACCTATGTATTTGCAGACATGTGTTCAGGGAAGCTAACTTTGTAGCAGATGCCTTGTCAAAGGTCAGCCATCAACATGATCAGCCACAACACTATTTCCATAGCTGTCAGCTCCCCTCAGCAGTAGCTGGAAACTTTCACCTTGATAAGCTAGGCATGCCATGCTTCAGGAGAAGGAAGATGACCAAGTTACATAAACTATCTAAGAACTAGTATACCTTTTCATAGCTATAGAGCTTATTCTTTGTATTTCTCTTGCAATAGTTACACTTTATCTGTAATCACAGATTGGAGTTCAGGTTTATGCCCCCCTCTATGTATAGTTTTTGTGTGATTAATGATAAGGCCTGGGGTGATGCTCAGCCCCTAAATTTTTTTTTTTTTTTAAAAAGGTACTTTTTACATTCAAATTTTTATATTATATGTATTACGTATGTCTGTGAGTATGTAATTATGTATATAGATGCATATTTTGATTTTCTCTTATTCTTTATTGTCTATATAGATAAACGAGTTTTGGTTGTTAATATGAATTATTTTCTAAATTATAATTTAAAATTCATCAACAACAATCATTTGATTTGTAACAAATATATATCTACAACAATATCATATCTACTGAAATTTTTTAAGTGAGGTATGAAGAGGGTAGGGGTACACAAACCTTACCACTACCTCAGAGAGCTAGAAAGATTGTTTTCGAAAGACCCTCGACTATTAATTATTTTTGTATAACTACATTGAAATATATTTATAAAATTATAATTACCTATTATTTTCACGTATAAATATATATTAGAGTTTTGATTTTTAATAAAAATAATTTTTATCACTTTGCTCATTTATAATATTATAGTTTGTCATTAAATTATATACTCAATTAATATTTCTCACTTTTATTTTTTATCTTAAAAATAATTTTTAACTTTTATAGAAAATAGGTATTTTAAAAAAATCAAATAGGGAAAAGGAGGGAGAATGATTATTGTTCAAAGTTGAAGGGGGTGTTTAGATTTTATAACAAAGTTCGGGGGTGTAAATGATTTTAACCCTATTAGAATAATGTCAATAAAGACTCTTCAATGAGGAGAAACAAATGTTAACCATTAGACTATTCAAAAGTAAAGTCAATTGTCTTACAACAATAGTTGTAGACATGTTAATTATTTTTGAAATATCCAATAGTTTTTGCATATCACAAAATTAACAATCAAAATTCGATCTCTTGTCAAGTTAGAAATATAAAGCAAAGGCATTAATGTTGATGAGAGAATCTCTCTTTTCCTATTTCATATTGTTCCACTCTATCCTTACAACAATATGAAGTATGTATAGCTTAACACTTATAAATGGAGAGATTGACGAAGATGTCACGCACCGTATGCTATTCTGTGTATAAAAATTTGTATATTTTAATACGAACTTCAATACTAAGTTCAAGAACTATTTCAAGGACAACAATAAAGTTCCAACAACTTCAAACACAAGTCCAAATGAATAATCAAATGAACTATCAAAATGAAGTGTTATTAACTTTAAGAAAAAGAAGATGAAGCAGAAAATTGTAGAATCAAGTCCACCGAATGCACAGTGTGTCCTTAAGGAATTTATTCCCCTCAAGTACCCGAGGTTATGGAATCTTTCCTTCCAGGATAAAATGATCTCTTTTTTAAAATAGCGGAATCTCAAATTTTCAAAATCTTTTAACGCACTCAATGATTTGATGACCACGCAAGAGTTTTTAGAAGAAAAAGAAGATTGTTTTTCAACTCAAAAATTGTATCCTTACCAGAGGAAAAATTCAGGTATTTATAGTCATCAAGGTGTTGCATCATGAAAAGAAGCAATGGTTTAGAAAAGGGCACCCCTTCATAAAGGTACAACTTTTTGAAAAAGTCGCAACCCATTGAAAAGGTCAAAACCATTCCATCCGAAAAAGTGCCTATTCAAATTGCATCCTTTCTCTTGGTGTCTTTTCGAAAAAACACATATTCATTATCCATTCACACCTCTTAAAAACCCAACAATCCTCCACATGAATGGGGAATGGCTATTTTAACAAAAAATTTACGGATAAGTGTGTTATCAACAAGCAAAAACTAATTGCATCTAGATAAGTAGGTTTTCCGTTAAACTTTTCATAGTGAACTTGTATCGGATGCATTCGATCAATCAATAGATTTGATATCTTTGAATCGTCCAACTTTAATGTACACCTATACAACACAGGTCACATAACTAGCATTTTACCGTTTATGGTTCTCACACTTTTGTTTGTTTCAACTATGAACACGTCCTGATTTTATGAGAGCGTAGAGAATAGACCTTTACTAACATTCTCCTTGAAGCGGCTTCCACTTTACCCTCACATAGATGATTCCTAAATGTTTAATCCTATAGATCAAACTATTTGATCAAACCATTCAAACTTAAAAACCATTAAAAAGCTTCAAATCATAAGCCTTATCCTTGCTCTCTGAACATTGTCTTCATCATGAGAATGGGTTGAGTATATTGACAATGTTGAACTGTCAGTCACAACTTTGTTTGATCTCCTTGAACCTAGCTCATGGGATCTCCAGTCTGCTAAGAGATTTACCGTCAAGCTGACTTATCCTAGGCCGTAAACCTATTCCCTTCGATGATTTCTCAACTCCCTCTCTGGATGGGACTTTTGTAAGTGGATCCAACATATTATCGTTTGACTTCACATAGTCAACAGTAATAATTCCACTAGAGAGTAGTTCTCTAACGGTATTATGTCTTCGTCTTATATGACAAGATTATCATTGTACATCATGCTCTCTCTCCTACCTAAAGCCGCTTGACTATCACAGTGTATACATATTTGTGCCAAAGGTTTAGGCCAATAAGGAATATCTTCCAAGAAATTTCGGAGTCATTCAGCTTCTTCACCAGCGTTATCTAATGCGACAAATTCAAATTCCATTGTAGAGCGGGCAATACATATCTGCTTGGACGATTTCCAATAGACTTCTTCTCTATCTAAAGTAAATATATATCCAATCGTGGATTTTACTTCATTTGATCCAACAATCTAATTTGCATCACTATATCCTTCAATTATCGCTGGATATTTGTTATAAATGCAAAGCATAGTGTTGAGTAATTTTAGATACCCCAAAACTCTTTTCATTGCCATCCAATGAGTTTGATTGGGATTACTCGTGTACCAACTCAAGTTACTAATAGCACATGCTATATCAGGTCATGATATACATCAAACTTCCCAACACTCTTGCGTAGTCCAACTATGAGTCACTTTCATCTTCATTCTTTTGAAGTTCAAAGCTCACATCTAATGGAGTCTTGACAATACCAAAATTTAAATATTTGAATTTGTCAAGTACTTTTTCAATATAATAAGACTGTGACAACGCCAACCCCTGTGGAGTTTTATAAATTCTTATCCCTAAGATCACATCCACAATTCCAAAGTCTTTCATATCAAACATGCTATCAAGCATTCGTTTCGTGGTATTTATGTCAGAAATGTCTCTACTGATAATCAACATATCATCCACACATATAAACAAACAATGACCTTGTGATTTGGAGTGTCTTTAATGTAAATACATTTATCACATTCATTTATCTTTAAGCTGTTTGCCAAAATGGTTTGGTCAAACTTTACATACCACTATTTGGGTGCTTGTTTTAGTTCACAAAGTGACTTAACAAGTTTGCACACTTTCTTTTCTTTACCAGGAACTACATAACCCTCAGGTTGTTCCATGTAAATTTCTTTCTCTAATTCTCCATTTAGAAATGTTGTTTTCACATCCATTTGATGGATTTCAAGACCATATACCGTTGTTAAGGCAACCAACATCCGAATGGACATTATCCTTGTTATAGGCGAGTATGTATAAAAATAATCAAGGTCTTTTTTTGTTTAAAGTCTTCCACTACAAGTCTTGTCTTGTATTTGTCAATAGTACCATCAACTTTTATTTTCCTTTTGAAGATCCATTTATAACCTAAAGGTTTATATCCTGGAGGAAGATTAACCAACTCCAAGTATGGTTGCTCAAGATTGAATCAATTTCACTATTGACTATTTCTCTCCAAAAGAATGTGTCTGAAGACGACATCATTTCTTGAAATGTTTGAGACTTATTTTCAAGATGAAATATCACAAAATCTGATCTAAAGAAAGTTGACGTTCTTTGACATGTACTACGCCTTGGATTCTTATCATTAAGTACATTCTCGCTTAGTTCAGCTCGAGGTCGTTTAGACTCTCCACTAGACTGCTCATGTCCAATTTTCTACGGATAAATGTATTCAAAGAACACAACATTATCTGATTAAATTATCGTATTTTTATTGATTTCTGGATGTTTCGATTTATGAACCAAAAACCGACATGCTTTATTGCTTATAGCATATCAAATGAAAACACAGTCCAAAGTCTTAGGTCCTATTTTTACCCTTTTAGGCATAGGAACTTGGACTTTTGCTAAACACCCCTACACTTTGAAATATTTCAAATTGGGTTTCCTTTCTTTCCATTTTTCATATGGAATTGAAAGTGTCCTACTATGGGGCACTCTATTGAGTATTCGGTTAGCTATAACGATAGCTTCTTCCCCTCCCCCCCCCCCCCCCTCCAGTTTTGACTAAACCCGAACTTATGAGTAAGGTTTCATCATTTCCTTTAATGTTCGATTTTTCTTTCCGCAATCCTATTTGATTGAGGTGAATATGGGGTAGTAATTTGATGGACAATTTCATTTTCTACACATATCTCCGTAAAAGGAGATTCATATTCTCCACCCCTGTCACTTCTTATTGTTTTGATCTTTTTATGTAACTAATTTTCTACTTCCGTTTTATATTGCCTAAACGCGTTTATTGCTTCATCCTTACTATTTAACAAATAAACATAATAGTATCTAGTGCAATCATCAATAAAAGTTATAAAATACTTTTTCCCACCACGAAATGGTGTTAGACTTCATATCACGAATGTCTGCATGGATTAAGTCTAAAGGATTGGAATTCCTTTCAATAGACTTATATGAATGCTTAGCGTATTTTGATTCCACACACATTTGATACTTTGATTTATTGCACTCAAAATTAGGCAAAACTTCTAAGTTCCTTATGTTGTTTCACGCAACTATATTCAATCAATTGAGTAGAGAGGGCAATTGAATCAGTCGCAAAGTTTTGTAATTGATATGTCCTAAACATTCATGCCACAATTCATTTGACTCAAACAAGTAAGAAGAAATAGAACTTTTATTGATCACAACAGTCATTAAATTGATCTTAAATAGGCCCTCGGTAAGGTAAACTTTTCCTAAATACATTACTCCTTTGCTAATTACAATCTTATCAGAAACAAATACACAAGTGAATCCATTTTTGGTCAAAAGTGATAGAAACCAAGTTGTCTCAACTTCGGTACATGGAGGACGTTGTTGAGTGTCAACTCCTTGCCTGATGTCATAGGCAAATTCTTCCCGTTCCTTCAACCTTTGTTGTTGCGGAGTTAGCCATATAAATCTTCTCCTCATCTTGAGCCGGAGCAAACAACTCCTTGTTGGCCCATACATGGCGGGTGGCACCGGAATCAATCTACCAATCTTTAGGATTACCCACCAAGTTGCATTCTAAAAGCATGGAACATAGATCATCCACTTCATTTCTCGATTCAGCCATGTTGGCTTGATCCTTTTTCTTGCCTTTCTTAGGGCCGACAATCCACAGCTTTATGGTCAGCCTTGACACAATTAAAGCAGTTTCCTTTGAATTTCCTCTTTGGAGGATTGCTTTGTTGTCTAGATGCTTTCTTGCGTTTCTTTGAGTTGTTAGGGTCATCCTCCACAATATTTGCTCCACTAATTGCGGAATTCCCTTTTGACCTCTTCTCGGTTGCTTTGTTATCTTCTTCAATACGTAACCTCACAATGAGATCTTCAACTGACATTTTCATTCTTTTATGCTTCAAGTAGTTTTTGAATTCCTTCCACGAAAGTGACAACTTCTCTATTATAGCCGCTACTTGAAAAGCCTCATTCACAATCAAACCTACAACAAAGGTTATGTGATTATCAAGAACTACTTTAATATGTTCAAGTAAGGAATTCATTATGTCCATACATTTTGTCATAAGATCATGGATGATTACTTGCAGTTCTTGCACTTGAAATATGACAGTCTTACTGTCAATTATCTTAAAGTCAAGAAATTTTGCAACAAAGAACTTTTTCGTTCCTGCATCCTCAGTTTTATATTTTCGTTCCAAAGCATCCCATAATTCTTTCGAGGTTTTCATATCATTGTACACATTGTACATGTCGTCTTGAAGGCTACTCAGTATATAATTCTTACACAAGAAGTCTGAGTCTTTTCATGTATCTATTACAATAAAATGTCCCTTGTACGGTGTTTCTTCGGGCAATTCTGGAACATTTTCAGAGATGAACCTTTGAAGACTTAGAGTCGTCAAGTAGAAGAACATATTTTGCTGCCAACATTTGAAGTCCACACCCAAAAACTTTTTAGGTTTGTCTGCAGGTGCCATTGTTAGCGCAACACTTGTACGGCTTGTCGTAGCAACAGTTTTTGCTACACTTGTCATTCCATAATTTGCATGACTTTCAGTAGACATTTTGATGTCTCAAAAAGACAACCAATTTAGTATGTCAGAATACTAACTTTAAAGTTTGAAAAACTTTAAACACCATCTTGTTTCTAGTTTAACAATGAACTTTTTATGTTCTTCTAATCATCAACCGAATGAACTTTAACTCGTGATGAAGTTTTTATATCTTCGAATCACTATAAAGTTCAAACAGAGTAGAAAGCAACAAGCTTTAATCTCCAGAAACACAAAAGTACAGAGAGTTCAATAAATCGGTGAAGTTTTTTATATTCTTCAAACCGAATTTCCACATTGATTTCTCTGTGAATTTTTTATATTCTTCCAACCAAAGGAGTAGAAAATCACAAGACTTTAGTATCCACAAAATCAGTCTCAATACAGATTACGAAAGTACTTTATTTCTAAATGGTGAAAAGAAAAAATTCACCAAACAAGCACAAAAAAAATATTTTTTTCAATAAATTCCTTAAGATTGTTATTCCGGGTACAAAAATCTGTATATTTTAATATGAACTTCAACACTAAGTTCAAGAACTACAATGAAGTTCCAACAACTTGATCAAATGAACTATCAAAATGAAGTTTTTATCAACTTTAAGAAAAAGAAGATGGAACAGAAAATTGTAGAATCAAGTCCACCGAATGCACGGTGTGTCCTTAAGCAATTTATTCCCCTCAAGCATCCGAGGTTTGAAATCTTTCATCCCGGGATAAAATGATTCTCTTTCTAAAAATAGCAGTATCTCAAATTTTCAGAAAATTCAAACTCACTCAACAATTTGATGACCACACAAGAGTTTTTAGAAGAAGAAGAAAATTATTTTTTAACTCAAAAAATTGTATCTTTACTAGAGGAAAAATACAGGTATTTATATCCATCAAGGTGTTCCTTCATGAAGAGAAGCAATGGCTTAGAAAGGTGCACCCCTTCATAAAGGTGCAACTCTTCTGAAAAGGTGCAACTCTTTGAAAAAGTCAAAACCCATTGAAAAGGTCATAACCATTCAATCTAAAAAGGTACCTATTCAAATTGCATTCTTTCTCTTGGGTTCTTTCTGGAAAAAACACCTATGCATTTTTCATTCTCACCTCTTAAAAATCCGACACCGTAATAGTACAAGATGGTTGAAATGGAAACTCGCTTCGGGAGTCTTGTGCGATAGAAGGTGCATCCTAAGCTTAAAGGTAAGTTCTACAGAGTAGCAGTACGACCGACTATGTTGTATGGAGCGGAATGTTGGCTAGTTAAGTACTCTCACATCCAAAAGTTGAAGATCGCGGAGGTGAGGATGTTGAGATGGATGTGTGGACTTACCAGGAGAGATAGGGTTAAAAATGAGGTTATTCCAGAGAAGGTGGGAGTGACTTTGGTGGAAGACAAGATGCGGGAGGTAAGGTTGTGATGGTTTGGACATGTGATGAGGAGGTGCGCGGATGCTCCAGGATAGATGTGTGAAAGGTTGTCTATCGATGGTTTTAGATGAGGTATAGGTATTCTGAAAAAATATAGAAAGGAGGTGATTAGACATGACATGGAGTGGTTACAACTTACGGAGGACATGATCCTTGATAGGAAGATATGAAGGACGCAAATTAGGGTAGAGGGTTAATGGGTAGGAGTGCGTCTGTAATAGTAGGGAGGAGTGTCTTGTTTGTATCTATGCCCTGTTTCTTGTAGTTTCTTGTTCGTAGTGTTCCGATGATGTTTGTGATCTCGAATAGATAGTTCATAGTATTATTTTGTTGGAGTCTTGTTTCTTTTATTATCTAGCAGTGTGTTATCCCATTTTTAATTTTTTTTAATGTTTTTCATTTGTTATACCATTATCTGTACTGAGACGGGGTCTATCAGAAAAAGTCTATCTACTTCATCTGAGGTAGTGGCGTGGACTGCATACACTTTACCTTCCCCAGACTCCACTTTGTGGGAATATATTGAGTATATTGTTGTTGTTGTTGTTGTTGTACTTATAAATGGGTCATTTAGTATCAGTACGGGTTCTCTTGTCTAATGCAGGACTGGAGTCAGCCTAATGTATAATGATAGGCAGATCAAAGACTACATATTGCAATCTAAGACATATATGGTTGCTTAGTAACTCTTTTTTGTTTTAAGCTATCATTTTATGGTAATAGAAGGCACATACTAGCACTCGGTTCACATTTTAACATTTTAATTTGGGAGGACTTCAAGAGAAAAATCCTTGTGACAAAACATCTCCAACTAGACTAAGCTGAGGGAAAAAGAATTGGATAAAGTCTGGAATTTAAGTGGAGAAAGGTAGAGGAGCGAGCCCATTATCCGTTGTGTTCCACATTGTGCCAACTTGGCCTCCGGGATTGCTTGGTTAGTAACACAAAAGAATTGGGGAGACTTCTTTTGGGATGCTAGACAGTCCTTTCCTTCTCGACAAAGCGATATTAGTCGACTGCAACAGTTCAAGTGCTTTAATTGATGCAGTGTCTGACAAGTAGGCTGTGTGTACCAGGTTAACAAGAACTAACCCCCATATTAATTACAGTTCTATAACAGATAATCTTGTGTCAATTTTCTTCTCATGAATCTTATCATACCTCCTTAGCATTCACTAAGGTGCCTTATTTTGCGAGGCGTGAGATGAAATTTCAGGGTTTCATGGTAGGATTGAGTAGCTAAGAGTCTAAGACTCATTCTAAGTTTTTAGATTGTTCACCGCATTGAGGCAGATGGGAAGAAACAGTTTGAGTTGCTTGAAGGACACGGTGCTGCCACATCTTTGATTAATGAGTTTTTAGCTATTGAATATTGAGATTATGATGATAAGAATAATGGACAGATATTATGCTGTTGCTGGTAGTGGTATGGTGCATAAGGCTAGAATGCATGCCTGGAATGTGGTGTGTTTCTGCAGGTTATAATCTCTAACAAGATCAGAAGTCCTTTTTTTGGTTGTTTGTAACTTTCTATTTACCTGAAATCGTATAGAATTTATGCTCCTTTGTATACGTTTATTCTAGATTTGGGAAAATTATATGATGGGAATGAGAATATCAATCATTCTCTAGCATTCTAGAAGCTCTTCCCATTTATTATTATCTATGTGAAGCAAAAAAGGAGTCTTTCTGAAGGTACTTACAGGTGGATTGTCGTCATATACCAACTTAGGTGACATGAAAATGAATGGGGGAGAGGAAGAGTATGGAAATTTTAATTACAATGGACACGAAAAAGAAGGGGAGTAGGAACTGAGAAGCATCAGCAAAATTACTTAAGGAGCAATGACCATTTTGCTTGTTGCAAGAAATTTTAGAACCATATTTGAATTCCTTTGTTAAATAAATCATATAAAACAATTCCCAGGAAAGAGAATTTTTAAGAACATGTCAAATCTGAAACGGATGTCCTACCATTGGCTGCAATATGCAAAATCTTATAGAAAATAAAAGGATCTTCTGCCTCCATCTACGGAGGAATCAACAGTATTATGCGTTTCGGTCAGAATACTTTCTCTTTGCCATACCTACAGCCCCACCTTTGTTTTCATTTCTCCCAAAAAAAAGCAACTCCAGAATACTGCTATATTAAGTGTTTCAGTTTCTTGATGTATCTGCTCTATATTTTCTCTCTCTCTCGCCCAACTTTACACAAACACACACTCTTTCAAACATCCTATTGATTTTCAATGCCAAGTTTCCAGTTGTAACCCAGAAATTGCAGTTCTCTCTAATTGACCGGTCTTCAAACACTCAAAATGGACAGCTAGCCTAATCCAGCTAATGAAAGGTGGATAATCAAGCTAAATCCGCCATTTACAAAGTGTTTTAGTAGTACAGAATTAGAATTTCAGCTACACAGAAGAATACTTTCACTTATAAATCCTGCTCAGACTTTCGAGTAGACATGGAACACTTACTAACCATAGGGCATGCATACACAGATATGAGGTATCAATATATTAATCAGATGTGCAACTTTTAGTGCAAAATGAGCTTACCTTGGCCATTGTCATTTGCTCTACATACTATGAAAACATACTTGAGGAGAGGGATAAGCGTAAGAGAGTAAATAATTAATGAGAGTGCTCCAATGACATCTTCCGGATCGCTAATTCCGTGGGGAAATGTATTATTGTAGACATACAAGGGAGATGTCCCAAGGTCACCATACACCACTCCAAGACTCTGATAAGCAAGCCGCAATAATAACAATGTCGAGAATTTCTGAATTAAGACAAATGAATCAGGCAACTCGCTAAATAATGAGCAGGACTAAAATGGTCCATTAGAATCAGACACCAGGTCATAACCACATTCAAAGAATTGCAACTATGGAGTTTGCAGATGATGTACAATTTCAGCTATCTGCTTTTGATCATTTATTACAGTTGAATTCATAAAGATGAAGTAAACAAGTGCATACATGACTAACCACATATGCATGCATTATATGTATGATATAAGTCTAAACTCATACACATGTGATATGTGATATTTGATCTCAGTCTAAAATCATCCTCTAGATTCAATAGAACAGCTATCCAATCATCAGTGGCAGACGAAGCTCATGTCCTACAAGATCCATGTACTGATTTACATACATACATTATGAGGCTGCAAATTACTCATGCATTAAGATCAAGTAGGTAACAAACAATTCAAGCTGATTGAGTGCTAACAAATAAAAGTTCAATTAATCAAGCAGCCCCTTTGTCCCCTTTAAAGAAAAGGAAACAGAAACAGTAAAGAAGTAGAGCGAAAGGTCCAAAGACGAAAAAAGAAAAGGTATCTTTGACATTACCCATTCCTAAGGAATCAAAATAAAGGTATATACATATATACATATGTTACCTTTTCTCTATACATATTTCTTAGCCTTCCAGCCTCCTCATCCATAGGCTGATCAAGCTTTTGCTCTAAATCCCACATCCCTCCCTTATTTTCATTATTATTATTCGCTTCATCAATTTCCATCTCTCTCATCATACTGCTTAAACTTGAACCCTCCAAGAAACTCAGCCCAAAAAGCCAATTTTGGGAATGAAACAGAGTTGGTATATATCCAAAAAGATTTGATTTTTATTTTATTTTCAAGTAAGTTGTATTGACAAGTGGGGCCAACTCAATCAATATCAGCCACAGAAGACAGCAAACCAATTTGGTAACTCCAACCCACTCATTAGTAACTCAGTTCTCCCAAAAACAAAACAAGTAAATTAAAGAAAGATTCTTTATTTCTTTCTTCTGTTCACCAAAAGAGGTCAGCAAAATTCAATGTTTGAAGAAAGTGACCAAAACCCAATTCTTGAAGAGGAAAAGAAGAGAGAAAAAAAAGAAGGAAATTGTGGATGTTAAGAGTCTGTTTTGGCTTTTTGCAGTGATTGCTGCTGCTGCAGTCATCTCACTGTTTCGTCTACTCTGTTTCTCTTTCCCATTCCATTTACACAGCATTCAAACAAACAAACAAAAACTCACATCGCTTTCACCTCTCAACGGTTCTTCCTCTTCATCTATTGCTATATACTGCTAGTACTGTGTGTGTGAAGAGAGTTTTGATAAGAGTTATGTCATGCAAAGCTGGCAGTTTTGGAAATTAGTAACATGTTACTGCAATGCTTAAATTCTGTATTATATTACTAGTATTGATATTAAAAAGAATCAATATTCTACCAACCAAATATAGTAGGATAATTATTTTGCACTCGAAAATTTGATTATACTCTGTTCGTTTCATTTTACGGCCCTGTATCAAAAAAAGAAAAAAAATTACTTATTCCTTTCGCAAATCAAAAGAGTGTTAATTTTTTCCTAATATTATCCCAGGGTTGTTTGCTATTATAACTAGTTTCATGTTTGTTACATTTTTTTATCCTATATAACACTAACACAACATTAAATACAACATTAATTATACATTTTCTGCCATTAATGTGTACTATATAACTAAGAAAAAAAAAAAGATATCTCTCCATTTCAAAAGCTGGAATATAGCACACATGTTAAGACAAAAAAAAATAAAGATATAAATTAGTCTTGTTTTTTCATTTTTGCCCTTCTCAAACTTTAAAACATTAGTAATGATTATTGGAATTCAACCTTGAAAATTTAATTAATGAAGGGTAAAATTGAAAAAAAAATCAACATCTATTTTGAATAATGAACAATTCAATTATTTTGAACACTAAAAAAATACTCTAACAATTCAATTATTTTAGAACGAAAGGAGTATAAGTGTCCCATTAAAGTATCACCATATTCCAACGACAAACCTTTTCGTTTAGGAGATCCTATTACTTTCTCAACTATTTTAAAATGAAACTTATACACCATTAAGTGTTGAGCTGGCAAAGAGAGTGAACTCACCCTCTCGGAGGAATGTGAAAAACCAAGAAAATCCTTTAAGAATCTTATTTTAAACGGATATATATAATTTTTTTAATGGATACTTTACAGGAGTAATTCACTAGTATACACAACAACAACAACAACAACAACAAACCCAGTGTATTCCCACCTAGTGGGGTCTGGGGGGTAAGATATACGCAGTCCATACCTCTACCTCTAAAGAAGTAGAAAGGCTATTTCCGATAGACCCCCGGCTCAAGACACGAGATACCATACAAATACATAGTAAAGCACAGAACAAGATTACATAACATAAATACGGCACCCATAAGTAATAGACAACAGAGGAAAGCACCCAGATTCGTACTAAAACAAGGAACACGGAATCATAACAAGGATACTACCCCCACCAAGTAATTCCCTACACTAGCGACCCAAACTGGCCCCAGTCTTCTGCCCTAATTCGCGTCCTCCAGACCTTCCTATCTAGGGTCATGTCCTCGGTGAGTTGTAACTGCTCCATGTCCCGCCTAATCACCTCACCCCAGTACTTCTTCGGCCTACCCCTGCCTCGACTAAAACCATCCAACGCTAGCCTCTCACACCTACGAACCGGGGAATCCATGCCCCTCCTCTTCACGTGTCCGAACCATCTCAATCGGACTTTCCGCATCTTGCACTCCACTGGAGTCACACCAACCTTCTCCCTGATAGTCTCATTCCGAACTCTATCCCCTCTAGTCAGCCCACACATCCAGCGCAACATCCGCATTTCTGCCATCTTCATTTTTTGGATGTGGGAATTCTTAACTGGCCAACACTCTGCTCCATACAACATGGCCGGACGGACTACCACCCTGTAGAATTTCCCTTTAAGCTTGGGCGGCACCTTCTTATCACACAACACCCCCGACGCGAGCTTCCACTTCATCCATCCCGCCCCAATACGGTGCGAGACATCCTCGTCAATCTCACCGTTACCCTGGATCACGGACCCGAGATACTTGAAACTATCCCTCTTACATACCTCCTGTGCTTCCAGCTTCACTACCACCTCATTCTCCAGCCTCACGTCATTAAACTTGCATTCCAAATACTCTGTCTTGCTTCTGCTCAACCTGAACCCTTTAGACTCAAGAGTTTGTCTCCACACCTTTAATTTGTCATTCACCCCCCCTCGAGTCTCATCAATCAGAACTACATCATCTGTAAAAAGCATACACCACGGCACCTTCCCTTGAATACGCCGCGTCAACACATCCATCACCAAAGCAAACAAAAAGGGACTAAGAGTAGATCCCTGATGCAATCCTGTCAAGACAGTGAAATGCTCTGAGTCTCCTCCCGTCGTCCTCACCTGAGTTTTCGCTCCCTCATACATGTCCTTAATTGCTCTGATATATGCCAGCGGGACTCCACTCACCTCCAAGCACCTCCACAGCACCTCCTTGGGGACTTTGTCGTATGCCTTCTCCAGGTCGATAAACACCATGTGCAGGTCGTTCTTCCTTTCCCTATACTGTTCCACCAGCCTCCGTACCAGGTGAATTGCCTCCGTCATCGAGCGGCCAGGCATAAATCCAAACTGGTTTTCCAAAATAAACACTATCCGTCTCAGCATCACCTCGACCACTCTCTCCCAAATCTTCATAGAGTGACTCAATAACTTAATCCCCCTATAGTTATTGCAACTCTGGATGTCACCCTTATTCCTATAGAGAGGAATCATGGTACTCCACCTCCAAGCTTCGGGCATCTTTGCCGTCTTGAAGATTTCGTTGAACAATCCAGTCAACCACCTTACACCAGCCTCTCCAACGAACTTCCAAAACTCCACAGGTATCTCATCCGGCCCCGTCGCCCTACCCCTTCACATCCTCCGAACAGCCTCCTTAACCTCTTCTACCTTAAAACGTCTACAATACCTAAAATCCCGACACTCCTCTGAGTGCTCCAGTTCCCCTAACATAATAGCTCTATCCCCTTCGTCATTCAAGAGCCTATGAAAGTACGACTGCCATCTATTCTTAATGTGGCCGTCCTTCACCAACACTCTACCGTCCTCCCCCTTAATGCACCTCACCTGGTCGAGGTCACGACCCTTCCTCTCCCCAGCCTTAGCGAGTCTAAACAACTTTTTCTCCCGTCCTTTCCCCTGTAACCCTGCATACAAGCTCTCAAAAGCGGTCGTCTTAGTTGTCGTCACTGCTGACTTAGCCTCCTTCCTAGCTAGCTTGTACTCTTTCCTGTTTACCTGCTTCTCTTCTTCGTCCTTACTCTCAACCAACTTAGCATACGCTCTTTTCTTGGTCCCCACTTTCTTCTCCACCTCTTCATTCCACCACCAATCCCCCCGATGATGCCCAACCCGGCCCCTAGAAACACCCAACACCTCACTTGCATTCTCCCTGATGCACCTAGCCGCCCTATCCCACATACTATCCACGTCCCCCCTACACTCCCACACCCATATTCCTGCCAACTTCTCCTCTATCTCCCACGCATTCACTGGCATCAAGCCACCCTACTTAATTCTAGGTCTACCCTCCTTACTCCTCCTCTTTCTATTCTTCTTTATACCCAAATCCATAACCAAGAGCCTATGCTAGGTCGAAAGATTCTCACTCGGGATGACCTTACAGTCCTTACACAACACCCTATCCCCTTTACTAAGCAACAAAAAGTCAATCTGGGTCCTGGCTATCGCGCTTCGAAAGGTGATCAGGTGCTCGTCCTTCTTCGGGAAGCCTAAGTTCACCACCACCAGCCCAAAAGACCTCGCAAACTCCAATAGAGTAGTCCCCTCTTCATTTCTCTCCCCAAAACCAAAACCACCATGCACATCACCAAAGCCTCCCGGTAACGCCCCGATGTGCCCGTTGAAATCTCCTGCTACAACATTCTTCTCTGAGCTAGGCACGTCTCTCACCACCTCCTCCAAAGCCTCCCAAAACAGCATCTTCTCCTCCCCCTTCGAGCCCACTTGCGGTGCATAAGCACTGCACACGTTCAAGGTAAACCCCCGAATGACCAACTTAATAGTCATCAACCTATCGTTGATCCTCTTCAACTCTACTATCTGACCTCTAAGCTCTTCATCTACTAAGATGCCAACTCCATTCCTACGCCTCTCGCTCCCAGAGTACCACAGCTTGTAACCATCCACATCCCTAGCCTTAGACCCTACCCACTTGGTCTCTTGAACACACGCAATATTGATCCTCCTCTTCCTAAGGATCTTCACAAGCTCTATGGACTTACCCTGAAGGGTCCCTATATTCCAAGACCCAACCCTCAGCCTACCACCACTATCCACACGCCCTCCTGTACCACCCCCGCGGCCAAACCTTGGCCTCCCTCCCACTCCCGCCCTTTTCTCATCCCACGCCCCCACAACGGCCCCACGCCCCAACCCCCTCGAACATGACCCTATCCAACCATTACCGCCCACAGCCACTACTACAAGAAAATATAAAAATATGAACGATGGTAGTAGCAAAGCAGCAGCAGCAAGAAATACAAGGCTCACACAAAATCAAAGAAATAATCAAGAAACCAAAATAAACTCAAATAGAGAGCAAACACCACTGAACTCAACACCCCCAGCCCCAAAAACAAAGCCCCAAGCCGATAACCCAATCAAAAGCAGTGCAAGAAACGACCTCAGCAACAACAACAACAGACAACAGACAATATCGACAAATCAAACGCAAGTCAAGGTACAGTGGATAATACTAGCATAATACGAAGAATGAAATAACAAAGGTTAGAAGTCACCGAGTTACGCTTGTAGACCAAGACGGAGACCAAAACCCAGCGTAGACCGGGTTCCGGGGAGTTTCGGTGCTGAGATGTAGCTGCGGCTGCTGGAGACCGAGGGGACTGGTCGTCGTTTGGGTGCTGCAATTGCTGGTGACCGAGCGGTGGGTGTAGACGGAGCTGCGGATGGAGACCGAGCTACGGTTGTTGGCGGTCGATCGGCGGCTGGAGACCAAGCGACGGCTGGCTAGAGACCGAGCTGTACCTTAACGAGATTACAACAAAAGTCCCCCTTTTGTGTAGCAGTGGACTAGGGCATTCTCGTTGAAGATTCGATCTCGAACTTTGAATGCAAATGATGAAAAAGCAATGAGAGCAAGCAAAGTGTAACCGGAATCTCTATAATTCGAATTCGACTCCAATTAAGAAAATAAGGGGTAAATAGGGAACTTTATGTTTTTCCCTCCTCTTTAATGAATGAATAGAGGGTTGTGTTTATAGGCAAAAACTCACTCCAACAGCTTCTTCCAAAAGCTAAGAATTCAAAATTCAAAAACTTAGAAAGAGAGGGAAAAGGAGTAAAAGTCCTTTAAATTTTAAAGTAGATATTTTTAAAATTATTTTCCTTTCTATCTTTATGAAGTAGAGCCAAATTTCTTATTTTTTACTTTTTAGTTATTGACATTACTATTTTCTTCTCTTCAATTTCTTGATGATTCGGATGCCAACAATAGTTCAATGAATTTTAAGAAGATTTTTTTCCTTAAAATGTTATATTTAAAAATATTAGAGGTCAATTACTAAAAAGGAAAAAAAATGAATTTAACAATTCAAAATTCACATTAATATTTATTCACTAGGCCTGGCAATGTGTTATACATCTTGTGGGGTCTTATTAGGCTAAATGAGCTATTCATTGTCTACTTTAATCCATATTAGGCTAATCAGTAACATGGTATGTGCATTTTGATTTTTGATTTTTGATTTTCGGAAAAGAAGAACCCAATTTTCAAAAATAACTTTTTTAAGAAAATTAATAAAAGTTCTCACAACAATTCTTGAATTGATTCCACAAAAATCAAACCAAAAATAATACTTTTATAATCAAACAAAAGTAAAACCATGAATTAATAGATAATATGCTTATTGTTATAAGTAGCAAAAATACATATTTATCTCACTGATGTTGGCCGAGATTTTCAAAAAGACACCTAAAATTTGAATTTGACCTATTACCCCACGATTCTTACTTAATCTGTTGCAAACACACCATTTTTTGCTGAATCTCAGTCACAACAAAGAGAGTGAACACACGCACCAATCAGGTGCTTCCATGTGTCAAATACGTTTAATTTATATTTTTTTAATAAAATTTTACTTTTTTTTTTAATTTAACACCCCACCCCCTCTTCCACCACTCCACCTCATCCAGCACCCCCTTCACCCGACGTCTAGCAGCTCCCCTTCACCCCCACCCCCATTCCACACCCCCACCCTATCAGCATCTCCTCCTAACCCCTCCACTCCATCAAAACCTCTTCCCGTCTATTTGTTTTTTGTTCAAATCAATTGAAAAAGTTATTTTATGATTGAATTGAGTTTAAGGATAGTTAAATGATTGAATTGAGTTTTAAAGATAGTTAAATGAGCTTTAATGGAGCTTTCGTGGAGGAGCTTTAATGGAGTTTTAAAGATTTTTTTTTAAAAAAAGCTTCAATGGAGCTTTAATGGAGGAGCTTTAATGGTGTTGAAGAAGATATTGTGTTGAAGAAGACATTGTGTTGAGCTTTAATGGAGCTTTAATGATATTTAAAAAAAAACTTTAATGAAGCTTTAATGATGTTGAAGGTGTTGGACAAGAAATGATGGGTTGGGGAGGAGGGGGGAGGATGATTTAAATAAATAAATAAATATTAAATTTTTTCAGTTTAAAAAAAATATAAATTTGTATATTAATTATTTACACGTGACACCTTTTTATTGGATAAAAAAATCAAATTTGAGCCCTTTCACGCGCCTATAGAGCGTGTGTACACGCAGTGGATCAAAATGGTACGTTTGCAATGAAATAAAGAAGAATCATGGGGTAATAGGTCGAAGTTAAAGTTTAGGTGTCTTTTTGCAAATCTCGGACAAGATCAAGGGGGTAATTATGTATTTTCTCTTATAAATATATTACCATATATAGTGAATGTCTATTTTACCATATATAGTGAATGTTTATTTATGAAAAAAATTAGAAATCCCAAAGTTAGTTTTTTTCTATAAATAAAGGGGTTTTCTTCATTGTAATTAAACCATCCAAGAATCACGTAAGAGAAACAAGAATTACTCTCTATTATCTCTCTACTATTTTTCTTTATTCTTTATTATTTTATAACACGTTATCAACACGACTCTATCATCTCGAGGAATATGTATGCATTACCTGAAGAAGTTGATTTGATAGATTCAACTCCAATTATTTTTGCACCTACACCAATGTCTCTAGTAAGGCTTACTAATTAACAAAAGAAGTATTAAAAAATTATCACATTCATTAAGTACTTTGGTCAATCCTAACAAGCCAAGATCTGCTCGTGGTTAAGGGTTGTCTTTATATTCATCTTTTGCTACTTTGTTTTCTTTTACATAAATAGAATAGATATTAGTATATATCTAATTTTCCACGTACTTAAACATGAGTCATGTTACATGATCTTTCGTTAGGGTTTTATAACATAAATTTATTATGTGATATGATTCTTAAGAATTGAAAAGCCATCTTTTTAATATGATGCAAATCATGCTTGATACTTAGCAAATCATGCACATATTGTCAGAGTTCATAATAATTGTACAACCATCAGAAGTGGTTATATATTTATTTTATTAGATATTTGGTCATTGAATATATATTTGGTTTTATAATGTTTATTTCAATGATGAATTCATTATGTTTATTTCAATGATGAATTTAAATCTCATTCCATTAAAAGAGTAAGACAGTGGATTCAAGTTCCATCGCATCAAGAGGACAATACATTGGATTTAAGTCCTGATTCATTGATGCACAATAATGATAAACTGTTGGGTTCAAGTCCCATCGATTTATGCCTGAGATGCCTTTATATGGTAAGACATTGAATTTGAATCTCAATGCACCATATTGATGATATTATAATGGTTAAGGCAAAATAATGTGTATTTAATAAAAAGTCATGAAATTTGTTCATTGAATATTCTCCATTCCATAAAGTGAATATGGTAGCAATATGTGATAAGTTCGAAAGATGACAATTTGCTCCATTCTTGAAGTGAATGTGATAGCAATATATGATGTACTTTGAAAGATATGTTAAGAGATTTTTTTTCTACATTATATGTATGCCTCGATTTGCTCCTGAAGTAGCAACATCATGAAAGAGGTTATAAGCTATCAAAATTTGATAGACTTAGGACATGATTATATTTCATTCTTTGGGAATGGAAATTTCGATTGTTTCAATATAAACATGCACTTGATTGTGATGGTATCACAACTCACCTCCGAATGAGGTAGAATAATTGAGAAAAGTTATTTTAAAATCTACTTCTGAAGTAGTAAATTCGAATACTTATTCATGTAATAGTAAATATGAAATTTACTAAACCAAAAAGGTACATGTCATGGTAAAATTGGAGTTTACTAGTATAAAAGTTCATAAATTGACATGAACGATTGCTACATTTCAAAAATGTGCATATTGAGTAATAGACATATGTTGAAGAAATAGAAGATTCTTCAAGAATTGTTAATTTGCATGTTTTCATGGAAAGTTGGTTGGACCAACTAGTATTGGGATTTGATTCCTCAAAATCTGAAAAGTATAAAAGGTGAATATGGGTCCGTTCATCAGTCATGTGATCTATTAAGATGCATCGGTATAAGATGATCACTTGTACATTTATTGTCAACCTGCAGTTTGACATTCATAAAGTTGCTTACTCAATAAAATTGATTTAAGATCATAACTTTCAGATGGTGTAATCAAGACAATTTATCTTGATGATGATGGTTTGGCATTGAATGCTTTCGATAAATAGCTAAATCATTGCTAATGAAAACAAAACTCCATATTGGTCTGAAATATGATATGTTGCATACATAGCACTTGTATGCATTAGATCAATACATTATGATTATTTCTTCTGTCTCAATTTGTTCAAGGTCAGGAACCAACTATTCCATCTAATAGTTTTGATTACAATATAAGATTAATGGTATATCATGATGTACAAAGATGGATTCTTTGAAGTAAATTGAGATGTATGTTAGTTTACCTAACGTAAGGGGGATATTATAAGCAATTATGAAATATGTTAGGAATTATCACCAGGTCATCATTCAAAAGATAATTCAAGTCAAATGCCGGAAGCATTTGTTTACTCAAATTTAGTCTTATATTTAAGCTGCAAGTGCTCTTATTTTGTGTCCCTAAAGGACAAAGTCTACACATACATAAAGCATGGTAGGCCAATCGATTCTAAATTAAATAATCCTTAAAAAGAATAAAGAGCAATTAATCATAATAAGAAGGCAATGTGCTCTTGAAGCGCCTACGACAACACTTCATGAAACCTCATAAGAAGTTCAGGTACTTGAAAATAATGAAGTGATGAGATCTCAAAATATTATGTTACATTGTGAACTGATACGCAATGATATATCATCAATATTTTTGACACAATATTGGTGCAATATTATGAAAGATTACGAAGATCTGAGTTTTACGTTTATTTAAGCATGTTAGCATAGAAATATTTATCAAGTGACATGGAAGAATGCATCTTAAAGAATAGAACTTATTTGATTTGCAGTACAGATACTTGAAGATGTCACTCATGAAATGTTGAATATTGTCATTTGACAAAATTTATATGAAAACTTTTTAAGGATTCAAAATGTTTGAAACAGTTAAAATTTTTTGGGAAACTTATTTATAATTTTTAAATGAGAAATATATTATTTTGATAAAATGAGAAATATACTAATTTGAATTAGTTATGAAGTATCATATCTTAGTGCAATTGATGCACTCATGTACCTTACAAATACTACAAGGCCTATAGCTTTTTTGGTTAATTTATTAGCAAAGTATAAGTTGCTTCTACTAGTAGACATCGGAATGAGATCAAACACATACACGATACCTAAAGAGACTACCACTATGAGCTTATATTATTCTAAAGATTGCAGTTCTGATCTTATTGTTTATGCTGATGTTGAGTACTTATCTAACCCATATAAAGCTTGGTCTCAAATAGGCTATTTGTTCATATGTGATGGTACTGCCATATTTTGGATATCTACAAAGCAGTCTATCATAACCACGTCATCAAACCATGCTGAGATAATAGTTATTCATGAAGCAAACCGAGAGTGTGTGTGGTTGAGGTCCACGATACATCCTATTCACGAAAAATATGATTTGAAATGTGATAAAGTACCCATGATATTTCATAAGAATAATGCAATATGTACAACACAACTTAAGGGAGGACTCAAGGAGATACAACGAAGCACATTCTGTCATAGCTTATTTATACACGTGAGCTACAAAAGAATAGTGATATTAACATGCAATAGATTCGTTTAAGTGATAATGTGGCCGATTTATTCACCAAGTCTCCTCTAATTGTAATTTTTTGAAAAATGGTTCTTAAGATCGGAATGCCAAGATTCAAGGATGTTCTCATTAGGGAGAGTTAATACTTGTTGTTCTCTTTTTTCCTTACGAGGTTTTGTCCTACTAGATTTTCCTTGTAAGATTTTTAATGAGGCAGCCTATATGTGTATTGTTAGAGATGTGTACTATTTTTTCTTCACAAGATGTTTTTTCACTGGGTTTCTTCTAGTAAGATTTTAACGAGGCACATTATCTATCAATTAGACATTCAAGGGGGAGTGTTATAAATATATTACCATATATAGTGAATGTCTACTTTACCATTTATAGTGAATGTCTATTTTACCTTATATAGTGAATGTCTATTTTACCATATATAGTGAATGTCTATTTATGGAAAAGTTAGAAACCCCAAGGTTAGTTTTTTCCTATAAATAAAGGAATTTTCCTTCTTTGTAATTAAACCCCTCAAGAATTCCTTAAGAAAAATAAGAATTACTCTCTGTTCTCTTTCTACTCTTTTTCTTTATTCTTTATTATTTTATAACACTCATTTTTTTTTTTAGAAAATAATTTTAAACTAACTTCTTCAATATATATTTTAATTAATTATATGTACTAATTGATTATACGTTTTCCAATTAATAAATGACATGTGTCCATATTAAATAATTTTTAGCTTCATGCCTTCAAGATAGTTAGCTCACTCAGTTTGCCACCTCAATATTATGGGGTATATAATTCATTTTAAAATAGTCCAAGGGTGTTATAGGACATCCCAATAAAAAGTGTGTAAAAAATACGATGATAGTTTAAGGAGGTATTTGTTCCTCTACTATTAAATATAAGGTATATTTACTCTTCATTATACTTTTTCAATATATATACCAAATGCAATCATAGAACTTTTGCGACCATGACCACTACCCTAACCACCGAACCTCAACCTCACGGACCACTGAAACCACCAGATCACATATCCCACATGGATAACGACAAAATGGACAAAACAATCCTTTCGAGAAATACTACTACATAAGAAAGCAGAAATGAATTGCTTATACCTCAATATCACCAGGATATCACCAGCTAAGATTGTGGAATTGAAGACAACATCATACTCATAAATGAGGAAAAATAGAGGCTATATCTCCCATAAAAATGCTTTTTCACTGCCAAACTAATTAGGCAAAAAGGTATCACACCAATTGCTGAAAAATTAATTGATAGAACTGTGGAAACCAATAGAAAATATCATCTTAATTGATCTAGGATGATATTTTTACATAGTTAAATTTTTGCTACAAGAGAATATGCAAAAAACGCTGCATAATGAACCATGTTTCATCCTTGGAAGCTTCTTATTTGTGAGAAAATAGGTTCCAAACTTCATACCACAGGAATCTATAATCATCCACAATATGAGATGGATTAGACTACCCTATTTGCCGATGAAATTCTATGATAAGAATCTCTTGAAAAGAGTTTCCGCAAAACTGAAAACTCTACACAAGATTGACACTTGTATACCGACCATACTAAGAGGTCGATATGCAATAATATGCATTCAAGTTCCCTTAGGTACCCTGATAAAAACCTTTGTGACCATTGGTGACCATATCTAGGAAGTGGTCTGTGAAGGTGAAGGAACTCTATATACATGGTGTGGTAGAGTTGGTCATACAACTAAAAACTACTCCTTGACTCCACCAAAAGCACCCTTATCCCCAATACAAATGACCTTTTCAAGCGGATACAAGCTTGACCAGTGAAATATAGCAACATTCAAGAAGAGACCCCAAAATACCAAGCAGAGCAATAACAAGTCCTTGACTACGTCCCCAACTGGTAAAACTGCAGTCCAGGTAAAATCCATTGATGCAACAATAGGTAAGTTTACTGAATCTTAGTACTATGATAACTCCCCTATATCAGGTAATTCCAAACTACCACTCCCCAATTCCACCTTTAACAAATGGAAGCATCGTTAAGAAAGTATTGTAAGAGGCACCAAAATTTTTCAAATACATCAAGAAAAAGTGGGAAATATTTTGTGCCAAAATAAAGAAACCCATCCTTATCCATAACCCCTATATCCTACCCCTTCTAATAAAGGGACCCATACGATTTTAACTCCCCAGCTAATTGTCAACCCAAATGCCCCTCCATTACTTATGATGGAATATTATCTCCAGGAAATAATTGGAAAGAGGTCCACTAGGGGCACAGACCCTAGGGTCTTTCCCCCTCATCTCTCTTCAAACATTCTAGCTTCTCATATGGATAAATCAATCACTGTCTCTGTTATCGACATTTTCCTATCTGTAGGTCATAATCATTAGTGTGATAGTACAGATATCATATTGCCGTCGTATCACTTAACTCCAACGTCCATATTTTCTCTTTTAGTAAAGAGAAACTTACACACCACTATCGCTCTGATTTTTCTCTAAGATATGTCCCTAAAACCTCCAATGAAAAACCCTAGCTAAGAAACAACCCCTTTCTACTTCATCACAACACCACTACCAGCGGAGCACATCTCAGAGTCTTCTTTGGGATTAAAGGTTCTTGGTAAAGCTCTGACTCTTAACTTCAATATCGGGAATCAACCTATTATAGTGGTAGTGAAGGATCTGCGCTACTTAGATCAAGTAGTGAGTGAAAACATGAATCTTGCAATAATAGGCTTTAAACAATACCTCTAGATTCAGGTGATTCAATAATCCCAACTTTTGGGAGACTTGAACCATTTCCAGCTGTGGAACTCAGCTCTTTAATTCACCAAGTAGACTAAGCAAACCACCAAGTCCCTTTCTTCCCACCTAAAATAACAAACCTAGAAGCACTGAACCTTAGTTCCAACAATGGGCACCTCTAGGTAACATGGATGGGGTCAAAGACCAGGGAGAAACCATACCCTTAGTTCTATAAATGCTCAAATGGAGCAATCAATAAATAGAGAAACTCTTGAACGTCTTGGTGAATAAAAGGTTGAAATATTCTATATAGAAGGAATGTATCTACATGATTTCAAAGAGACCTTTAGTGATCTATTTTAGCACTCTATCCATGAACTATCAAAATTTTGATGTTGAATTTGAGACACTAGAAGGAGGATGTCCACCAAAAGTGATTTTGAACCCTCTAAGCTACTTCTAAATCCCCCTCAAAGTGGGAAAGGTGAATGTCGTACTGGACTATCCACTCTTCTCTTTAAGCTCCATGAACTTCATGATATGGGATGTTAAGAAAGCGAATAGTAGATACTTCTGCAGGTAGTGTCAAATAATGGCTAAACTCCACAAACCCTCAATGTTAGTGCTCTTTAAAACACAAATGGTTAAGTATAATGAGTTAACCAAAATCCTAGGGTATGATGTTCAAATCTAATCCTTCTCTGAATGCTTCTCTGGAGAAATTGTGATAATTTGGAAGAAAAGCTTCCTGAAATTGGAAAACATCTCTGTCACCCCCTAAGGAATTCATGTCTTGGTCAAGGTATGTGAGCTTTCAAAAAGTTGGATTTCTCAACCATTTATGCTATTACTTTATTTGATAATCGTACCATCCTATCGGAAAACCTGATTTTCAAGTCGCGGAACTGTAATAGAGACTAGTTTATAAGAGTTGATTTAAATGAAGTGCTCTAAGCTAGGGATAAGCTTAGAGGAAAAAACATTAATAATAATAGAGATAATTACTTCTAGTAATGTCTTAATCCGTGTAAAATAGTAGACCAAGGGTTTAAAGGTGGTAGTTATGCTTGGACTAACAAAAGACACAAAAATAGAATTGGACTTATTCTTGAAAGGATGTATATAGGTGTTTTGCTAATGACTCCAAAATTTTTAATATCCTAACTTTAGTGTAACACACCTACCTCATACCCACTCTGGCCATTGACCTCTTTTATTTCACCTCATCAATCAAAGCTCCAATAACCACAACATGTATTTTTTTATTTGAGCCCACGTATTGTGGACAGTAGTCCACAATGCATTTAACTCCACCCCAACTCTCTCTAATCCAATAACCAACTTTCAAATAGATGTAACTAACTATAATAAAAATACTTTTGGCAACATCTTCTATCAAATGACAAAAATCCTAACTAGCTCTCGTCATAGCTCCTTCCTCCAAAACCTGGAAAAAGAACTTTTGACTGGACACAATACCATGTTAAATTTTAAGGAAGATTTTTAGAAATCCAAATTCAAAATTAGGTCGCTTAGGGTTGGTGACTGATAACACTCACCTATACCACACATTTTGGTAGAGGGCGGTTGTTGTCAATATCTCAACTCTCGTTGAGGTCGAATCCACAAGGAGTGAAAAGTAGAATTCTAGTTTTATGGGATTTAACACTTACTAAGAAAACACCCGAATGAAAATAAAGTAAAAAAAGCATGATTTAAAATGGGGGGTTGGTTTTTGGAGAGTGTGTGTCAATAGTAACTCGACTCCAGAAACTACAAAGCAATTGAAATTTAACTTAGATATAAAGAGAATTTTGGGATTATGTCTACCTAAGGGGAAATTGGGTATGTGTATGTGTAGATTTGGTGTACATGCTAGTTGTTAACAATACGGTAGGCTAGGTCTAGGGTCCTTGAGGTTAGCTTGACAACAAAACCTCAAGAATTTCACTTATTGAACCTTTCAGATACCTAATAAGTGTTTTAATTATATTCACCTAGTACCTCAATTAGGTATCCCTATATCTAGGAGTACTCAAGATATATTCAAATTTATACTCACTCTTATGTCTAAGATAGTGAGCATTAGTAAACTAAACCAATTAATTATCTACTATTGCCTTGGTTCCCACATCCCTCTTTCAAGGATGATGTGGGTTCCAAAAGTTAACCTAAACCATTTTTTCAAGGATGGTTTAAGCTTTCAAGAGTTTGGGGTTTTCACCCACAAACCCATTTTGAGGATTTAGGGCTTTCACCCAAAAATCCTAACCAATTTAATCAAACAATAGTAGAACCCATCATTAACCAACTCGCATACACACAAATACATCACAACCCACAACTAAGTGCACCTTAGTTCAACATAATCCCAAGACAATGAAATTTAGCTACTCATGATGAAATGAGAGAAAAATATACCATAAGGGTTGTGCAAATAATCCATTCTTCAAGAAATTACTAAATTCAAAGTCTCCAAATCAAATTACAATTTTTGCCCAATTTAGGGTTTCTACTTCAAATTCAAAATATTGCTAGTCTCTAGAATGCCCCAAAATGGGAAAGGGTTTTAAGCTTTTAAGGGATTTGGGGTCAGCTGCTGAAAATTACAAAACTACACCTGTGACAAATACCGCGTTGCCGTGATCGCAATAGATTTGCTGTGATTATGACTACTATGTTCGCGGGTAGATCCATGCAATCGCAGTTGCTGACCTTCTTGACTGGCCACGATCGTGGCCCTTAGACCGTGATCGCGGTAACTTAGGCTTGTTTCTACTCCGGGTCTTTCAGCTGTACTTTTTTTTGATCCTTTTTATTTCAAGTTCACATATTTCCATCTCATAACCTGTATACTTGCAAAATGCAGATATTAGTGCATTTAATCATACATATGTCTCATTTATACATTTAAATCATGACAATATGCACGGATGTTGAGTGCAAATGAGTGGTAAATTCACCACTCACCAATATCCCCAACTTAAAGGTTTGTTTGTCCTCAAGCAAGACTACCTCTTACCATAAGACTATGTATATTTATGCCTATATTGAAGGACCCAACGATCGTAATGACTTTAAGCTCAGTTAATACTACAATTTATCTCTTCAAACATGGTCAAAAATATTATCACAACACCCATCAACATAAAATATGATTTTTCAAGGATGCAAGAGACTTTAAAGAGCAACCATTCAATAATCACTAATACTTTAGAGGTGACTCACCTTTGACCTCAACTACATTATACTCATTTTGCCTCATTTTGCAGGGGATGACAAAGTCACCCACCTTGACTTTTTTACATGCCTTCTCACAAGAAAGAAAATTCTACATACCAAGTTGTCAAATATGCAATAAGGAATTTAAATGCAAAATACTCTCTCTCTCTCTCAGGAACTCTCAATGCTAACAAGTACCAAGTCATAGGCCTGCCCCTATTTTCAATCGTCATTTCAATGAAAATACTTGGTTGGAAATCACAAAGGTCTTTTTGAGATGGTAACATAGGTTCGGGGTAGGGTAGGATATCTTTTTGGAACAACATGGATATACCCTCCTTGAACATCTACATCACACTATTCCTTCCAACTTTTGATCATGGGCTACTTCTTTTGTTTTTACTCTTTACATGTGCCTACTTTTTATTACCTTGGTTCACCCATTTTCTTTTCATTTTTTTTCTTGCACCCTTTGTGCTTCTCTTTCCTTTGTTGGATCCTCTCTTTTTTATTATTTATTTTTCTCAATACTTAAGCTCTTAGGCACCTGCTTAAAACTTTGTGGCCCAAAGTTAGGTCTTTCAATTATCACTACCTCCAACTTATGCTTTTATCCTCAAGTTGCAATTTTAAGTTCAAGGAGGGTAGGATTCAAAAGAGGGATAAAAATTGAAAGGCTTACGACTTGCAATGTGTTTTCCAAAGAAAAGTCGAAAGGCTCAAAGTGGGTGACTAGGGATAACATCTATGCAAGGGTATGCTTTTTAGGCTAAAGTGGACTCCAATGTCATAAAGATGGCCTAAGATCATATCCCCCACCAAGTAAAATCAAAATTATCCTTGAGAGATTAATAAGGCAAGTTCTAGATGGTACAAGTACACATGATATTTGGACAAATAAGCTCACCACACACGATATGCAAAATTCATCAAGGAGGCTCAATTGCTCCTTCTGCTAAAGAAAAAAATGGAGAGTCTCCAAATTTTTACAAGCCAAAAATTTAGGAGTCACAAAAAAAGAAAAGCTGTCGATACAAGATTGCTCACGTCCGTGCCCTTTAATTCTCAAGAAAAAATTTTGGACGGAGGGGATGTTTACTTTTCATTTGCAATATGCATAATTTGCTAACTATGGTGATAACGATCAATCTACATCTCTCATAGGAGTGTAAAACAGTCGTAGTCAAATATAGAACCCAACTGGGTTGGGTATCGATCCCTTAGGGAATAGCGTGATCAACAAGTAAGCAAAGATTACTAGACTTTTGTGTAAATCTCGTAATAAAGGGGGGAGTTTTGTCGTGCAAGTAATGTAAACAAAATAGTAGATTAAAACAGAAAATAGCAAAGTAAAAAGAAAGAATGTCTAGTAGGTTGTAAAATAATGAGAATTGAGAAGTTGGGGGTATGTCCACCTTATGAGTTGTACGTCTCTATTGGCTATGAGTTGTGCGGAATTCAGACATGCGTGTGCTTATAGAGAATTGTATTCGATGGTAAATCCAAGCGTTTTTCGACCTCAACAAGGACTATTTCACTTTAACTCCTTCGAGCTTAAGCCAAGTGTGTAGTCATGTCTTTCACTTTAACTCTTTCGAGCTTTAACTCTTATAATGGGGTTTTAAGCCAAGTGTAGGGTAACGGTTTTCTTTCTGAGTGTTTGAAGGAACCGATTAATCTCCGGTCTAAGATGTTGGTCAGCCTGAAAGTGTGGTCGTAAGCTAAGGCGAGAGCGTTAGACCCTGTTGGTGGTCCCGTCACTAAGATAACACTAGAAGAATCCTGTGTAAAGCCATTAGAACTTGTTAGATCCCATAAGCCATAGATGTATTATTGTAATTTGATTTAAGTCCTTTCATACCTGTTTACTGTGATATGCTTGCTTATATGAACATGTATGTTTTCTCTGTTAGTCTCTAGACAGTATGTCTCAAAATATGAATAACCATATTAAAAATACTGTTAACCTTTCTTCCCAGTCAACTCCAATTGCTACTATTGAAAATGATCTTCAAAACTGGAGTATTCCAGAAGAATCTTTCAATACGATTTATCAAATCGGAAAATTTAGTTTTTAGAAAAAACATAATATCAAGACCTCTGAGTCTACTATAGCCATTAGTAATTCTTTAGAAATTATTCAACTGTTCAATGAGTTAGATATAAACAGGTTTAAAAATCAGTTTAATTATCAGCATGTTGGACTGGTTCAAGTTGCTATTAAGCCTCTATTTAGACAGGGACTAGACATCCCTATTTGCGCTATCCTAAGAGATGCTCGTCTACTTAATTTCGACGACTCACTCTTAGGTGTCATTCAAAGTAACCTAGCCGACGGCCCGGTATACTTTAATTGTTATCCCAATTTCTCTGTTGATATCAATGATCCTAACATCATGGATGTTTTAACTCTTAATGTTAAGACAAAAAACATGAATAGTAAGGAAAACACCAGAGAAATAGCGATTATATACCGAGTATATTATCGCCTTATGGGTACCACTCTAGCACCAAAAGCTAGATTCACGAGCCCTAAAGGGGTAACCACCCTAATGGAAGCAAACAAAGACCGTAGCACAGTCTTTGTTCCAAAGGCTCTGGTTTGGGATGAAATTCTCCATAGTAATGAATGGCACTTTGATGCCATCACCCAACCCATTCGTGTCTACTCGTAAAAATCTCAGATCGAACGGGTCATCCAGCATCCCGATAGATCTATTGATTTAAAATTTCTCAGCCTCGACCCCGCACGACATTCTTCGTTCTGCCGGTCCATCTCCACTCGTGGCTCCACTTCCAAACCCTCGGAGGGAAGTGATGATAATGAAAATGACAATGATAATAATGACAAGGGAAAGATCTGAGGAGTTGACTTCTCTGGTCCTATCCCAAAGGTTTATTATCATCAAAACACTAGGGTCAACGAACCCGAGAACCTCTATGAGCCGGGAAGCCCTACGGCCTCTGATATGGCTCCTCCTCCCCAGAAAATTAGGACCGACCCTAGCTTACTCGTCATCAAATCTGATGAAGAGTACACTCTATACCTTCAAGCTCTGAAAGTCCACTGGTATCTCCCAAAAGACGCTATCAAGAGAAAATGGTACACCAGTACCTATTCTCACGAGCAACAAAAGGAGTTCGGTCGGCTATGGATAGCCGACATGAAAAGACTCCGATGCGATATAGAATTCTTCAGGTGGTTTGAATATACCGGAAGAATTGAAAATCAGTCTGAATCGCTTAACGTTATCATTACCAAATGGTATACACAAAATAATACGGTCGTAGAATCCGTGACTCCTCCTCTTGAGAAAATTAAGATTCCTTATTCGAACAAAATCCTTAGTGCCGCTCCCTTTAATAAGAACCATGATAAACCTTCAATGGCTCCTCTTAATAGAGATCTTGATAGAATAATTGAACAGAACAATTATACTAATCAAGTTCTCCACACTATCTCCCAGCAGATAGGAGAAACCAAGAGCTCTACTCTTCCTTTTGAAGCTCCCCAACCGGTTAAGAGCACTTCAAGCTCGAAACCCCTCTCTAATCCTATCTTTAAAATACCTGAATTTCAGAAGGAGAAATTCCCTGAGCTTAATGAGGACTTCAAACTCTCTGAGCAAATTCTAGAACAAATCAATACCAAACTTACAAAGTTTAAAGTCGCCCAGAAAGGAGAGTCCAGTTCCCAAAAGAACTCTCTTTCTAAACTTACCAGTGAACGTTTTTCTACTAAGAAAAACTATTACAAAAAACCCTCTCCACCGGATGTCCAGTTCGAAGAAAATCCCTACCTCTCTACATTCAATCATGATGGTAGAGGTATTACTGAATGGAATATTGATAGTCTGGCCGAACATCAGGTCTACAATAAACTCCATGAGATGGCTGTATCTATTACAGCCTATAAAATCAAGGGATCTTCTGAGAAAGGAGTTGCCACTATGATTGTTTCAGGTTTCACTGGAATGCTAAAACATTGGTGGGATAACTATGTCACTGATGAGATTAAAAATCTCATTTATGATGCCACTACCACTGAAACGGTCGTAAAAACTGAGAACGGCCAGGAAATCCTCACAGAGATAGCAAAAGAAGATGCTTGCGCTACCCTCCTCTATCATATAACTAGACATTTCGTAGGTGAACCTAAGCTTTTCCAAGACCGGAGTCTTGAAATCCTTAATAACCTTCATTACAAAAATCTAGCAGACTTTAGGTGGTATAAAGACACCTTCCTTGTTAAAGTCATGATCCGACCAGACTGCAATAACAACTTCTGGAAAGAAAGATTTATTAGCGGTCTTCCTCCCTTGTTCGCCGATAAGGTCAGAACTAAGATTAAAGATAGATTTGAGGGACAAATCCCCTATGGAATCCTCACCTATGGAGACTTAATAAGTTTCATTACCACCGTAGGTATAGATCTTTGTACCGACCTTAAGCTTAAGCAACAACTTAAGCAAAACAGTGCCTCTAAATATGGTTTAGGAACCTTTTGCCAAGATTATGGGTTTACCGACTTATCTTCTCGCAAAAAGCATAAGAAGAAATCGTTCAAGTCTAGCGATAAGACTTCCCCTAGTAAACAGACTTATAAAAAAAAGTCCTATAAACCCAGTAGGAAGACTAAGAGAAAATCTCCTAAGACTTCCAAAGATACGTGCTGGACTTGTGGCAAATCTGGCCATAGGGCTAAAGATTGTAAATCCAGCAAGAAAAAGAAGATCAACCAACTCGATCTTCCAGATGAAGCTAAAGAGAAATTATTCTCTATAATGGAAGATGATTCTTCCGAAGCTTCAGTATCCTATTCCTCGAGCGAATACTATAGTGACGAAGAATTTATCAACGCCGCCTATGAGTCTGATCTCTCTCAAACAGGACAGAAATGTACTTGTACGGGTACTTTCTGTATCTGCTCTAACAATGCCATTAATGTTATTTCAGGAAATCCTAAAGAGATCCTGTTTGACATAATTGAGCATATTGCTGATGAAGAGCAACGAAGTAAGTATCTCTGTGAGCTCAAAAGACTGGTGATTTCTCCTGAAGAAAGTCCCCCCAAACCTATTGTTCAACCTTTCAGCGTGAAACAGGTTATGGCCAAATTTAACGCTCCTACGGAACCTACCGTTGCGGATCTCAAAGGCAAAATTTCTACTTTGAAGGGAGAAATTAAAAATCTCAAGATTCGACTTGATCAGGTAGAACTCAATATTCTGACCAAAGGATTAGCTATGGCCTACCTAGATTCCTATTATGAATAGGAAAATACCCTTTCAGAGAGATAGAGGTTGAAAGAACCAGAATTATCTCCTCAAAAGGCAATTCACTATTCCTGATTGGAATCTCAGGGCCCCTACTGTCTCCAAAAGATGCCAAGACTACTTTACAAAAGTAGAACGCACTCAGAAGACATCATTTCAGCTTTTCTAAAAGGAAAGCATCTACTTTTGCTTTTCAAAAGCAAGCACCTAGAATTGTCAGCAACATCTTAAGCCGTCCACTTGTATACATCAGATGTATTCTCTTTATTATTGTCTATTTAAGGCAATGTATTTCCTTAGATGAGGCATCCAAAAATTTCCCATCCTTAGAAATTCTCTTGCCCAAACTCCTGTATTGTCTCTTGTAATGTTTTCTCAAAGCTTTCAATAAAATTTGTAAGTTTTTATCCCTCTGCTCTCTGGATGGTCGAGAGATACTAGGATTTACCATTAGAATACAAATCTCTATAAGTGCATGCATGTCTGAATTCCGCATTACTCATAGTTAATAGATATGTAGAACTCATAAGGTGGACATAACCCTAACTTATTATTCTCTGTGATTAAATCTTACTAAATACATCGTCTCGTTTGTTACTTTGATATTCTTAATTCACGCATAATCAAATCCCCCCTTTCCGTAGAATTTTCGACCAAAAGTCTACTAATAGTTGCAATACTTAGTGACCAAGTATTCCCTGTGGGATTCGACACCCAACCTAGTTGGGTTCTATATTTGACATCGACCGCTTACACTTTCTAACGAGAGCTGTAGTTTGGGCGTTATCATTAAGACAGTGGTAGAAAAAGAACTATCAAGTTCTAGTCCCTACTCTTCTACTAGTGCTTCTTACCAGTTAGACGAAAGGCATCATCATAGTGGTGATAATTTCTGGGCATAAGGTGCCCAATCTCAGGCAAGCAGAGGCTAGTCAGTTTTTTCATGCCCTCTTTATCGGTTCTATGGTCGTCCTAATCAAGGTTATTTCGATAAAGTAAGGGAAAAATAGTTCAAGTATGGCTAGGCAGGCCATTGACTCAGGAATTGTTCGGTTAATAAGGTTTCTACAAAGGAGAATAAGGTTCTTGTGGCTTCATCTTTTACTTCTACACCTTGTGGTATTGTTTCTACTTCTATTAATTCTCCTAGTTTCAGTATTGGTTGGAATAGGTTGTATGCTTTGGCATCTCCACTAGAATCTGAGGCATCACTTGATATTGTTATTAGATTGTTAAAGCTTTTCTCTCATAATATATATTATTTTCTTGATCCAGGGTCTACTCTCTCCTATGTGACTCCTTATATGGCAGTATTTGTTAGTTTTAATCCAAAAGTTATTTTGCATCCTTTTTCAATTTCCATCCCAGTAGGTGACTCAATTATTGCTAAGAGAGTCTATAAGGGGTATATAGTATCTGTTGGTGGCAAGCAAACCTTGGTGGATTTGTTTGAGTTGGATATGGTGGATTCTGATTTTATGCTAGGTATAGACTGGTTATACTCTTGTTACGCGTCCTTGTATTGTTGGACCCATAAGGTTATCTTTAGGTACTTGGGTGAGCCAGTTATAGAATGGAAGTGTGGTTCACTAGCTCCTAGGGGGGATATTTATTTCTTATCTTAGAGCTCATAGGTTAATCCTTAAAGTCTATCTTTATCACTTGGTCTGGGTTGAAGATTCTAACTCAGAAAGTCCTTTCTTCTAGTTAGTTCTAGTGGTTAATGGGTTTCTAGAGGTCTTTTTGGATGATCTTCCTGGTGTTCTTCGGATAAGGAAATAGAGTTTGGTATTGATCTAATCTTGGACACTCATCCAATTTCTATTCCTCCGTATAGAATGGCTCTGGCTGAGTTGAGGAAACTCAAGGAGCAACTTAAGGATTTCTGGATAAGGGATTTATTCGTCCTAGTGTATCTCCTAGGGTGCATTGGCATTGTTTGTACATAAGAATGAATGATGGTTCCCTTCGGATGTGTATTGATTATAGGCAGTTGAATAAGGTGATAGTCAAGAACAAGTTCTTTTTTCCAAGGATATATAATCTATTTGACCAGTTGCAAGGTGCAAAATTATTTTCTATGATAGATCTTCGTTCTAGGTACATCAATTAAAGATTAGAGAGGTGGATATCCCTAATATGAATTTTTGTAATTGGTATGATCACTTCAAGTTTTTCGTAAAGTCATTTAATTTGACTAATGCTCCGACGATGTTTATGGATCAAATGAACAGGCTTTTTTGTCAGTATTTGGATCTCTTCATCATTGTGTTTACTGATGACATTCTGGTCTATTCGAAGATCAAAGTGGATCATCCTAATCACTTCCGTATGGTGTTGCAGACCTAAAAAGAATAACAGTTGTATTCAAAGTTCTCCAAGTGTGAGTTTTTGTTGAATGCTTTAACTTTCTTGGGTAATATTATTCTAGTTGAGGGATCATGATAGATCTGTAAAATATTGTTATGGTGAAGAGGTGGGCTATACCCTTAACTCCATCAGAAATTGGGAGCTTTTTGGGTTTAGCGGGGTATTATAGGAGTTTGTGTAAAGCTTTTAGTTGATAGTTGTTCTTTTGTTTAAGTTAACTCAGAATAAGGTCAAGTTTTCTTGGTTAGATGCTTGTGAAGGGAGTTTTGAGAAGTTAAAGGATAAGTTAACTTTGGATCAAAGTCTGACTTAACCGAAAGGCAAAGATGGGTTTATGGTTAATTTCTATGCATCTCGGGTTGATCTTGGTTGTGTGTTGAGTCAACATGGGAAGGAGATTACCTATACTTCCAGGCAGTTAAAGGTACATAAGAGGAATTATCCAACTTATGATTTGAAGTTGTTCCAGGTTGTGTTTGCTTTGAAAATATGGAGACATTATTTATATGGTATTCACGTGGATATCTTTTCTAATCATAAGAGTATGCAGTATGTGTTCACCCAAAAAGAGTTTAATCTTAGGCAAAGTAGATGACTTAAGCTTCTCAAGGACTATAATAGGAGTCTTCACTATCACCTAGGTAAGGCTAATATGGTTATTGATGCTCTAAGCAAGTTATCTATGGGGATTTTATCTCATATAGAGGAAGGAAGGTGGGAATTGGTGAAGGATATTCATCGCTTAGCTAATCTTGCAGTTCGCCTCTTAGATTCTAAAGATGGTAGTGTGATGGTGCAAGAAGTGGTTCGATTGTCTCTTGGTGTGAAGATTAAGAAGAAGCAAGTGCTAGATCCTTTTTTGATGAAAAAGAGTGATGTTGATGGAAAGAAGGTAGTAGTGTTTGATATCGATGGTGATGGTACTTTATGGTACCAAGCAAGGTTTTACTTTTTTGATATCGACATGTTACGATAGAGGATTTTTATTGAGGTGTATAGGTCATGCTATACTGTTCATCTCAGCTTAACTAAGATGTATTGTGATCTAAAGGATATCTATTAGTGGAATGGCATGAAGAAAGATGTGGCTGATTTCGTCGCCAAGTGTATAAGGTGTCAACAGGTTACGGTTTAGTATATGATGAAGAAGGGTTATATCAAGAAACTGATTTGCCCAAATTGAAGTGGGAACTGATCAATATGAACTTTGTTGCTGGTCTTCTTCGGACTCATAATCATCAATATGATTCAATTTGGGTCAGCGTGGATAAGATAACAAAGTCTACACATTTTTTTCCAGTGTGGACTACCTTCTCAGCAGAGGATTATGAAAAGTTGTATCTTCATGAGATTATAAAGTAAAATGGGGTGCCTATTTTGATTATTTCTGACCATGGCATACAATTTACATCTCTCTTCTGGCAATCTTTTTAGAGATTATTGGGGACTAAGGTGTGTTTGATTACTGGTTTCCATCCGCAGATAGATGGACAAGCGAAAAGAACTATTCAGATATTGAAGGATATGCTTTGGGATTGCGTGATTGATTATGGTGGCAATTGGGTTAAACATCTACCTTTGGTGTAGTTTTCTTACAACAATAGCTATTATTCTAGTATTGGTATTGCCCCTTTTGAGGCATTGTAAAGTAGGAGGTGTAGATCTCTAATTGGTTAGTTTGAGCTTGCTGAGGTTGACATATTTGGTCTTGATTTGGTTTACCAGGATATGGAGAAGGCAAAGGTGATTCTGGAGAGGCTTAAGGCTGCCTAAAGTTTCCAAAAGTCCTACGTGGATATTAGGCATAGAGACTTAGAGTTTGAGGTTAGGGATAAGGTTTTCCTTAAGGTATCTACCATAAAGGGAGTGGTGTAGTTTGGAAAGAAGGGGAAGCTTAGTCCCCAGTATTTTGTTCCTTATGAGGTTTTGTAGAGAATTGGTAATGTTGCTTATGAGCTGGAGTTTTCTTCTAGCTTAATCTTCGTTCATCCGGTCTTTCATGTTTCTATGTTGAGGAAGTGCATTGATGATCCTTCTTCGATTGTTCCTTTGGAAGGATTGAGTCTCATGAATTCTTTGTCTTATAAAGAAGTCCCGGTTGATATCTTAGATAGGCAGGTTCATTGATTGTGGACCAAGGATGTGGCTTCAGTTAAGGTACTTTGGTGGATCCATAAGGTGGAAGAAGTAACATTGGAAACGGAAGAGGACATAAAATCCAAGTATCTGCATTTTTCTACTACTGGGATTCGTGCGGAAGGTATGTATCTTCAACACATTTTTATTTTCAGAGTTTCTTGAAGGAAAGATTTATATCTTTGTCTCTGTGTTTCCTAATTTTGTTAAAGATTAGGAATATATTTGATAGCATAATGCGAATGACTAGTGCATGTGGTTTCCCTTAATTTATTCGTCATTCGAGGATGAATGTTCCTAGTGGGGGAGATAGAAACACCCTAGTTGCTGGAACTTAGATAATTTCCTAGAATTCTGATCTCTAGGCCCAATATGACTCATGGATACGAGCCGTATGATGGGTTATGTATAGTATGGTCCAGTTGTATACTGACCAGTGTTGGTTGGTGGGATGGATTTTAGTTACTAGTACGGATACGACTTAGGGGCACGAGTCATATTGGTGGTTATAGATTGTTTAGTTCCTTGACTTAATCTTAGACTTGGTTAATTAGGTTGTATCTGAGTACGAGTGGCTCAGCGTGAGCTGTAAGCCGGGGTACGAGTTGTACATAAGACTTGTATGGTGGAGAGTGTCTAAATCTTTCTTGGGTTTGAATCTGCTAGGGGTACAGATAAAAGGTAGGGATCGTATGCTATCACTATGACTTGGTTGGATGAGTCGTATGCTTGACAGTGTTGGATTCAAGGGTTGACACTAGGATACGAGTGGAGGATACCAATCGTATCAGAGGGTATGAGTTGTATTGGTCAGTCGTATCCCTATGGTGGGATTTTGGTACAACATAAATGGGGGTATTCTAGATATTTCCCCACTTATCCTAATAAGGCCCCATGACTTCTAACCAACTTGGAAGGTTATTTACCTTATTAGTCTATTCATTACCACTTAGAAACTCTTCAAAATACTCTAAAATTATCTCAAGATCTTTTAGGCAATTGAAGCTAGGGTTTCAACTTAACGATCAATTCGGGACTTGTCTTGGTGATTTCTTTATGTCAGCATCTTGGTTTAAGGAATGTTCTCTTCCCTCATTATTAATTTTATCTAAAGGCATGGTTTTATGAACGTTTCCATGATTTTAGTGATTGTATGATTTTAGTTTTCAAATATGATTTGGGAGTTTTGATATTAAATGGTTGGTTATGGTTTCCCGTGGTTTTAATTATGTTTTTATATGCATTAATGGTAATTTTGGATAATTGGATTGTATGGGAATGGTTTAATGGTAATTTGAATTGGTTTTGGCCATATTATGCCCCCAATATGTTTGACAAATGCTTATAAAGAAATGTTCATTGCATTGACTAGTTTTAATGAAACTCTTGCAAGTTTTAAAACTTGATAAAAGAATCATGCATGGTTTAAATGACTTGGAATGGTAAATGTATAATGGTTATGCTCTAGGGCCTCATGGAATCCCCCAAGTAGATTTATATGGTAAATGGAAGGGCACTTGAAAGTCCTCTTAAACCTATGAATGGATGGCTATGGATGATACTTACAAGTAAGAGTTGGTATGACGATACCAATATCAATGGACTTAGTTAATAAATGAATAATGGTTTGGCTATTTGGAAATTTTTTGTTTTAATTTGGAAATAATGGCGGGATGTGTAGCAAAGTCGTGGAAGGTAGAGGTCCCAAGGGGACTAAAATTAGAAACTTATATTTACTAATATGAGGTTGGCCTTGGTGACCATAAACATGATGTCACACTATATTTGGGGAATGTACTAGTCATCCCAAGGGTTTCTTACTTGGTCGTGCGGCTACATGCTTTGGGGCCTTTCCAATAGGGAGAGCTGAACCCATATAGCCTATAGATAATTTGGGACAACAAAGCTACACAGCCCAGGTACAGGTTTTAAAGGCACGCTAAACCCGATCGTGTTTCCCGGCATGGTTATGTATATATATGTATATGTATGGTTGTGTTGATATGGATGGTTTTATTTGGTTTTATAAATGACATTATTTTATCCTTACCCTGAGATCATGCAAGTTGTTACTCACTAACCCCGTCTGCCGTTGGCTGTATACCCATGCTATGCAGGAACCAGTCGTTCTACTCCTCCTACATAGTGATTGACTCGGTATCAGCATTTGGACTAAAGTGGTAAGATTCCATCCTTTTGGAAGCCTCTATTTCATGTTATGGATATTTCTAGACACTTTGATTTATTCTGGATATTGGTTTTGGCTATAGTTATGGGCATGTCCAAACAAAATTTCATTACTTTTTTGGTATTAGTATCGGCCTTGGCATTGAAATGAGTTAGGAGGTTGGCATCATCGGACATAATTTCTCACTGTTCTTTTATATTTCATTTTGGGATTAATTATATTATGTCATGGAAAATATTTGGTTATGTCCCATGTTTTGGTATGGTTTGGTAAGGTTGGATTATTGGTATAGTATGGATGGACTCGATTTGGCCGATCACGGTTGTGATCTTATCCCAGAGTCTTTATAAGAGCTATTACACTATCTTGTCACATGCTCAGAATTCAGCCAACGCAGGGCAGGCGGCTGAAGGTTGGGTTGGGTAATGGGGGTTGTCTCCAGTCCTAGCCAGACTTGGGATGCCCATTACGACAAGGCCCCAGGGTGGGTCATTTCAACGGCGATATGAGGCCATATATTAGGGTAGTTTTAGTGGGAGCCATAGTGGGTCACTGTTCAAATACAGTGGTTCTCAGGGTAGGTAACCTCCTTGTCAGCCATATCAGCATTTGGACTGTCTAGTAGGCCCGTTCAGGCCATACTTTAGATTACCGATGGAGGCCAGTCTAGTATTAGAGATCATCTTGGCCAAGGTAGTAGTCAGTCTTTAAGGGATTCAGCTGCTAGTTATTCTAGTCATGGCGGTAATTTTGAATCAGTCAGATCTTCTAGTTTTGGTACAATTCCTAGGGAATTTATGGTTGGGTTATTAGTCATTTCTCGAGAGAGTACCCCAGTCATGGACCAATTGTTCCTTCAACTCATAGTTGTCCTCTGATTAAGGCAGTACATATTTTTGCTATAGGTGGTATGCATAGTCGTAGGGGTAGTCCCTAGGTTGCTTATGGAGGTTCTCATGCATGTAGGATAGGAGATCATTTAGGAGCCTAGCTAGGTGGAAGGCGTGGTTAGTTGTATGCCATACGTGCTATACCTAAGGTTGAGTCTTTAGATGTTGTTATCACAGGTATGATCTTGGTGTGCTATTAGTCGATTTTTTCTTTAAGTGATCTGGGATCTACTTATTCTTATGTGTCTGCATGTGATGCCTCACGGTTAGAGTATCTTAGGATTCATTATGTGGGCCATTATGTGTATCTACTCTCATGGGTGATTCATTAGTAATGGCCTGAGTTTATACATCATGTGTTGTGACTGTGCGAGAATTTAATATTGAGGCTCATCGTATTTTGTTACATATGGTGGATTTTAATGTGATTTTGGGCATGGATTGGTTACCTCACTATTATGTGGTCCTGGATTGTTTTGTCAAGACTGTTACCTTTGTCATGCCCGACATACCTCTGATTGTCTGGTAGAGAGTTGTTAGCTGCGACATGATAAGAATTATTTCTTATTTTCCAGCTTAGAGACTTATTTCAAGGGATTGTGAGTCTTATCTTACTTATATTTGTCAATTTAGTTTGGAGAGTTTGTTTCATGATTCTATTCCTATAATTCTTGAAATTCATGATGTTTTCCCTACCAATCTACCTGGTCTTCCTCCTGAGAGTGATATTGAGTTTGTTATTAATCCTTAGCCAGACACCCAATCCATTTCTAGGGCACCTTAATATATGGCTCCTACCGAGCTTAAGAAGTTGAATTCTTAACTTTAGGACCTTTTTGGTAAGGGTTTATTTCACCAAGTGTGTCTCATTGGGGAACTCTTATGTTATTTGTGAAGAAGAAGTATGGTTCCATGCCTATGTGTATTGATGAGAAGCAGCTTAATAAGGTGATGGTAAGGAACCGATATCTTATGCCTCGTATTAATGATTTATTTTACCAGCTTTAGGATCGAACAGTGTTCTCTAAGGTTGGATTAAGGTCTTGTTACTATAGTTGAGGATTCGGGATGAGGATAACCCAAAGTCAACCTTTGGGATCCGTTATAGTCATATGAGTTTCTAGTAATGTCTATAATGTTCACTAATGCCCCAACCACGTTTATGGAATTTATGAACTACATATTCAGAACTTATTTGGATTCCTTTGTTATTGTATTAATTGATGAATCATTGTGTATTTGAGGAGTAGAGAGGAACATATGCAGTATTTAAGGATTGTGCTCCAAATTTGAGAGATCATTGGTTTTTTGCCAAATTCTCTAAGTTTGAGTTTTGTCTTGAGTTAGTGACATTCCTTGGGAATGTGGTGTCCAAGGATCTGATTATGGTATACCCAGTAAAGATTAAGGCTATTTATGATTAGGCTAGTCCTACATCTCCATCTGAGGTTCGTAGCTTCATTTGTTAGCCCAGTTACTATAAGAGGTTAGTCGAGAGTTTTGCTACTATTGCAGCACTGATGAGTAAATCAACTCGGAAGGAGGTTCTTTTTGAAGGTCCAAGAAGTAGGAGTCAATCTTTGGAAAGCTCAAGGTTCCTTATTTCAACTTTTATTTTGGCTCTTTCTTTTGAGGGTGAGGGATTCACTGTGTATTATGATGCTTCTAGTGTTGGTTTGGGTTGTGTGTTGATGAAGCAAGATCATGTTATTTCTTATTTGTTGAGGCAACTTAAGGTGCACAAGAATGACTATCCCACTCATGATTTTGAGTTGGCGGCATAGTTTTCATAATTATGATTTGGAGACATTATCTTTACAGCATGTATGGTTCAAACTTCATGAATCATCATAGTCTTCATCATCTTATGACTCAGAGATAGATTAATTCTAGGTAGCATAGAAGAATGGAGTTACCTAAGAATTATGACATCTCTATTTTGTATTATCTAAGCAAGGAAAATATGGTAGTAGATTTCTTGAGTCAGAAGGCAGTCAGTGTGGGTAGCTTGGCTTGTATTTCAGTTTCTCAAAGGCTGTTGGCATGGGATGTTTAGTCATTAGCCAACTTGATGGTATGGATTGATATTTCAGACCCCAGGAGTATTTTTGCTAGTATCGAGGAAAGGTCCTCATTATTTGAGAAAATTCGTAGTCGTCAATTTGAGGACATTAGACTTCGCATCATCCATGATCAAGTGTTGAGTGGTAATTCAAAGAGGGATACTGTAACGACCCGATACTACCCCCTAGTCGTTACACAGTGCTCATGACCCCGAAGGACTATAGGCTAACCCTTTCCTAATATCTGTACCATGAACAATGCTTAATATCTGAAAATAAATTCGGAAAAATAGGCTGAAACAAGCTATAAGGTTCAACATATCTATAAATACTCAAAACTGAAAACCGAATACTAATACATCCGTCCGAAAAACCTCTAACTGTCTGAACTGTGGAGTTGATGGGACATGTCCCCAACTAACTCCGTCAACTGAAAATAAACAAAGTCTGATGCAATAATAATACAAGGATCATCCTCGAATGAAGAGGACTCACTTATACGTCTACTGATGCTGACTAGGACTGAACTGCTGAGGGAACTCTGGATCACGTGCCTCTAGACCTATGGTGTCAAATAAAACACCATACCGCAAATGCGTCAGTACGGGAATGTACCAAGTATGCAAATGAGGTAAGGCTAAATGCATGGGCTCATGCATGGATAGTTACATAACTGAATAATCATGAGAGTACTGAACGAGAACACATAAAGGAATGCACAAACCATAATCATAATCATCACAACCATAGATACTAAAACTCGGATAACACTTTACTGTCATCTAAACTCACTACTAATACTGAGATACTGAATCACTGAATCACCTGATACTGATAACTGATAAAGTGAATATACTCACATAAATGATGGAATTCTGAGCTCATTACTCTTGACTGACGAAATTGTAGATCAACCTCTCTCTAACGGATGACTCTGAAATCTATTATCAATGATAATAGAAGGATCATGTCTGAATCTGACAACAATAATACTAAACAGAATTTGAGACTAACATCAAGCCTATCTATCGGGAGATCTCTGGATATGATAACAAAAATACTCAACAGGATTTGAGACTGAGATCAAGCCTATCTATCGGGAGATCTTTGGATCTGATAACAAGAATACTCAATAGGATCTGAGACTGAGATCAAGCCTATCTATCAGGAGATATCTGGATCTTATAACAAATAACTGTATATGAGACCAAGCTAATCTGACGGATGGTCATGAATCAATGGAACTATCTAAGCTCCTCATTGAGATAGACGACTGTACCTCACAGTCCTGATTTCTGAAGATTGATACTGCAACTGCAACTGCGAGAAGTAGTTACTTTATCGACAAGCCCCGACCTCCCATAGGTGGGGTCAGACCTATAACCCCAGCTGGAAAGGTGTCAATACCATGCCATGGGTAAAGACCTCTCTGGTCAAGCCTCTCTAACGGATGACCCTCGCAGGAAGTCAGCCTAAGGAAATATAATAGACAAACCTCTCTAACGGTGATAGCCTCTACGGATGGGGACTTCTGCATCCTGCGCTGTCTACGCAGTTCTGGAGTTTAGGGATTTCTCCTAGCGACTCGGTCTCTCTCTAACAGGGAGTCGCCACCCTCTTCCTCACTCGGTGCTAGCTCCTACTCCCAACTAAAAGACTCTGAACTGAATTTTCAAATGAACACAAACTGAACTAAATCTAATACTGATCACATTTCTCAATTGATCTGACTGAGTTAATCTGAATTCACATGGTTCCATATCTAAAGGAATACTACTGAATCACGATATTTGACTGACGATACAAAGTTTGAATAGATTACTTGGACACTACCGAGGTTAGAACTGAACACTTTAATACAATTAGATCTGAGCTGAGTACAGCGCTGAGTCTAGATTACTAGCGATACGGGGATTCATTCCTAATCACAATCACCAAAGCATCTCTTCAAGCATTTAGGAATCATAACCATATATTCACATCACAATCACTAAGGCATCACTTCAAGTATTTAGGAATCATAACCATATATTCACATCACAATCACTAAGGCATCACTCCAAGCAGTTAGGAATCATAGACATATAATAGCGTAAGGGAAACATTTTACTAGATCATACTCCATTCAAAAAGGTCTTGCATCAAGTACTTCGCATGTATATTAGTCTTGGCATGTATTGGATAGCACATGATTGGGGAAACTTCATACTATCATGTCACAGCTTACTCTTCAAGAACTTGGCATGTATTAAAGGCTTTGCTTGTATCAAAGAGCACGTAATTAGGGAATTTCCTACTATCATGTCTCAACTTGTTCACTAAGGCCTTTCAACAAACACTAGGCATGCATGGGTCTACACCTAATTGGGGATTCCATTCTATCATGGCACAATTCCTTCACTACGGCATTCATCAAACACTAGGCATGCATGGTTTGCACCTAATTGGGGATTTCATGCTATCATACCACAATTCATTCATTAAGGTATTTCAACAAACACTTGACATGCATGAACTTGTACACAGTTGGGGTTTCCTAATCAACATGCTATAATGGCCCTAATTCTTCACATAAATATTTTATCAAACATATGGGGAGCATGCTTTGCTTATTCAACCTTTTGTACACTTAATTAACATGAACACATCACATAGAAAGCAACTTGAAGAGGGTTTATCATAACCTTCGCATGAATTCCACATACTAGGGTCAAAGCTTGAAAGCCTCGTAAACAAACATGAATCACAACTCAATGATAGAAGGAACATACATTTCAACTCACATGAATCATAAAACCCATAAACACAATATCTTTGAATTTTAGAAAAGGGTTCTTGAGCTTCTTGGAAGAAAGGGACCCAAGAATTAACATCTACATACCTTGGGGCAACTCTTTTCTTGAAAGTTCTTGGAGAGATCCTTGATTCCTCTTGATTTCTCTTGATCTCTATTGATTTTGCTTGAACAAGAAACAAGGGTTTTGATTTTGTGAAACCCCAGTTTTGATGTTGAAGATGGGAAATAAGGTTGAGAGTCTTTTATCGGGTATATATCGGGGTTGAAGAAGAGTGGGAAAAGACAAAAAGCCCCTTGGAATTAAACTCAAAAATCCTGATTTTACAAGATGGCGCAACGCGCCATAATCGCGCCAGTTCACTAGAAATTGGACAATTGGGAAACTGCATGATGGCGTGATGCAGTGGCAATCGCATTACCACCTTTGTTGCAAATTGTAAAGGCACTGCGATGTGGTGAAATCGTGTTGGTGCACTAGAAATTAACAATTCTAAAATTAAGCCTTGGCACGATGTGCCCTAATCATGGAGGCTCACTGGATTTTGACTATTTCCATTTTGACTGGCTCCACAATGCGCTAAAGTGCCAGGTGGCACACTGTCTCAATAAAATAGCTCTAACTCTTTGCCCGAGTATCGGATTTGGACGAATTTGGTATTGATAGAAAGCTTATTCAATGATCAACATAACAAAAATTCTATATTAGGGAAATTATACACGGTTAAAAGTATTTCACACTTGGGAAGACACCTCTCAAACTTTTGGGACCAAATTTTTGATTCACTGAACACACTCTAAGTCTCAGACTAGGAGAGAATTTTGTGGGCTGTTACATTTTCTCCACCTTGGAAACATTCATCCTCGAATGTTGTTTGATAGACTAAGAATAATGATCAACTGAACTAACTCAGGGAACAAGAACATCTCAAGACATTTCTATAAAATAGTAGACCAAGGGTTTAAAGGTGGTAGTTACACTTGGACTAACAAAAGACACAAAAATAGAATTGGACTTATTCTTGAAAGGATGTATATAGGTGTTTTGCTAATGACTTCTAAATTTTTAATATCCTAACTTTAGTGTAACACACCTACCTCATACCCACTCTGGCCATTGACCTCTTTTATTTCACCTCATCAATCAAAGCTCTAATAACCACAACATGTATTTTTTTATTTGAGCCCACGTATTGTGGACAGTAATCCACAATGCATTTAACTCCACCCCAACTCTCTCTAATCCAATAACCAACTTTCAAATAGATGTAACTAACTATAATAAAAATACTTTTGGCAACATCTTCTATCAAATGACAAAAATCCTAACTAGCTCTCATCATAGCTCCTTCCTCCAAAACCTGGAAAAAGAACTTTTGACTGGACACAATACCATGTTAAATTTTAAGGAAGATTTTTAAAAATCAAAATTCAAAATTAGTTCGCTTAGGGTTGGTGACTGATAACACTCACCTATACCACACAATTTGGTAGAGGACGGTTGTTGTCAATATCTCAACTCTCGTTGAGGTCGAATCCACAAGGAGTGAAAAGTAGAATTCTAGTTTTATGGGATTTAACACTTACTAAGAAAACACCCGAATGAAAATAAAGTAAAAAAAGCATGATTTAAAATGGGGGGTTGGTTTTTGGAGAGTGTGTGTCAATAGTAACTCGACTCCAGAAACTACAAAGTAATTGAAATTTAACTTAGATACAAAAAGAATTTTGGGATTATGTCTACCTAAGGGGAAATTAGGTATGTGTATGTGTAGATTTGGTGTACATGCTAGTTGTTAACAATACGGTAGGCTAGGTCTAGGGTCCTTGAGGTTAGCTTGACAACAAAACCTCAAGAATTTCACTTATTGAACCTTTCAGATACCTAATAAGTGTTTTAATTATATTCACCTAGTACCTCAATTAGGTATCCCTATATCTAGGAGTACTTAAGATATATTCAAATTCATACTCACTCTTATGTCTAAGATAGTGAGCATTAGTAAACTAAACCAATTAATTGTCTACTATTGCCTTGGTTCCCACATCCCTCTTTCAAGGATGATGTGGGTTCTAAAAGTTCACCTAAACCATTTTTTCAAGGATGGTTTGAGCTTTCAAGAGTTTGGGGTTTTCACCCACAAACCCATTTTGAGGATTTAGGGCTTTCACCCAAAAATCCTAACCAATTTAATCAAACAATAGTAGAACCCATCATTAACCAACTCGCATACACACAAATACATCACAACCCACAACTAAGTGCACCTTAGTTCAACATAATCCCAAGACAATGAAATTTAGCTACTCATGATGAAATGAGAGAAAAATATACCATAAGGGTTGTGCAAATAATCCATTCTTCAAGAAATTACTAAATTCAAAGTCTCCAAATCAAATTATAATTTTTGCCCAATTTAGGGTTTCTACTTCAAATTAAAAATATTGCTAGTCTCTAGAATGCCCCAAAATGGGAAAGGGTTTTAAGCTTTTAAGGGATTTGGGGTCAGCTGCTGAAAATTACAAAACTACACCTGTGACTAATACCGCGTTGCCGTGATCGCAATAGATTTGCTGTGATTATGACTACTATGTTCGCGGGTAGATCCATGCAATCGCAGTTGCTGACCTTCTTGACTTGCCACGATCGTGGCCCTCAGACCGTGATCGCGGTAACTTAGGCTTGTTTCTACTCCGGGTTTTCCAGCTGTACTTTTTTTTGATCCTTTTTATTTCAAGTTCACATATTTCCATCTCATAACCTGTATACTTGCAAAATGCAGATATTAGTGCATTTAATCATACATATGTCTCATTTATACATTTAAATCATGACAATATGCACGGATGTTGAGTGCAAATGAGTGGTAAATTCACCACTCCCCAATATCCCCAACTTAAAGGTTTGTTTGTCCTCAAGCAAGACTACCTCTTACCATAAGACTATGTATATTTATACCTATATTGAAGGACCCAACGATCGTAATGACTTTAAGCTCAGTTAATACCACAATTTATCTCTTCAAACATGGTCAAAACTATTTTCACAACACCCATCAACATAAAATATGATTTTTCAAGGATGCAAGAGACTTTAAAGAGCAACCATTCAATAATCACTAATACTTTAGAAGTGACTCACCTTTGACCTCAACTACATTATACTCATTTTACCTCAATTTGCAGGGGATGACAAAGTCACCCACCTTGACTTTTTTACATGCCTCCTCACAAGAAAGAAAATTCTACATACCAAGTTGTCAAATATGCAATAAGGAATTTAAATGCAAAATACTCTCTCTCTCTCTCTCTCAGGAACTCTCAATGCTAACAAGTACCAAGCCATAGGCCTGCCCCTATTTTCAATCGTCATTTCAATGAAAATACTTGGTTGGAAATCACGAAGGTCTTTTTGAGATGGTAACATAGGTTCGGGGTAGGGTAGGATTTCTTTTTGGAACAACATGGATATACCCTCCTTGAACATCTACATCACACTATTCCTTCCAACTTTTGATCATGGGCTACTTCTTTTGTTTTTACTTTTTACATGTGCCTACTTTCTATTACCTTGGTTCACCCATTTTCTTTACATTTTTTTTTCTTGCACCCTTTGTGCTTCTCTTTCCTTTGTTGGATCCTCTCTTTTTTATTATTTATTTTTCTCAATACTTAAGCTCTTAGGCACCCGCTTAAAACTTTGTGGCCCAAAGTTAGGTCGTTCAATTATCACTACCTCCAACTTATGCTTTTATCCTCAAGTTGAAATTTTAAGTTCAAGGAGGGTAGGATTCAAAAGAGGGATAAAAATTAAAAGGCTTACAACTTGCAATGTGTTTGCCAAAGAAAAGTCGAAAGGCTCAAAGTGGGTGACTAGGGATAACATCTATGCAAGGGTATGCTTTTTAGGCTAAAGTGGACTCCAATGTCATAAAGATGGCCTAAGATCATATCCCCCACCAAGTAAAATCAAAATTATCCTTGAGAGATTAATAAGGAAAGTTCTAGATGGTACAAGTACACATGATATTTGGACAAATAAGCTCACCACACAGATATGTAAAATTCATCAAGGAGGCTCAATTGCTCCTTCTGCTAGAGACAAAAATGGAGAGTCTCCAAATTTTTACAAGCCAAAAATTTAGGAGTCACAAAAAAAGAAAAGCTGTCAATACAAGATTGCTCACGTCCGTGCCCTCTAATTCTCAAGAAAAAATTTTGGACGGAGGGGATGTTAACTTTTCATTTGCAATATGCATAATTTGCTAACTATGGTGATAACGATCAATCTACATCTCTCATAGGAGTATAAAACAGTCGTAGTCAAATATAGAACCCAACTGGGTTGGGTATCGATCCCTCAGAGAATAGCGTGGTCAACAAGTAAGCAAAGATTACTAGACTTTTAGTGCAAATCTCGTAATAAAGGGGGGAGTTTTGTCGTGCAAGTAATGTAAACAAAATAGTAGATTAAAACAGAAAATAGCAAAGTAAAAAAAAAGAATGTCTAGTAGGTTGTAAAACAATGAAAATTGAGAAGTTGGGGGTATGTCCACCTTATGAGTTGTACGTCTCTATTGGCTATGAGTTGTGCGGAATTCAGACATGCGTGTGCTTATAGAGAATTGTATTCGATGGTAAATCCAAGCGTCTTTCGACCTCAACAAGGACTATTTCACTTTAACTCTTTCGAGCTTAAAGCGTATCTAACGGTACAAATTCTCCAAGAGGTTAATCCAGTTACGTCACTAACTTTTTAATAGGGGATGGGACCCTATTACTCTGACATTATCTCTTTTCCAGACATATAACTTTACTTTCGAACAAGTTAATGCTATACTGGCGTATTCTATGTGTTTGTAACCACAAAGAATTTAGATTAAGATGAAGAGAATAATGATATAAGCAGCATACGTGTCACGAATTCACAAACTCATAGCCTTAGATAGTATCTCATAAGGCTTCCATAACCCCAACAGAGAAGTTTAGTTACCCATGAATGCGAAGGAAATCACAATTGACATTGTTATTATACCACAATAAAGATTTCGTGTAGTAATAGTGTGGTAGGCGTTAGGCGTGAATTCCTAGCAAAGTAACGTTTCTCTTGTTGCGGAAATTAAGAATTGAATAGATGAATAGAAGAAGAATAAAAAGTAGAATTAATGGAAGAATTAAAAGTAGTAGTGAATGAATTGTAAGGTAAGATGAGAATTATTAAAATCTCTAGCAAAATAGGGTATTTATAATACCCATATCCTATTCCTATTAAGCTAATAAAATACTTAACCCAATCCTACTAGGTTAAAGTATCATTATCCTAATCCTAATAAATTACTGCTAGTCCCCAAAGTCTTCAGAATTGTTGTTTTTGCCCGGGACAGATTTTCCATGTGCCACTTTTGGTCCTTGGAGTGTAAGCTTTCCCTTCCTTCTTTCGTGAAGCTTTCTTTGGCGTCAAGTTATCCATAAAATGCTGAATTCTGCATCATTTATACCTGAAAACTTGCTAATCACGTTTGTTAGCTCAATTATAGGAAAAAGGACTAAAAGTGCATGAATTATATAATTTGTTCTCAAAACTTAGCTAAAATATGGGTAAAATATAGCGCTATAGGCGTGTAAATTCGCCTATCATCAACACCCCACACTTGAAGCTTTGTTCATCCTCGAACAAAATATCATGTCCATCTAAATATCGACTTAGGGTTTCACAGTATCAACACAAAATATTCATCAAGACAGGCACAACAATTTTCAACAAAGAGTAGTTTTCCAATCATTAGTAGAAACAATTCAACCTCTAGCATAGACTCGTGATGGTGGCCAACTGATATTCAAAAAGTTAAGGCACAAAGAATCATACACAACTACCCAAAACTCATCAACCATGTGTGTCTCACAATATACTACCCATAATCACTCATAAGTATAGCATATTTTTCAAACATGGGTATAAAAGTATCCTTGCTCTCGCTCTCACAAGGAATTCATATGCTGCAACTGATGTCCATAGGCTTGCCCTTAGTGTAATGCTCCACTAAATGTCAGAATACTAAGCTTAGGATCAAATAGGTCTTTTCATGGTTGTAATGTAGGCTAAGGGATGGGTAGGACTATTTTGGCCAGAAATAGTGACTATGTTCCTAAGCGCTTTAATACATCACATTGTATTATTAACACTTTTTCTTTCAAACAACCTTTCTACGTTCTTTTATTATACCACCCTTTTCTCCTCTTTTGTTTTTCAATTTTGAACATAACTAACTTTTCAGTTTTACTTTCCTTTTTCTTTTCATAACATACCTCTTATGATAGCACTTTCTTTTTCATAACAAATTCAAGCACCAATACATTCTAAAGCATCATACTCACCCAATTTCCTCTTATTTTGTCACATGACTTTATACTTTAAAGCACTTAGGAATTTGGATCAAATTATGGTCTTGAAAAAAATGGATTAGGCTTACATATGAGGTTGTCAAAGAAAATAGGCTAAAGGCTCAAGAGGGGTTAACTAGGATAGTGTCTATGGGTAGGTAAAAAGAAGGTAAACAAGTATAGGTTGCCAAAGAAATGCCTAAATCATCTCCTAAACTCACATTCTTTATTTTCGCTTCACACACATACCAGGCAAGTTCTAGCATCAGCCACAAGCACAGAATATACTATTATCTCACACACACAAGGCATATGGTCGACTTTATTGGAAGTACTATAGACTCTTGACCCAACAGATGAAGGAATTACACCACACAATATCACATAGTGAGTCACAATTAGAGCCTAAACGTCTCAATAGTCATGATTTTAGCACAAAATCTTGTTATAATCTCATGCTGCCTATTAGAATAATTTCATGCAAAGCTAAGTAACAAAATTTTACTACTAAAAAAACAATTAACGAAAAAAAAACTAGAACGAAAAACGAAAAAAACTAAAGCAAACATAAATGCAAAACTAAAGCAAACATAAATGCAAATGCGGATAGAGAAGTATAGCATGCAAATACCACCACCCCACACTTAGACGGGACACACTACCCTCAGTGGAAAATAAATACGAAGAACCTGGTCAGTCAGACTCCTCCTTTATGTTGGGGGTCATACCCCCTTCGTCGGAATCATCATAGAAGTCGTCGTCATCAGAATTCTCCTTCACATCGGAGTCTGGCATTCGTCGATCATCATCGGTCGGCACATCGTCATCAAGAGGTTCCTCAAAGTATGTAGCTACTCCACACATCTCCCTTGCATGCACATTCATTAGATAGTCATGATCCAGCTGTTGGAGCTCTGCAGTAGTTAGAACACGTCCACCACTCATCATTGTGAACCTAGTCATGCCATAAAGATGGCGAAAGAAACTCTCATCCCGAGCATGTCTCTCTGCTGTAGTAAGGTTGACGCCATGTGTTGATTCAGCATCTTTGACCTTTGTGAGGTCAACCTTCTTCGGGTTGTGTGGGAGTTTATGATCAGCCGGTTCCTCTTCGATGTCTTCCTTCCTCAAGATTGCAGTCAACAGATTGCCGAAGCTGAAGTGGGACCGCTTGTGTAGCCTAGCTTTCCGCATTGTAGAGCGAATGATTGCCCCGATGTTGATAGGGACATTCGTCATCAATGCATATACCAGGCACACTCTATCTCTTGTTATCTTGGTGTATTGCATCCCTGGAATAAGGCAAGAGTTGACTATACGGAACCATATCCTTGCTTCCCTATTCAAAGGAGCATATGGGAAGGTGTTGTGTCGTCCGGTGTCTTTATGTCTGCTCCACCTTGCCATGGATCTAGTTCCACAAAGTGTGTGTCGAATTGCTCTATATGGAGGTCTACTGTACAACTCTTTGAATGGTGATGGATCGACTGAAGGCAAGCCAAGAAAGGAGTTGAAGAAATCCGCATTGAGTTGTAAAACTTGGGCCCGATTCTTGACCTCGCTGCCTGTGGTTTTCGGTGACCAGTTGGCATAAAATTCTCTTGTCAAATCGAGATTACATTCTCCCATGTCTCGGAAGATGAAATCAAGATGTAATTCTATGATCTTGGCCAACATGCGCGGCTCCTTCTTCTCTAGGCTTTACTTGTTTATCAAGTGCACATGAACATATTTTCTTTCCTTGTTGTTCCTATACCATTCCTTCACTTCTTCCTCAAGAACCCATTTTATTCCAAACATGCGGCATGGTAATTGCATCGAGGATGATTCTCCTTGCTCTTTGCGGCCTCTTTTCTTACCTTTTTGGGAAGTGGTAGCCTTATCTTTGCCTTGTCTTGCTTTGGGTGCCATTGTACCTAAGACTTAAAACAATGTTCATGTTAGCATCATCTCGATGGATACAATCTATAAACAAGCAGTAGGGGCACCACCCCACACTTAGGTTGTTGGTACAAACTAGTGAAGTGAAAATGGTCGATTACTCAGATTTCATCGACATACGTTTTAGGTGTTATATTCCAACAATAAAATTAGAGCCGTCACACTTCTTGTAATCTTGGCAATACATTCATGTTGGATATATCAAGACTACCATATAGGGATTGAATCAAGGGATAGTATCTAACAATAATCACAACCTCCTATGTTGGTAAGCAACTATAATCCTTATTCCAATGAACAAGTCATTCCAACATGTAAGTATTCAAGTAACAAGATTATACAATATTTGGGACCAATTCGATTCCACAAAAGTATGACAATGCATCAAAATCAAATTCAAGTTGGGAACAAGTTAAGATCATCTTAACGTATATATTCATTCACTTGGTTGTGTATCAACAATTCAAACACATTCATATCACTAATATTTCTTCAAGAATTAACAATTTATAGTAAGCATAGTAATGTAGTACTTACGAAAAATAAATGAAGAACAAAGAAGCACTTACTTGATTGATGCCTTTGGATGATGTTCTTGTGAAGAAAAAGAGCAAAAGAAAATTTTTGAGAGGATTTAGAGGCTATGGGCAGCGCATAAGCTAGGTTTTCAATGTGTTTTTGGTTCAAGACTAAGTCTCATATATATAGGAAAAGGTTGGGTCGGGTTTTGACCCATTTAAAATCGGATTTGGAGACAAAAAGTGACCATAGGCGGCGCCTTTAGCTTTGTCTATGCTTGGCATAGGCGGCGCCTTTTGCAAAGCATTGTCTAGCATAGGCGGCGCCTATGCCATGGCATTCCTAGGCATAGGCGGTGCCTTTCACTTTGCATATGAGATTCATAGACAAAAGGCTTTAGCATAGGTGGCGCCTATGCTATGGCATACTTGAGCATGGGCGGCGCCTATGCTATGGCACATTAGATTCCGAGACCTTAGGCCATAGTATAGGCCTTGCCTTGTTCGTGGCCTAGTTTTACCTAGGCCTAGCCTTGTTCGATGCCTATATTTTCATGAGCAATGCTCAATCCATAGCCATTTGCTTCTTCATTCCTAACTTACCACCTTTAACATGCAGTACGTCCAAATCGAAATTTGCAACCGATCTCCTCGTTTTATACCTCTTGCACCTACATTTGCTCAAAACCAATGAAGATGATTAGAACGATGGGTTGCCTCCCATCAAGCGCCTTAGTTTTGGTCATGGCACGACTCTTATTTTTGGATTTTTATTTATCAAAAGAAAACACGTAATAAAAATGAAAAACGATGGGTTGCCTCCCATCTAGCGCTTGATTTATTGTCGCGGCACGACATGGCTATCTCGAGTACTTAGACTTCATCAAGATAAGTGATGGCCATATAATTTATCGAATCAAGAGGACCGACATATGGTTTTACTCGTTGGCCATTCACCTTGAAGACAACACCATTAGTGTCTTCCAGCTCAACTACTCCAGACGAGTAGAGTTGGTTAACTTTGTATGGACCAGACCACTTGGACTTTAACTTACCTGGGAATAACTTCAGTCTGGAATTGAAGAGAAGTACCATATCATCCTTTTGAAAGTTTCATCGAACAATCCGCTGATCATGATACTTTTTCATCCGCTCCTTGTAGAGATCCGATATTTCATAAGCATGTAGACAAAATTCATCCATCTCGTTCAGTTGCTCCAATCTCAGATTTATTGCATCATCCCAGTGCAAATTTAATCGTTTCAAAGCCCACAATGCCTTATGCTCAAGCTCAATGGGCAAGTTACAGGCCTTCCCATAAACTAGTTGGTATGGGGACATGCCAATTGGTGTTTTGAATGCAGTCCTATAAGCCCATAGTGCATCGTCCAACTTCCGAGACCAATCTTTCCTATTAGCATTTACCGTTTTAGCAAGGATTTGCTTGATCTCTCGGTTGGAAACCTCTACCTGGCCGCTAGTTTGTGGGTGATAAGGCGTGGCTACATTATGTTGCTTGACACCATATTTTGCCAACACGGATTTGAATAGCTTGCTGCAGAAGTGAGATCCTCCATCGCTTATGATAGTACGTGGTACTCCAAAGCGAGAGATGATATTTCTCTTTAGGAATGCTAAAACACGCTTTCCCTCATTGTCGGCCAACGCTACAGCTTCAACCCATTTTGAGATATAATCTACAGCAACTAGGATGTACTTCATTCCAAACGAATTTACGAATGGACCCATGAAATCAATACCCCATACGTCAAAGAGCTCTACTTCAAGGATTTTCGACATGGGCATCTCATGGTGTTTCGAAATAGCACCTTGTCTTTGGCATTGGTCGCATCTTCTAACAAAGTCGTAGGCATCTCTAAATATCGAAGGCCAATAATATCCACTTTGCAATACCTTTCTTGATGTCCGATTACCTGCGTGATGTCCCCCAACTTGGGAAGTGTGGCATGCTTCCAATATAGTAGGCACCTCTACATGGGATATACATCGTCGGATAACACCATCCGTGCATCGTCGAAACAAATATGGCTCATCCCAAAAGTAGTGTTTTACATCATGCATAAAATTCCTCTTTTGATGGTAAGATAAGTTTGCAGGTATCACATTACTCACCATAAAATTTGCAAAATCAGCATACCATGGTAATCCTTCCATTATTGTCGCTAAGATCTCCTCGTCAGGGAATGCATCATCAATCTCGATTTTAGGCTGCGCCACATGCTCGTTCTCGAGTCTAGATAGATGATCAACTACTTGGTTCTCGCAACCTCTTCTATCTTTAACCTCGAAATCATATTCTTACAGCAGCAAAACCTATCGAATTAGTCTTGGTTTTGCATCCTTCTTTGTCATTAGATACCTCAGAGCTGCATGGTCTGTATGAACGATCACTTTGGTTCCCAAAAGATACGCTCGGAACTTCTCAAAAGCATACACAACTGCTAGGAGCTCTGCCTCTGTGACAGTATAGTTCTTTTGAGCTTCGTTTAGGACCTTGCTAGCATAGTAGATAGGATGAAATAATTTCTCCTTCCTCTGGCCAAGTACAGCGCCAACAATAACCCCACTAGCATCACACATAACTTCGAACGGTAGAGACCAATCTGGTGCTACCATGATAGGGGCTTCAATGAGTTTTCTTTTGAGGCATTCGAATGCCTTCAAACAATCTTCATTGAAGTCATACTTTGCATCTTTCTCCAAGAGTTTGCACAATGGACTTGCAATTTTGGAGAAGTCTTTGATGAACCGCCGATAGAAACCTGCATGACCGAGGAAACTACGAACTCCCTTCAGTGAAATTGGGGGCGGTAGCTTCTCGATGACTTAAATTTTTGCTCGATCAACCTCAATTCCTCTTTCGGAGATTTTATGCCCAAGAACGATTCCTTCTTTTACCATGAAGTGGCACTTTTCCCAATTCAGCACTAGGTTGAATTCTACACATCTTTGCAACGCCATACTTAGGTTTGCCAAGCACGCTTCGAACGATTCGCCAACAACTGAAAAGTCGTCCATGAATACCTCCAAAGTATCTTCAACCATATCAGAAAAAATGGACATCATACAACATTGAAAGGTGGATGGTGCGTTACATAGCCCGAATGACATACGTTTGAAGGAAAACGTGCCATATGGACATGTGAATGTTGTATTCTCTTGGTCTTTGGGGGCAATGCAAATCTAATTATAGCCTAAATAACTGTCTAAGAAACAAAACCATCCTTTCCCCGCTAATCGATCTAGCATTTGGTCCATGAATGGCATTGAAAAATGATATTTGAGCATCCAAGAATTCAGCTTTCGGTAGTCCATGCATACTCTCCATCCGGTGACAGGTTTAAGTGGAATAAGCTCATTCTTTTCATTGACGACCACCGTCATGCCTCCTTTCTTGGGAACACATTGTACCGGGCTTACCCATGTACTATCAGAAATTGGGTACACAACTCCTGCGTCTAACCACTTGATGATTTCTTTCTTCACCACTTCTTGCATAGGTGGGTTTAGACGCCTTTGATGCTCAATGGTGGGTGTGCATTTTTCTTCAAGCTAAATCTTGTGTGTACAAATTCCAGGTGGAATACCAATAATATCCGCAATGGTCCATCCAATGGCTCTAATATTTTTGCGTAGAATAGCAATGAGAGCTGTAACTTATTGCTCACCCAAATCTGCTGCCACAATGACTGGAAGTGTGTTTCCGCTTCCTAAGAATGCATACTTTAAATGACTAGGCAGCTCCTTCAATTCTAACATGGGTGGCTCTTCAATAGATGGCTTAGCTGGTGGTATGGGTCGATTTTTGAGATCAAGGTCCAGCTTCTTGGGAGCATGGTGATATGTCCCTAATCCTGATAGAGCACAAATAGCTTCTTCGCAATTTTCAGCATCCTTACTTTCTCCATTCATGAGCACAATCGCCAATGGGTCATCAATAATTTGCTCTTCTTCAAGTGATTCTTTCTTATCATCAAAGTAAACATCAGCCACCGAGAATACGTTCAGCTCTTTGGGTTGCTTCATTGCTTTGCACACATCAAAGTGAACTACTTCGTTATTTATTTGGAATGAAAGCTCATTAGCTCTCAAATCAATAAGCACACTTCCCATAGCAAGGATAGGGCTCCCTAAGATTATGGGAACTTCTGAATTTGCCTCACAATCCAAAATAACAAAGTCTGCCGGAAAGATGAATGAAGAAACCTTTACCAATACATCACATAGAATACCAACAGGTCGTTTTACCGACCTATCCGCCATTACGAGCCTCATATTGGTTGGAGTAGGATCACCCAACCCCAACTTTTTATAGATAGATAGTGGCATCAAATTGATGCTAGCTCCTAAATCACATAATGCCTTGGCAAAATTCAAAAATCCAACGGTGCAGGGAATAGTAAAAGCACCGGGGTCAGCCTTCTTCTAAACTATTGATCGGATAGCGATTGCGCTGCAGTGATGAACATCATCTTTCAACTCATAACTTGCTGTCCGCTTCTTTGTCAAAAGATCCTTCATAAATTTCGCATACCCAAGCATTTGTTCAAGTGCCTCCACCAATGGAACATTAATGGTTAGCTGCTTTAACATAGTCATGAATTTGCTGAACTTTGTATCATCCGCTACCTTCTTTAATCTTTGGGGAAAAGGTGGTGGTGGGTATGGAATTGTTCTCTCTACGGCTTTCTTCTCCTCTTGCTTCTGTTTTTTAGCTTTTTTAGGTTGCAAATCATGAGGGGTGACGTTATGGACGTCAGGTTCAGCAGCTGCGGCATCTTTCCCTTTTGCCTTATCATCAATGTCCACTACTTCGTCAACCACTTGCTTACCTTTTACTGACGTTTCCAGCACCTTACCACTTCGGGTAGTAATGGCCATGCATGACCCATCATTCCTTGGGTTTTGCACAGTGTCGCTAGGTAAAGTGCCAGCCTTTCTTTGATTGAGTGCTGCTGAAAGTTGGCTCAATTGCTGCTTTATTTGCTTGATTGAAGTGGAATGGGAATCAACTAATTGTTTCATGGAGGACTAATCATTTATTACCTCCGTTATTCCAGCGCTCGTTGCTTCCACTCCTCTCAATAGTTTAGCCATCATCTCTTCCATATTTCCAGAACTAGATATGGTGGCGTCACGTCTTCCAGGGGGAACGTACAAACCACTCTTTTCATTCTTGTTCTTCCAACTACCTTGGTCCTTGTTTCTAGATTTATCATAATAGTTCCAACCTTGGTTTCCTTGGGTATTACCTCGGAAAGCCCCCTGATTGTTCAAGTAGTTGGCCTCTTCTTCCGAATCAGATTCGTCTCTTCCTTTTGACGCAATAGCTTTCACTTTTTCGGTCTTCCCTGATAATAAATGCTTTGTAAGAAGATCCACTTGTGTTTTCATGTGTGCCATATCTTGATCACGTTCTTCTTCTCTTCTCCTTTGGTCTGCAGTCATGCCAATAGATAAAGTGGGGTTCGCTACCTCAGAATCCCTGGTATGCCAAGCTCTACTTTGCTTCATCATACGATCTAGTATATTGCTTGCTTGACCAAAGGTGAGGTCCATAAATGATCCTCCAGCCGCATTATCCAACACTGGTTTAGTTATTGAATTCAAGGCTCTGTATAATATCTCTATTAGGTGAACATTAGTCATGTGATAGTTTGGGCACCTCGTTAGCTTTGTCTTGAACCTCTCCCATGTTTCATGAAGGGCTTCAGTTGGAAGCTGACGGAAGTTGCTGATTTCATCTCTCAATTGTGCTCTTTTGGATGGCGGAAAGAATCTTTCTAGGAAAGCGTCTCTCAATTGCCTCCAATTTGTGATAGAATCAGGAGTCAGCCCATTCAACCATAGAGTTACCTCCCCAGACAGAGACAATGGAAATAGACGTAATCGAATTGCATTCTGACCAACACCAGGATTGTCAAACGACTTGCATGTAGAAATAAAGTTGATGAGATGCATATTCGGATCATCGCCTGCTAGTCCACCAAATAATCCCTTGAGTTGTAATAATTGAATCATGGTGCTCGTGATGTTGACCTTGGCTCCGGGCGCTAATGGTGGAGGAATTATGGCTCCTGTGGCTCCGGCTCCATCAAGATCATCATCATCATCGTCGAAAGCTGGTTGCATAGCTCGGCGTTCAGGCCTAAACCTAGATTGACGATCTCTTCTGTTGGCAGGTGTTGCGATCTTAGCAGCATGCCTAGGTTTTAGCAACTCGTCATCTCCTAGGTCCTTGTTGTCAGGATTTATTGCTCGGCCAGGGTTATCAATGTTTTGTTGATGCACTTGAGCGGCGGCAAGAGAAGCTAATCTCGCCTGTTCCTGTTGAGCAGCCATCTTTTCAATTTCGTGTTGTGCCTCCATTCTGCCAATACGTTGTGGTTTAGGATTGATAGGTAATAACAGTTGACCAGAACTTCGAGTATGGGGCATGCACTGAATAAAAACCTGCTATAAAACAAAAACAAAAACTAAAAGTAAAAGTACGATAATCTTTGACCAAAGGGTCTAGTAATTATCACAAACCTAATTGGCACTCGTATTCCTCGACAACGGCGCCAATTTTTGATAACGCTCAACCTACAGCTCTCGTAGGAGTGTAAAGCGGTCGTAGTCAAATATAGAACCCAACTGGGTTGAGTATCAATCCCTCAGGGAATAGCGTGGTCAACAAGTAAGCAAAGATTACTAGACTTTTAGTGCAAATCTCATAATAAAGGGGGGAGTTTTGTCGTGCAAGTAATGTAAACAAAATAGTAGATTAAAAAAGAAAATAGCAAAGTAAAAAGAAAGAATGTCTAGTAGGTTGTAAAACAATGAGAATTGAGAAGTTGGGGGTATGTCCACCTTATGAGTTGTACGTCTCTATTGGCTATGAGTTGTGCGGAATTCAGACATGCATGTGCTTATAGAGAATTGTATTTGATGGTAAATCCAAGCGTCTTTCGACCTCAACAAGGACTATTTTACTTTAACTCTTTCGAGCTTAAAGCGTATCTAACGGTACAAATTCTCCAAGAGGTTAATCCAGTTACGGTACTAACTTTTTAATAGGGGATGGGACCCTATTACCTTGACATTATCTCTTTTCCAGACATATAACTTTTCTTTCGAACAAGTTAATGCTATACTGGCGTATTCTATGTGTTTGCAACCACAAGGAATTTAGATTAAGATGAAGAGAATAATGATATAAGCAGCATATGTGTCACGAATTCACAAACTCATAGCCTTAGATAGTATCTCATAAGGCTTCCATAACCCCAACAGAGAAGTTTAGTTACCCATGAATGCGAAGGAAATCACAATTGACATTGTTATTATACCACAATAAAGATTTCGTGTAGTAATAGTATGGTAGGAGTTAGGCGTGAATTCCTAGCAAAGTAACGTTTCTCTTGTTGCAGAAATTAAGAATTGAATAGATGAATAGAAGAAGAATAAAAAGTAGAATTAATGGAAGAATTAAAAGTAGTAGTGAATGAATTGTAAGGTAAGATGAGAATTATTAAAATCTCTAGCAAAATAGGGTATTTATAATACCCATATCCTATTCCTATTAAGCTAATAAAATACTTAACCCAATCCTACTAGGTTAAAGTATCATTATCCTAATCCTAATAAATTACTGCTAGTCCCCAAAGTCTTTAGAATTGCTGTTTTTGCCCAGGACAAATTTTTCATGCGCCACTTTTGGTCCTTGGAGTGTAAGCTTTCCCTTCCTTCTTTCGTGAAGCTTTCTTTGGCGTCAAGTTATCCATAAAATGCTGAATTCTGCATCATTTATACCTGAAAACTTGCTAATCACGTTTCTTAGCTCAATTACAGGAAAAAGGACTAAAGGTTCATGAATTATATAATTTGTTCTCAAAACTTAGCTAAAATATGGGTAAAATATAGCGCTATAGGCATGTAAATTCGCCTATCATCATATGGTACCAATATAAGCTTTTGTCTCATGTTTTGACTTTACACAGGAAAAACATATGGTTACTCAGACTTTGCCATAGGTACATATGTGATCCCAAATCACAAAATGCCATAGGTACTCAGGTTTTTCTTGGATTTATGACCTCGATTCTATGGGTACTCAAACTTCTCATGCATCCGCGGCTCAAAAACCAATCACGATGTTTTTCCCTTAAGAATGTCATCACTCAATCTATCATACGGAAATGCTCATCGGATATTATTAAAAATAAAATAAAGATGGCGTAAAAATCTAACAATGAAACAAAATGACTAATCCATGCAAATATGGGCACCATCAGATCGCTTGAATATTACAACCTAAATAAAAATTAAAATCATCCAAAAGAACATAAAGACACCTAGAAATATCAATAATACAAGTCCAAATCAAATGAATGCGAAGACAAACACCCCTAACTAAGTAGATAGCAGTGTTCTCACTATATAGATATAAAGCATAAGAAGAAATAAGGGCACTCACTGAAACTACATCAAGAACTACTCTCGTTTGTAGACTCTTCATTATTATCGGCATCCTTAGAAATGGACCACTCGACTGGCACTTCATCGTCACTCTCCACTTAGGAGAAAATGAGTCTATCACGTGGTTTTAGGACATTCTATAGGCCCTTTACCCCCTTTCACATCTTGCTAAAAAGCTCATCTCTATTATTCTCCCTTTTTATCATTTTTTCATATGCAATTTGGAGATCACGATGTGACTATGACAAGGATGAATAGGTTCTCTCAAGACTAACATTGGTATCTCCTTGCTTCTTTTGGTCCTCCCAATACTCCTCATAATCAGATCGGGACACATATGAATGACGGATGGTGGAGGGATACCTCGGCCCCTAGGGCTCCTTTATGGCTGTAATATCAACTCCAATATCCTCATGAGGCTTGGTGGAGAATGGCCTACAAGTCTCAGTCTCCTCATATGTCAACTTCTCCAAATCGATCTTCTTTTTCTTAATTTTACCCAGTGCACCCTCTATTTGAATTTTTAAAGGATAGATAGAAGTGTAAGGGCGTACCCAAGTATCTCCAGAGTATTCATCAACCCCAGCTCTCTTGCAAAGCTCAATAATCAAAGAGGGAAAGAAGAGATGCATCCCACCTTAGTTCTTGAAGAATTTTATTTTAGAAATCGAGAGACTCAACTACATATGATGTTCAACCAAATTCGAGCCTCGGTAGTGAAGTCATTCATGTGGATGTTACTACTGATTGTCGCTCATGAAAATTCCTTCCCGGGGCATAGTATTCCTACCAACTAACTTCCTGGTTTGTACCCTTTTTTTCAAACTCACCCATGTCTTCATTTGGGAGCCCATCGATAGTATTGAGTTTCTCTACCTCAAAGTCCACCACTTTTACCCGAATCGTGATAGTCATGTAGGATGGATACCGCTACCCTGTTGCCATAAGCCTGTTATAAAATGTTGAAAGCTTTTTTGGCACATTCTCCAAGTATATTTCTTTCTTTGGGAGCAACTTTGTCCTCAGAAGATTACCATAGCAGTGAGTGTCAAACTCGAGTGCCATGAATCGAATGTGTTCATATTTCTCCATGATATTCTCCTGAAAAACAATAGATAACATAACAACATCAATCATTAACATATTCTTGCACAAACTATGCTATGTTGTTTACTCAAGCTCATTGGATGGTTACTTGGTGGTGTTTGGACAAAAATAAAAAGTGCAAAATTTTTGGCATAGGCATAAAATCAGCCTCGATTACCATGATCATGGGCCATGGATCCACGTTTGTATTTCTGCGATCGCGATCTAGATGATCTCAATCGCGGTATCTGAGACCAATTTCAACCTAACTTTTTAATGTCCAAAAATTCAATTTATGAAGCCCAAAGCATGTTATATAACAAGGATTTACACTTAAATAGTTGAACAAGACCACTAGGTACTCAATTATGCCCCTAGAATGCAAAAACCATTAGTGAATACTCATTCGGGAAGCCTATCGATCACCTAGTGTACACTCTTCATTTTTCTTAATTTCACACACAATTTGGGTACTCAAGACTTCCCTACTTATATGCACACCATGTTCTAGAAGCTAAACACCACACAAGAATAATTTATGAAGCATTTAAGAATGAAAAACATATATTTAGGCCTTCCCTATAACGTGCATTCTATAGCCTGCTTTCAACAATCATGGCATAGGTTTGAGGCACCTACTGGATAAGTGATGCAAGAGAGATACAAGGATATTGTTGGAATTCTCACAATTTGACCAGAACTAGGTCCAATTAGAGAGAAAAACTTGAGAAGGGAGTCTTGAGAAGAAGTGGGAGTTTGGATGGTTATAAAACTGATGTGACCGCGATCATAGGTAAGGTTCCGCGATCGCGGTAACTGAGGGCATTTCTGGTCCCCTATTTTCCCCTATTCAGTTCAATATGCAAAAATTTCACACTTTTCTCTCTGCAAGCTCATACAACACACTCTATAGTGCCATAATTGAATGGGTTATTTGATTGACAAAACTAAAATCTACTCTACAAAAGTGAAAACAAGGATACGAGACACTCTCATGGCATTTATGGGTTGCCTCCCACATAGCGCCTTAGTTTACGTCATAGCACGACGTCTTCCTTTTTTATCAAGTTGGGTCCTCAAGGGCCCCATCATTCAGTCCTTCAATTTCAACATCAATCACTAATATCACTTGAAGTTCCATGGTTTGTTTTTTGTTTTGTATACTAAAAAAGAGACTTTGTCATCATAAACTCTAAACCTTATTTCACCCAACTCTAAGTCAATGATGGCTCTTTCGGTGGCTAAGAAAGGTTGACCAAGAATGATGGGAATCTCTTGGTCCATTTCACAATCTAAAACCATGAAGTCTGTCGAAAGTATAATGTAACGACCCCAAATCGCCTCCTGGGATGTCACAAGGTGCTTAAACTACAAGTAGCCCCAAGCTAACCCTTTGAGCCTATTTCTACTAATAACACTCTTTTCAAGATGAAATAATTCAAACACTAGCATAGTTATATCATATGAAAGGAAATATGGAAAAAATGGTTGGTCTAAACGATCAAGTAATACCAGAAACCTCAACACAACCACAATCTGATAACTAGTCTGAGAAAGCCTCTACTAATCCATGAACTAGAGAGCCGTTGGGACAGGTCCCCAACTGAATCGAAATGAACTGGAAATAACAACAGTCTCTCAAAATATGAAGATGTCTGAATATAGGTCCTCGAACCATGGGGACTCACCACTGTAGGAATGTAGATAGAGGTGCTCGAAAATCACTGATGAGGTTGGGAATGATCACCTGAACCTATATTATACGACAATGTAGCACATAGACGTATATGTGGATCAATACTTGAGAATATACTGAGTATGTGGGGATGCATGCATTTATATAAAACAACATCAATAGTTTTTAATCAAATCATGCATGTAATAAGTAATGACTCACATGGCTTGAATAAGTATAAAATGCAAAGATCATGAATCGTGTACAATGGAACATGTAACACAATCTCGTGAGTCATTATACTTTGAGCTTTGAAATTTGTACTCTTCTCTTATTCTCATTACTCAAGGCTAAAGGAAACTTTAAGCAATACTTTCAACTCATGCATATGTCTAATATAGAGTAAAACTTCTTTAATTCTCAAGAACTCATAAATCTTTTGAATTCAAATACTTGGAATTCGGAATCATATAACTTTGGAACATACTTGAAGGCATTTCATTCACCTTAGAAAAATATCTCATTTTAAGCTTTAGGGAAAAATACTCATATCAAGGGAAAGTATTTTAGTTTTAAAGGAAAATATCTTATCTCAATGTAAAATACTTTAGTTTAGGGAGATTCTCTTAACCGACATAAACCATGCGAGCTACATGGAGTCCAACATTTTGTCTTCCTAAGGAAGAGACCTCACGTTGGGGAGAGGCGTCATACTTTTGTCAGGGAGTATAGCCTAGGTACAATGATCACTAAACAAACTCGGCCTCGAGCCCAATATCAACTCGGTCTTAGGCCTAATAATCATCTCGTCCTTAGGCCCAACCTACAGTGACACATAGTTTTAGGGTGAGAAACCATGGTAACTTACCCAACTCGGTGCTAAATATTACTCCCTTTAGTTTATCTTGCTCATCTCATGAAAATTCACTTTAGAATAATCTAATGGTTCAATAAGAACCCAATAATCAAATCTGTAATCTCATGTAGTAGAGTGGATTTCAAAACTCAATGACCATTAGGTCAAAACATTTCTCAATGATCTCAGAATAGTCAAATCATGGGTGCTTATAGCACAATAGTTCATAAAATATCAAGTCTCAAGTAGGGCTTAATAACCCATAATTCAATCTTAAGTTAAAACTCATCAAAAGCATAATAGATAGCTTATAGATTCATAACCCATGTAGAAATTTGGAAATTTCAGCAATTTATCTCAAAATTTCAACATACTCATATACTTTAATGTTTCAAACATTTCAAATATTAACTACTCAAGGATTAAAATCATGGGGTACAGAACCAACTGTAATTTCTCAAGGAAACATGTGAAAATCACGCCATTAGACTCTCAATTCATGGGAAACATCAAATATTGTAATTGATAATAATGAATGAAACCTCTAAATTCAATTTCATGTAAAATATCATAAATTGTAGAGAATTGTAGTTTAAATAAGCCTTTGGGCACAAGGGTGAAAGGATTACCCTTGTTCAAAACCCTACATACCTTGAATTAGAAGCTTTGGATAAACTCTCACCTTTGGAACTCTATTCGTACTCTTGAATGAGGGTTTTTGAAGCCCTTGATTTGGGAACCTCAAATCTTGACTCAATTTAGAAAATCTATGGTGGATTCTTGAGATTCTTGGAAGAGGTTTTGGATACTTAGGGTTCTTGTTGAAACAAAACTTGAGAAAAACTTCATAGAATGCTTGTAATTGACTTCAATTTTGTGTTTGAATAGTTTAAGAGGCTTAAAAAAAGTTCAAAGTGCCCCTTTTAACTTTTGTACGAAGCTGGAAAAATTAAATTGGGAACCCAATTTTATGTGTCACCGCGATGCGCCACTATCGCGTGGCTCACTAGAAATTGACAAATGGGAATTTGGGAGTCACTGCGATGCGGATCCATCGCGTTGTCCAACTGGCTGGGACCTAGAACTTTAGCACGACGCGTCACAATCGCGCTAGACCATTGGAAATTGATTATTGAGAAATTGGGGTCCTTCGCGATATGCCACTATCACGGAGTTCCACTGGAATTTGACAATTGTCAAATAGACCATCTCCACAATACGCCAAGCACTAAAATGATGCTGTTTTACAACTACGACTTAAATTAGGCATAACTTCTTACCCAGGAATCGGATTTGGGTGAATCATATATCGACGGAAAGCTTATAAAATTTTCCATGAGATCAAAAGTTGAAATTAGGGAAATTCTATATGGTTAACATAATACTCACTTAGGAAGTCACTTCTCAATCTTTTAGGGCCGGAATCATGGCTCACTTGACATGCCCTAAGGCCCATTCTATGAGAGAATTTTTGCGGGGTATTACATATAAATTTGTCCACTTTGACTAAAATATCAAACAAAATCCCGACCAGCCTCTTGATAGATCGATCTTCCATTAAAAGTCTTATGGATATTGGAGTTAGGGTGTCCAATCCGAGATTTTTGTAAATAAAAAAAAGGCATGAGGTTTATACTCGCATCAAGGTCGCATAGAGCTTTCGCAAATATATGCGTTCTTATGGTGCAAGGGATGGTAAAAGATCTGTGTTTTTTTTCTTTTTCGTAATTTTTCTACTCATAATAGCACTACAACCATGGGTTACTTCAATCGTGTCACCTTAGATGAGCTTCTTTTTTGACATCAACTTCTTCATGGGCTGAGCATATCCCGGGATCTCTTGGATCACTTTAAGCAATGCGATATTGATAGAGAGCTTTCTAAGCTTGGCCATAAATTTATTGTGTTTATCACCCTCCTCTTTTCTTTGAAGCCTTTCAGGAAACGGGAGAGGGACTTTATTGTAGGCATCACATCACTTTGTCATTTCTTATTTTCCACCACCTCTTCATAATCTTTCACCGGTTCCTTTTCATTTTCTTCATCTTGAGATTGTGATGACACTTTTTTTACTTAATTTGGGGAATCTTTTCACCCAAATCTTCTTTCAAGCGATCACCAAGGGGTTTTCTACTCCTAGTGACTATTGTTAAATCTCGAGCTTTATTCTTCAGGTTTATAATAGTGTCACTAGGAAGATCACCCTTTGATCTAGCATTCAATTGGGTGGAAATTTTGCCAATTTAAGTCTCTAATTTTTTAATGGAGGCGGAGTGGGAACCATGGTTTAATTAAGTTGAAAAAAATTACTTTTTATTTCACGAACCATTTTGTCCGTTCCTTCCACTCTCATTAAAATCCTTGCCAAGACATCTTTTGTTTTATATTTGTCGAGGTCAAAGGTGCTACCATCTTTGATTTTTCACCCGATCATGTGGAGGAACATACCAGTCACAATCACGATCTCAATCTCTCAAATCATGATCATGTTCTCGATTCGTCCAATGTTAATTCCCACCTTGCCTTTGATATGCGGGGCGGGAACCCGTCGAATAATTTCCCAAATATCAAATCTCCTCATCAAGATTATTTGCCTCTTCTTCATCATAGGCCTTGTATTCCACAACATTTACTGCCTTTGTGGGTGTGCTCATCACATGTTTTTTCAAGAGCTCCAATAGTGTCATCATTTTTGCCCTATTCTCCTTTCTTTCCTCATACCTCTTTCTTTGTTCCTTGTCAACTACGGAGGTAGTAGGAGACCCTTTTAGCACTATGTCCTCTCGAGTATAACATCCTCAATTTTTCTAGGTAACTTCCTCAAGCAAATTTGAAGCCGCATAATACCATAGCTTTGTTGAGCGGATTAAGATATTAGTATAAGATTTGGATAAGTATCTTTTCCATCATTTTGATATTGCCTTAGTTTTTCATTGAATCTTTCCCACACTTCATACAAAGGCTCTCCATTTAATTGCCTAAAGTTGATGACCTCATCCCTCAATTGGACCATTTTAGACGGTGGGAAATACCGATTAAGGAAGGCTGTGGTGTAAAGTAATTGACTTGGCCGATAGAGATCAAAGACATAGTACTACTTTCCCGTTATAGAAAATGGGAACAGAAAAATACGGATGGACTCTTGGGTTATGTATGCATTATCAAAGGGTGCACACACTTCGATGAAATTCTTCAAATGCAATTTGGGGTCCCCATAGGCTTGTCCCCCCAAAGTCCCTTTATTTGTATATATGTAACATGATGCTTGTGACATGAAAGACACCATTCCCATGAGTAGGTGGGATACATATAGAACTTGATCGACCAATGTCATTGAGTTGTTCCTCATCATCAAAAGGGCCATTGAAAGACTCGACTTTACTAGCATTGTCACTCATGGTTCTATTTATGCTACGGAGATCACCTAGAAGGAAACAAAAACAACTAAAATAAATATACACCACTATAGGTATACCTCAAGTAAGAATAAATATCACACAAGTGAAAAGTAAATTTCACTCTCCGTCAACGACGCTATTTTGATAACGCTCACCTATACCATGCAATTTGGTATAGGATGGTCATTATCAATAGCTTAACTTTCATTGAGGTTAAATACACAAGGAGTGAAAAGTCGAATTCTAGTCTTGTGGGTCTTAACATTTACTAAGGAAACACCTGAAGTGCAAATAAAGTAAAAAGCATGATTTAAAATTGGGGGGAGGGGGGTTGGTTTTGGGAGTGTGTGTGTCAATAGTAACTCAATTCCACAAACTACACAATAATTGAAATTTAACTTCTATATAAAGAGAATCATGGGATTATGTCTACCTAAGGGAAAATTAGGTATGGGCATGTGTATATTTGGTGCACTTGCTAGTTGTTAACGATATGGTAGGATAGTTCTATGGTCCTTACGGTTATCTTGGCAACAAAACCTCAAGAATTTTACCTATTGAACCTTTTGAATAACTAACAAGTGTTTTAATTATATCCACCTAGTACCTCAATTAGGTATCCCTTTTTCTAGGAGATACTCAAGATATAGTCAACTTTATACTCACTCTTATGTCTAAGATAGTGAGAATTAGTAAACTAATCCAATTCATTGTCTACTATTGCCTTAGTTCCCACATCCCTCTTTCAAGGATGATGTGGGTTTCAAAAGTTCACACAAACCCCTCTTTTAAAGATGGTTTGAGCTTTCAAGAGTTTGGGATTTTCACCCACAAACCCATTTTGAGTATTTGGGATTTTCACCCACAAATCCCAACCAATTATATGAAAAATAGTAGAACCCATGATCAGCCAACTAGCATATACACAAATACATCACAACCCACAATTAATTGCAACTTAGTTTATATAATCCCAAGACAATGAGATTTAGCTGCTCATGATAAAAGGAGAGAAAAATATACCATAAGAGTAGTGCAAATCATCCATTCTTCAAAAAATTACTAAATTCAAAGTCTCCAAATCAAATTACAATTCTAGTTAATTTAAGGTTTCAACTTCAAATTTAAAATATTGCTAGTCTCAAGAATGCCCAAAATGGGAAAGGGTTTTAAGATTTTAAGGGATTTGGGGTTGGCTACTGAAAATTACAAAACTAACCCTAGGCCTAATCCCACATTGCCGCGATCACACTAGATTTGTTGCGATCGCGGTTGTTAACCTTCTTAAGTGGTCATGATTGTGGCCTTCAAACCGCGATCGCAGTAACTGAGGCCTGTTTCTGCTCCAGGTCTTCCAGCTGGACTTCTTTTCTCTCTTTTGAAACTTTTTAGCTTTAGTCCACATCTTTCCATCTCATAACCTATATGCCTGCAAAATATGGATATTAGCGCATTTAATCACACATATATCTTATTTATACATTTAAATCATGACAATGTGCACACATGTTGAATGCAAATAAGTGGAAAATTCACCACTCATTATGACTTCAACACCAAATTATTCTATACGTCCACCACTAACATAAGAAAAAAAAGAAAAAGAAGAAAGATCACCTCTCAAAAACATGAAACTAAAAACAAGCACTAAGACTAGAAATCCATTGAGAATCATATCTCCCAATTATTTAAATTCCCCATACTCCATCAGGCATACTTGCTCTAATCCCTATAGAGTAAGATCCCACCTTTCTCTATAATGCCTCTTCATAACCACTATCATATACTTCATAACCCTTAAGGAGAAGGAAATCACAACTGCTCTCAGATCTTTCAAAACCTCAAAAGCTCCTAGTTTAGATGGTCTTCAACGTTTTTCTTTTATCAAAAGGACTGGGATAAAGTTGGTGAAAAGACCATCCAATTTTGCAAAAGCACTTTTACTAGTGACATAATGCAATTGTTGAACAAATGCCCGATCTTTCTTATTCCTAAATTCCAAAATGCCATCATGATAAAAAACTTCAACCCTATTGGTCTTTGTAATATTTCTTATAATATTATTACTAATATTATTTCTCAAAGGCTAAAATTATACTTGCCTTACATAATTAGACCTAGCCAAGCTAGCTCTTAATTGGACCTATTTAAGCAAGCTTTCTTAAAGGGAGAAAAGCTTCAGGCAATGCCATTATTATCTAGGAGTATATCTCCCACTTCAAAAAAATAAAGGGAAGAAATCTAACATGATCCTTAAGATAGATCTTGAGAAAGCATTTGATAAACGAGAATAGTAATTCACAAAGGAACTCCCCCTCAATTCAATTTCTCTCTAAAGATCACCAATATGATCATGTCCTACATTGCCACATTCTCCATATCTATTCTTATCAATGGGAAAAAATGATTATTTTGACCCTTTAGAGGTATCAACCGAGGTGATCCTATCTTACTAGACATCTTCATCACTTGCATGGAGAGGCTTTCTAGGGATACTAACAGAGATGTGTCATCTAAGGCTTGGGATTCCATAAGCATATTTATCTCAGGACCAAAAATCTCCCATCTCTATTTTGCTGATTACCTCACCCTCTTCTTCACTGCTATCACCCAATCTTGCCATACAATCCTTAATATATTGGATATTTTTGATGTTGCTGGCCAAAAGCTCTATCTCAACAAATCCAAAATTGAGTTATCTAATAATATAACAATCAATAACTCACCCACCTGCTACATTAATCTGAATATTAAAGCTAGGCACTATCTTTTTAAATACCTCAATTTTCCTATCATCTACTCTAGATCAATGCATAAGGACTTTTAATTACTGTTAGTGGGTGGAAGACTAACTTTCTCCACATGACTGGTTGTATGTTCTTACTAAATCTACTCTAGGGAGCATTCCCTCATTTGTCATGTAGTCTATCCAAGTTACCTGCCAAGACCCTCAATTCTATAAATCAAATTTGAAGGAACTTCTTATAGGGCTTAACTGCTTAAAATAGAAAATTCCACCTTGTAGGATGGAAAATCATTACCAAACCCAAAAAAAAAATAATTTCTTAGGCTAAAAAAGTTAAGGGAAAAACAAACCCTTACACACTGGGTTGGCCAGGAGATGTACCAGAATACCCAATATGTAACACCCTAAATCTGATACCCAGAATGCTACACAGTGCTCATGACCCCAAAGGACCATTACCTAACCCATGACTGATATTTGTACCTGTATACAACATAAAATACTGAATAATACGGAAACATAAATTGAAAGGCTGTAAGGTTCAAAACTGAACATAGTCTGAATAATATAACATCTGTGTGGGGTAATAAATCCACAAAATAGAACTGAAAATACTGAAGTCTGAAATATGATAGTCTAGAAATCCTCTAACTAACTGAATTGTCTGAGTAAGGAGCTGATGGGACATGTCACCAACTAACTCTAAGTAATAAACTAATTAATGAGATAATAGGGAATAATAATGTGCTCGAATGATGAAGACTCACTTCTAACTCTGACTGCTAAAACTGGAATCTACTATTGATTTGGAGCTCGTTCTCTGAACCTATGGTATAAGACACCATAGTGCAAATGCGTCAGTACTTTGAATGTACTGGTATGGATGTAAGGTAGGATGAATGCATGGGGTTCATATGCATGAACAATAATAATAACTTAATAACTATCACGAGTGTGAGAATAGATGTATGAGACAGAACAACTGACACTAATACTGTGATATCATGATTACTAAATCTGAATACTGATAACATAAGTGACTGTATCTGACTGTCCTGAATTTGGTGGAACTATCTGAGTTTTGTACTATGTCTGAGTTGACTATATCTGACAGTCCTAAATTCTAAAGAACTATTTGAGTTTTTTTATTGAGACTGATACTGAGACTGTGGGAGGTAGTCATCTAACTGACATGCCCCAAATGATGTATTATAGCTGAATTGGGGTCCAATCTATGCCCTGATTGGAAGAGTGTCAATATCGTGCCACTGGTAAGGACAACATATGAGTGAACCTAATATAATAGGTAACTCTAGTGAGAACAGCGGGAACCCTCATATAGCAGGCTAAGCCACCTCATCTACCCTCATATAGCAGGCTATGATGTCTCAACCTATGCTGGTTACATAGTTCTGGAATGCAAGGATTGCTTCTAAGAATCACACCCTCATATAACAGGTGAGTTCCCATCCTTGGGTTCACTCGGTGCTAATTTCTACTCCTATCTGAATAGACACTAAACATAATTTATTGAACTGAACATGGACTGAGTTACTGAATTTCGTTGACTGATGGAATATTACTAATATCTGATAACTGACTGAGTTTATGAGATCATGGAGATTTCCTAAGTCATAAGACTATCTAATGTCTAAGGATTCATAGCTTGACTGAGAGTATCATAGAAATATAACATGGACCTAGGCACAACTAATATTTTGGGTACAAGTACCTCCAAGACTCGATGGAAGGAAAACTGACTAAGCATAACTTACTTGAACATATAACTAACATCATATTCTATAATACATTTATAGAATCATTCCATCAAAATATGTGATAGGAATAACTTGCACATACATAGGGATTTCGTGATCTCATACTAGTTGGGCATTGTTTCCTCATCTAGGCATTTAATCAAACACATGGTAGGCGTAATACATGTAGACAACATTATACAATAATTAATCATCACAATTCATCTCTAATTTCATCATCTAGGGTTTATTCATAGGTTCATATGAATATACATTTATACAAATAAATTCCACATAAAATTGATCACCCAACAAGGATTTGAATTCAATTGATCATTCTCAAAATAAACAAAAATAACCCAACATAAAACTCATAAAGAAGTCCATAAACTTAAACTTAGAAAAGAGATTCTTGGGCTTCATGGACAAAAGGAGTCCATGAATGAACACTACGCACACCTTAGTTTGTGATTTCGTGAGGAGTGATGGAGAAAATTCTTGATTCTGAATCTTCTATGAAAAGCCCTAGGTTGTTCTTTAGAGGTTTTTGAGAGAAACTAGTATATTGTGGATGAAAAGTAGTTGAATCACGTGTTAAAAGGCTTAAATAGGGGTGGGAATTTAACCCTTTTAACCCTGGATGCATCATTTAATTTTAGTAAAAATTTCCTGAATTGGACCCCTGGCGCAACGCGGTGCTATCGTGCCGTGTCACTGGAATTTGACAATTAGGAAACTGAGGGATGGTGTGATACAGAGACATCGTGTTGCCCCTTTTTTTTCGACCTGGAACTTTGGCACGACGCGGAGAAAATTGAGCTAAGACACTGGAAAAGGACAATTCTGAAATTGGGCCCTGGCACGATGCGCAATAATCACAGACCCCTACTGAAATTTGCCAAATGACATTTCCTCTTGTGGCACGGTGCGCCACTGACTAATATGGCGCTATTTTACGATGGGAACTTAAAATAGTCATAACTTCTGACTCGGTTATCGGATTTGAGCGAATCTTATACCGATGAAAAGCTTATTGAATTTCCCACATGAAAAAAAGTAAAAATCTTGAAAATTCCTCGTGGAATAGTCATCATTAAATTTAGAATATAATATTAGGCATTCTTGAGATAAAATTAGCTAGGAAAAGTATGGGGTATTACAATATCTCCCCATTGAGAACATTCATCCTCGAATGAGACTAACTGAGAGGGGAGAAAAGACAACTGATGTACATACTGAACATAAATAACTGGAACATGATCTCATTACTGACAGTACTGACAAGCTGAACATATAATACTGAACATACATATCTGATGCATGTGTAACTTATTTATGAATGCATGACTGAGTCTTCTGAAGAACTAAGTTTCTCACAATGAGAATGCATGTCCAATTCATAATTACATTATTGAACTGATACATGCGTGCATGACTGAATAAACAAAGGTTCTTGATAACAAGTTTATAATGGGAATGTGAGCATGAAAGTGCATACCAAGTTTGTGATAAACACTGAACATGAAACTGAGTAAGCTTAAGGAGAACTGTTACCTTGAGCTTGATTTGAGTTGGCGAAGAAGAGGTAAGGATACTTGGTACGCATATCAGCCTCTGCTTCCCAAGTATCTCCCTCGATGAATTGATTTCACCAAAGAACTTTAATTAGAGGGACTTCTTTGTTCCTCAATCAACAAGTCTGATAGTCTAAATTTCAACTGGAATCTCTTCATAAGAAAGAGTGTTCTGAACACCAATGCTCTAAATAGGGACTAGAACTGATGGGTCACCTATGCACTTCTTGAGCAAAGATACATAAACGACTAGATGAACTGAGGCTAGATCTGAAGGTAATTTAAGCTCATAGGCTACCTTGCCAAAGAGATTGAGAATCTTGAAGGGATCGACATATTGGGGATTGAGTTTTATTTTCTTGCCGAACTGCTTCACTCCCTTCATGGGAGATATCTTTAGATAGACATAGTCACCAATCTCGAACTTGAAATCTTTTCTACGAACATTTGCATAAGACTTATGTCGGCTCTGAGCAGCTCGGAGTCTTTCTTTAATCAACTAAACTTTTTCTAAGGCGTTGAATACCAAGTTAGGACCTATAATTAAGGCCTCACTAAATTTGAACTAACCAATTAGAGATCTACATCTCCTACCGTAGAGACCTTCGAATGAGCCATCCAAATACTGAAATGATAGCTGTTATTGTATGCTAACTCAATCAAAGATAAGTGGTCATCCCAACTTTCCTTGAAAGTGATTGCATATGCCCTTAGCATATCTTCTAACATCTAAATGGTCTTTTCTGCTTGACGATCTATTTGAGGATGAAAGGTTGTACTAAGATAAACTTGGGTACCAAGACCCGTTTGAGATGAACTTGAAAATATAACATCTGTGTGGGGTAATAGAATACCTAAAATAGAACTAAAAATACTGACGTCTGAAACATGATAGTCTAGAAAGCCTATAACTAACTGAACTATCTGAGTAAGGAGCTGATGGGACATGTCCCCAACTAACTCCAACTAATAAACTAATTAATAAGATAATAGGGAATAATCATATCCTCAAATGATGAGGACTCACTTCTAACTTTGACTGCTGAAACTGAAATCTACTGCTGATCTAGAGCTCGTGTCTCTGAACCTATTGTATAAGACACCATAGCGCAAATGCGTTAGTACTTTGAATGTACTGGTATGCATGTGGGTAGACTGAATGCATTGGGTTTATATACATGAACAATAATAATAACTGGCTAACTATCATGAGCGTGAGAATACATGCATGAGACAAAATAACTGACACTAATATTGTGATAACATAGTTACTGAATCTGAATACTGATAACATGACTGACTGTATTTGACAGTCTTGAATCTAGTGGAACTATCTGAGTTTCGTACTGTGTCTGAGTTGACTGTATCTGACAGTCCTGAATTCTGAAGAACTATCTGAGTTCTTTTATTGAGACTGATACTGAGATTGTGAGAGGTAGTTATCTGACTGACATGCCCCAAATAATGCATTATAGCTGAATTGGGGTCCAATCTATGCCCTGACTAGAAGGGTGACAATACCGCGCCACTGGTAAGGAAAACATAGGAGTGGCACTAATATAACAGGTAACTCTAGTGAGTACAGTGGGAACCATCATATAGCAGGCTAAGCCACCTCATCTACCCTCATATAGCAGGCTATGATGTCTTAACCTATCCTGGCTACATAGTTCTGGAATGCAAGGATTTCTTCTAAGAATCACACCCTCATATAATAGGTGAGTTCCCATCCTTGGGTTCACCCGGTGCTAATTTCTACTCCTATCTGAATAAACACTGAACATAATTTACTGAAATGAATATGGACTGAGTTGCTGAATTTTGCGCGACGCGGAGGAAATCCCGCTAAGACACTGGAAAAGGACATTCTAAATTTGGGCCTTGGCGTGATGCGCCATAATCATGGGCCCCTAATGGAATTTGCCAAATGCCATTTCCTCTTATGTCGTGGCACGCCACTGACTAATATGGCACTGTTTTACTACAGGAACTTGAAATTGTCGTAAATTTTGACCCGATTATCGGATTTGGGCGAATCTTATACCGATGGAAAGCTTATTGAATTTCCTATATGACAAAATGTGAAAATCTTGAAAATTCCTCATGGAATAGTCATCATTTAATTTTAGAAGATAATATTAGGCATTCCTAAGATGAAATTTTCTAGGAAAAGTACGGGGTATTACACTATATCTCTGGGCCAAAGTCCTCTACTTTAAGTACTGCAATAACAAAAGAGGTACCACCAGCCTTTTGTCATCAACAAGACCTAGAAATACATCTAAAAGGTTTGGAATGCCTGTTCCAAAGCTTCTAGATGGTGATTGTAAATAGGGACAAAATTAAATTCCTAAACGACACTTGGATCCCTCGTCAGAGCTCCATTAGGAGCCTCATAGTAGGCCTTATCCAAAAAATAGATTCTAACCTTCAAATTAAAGAACTCATGGGAAATAATGCTTGGGACTTCACCAGAATCTCTTTTTCTATCTCTGAAGAGCTCACCACCATTATAAAAGATACACACTTTACTGAATCCCATGGAAAACAAGATAATTTGTGTGAGACCTAAATCCTAGTGGCATATACAAAACCAAAAGTGCCTACTAATTCATTGACAAGGGGCACACTTACTACCCCCACCCACACACCAAAGACTTTGACCAGATATGAAACCTTACAATCCCCCCAAAAAAATCAAAACTTTCTTATGGATCCTTCGCCATGAAAGGCTTCCCACCAGTCAATATCTCCACAACATTGGCATCAATATCAACTCTATCAACAAAAGCTACAACATACCAAGAGAGGACATCCATCACAATTTCTTCCAATGTCTTAAGACTACCAATTTCTGGAACAAACTGGATTGAACCAGTAGCACTGTGGAAACCTTTGATTCCTCTACTCTTGACACTAATAGTTAGAGAGTCACCTTGCAAAATTTGAGAGGAAAAAATTTTCAACCACCACGTCACTTGGGATTCCATCATACATTTTAGTATGTGGAATCTATGGTTGAGTAAGAATTACAGTGTTTTTAGTGCTAATAAAAACTCAGTTGACCCTCAACATGTCATATCATGTGCAACTGAATATTAGTTGATTGCCCTTGACAGTAAGCCTAAGAAGCAACCTAAGTCACTGTCCCATCAAATAGATCTTCCTACCTGAATTACTTAAAATTAAACTCTAATGGAGATGCTAACTACACCACTAGAAGGAGGTATGGATAAGTCATTAGGAACCATGAGAGCAATTTGATAATAAGATTTACTAAACACCGTGCTAATAATAATTCTATACAAGGAGCTTATTGCTCCATTATAGAGTCTAACGACTGCCCATGAATATGATCTTCGGCCTCTAAAAGTGAACATTAATTCTCTTTATCCATATCTATAATAACTAATAGTAATTTGAGATATTCTAACATAATTAATGAATTTAGATACTTGGAAACTACCAGGCATAGAGACTCTAACTCATATGTTCAGGAAGCAGAACAGGATGGAAGACAAGATAGAAAAAGAGGGCTCTAGGCTACAGGCGCTCAGTGGGTTGGTGGTATTTAAAGTTCCTTTAGTGTAGGTGCAAGAAGACATGGAAAAATACACTCTAGGAACTCTATACTCTAGGAAAATCTCTACATATATTTGTATTGTTTTTGTTAATGGACAATATGTGGACCATGCACTTATTAAAGGCCAAACTGTAGGCTATACTCCTATTTTTCCTTTCCGCAGATAAGGTTTATGATGGACAATTGGTTTCTAATTAATGATTGATGTTCTATAGAAACGTAGAACTATCGATTCTTAAAACTTTGAGAATATGCGTGTACTTAAGGATATTTTGTTGTATTTAAGGTGGTTTTGGAGTGTTTTGCAGGAAATAGGTTTTGGATGCTAAATTCGAGAAAAAGATAAAAAGTGATGTTTTTGTCTACTTTTTGGCAATTACGAATGTTTGGGATAACTTCCAGCTTTTTTGGTAATCAAAGAATGTTCAAAAATTGAAGAAGAGATGAAAATATGACTCCCGGCACTTACTAAGTCAACATGTGAACCGCAAGTAGGACCTACGGATCGCACATAGGAAAAGCAGGTGCCAGAAGTCCAAAATCCGAAGAGCTGAGCTTGCAGGATATTTCCCCCCACTACTTGCTTCCTGTACCTGTGCCCAGGGTTAGGACCGTAGGTACTACCTATGACAAGGGTCAGAGCGTAGTTATAAACCACAAGTGTATCCCGACAACTGACAGTGCTTCAGTAATTTGGCCATAACTTTTTACCCCAATATCGATTTGAGGCAAAATCGGTATCATTGGAAATCTAATTCAATTATCTATATGATAGAGATTACTTACCAAAACCACGTTTCTCTTATTTCATTTGGGTTTCGATTCTAGGGTTTCCATGTATCCTAATTACACTCTATAAGGCTTTTTATTCCTATTATGTATGGGTAATTAAATTTCCTATATTATTTATGATTCGAACTATAGGTTTTATTTTAATCTATAAATAATTTTAGGCTCTGTTTAGTTTATTTATTCAACACATCAATTCAGACATATACATTCACATATTGATTGATTGAGAAGAGGCCCCTCTGGGGCCAAGTTCTCAACCATCTTAGTTTGTTATTCAATTTAAACTTTGGGATTTCTTCTATTATTATTGTGAGATTGATTTTGTAATTTTGTCTGTGGATTCCATGATTGATCTCATAACTATGAGCGTCTAATTTTACTATCTAGGGTTGTGGGAACCTTAGAGGATTAACAAAGTAGAGAAAGTACTAAGTTGTTCTAGATAAAGATTTTTGTATATATTGCTTTATCTTTGTTATGATTGATTTATTAATGGATTCATACATTAGGATCCCGTCTAGATTTTGCCACTTACTCTAAAAAAAGAGTAGTGACTAGGAATATATATAGACAACAGTAATTTGGGAGTTAACAGTTGATCCATCACAGTACAATGATATATCTGAATGATTGTTAGATTTTATCTAATAACTTGACACTTAAAAGGTGATAGTTAACTGGGATCAGGGTAAGGGTTAGTAACACGACACCTTGAGACTTAAAAGATAAAGGGAGAAATCTTCCTACTCATTCAAAAAAGACTGTAGGAGGTGCATAACTTATCGATTCTGCATGCAAGATACTGGAATAGTTCGACAGTGCATGATAAGTCTACTAAGTTGAGAAGTCAAGGGGAAAACAAGCCTAGTGTTCATCTTAGATTGTTTACAACCAAGAGAAACCAATTCTTCTATCTTTTTTCTATTTAAACAAATCCCCACTTTTTACTTTCCTACACTGCCTGGTAATTGTAACAAGTTCAAGAAGGATTTTCGACGTATTCCTTTGGGATTTAACCCCAACCTAGTTGGGTTACTATATTTAACAGTGACTGCTTCATCCTTCAATTGGATGTGTATTTTGAGAGTTATCAAACTTTGGCGCCATTGCCAGGGAATACGATCTCAGAATTCTTGGTTGAAGCTATTGGAGTTATTGGGTTTTATTTTCTTTTCTTTTGTTTGTTTCGTTTTTTAACTCTTCTTGATATGACAGCCTAGCAAGAGAAAGTATGAAGTGATGAGAACTCCTTATTTCTTGACCCTTTTCCTTTTGATATAGTGCATTATTGCAGGAGTATGATAAATATAGTGTGTGAGCACAAGGATAGCCTATTGGAAACAATAACACACCTTGTCCACAATAATTATAAGCTTATTCAAGAAGTTGGCAATTTTTTCTTTGATATTTACCACCTACAACTAAAGTTGAATACAAATGCTGCTGTGTGCCCAACAACTTAGTTATGGATGGTGTGAGACTGAAAAGATTCTGAGAAGCCAACATAAGAAAATAAAATTGGAGGAGTAAAAAACTACTTATGATCTTATGGATAATGTCACGTTGAAGGACAACATACTAGAATTACGTGGGCATGTAAAGAAGGATAAAATTTCTAAGTTGGGGCATATCGAACCTTATTCGAAGAATTTTTCCACATTGTGTTTGGATATTCAGATCTTGATCGAGCCATCCAATCTTGAAGAAGAGTGTAAGAAAGAGGAAACATATGTCTATTTTCTTGAGTTTGCTGATCCAAAATTGAAAAATTATATTCCTCACATAAAGGCCAAGAAATACCATATACCATACCCCACCTGATATTCTTTAAAATAAAAAAGAAGAAATAGAGGCAAAAATAAAGTAAAAAATGGCTAATATCTGAGACCCCAAAGTTAGTGTAGTAATAAGGAGGTTAGTTACTTGATATATTCATATGTATTATACCAGCCACCAAGCCAAAATTACAAGTTGAATAAAGTCCTACAGTGATCCTAACTTGATTGTCTGAAAGCTAAGGTAAAGAAAATAAGGGCAAGCCTATGGTATTTGACATGCATTGATTAGAACTTCTTTTGTAAGTTTAAGTATCTCTTGAATGCCCTTACATTGACATGCATTATTTTATATGAGTGAGTGGGACTTCTTTGCTGTGAGGGCACATGGGTAGTATTTCTAGTTGCTTACTTGTTTGGGTAACGTAACTTGTATATATGTATGATTATTTGTTGGTAATGTAATGGGATATCTTGATTCCTTTGTGTCACATTATTGTGCTTCATTAATACACATAGTTGGGTTTTAAAGTATTAAACTTGGATATGGTAATGATCTTAATCTAAAATTGATGATTGAATGCCATAGGTATCTTAGGTTTCTCTTGGTTAAGCATCGTTGTATTGTTTTGTTGCCCGAGGACATCCAGCATTCTAAGTTGAGGATGTTGATGTGCTATAGAAATATAGCACTTTCGATTCTTAAAACTATAAGAATATGCATGTACTGAAGGCTATTTTGTTGGATTTAAGGTGTTTCTGGAGTGTTTTGCAGGAATCAGGTTTTGAATACAAAATTCTAGAAAAAGATGAAAAGTGATATTTTTTGCTACTTTTTGGTGCAATTATGGATGTTAGGGATAACTTCCAGCTTGTTCTTAATAAAAACATGTTTGAGAATTAAAGAAGAGCTAAAAGGATGACTCCCAACACTTACTAAGTCAACATGTGGACTATAAGTAGGACCTACGAATTGCACGTAGGCAAAATAGGTGCTACAAGTCCAAAATCCTGAGAGCTGAACTTGCAGGATATTTTTCCCCGCTACTTGTGCCCTGTACCTGTGCCCAGAGTCAGGACCGTAGGTACTACCTGCACCCAGGGTAAGAGCGTAGGTACAGACCACAAGTGTATTTCGGCATCTGATAGTGCTTCAGTAATTTGGCCATAACCTTTCACCTTGATACCGGATTGTGGCAAAATTGGTATTGTTGGAAAGCTAATTCAATTATCTATCTGATAAAGATAACTTCCCAAAACAAATTTTATCCTATTTTGTTCAAGTTATAATTTTAGGATTTTTATGTATTCCAATTACACTCCTATAAGGCTTTTACGTCCTATTATGTATGTGTAATTACCTTTTTCTATTTTATTTAGGATTTGAACTATAGAGTTTCTTTTAATTTATTAATACCCTTAGGATCTATTTAGTTTATTCATTCAACATATTAATTTATACATATACATTCACATATTGATTGATTGAGAATAAGGCTCCTCTGGGGCCAAGTTCTCAACCATCTTAGTTTATTCGTGATTTGTTATTCAATTTAAAACTTTGAAATTTCTTCTCTTATTATTGAGAGACTAATTTTGCATTTTTTCTGTGTATTCAATGCTTGATCTCATAACTATGAGCAACTAATTTCTTTAGCTAGGATTGAGGAAACCCTGACGGATAAAAAAAGTAGAGGAGTGCTAAGTCGTTCTAGATAAAGATTTTTGCATGTATTGCTTTATCTTTGTTATGATTGATTTATTAATGGATGCATACATTAGGATCCCACATATATATTGCTACTTACTCTAAAAAAGAAGTAGTGACTAGAAAAAGATGAAAACAACAAAAATTAAGGAGTTAACAGTCGATCCATTACTGTACACCGGCATATCTAAATAATTGTTAGCTTTCATCCAATAACTTGAGACTCAAAAGCTAATAGTTAACTAGGATCAGGGTAAGGGTTAGTAACGCGACACCGTAAGACTAAAAAGGTAAAGGGTGAAATCCTCCTACTCATCCAAAAGACTGTAGGAGGTACATAACTTAAACGATTCTGCATACAAGATACTGAAATAGTTCGATAGTGCACGATAAGTCTAATAAGTTGAGAACCCAGAGGAAACATAAGCCTAGTGTTCGTCTTAGATTGTTTACAACCAAGTTCAACTAATTCTTCTCTCTTTTTTCTATTTCAACAAATCCCTCCTTTTTACTTTCTTGCACTGCCTAGTAATTGTAACAAGTTCAAGAAGGATTCTGACGTATTCCCTTGAGATTTGACCCCAGCTTAGTTGACCGCTTTATCCTTCAATTGGAGGTATATTAAGCGTTATCAATGATATTCCTAGTTTAACGAAAAATTTAACTCATACAATCATATTTTTGTGTTATGTTGACCTCTCTTTCGCTAAAACTGACTATATTTATCCTCACCCATTGAAATTTCATTTTCATCTTTAAAAAAACACATGTCACCACTATTATTGAATGAAAAATTATCCCTATTTATTGACATTTTACCCCTATAATCAATCAAAAACTAGTTGGCTTAATTTTTTTTTTAATTCTAAATTAATATTTTCTCAAACAAATCTTCACAAATATTTTTTTTCTTTGCAATATAAGAAAAAAGAAAAATTTAAGTTCTTTTAAAATCAGTGGTGTATGCATGATTTTGTTCAAGTAATAATATTTACCTATTGTTATAATTCGACCATACGTTATGTGGAATTTCGTTTGAGTCATAGAGTTCCTAATATTTAATTTTCTGTCCAAGTTGATATTTATTTAATATTCTTTTCATGTAGTATCGTTAGATTTTATATTAGTATAGAAGTGTGCCTTCACCATTAAATCTAAAGAAATTGTGAACATTTTACAAACTTAGCGTTGTATATATTTATATGAAGAGTTTTCTTACTTGAAAATTGGAGTCCATCATATAATAATTCGAGATATATCACCCGCACCACCTCAAAGCTACCATGAAAATGATCAATTTTTTCATCAATATTTCACCATGATGGTAAATTGTTGATGAACTATTCTCCAAATTTGATCTTATTTTATTTTTTATTCAAATTTATACTAAAAAATTGCCAGTCCGATTTACTTTTATTAGTTAATATTTACACTTTATATTAACTAAATGGGACTGGCTTTTCGTTTTATTAGAGTCCGGATTTTTTAAAGTTGAGATTAAAGTTCTAATGGGTAAGGGACAAATAAAGTTAGTTTTAGCAGGTGTTGGGTAAATATAGCTCTAAAATATGACTATTGAGGTATACTTTTTAAAAGTATAATAAGCATAACATACCAAATATAATCTCATAAGTGGGGTCTGAGAGAATAGAATATACAGTCCTTACACCTATCTTTATGAGACAGAAGGAATATTTCAAATAAACCCTCAACTCAAAATAAGTATAATAAAAATTGGATAGACAAGAAAATAAAGACTATTAGATTGCAATATAGACAAAAACAAATATAGCGACATTATAGTTAAAAAATAGGGTACCATGTGAATAAATGTAAGACTACATTAAAATGAGAAGATGAGAAAAAAAGACTAGCTTCGTGCCTCTTCCTCGAATAAGTACTCCAACACATGGCTGCTAATGTGAGGCTCAAAGTCATGCAATTATACTATCATTCACCTCACATCTGTTCTTTTTTCAATATCATATTAAGCTCATTTGATATGAATTACAATTATTTTAGTATTTTGATTTGTAGGATGGATATTGAAGTAATTCAATCTTAATTGGAGCATGAATGAAACATATTTGGGGCTTTGGTTTTATAGAGTCGAAGGGAGTTGATTCGGAGCAAGACCAAAGATATAGGACCAAGATGGGAACTCAACGAGATGAAAATTGAGGCAAAAACATCAATTTTGCACTGTAGAAATGCTTGGGCTGATGCCCATGGCATTACCTTAGTGCATTGGAGAGTACAAAACTGATCTAGTCCAAGCCACTGGAAAATATGCCTAGGGAGGCACCCAAAGAATTTCCTCAATGCATTTTTGGGCTAGGTTTTGCATAGTCCAAATTTTAATGGGAAAAATAGTCTGAGGACTTTTGAAACTCTATATATAGCTTCTTTAGGTCATTTTTAAGAGAAGGAGATGCCTAGTATATAGAGAGAGATGCTATAACTCAAGTTTTGTAACCTTTTACTATACTTTTATATTCTTTAACCACTTAAACACTAGTTCATCATGAATTCTTAATCTTGTAATCAATTCATGAGTAGATAAAATCGTAGTATCTATGATTTGGTTGAACATGAAGTTTGATGCTTGAATGATAATAGAGTTTAACTTAATTTACATTATTGAGTTATTTATCTTCTTTTGCTATTACTTTTTTGGTAGCTTGATCACCTCTAAAACACTATCTATGGAGCATAAATTAGACTAAAAATAGGAAATTTATATCCACAAAAGAGAAAGACAGTGTAATACCCCGTACTATTCTTAGCTTAGTTCAGCTCTTAGTTGCATGCATAAGGGTCTTAAACCCTAAAAATTTCACTAAGTGTTGGGGACTTAGTCATTTTTAAGACCTCTTAACTTTGAGATTTTTTAAATTGGTATTTCCGATCTTGAGATATTGGTTTTTAGGTTAATTCATATTCAGGGGTGGAAGAAGCACGTCTCGGAGAAGTTTTGAATTTTTTGGACGAGAATTGGGTTACGTTTGGATCACGAATCCAAAAAATCACTATGATAGCACCACATCACGATGCTATTCTCGTTGGCACATACACCGCGTCACGATGAGCAAAATGCACCACCACGATTAGACCACATCACGGTGAGCATGATTAATGCAATTACGAATTTAATTGCCTGAAAGGAAATTGTGTCTTTTTCCCTTAATCTAATTCCTCATATCACAACTTATATCATCAGTTAGGGCATTATTTCCCCCCCTCCTTTAATTTTTCTCTCAAGAAAATCCTCTTCATCTTCCAAGAACATCAATTCAATTACTTTTTCTCCAAGTAAACCAAGAATGCAAGGTCCCAAATTCAAGAACCTTCAAGAAAGCATCAAGATTGCTTCTTCTCTTATAATATTAAGGGTTTAAGATATGTGTCATATTCATCCATGGGCTCTTTTCACCCATGGAATCCAAGAATGCCTTTTTGTTCTTAAATCATGAGTTTTACATGTTTAAGTTGAGCTATGTTCATGGATATCCTGATAGTGTTAGTTTAAGTTATGATTATAAGTGTTTTCAAGTCGAATGAGCCATTACATGTTTTGAATATCGAAATCTTCACATTTAAAATCCTTAATTCATGGTTTTATTATTGTAACTATGTTATTATCGTATGCTTTACCCACTCCCATACTTAATTTTATGACTCTCATCTGTTTGATTTATTTTCTAAGTTCGAGTTTTGAATAATGAGTCTCGATTATGGTTTTTAAAGATTTTATACGACATTACTATTACTCCATTCAGTGTTGGTGGGTTATGAATACCTGATGCCTAGTTGTTTACATAATTTCAGTATCCTCAGAAAGATTTCTGATAAACCATGAATATTTTTATTCAGTCAGTTATTATGATCAGTTGTTTCTCAGTTAAACTTAGTTTATTCCAGTAATTAGTGTCATTTAGTTAGGAGTAGGATTCAGCAGTAAGTAAACCCAGGGATGGGGGCATTCGTGCTATTTTAGGGAGTGACCTATAGTAACAATCCCTGAGTTACAGAACTACATAGCCAACATAGGTTTAAGATGTCTTCTTGGAAGTTTATGGTTGATACATATCTCATGAGTGCTCCTGCCAGTGTAGGGTGACTATTTAGATGCCAGTTTAGTAGATCCACGTAGCCAGTTTTAGTACCCATGGTACAGTACTGATTCCCTTCCAACCGGCATTACAGGTTGGACCCCAATTAGTTCAGATTGGGGCATGTCAGTTAGATGGTACCTCCCACTATCTCAGTGTAATATTCAGAATAAAATTCAGTTCAGTCTTTCCTGACCAAAGCATTCAGATTACCTGTTATTCAGTTGTCAAATTTCAGTATTTCAGTTTATAGATTACTTCAGAAATATTATATGCTTCGTCCTACAATCTCTGATAATCCAGTTTCTTATGCATTCATGATCTGTTGTCTCATGCTATTCAATTAGTACCTATTTCATATGCACGGTACCTTATATATATCAGCCTAACCTTACCTCATATACCAGTACATTTAAAGTACTGATCGTATACTCTTCTTTGCACTATGATGTCTTATATCATAAGTTCGAATACACAGTTTCATAACTGCGCTTACACAGTTTAGCGTTACAGCAGCAGCAATGGTGAGTCTTCATCCTTCGAGGAAAAGTTTATCTTTCATTTAGTTATTTTAGCATTTATTTTACCTAGTCAATTGGAGTTAGTTGGAGGTTTGTCCCTTCAACTCCACAGTCAGTCTTAGAGGCTTTTCAGATATTCAGACAATTTGTTAGTTTATCATTCTTACTTAGTCATATTTCAGTATTTTTTGTAGATGTTATAGACTTATGATTGAACTATATTTTTCAGTATTCAGATTTGGTTTTACCTTGTTAGTTCATCTTCTGCTTACATATTTTATAACTAGTTTACTTAGTGCTCATAGCAGGTACCAACTCATGGGTTAGCTTATGGTCAGATGTTACCGTAAGCACCGTTGTCGCAACTATAGGGTAGCCTTAGTTTGTGACAAAACTTGGTTTTAAAGCCTAACATTTTATAGTGTACTAGGAATTTTGAAAGCCGCATTGAGAAAAGTCTTGTGCATGGGTGTAAAGTGCACCACATTTATAGACATGAGGCTATAAGATGTTTTAGGAAAAGTTTCCTTTCTTTCAATATTCATGCCTTGTGATTGAGCATGAGATCTATATAAATTCTAATTCTAACCCATCCTTTATTCTGTTTACAAACTATGCCTCCCAGAAGGAAGAATGTAAGAATGTATGGGGACCAGCCCACATCTCTGCCTGTTTAGGAAGATCCCCTGAATAATCATGTCTCTTACACCGAGTTTACAGCTATTTTAACTACCTTATCTCATTCAATAGTGGCTCAGAATAATCAACAGGATGTTACCCCATCTAATCTAGTGGAAAATACAGCTACAACTAAGGGTTTGGGATTTTACTCAGATAAATGTCCCTTTATTTTTGAGATCCAAGTTCGAGGAGGATCCATAAGAGTTTCTTGATATAGTTCAAAAGGTGACTGATATTATGAGTGTTACTTTGAGTGAGAGTGCAGAATTGGATGCTTCTCAGTTGCAGAATATAGATCACACTTGGTTTAGGCAGTGGAAGGAGGATAAGGGCATTGAGGCAGGGCCTGTAGAGTGGGAAGAGTTTGCCATGGATTTCTTAGACAGGTTCTTTCTACTAGAGTTGAGGGAAGCTAAGGTAAAGGAGTTTATAAATTTGATGTAGGGTACTCTGAGTGTGAAGGAGTACTCACTTAAGTTTACTAAGTTGGAGCGGTATGCTCCTAATATGGTGGCTGACAATAGGTTTAGAATGAGTAAGTTTATCTCTGGTGTAGCTGATAGTGTAGTCAAGAAGTATAGGACTACTATGTTGATTAAGGATATAGACTTATCTAGGCTTATGGTTTCTGCTTAGTAGATAAAGAAGGAAAAAATTAAGAAGAAATAAAGAGAGAATAATAGGGCTAGGACAAGTAGTTTTAACTTTTTACAGCCAAGGTCAGAGGGTGGTAACCGCCCTCAGTTCCGTTAGAAATTTTTAGCTCCAACTCCATCTTTAGATAGTATGCCAGTGCCAAAATTCAGGAAAGACAGTCGGGAAAAAGTATCAGGCTCTAGGTTTTAGGTAGTGTAAATAGTGGTCACACTAATCCACTTTACTAGAAATATGGTAGGAATTATCAAGGTGTGTGTAGGGCTGGAAGTGATGTGTGTTTTGGATGTTGTATGCCAGCCAAGGAGTTAGATAATGTCCAAAGTTTGGTCTACAGAGTCAGTATAGTCGCCCTTTAGTTCCAGCCGATCGCCTTACTCAGCAGGGTACCGCATCCAGTGCAATCAGTGGGCAATGTCAGAATAGGCTATATGCACTCTAGTCTCGACAGGATTAAGAAAGTTCTCCTGATGTAGTTACAGGTATATTATAGGTCTTTCATCTTTATGTGTATATTTTATTAGACCCCGGAGCCTCACTTTTTTTGTAACCCTATATATAGCTGTCAATTTTGGTGTCAGTCCTGAAACACTAGCAGAACCCTTCTCAGTGTCTACCCCTATGGGTAAGTCTATCATATCTAGATGGGTCTACAAAAATTACCCAATTATAATGTCAGGCAGAGAGGACCATTTAGAACCTAAAGGACATGAAGAGAGCATGTGTTATTGACTTTAAAAGTAGTTGAGATGATCACTTATCTTTGATTGAGTTTGCCTTCAATAATAGTTATCACTCCAGTATTCAGATGGTTCTGTTTTAGGTTCTCTATGTGAGAAGATGTAGATCTCCTATTGGTTGGTTTGAGGCATGGGAAGATGCTTTGATAGGGACAGATTCAGTGTTTGACCTGATAGAGAAAGTTCAACTAATCAGGGAAAGGCTAAAGACAACCCAAAGCCGTCAGAAATCCTATGAAAATATGAGAAGGAGAGATCTTGAGTTTGAAGTTGGGAATTTGGTATATTTTAAAATCTCATCCATGAAGGGACTGAAGAGATTCAGCAAGAAGGGAAGCTTAGTCCCTGATATGTTGGCCCTTATAGAATTTTGAGCCATTTTTAAAAGGTAGCTTATGAGATAGAGTTGCCTACAGATTTGGCATAAGTGCATCCGGTATTTCATGTTTCTTTATTAAAGAAGTGTATTGGTGATCTAGCGATTGTAGTTACTTTTGAAAGCACAGATGTTTAGGATAGACTTTCTTACTAAAAAATCCTGGTCGAGATCCTTGATCGTTAGATTCGTAGACTAAGAAACAAAAAGGTTACCCTGGTCAAAGTTCTTTAGAGAAATCAGTCGGCTGAGGGAGCAACTTGGGAAGCGGAAGCAGATATGCGTACCAAGTACCGCCATCTTTTCCCTATAAACTCAGACTCAGCTTAACTTAACAGTTCTCCTTGGATTGTCTCTTTTCCATTCTCATTTCTATCTATATAATCACACTCATATCATTGCATGCATTCACGAGATCTGTTCAGTTCATGTATAATATTTCAGACTCAGTCATGCAATCATGTTTCCAATTATGCATGTTCAATATATGATTTCCGTTTTACTAAGTATTTTCATCTTAATTAGTCTCATTCGAGGACGAATGTTCCCAAGGGGGAGATATTGTCATAACCAGTACTATTCTTAGCTCAGTTCAGCTCTTAGTTGCATGCATAAGGAGCTTAAAGCCTAAAAATTTCAGTAAGTGTTGGGGGCTTAGTCATTTTTAAGGCCTCTTAACTTTGATGATTTATAAATTGGTCTTCCTGAATATGAGATATTGGTTTTTGAGTTAATTTATGTTCGGGGGTAAAAGAAGAATATCTCAAAGAAGTTTCAGATTTTTTGGACGAGGATTGGGTCACATTGGGATCACGAATCCATCAAGTCACCATGATAGTGCCATGTTGTGGTGTTATTCCCGTTGGCACGTACACTACATCATGGTGAGCAAAATACACCACCGTGATTAGACCTCATTACTGTGAGCATGGTAAATGCAGTTACGAATTCGATTGGCTGAAGGGCAATTGTGTCTTTTTCCCCTTAATGCAATTCATCATATGATGACTTATATCATTAGTTAGGACATTAGTTTCCCTCTTCTTCAATTTTTCTCTCAATAAAACCCTCTTCATCTCCCAAGAACATCAATTCAATTACTTTCTCTCCAAGGAAACTAAGAATTCAAGTTCCCAAATCCAAGAACCTTTAAGAAAGCATCAAGATTGGTGCTTCTCTTCCAAGATTAAGGGTTTAAGGTATGTGTGATGTTCATCCATGGGCCCTTTTCACCCATGGAGTACAAGAATCCTTTTTTTGTTCTTAAATCATGAGTTTTACATGTTTAAGCTGAACTATGTTCATGGATATCTTGATACTTTGATTTCAAGTTATGATTATAAGTGTTTCCAAGTGGAATGAGCCATTACATGTTTGAATATCGAAATATTCACATTTAAAATCCCTAATTCACGGTTTTAATATTGAAACTATGTTATTATCGCATGCTTTACCCATTCCTATGCTTAAGTTTATGACTCTCATGTGTTTGATGATAGGCCTAAGTTTGAGTTTTGAAAAATGTGTCCCTATTATGGTTTTTAAAGCTTCTATATGGTATTAGTATTACTCCATTCAGTGCTGGTGGGTTATGAACCTTAATACTTAGTTGTTTACATAGTTTTAGTATCCTCAGAATGATTTCAGATAAACCATAAATATTGTCATTCAGTCAGTTATTATGATCAGTTTTTTGCTCAGTTAAACTTTTTCAGTTTAGTAATCAGTGTCATTCAGTTGAGAGTAGGATTCAACATCGAGTGAACCCAGGGATGGGGGACATTCTTACCAGTTTAGGGTGTGACCCTTAGTAGCAATCCTTGAGTTATAGAACTACGTATCCATTGTAGGTTTGACATATCTTCCTGCCAGTTTAGGATTGACACATATCTCATGAGTGCTTCTACTAATATAGGGTGACTCTTTAGTCCTTTGGTATGCCAATTTAGTGGATCCACACAGCCAGTGTTAGTACTCGTGGCACAGTACTGACACCCTTCCTACTAGGGTTGCAGGTTGGACCCCAATTAGGTATGATTGGGGCATGTAGGTTACATGATACCTCCTACAGTCTTAGTGCAGTATTCAGAATAGAATTTAGTTCAGGCTTGCTTGACCAAAGCATTTAGATTACCAGTTATTCAGTTATCAGATTTTAGTATTTCAGTTTAAAGATTACTTCAGAAATATTAAATGCTTGGTGTTTCATTCTCAGATAACTTAGTTTATCATGTATTCATGATCTGTTATCTCATGATATACAGATAGTACTTATTTTATATGCACGATACCTCATGTATATCAGCCTAATCTCATCTCATATACCAGTACATTCAAAGTTCAAATCACATACTTTTCTTTGCGTTATGATGTTTTATATCGTAGGTTCGGACACATAATTTCCTAACCGTACGTAGACAATTTAGCGTTATAGCAGCAACAACAGTTGTGAGTCCTCATCCTTTGAGGAAAAGTTTACCTTTTATTTAGTTATTTCAACATTTCTTTTACCTATTCAGTTGGAGTCAGTTAGGTGTTTGTCCCATCAACTCCAAAGTCAATCGAGTTTTTTCAGACATTCAGACAGTCAGTTAGTTTATCAATCTTACTCAGTCGTGTTTTAGTATTTTTCGCAGATGTTATACACTTGTGATAGAACTATGTTTTTAGTGTTCAGATTTGGTTTTACCTTATTAGTTTATCTTCTGCATGAAGGGGAGCCTTGGAGTAACTGGTAATGTTGCTTTCATGTGACCAGGAGGTCATAGGTTCAAGCCTTGGAAACAGCCTGTGGTATAAATGCAAGGTAAGGCTGAGTATGATATACCCTTGTGGTGGGGCCTTCCCCGGACACCACGCATAGCAGTAGTTTTAGTGCACCGGGCTGCTTTTTTTTTAGTTTATCTTCTATATACATGTTTTATTACCAGTTTACTCAGTGCTCATAGCAGGTACCAGCTTATGGGTTGCTTGTGGTCACTTGTGACTGTAAGCACCACTGTCGTGACTAGAGGGTAGCATCGAGTTGTGACAGGTAGGGATTGGTTGTGAACTCTATAGAGAAGGGGTAATGATTAACTTACATAAATTAAACTATGCCCATTAGCCTTAAACATTAGAACATACACTTCACTATTTACTAACGACCATAAGATATAGTCATTAGAATAGTCAAGTAGGCATAAAGTTTGATTGGAAAGATACTCAATATTGCAAATATCATTCTGCAACTAGTAACTCAGTAATTTAATTAAACTAATTATTTGATAACTCAACTGGACTGTCACAATACCACAACCCTGGATTATACTTTATCTTTGAAGTCATAAATAAAAATTATATATTTGAGCTAATAGAAAGCATGGTGCAACTACTATAGAACATTTGTCAATATCACGATAAACCACATAGAAGATCCACACAAGAACCTATAAAGTTCATTGACTTGAGCTATAATTTCCACTAATAGAGTGTAAGATAAGTATGTAAAGTTGATGTTAGTCCCTTTATCATTAATTGTAAAGGCAAAAAAGTGGTTGTATAGTGAATCTGTTAAAACTATTACATCATGGCTTATCTTGTCAAACATGTTTCTTAATAGGTTCTTCTTATTAGAAGAACGAAAGAGCTTAGAGGAAGAATTTTTGGGTTTGTGCATAAGAATGATGAATCTCTTCCTCAAGATTGGGAGAGAGACAAGGGATACTTGAGAGATTGCCCAATTACTAACATCCTAAGGGGATAATTAGGAATAATTATATTAAAAAAGTTAAGGCTAGACACAAAATATGTTCTTGATGCTACAACTCAAGGGGAAATTTATTTCAAGACTTATGATTAGATTGGGCTTTACTTAACCTAATTTATACATGAAATAGCGATTACACAAGGCCCAATAGAGATATTACATCTTCTTAATAAATATTAGGAAAGATGGAGCTAGATGATGTGCCAATTATCTGAAATGATATTGGGTAGTTATGCATGCTGGTAAGGTTGACTTTGACAACTTCAATTGTGGTACAGATTCAACAGGTGAAACAAGTTTAGGAAGATATATTATTTTGTAAAAAATATGTTGAGATGCATTCTTCCTTAAATCCAAAGCATATCTTTGATATGTCTAGCATAACAGGGTTCAAGTATATTAATGTAACACTTTTTACCCAAATTATTGAAACCATCCAAACTTTTTATGGTGGTAAGTAACAGTTTATGCAGCAAGCTCCACCGATTAGTGGTTCATTGTAAGTGATTGTAATGCCTTAGATGTCAAACCTATATATATTAAACATTTAGAATAAAACACTAATTGAGATTTTAAGTTTCAGGTTCCTACAAATAGGTTCACAATCCATGAATACTACTACGACTTGTGGACTCATCTGTGAAATCATCAAACTTGCCAAATTAAGGATGACTTTTGTTTTGACCCATAGCATGGGATCATAGGAGCACATACAGGTTAATTAAATCCAACTTGAGAGTTGACAATTTTCTAAATTTATTGATAGAGGAGTTGATGGGCCACGACCCATAGAACCTAACTATGGATTAGAATCTGAGATCTTACAAATTTCCTCCTCGAAACTACTAATAGTAAAATGGTTAGAGTAAGTTGTTCTACATCCTGTGAAATTCAACTGTTGTTGAATTGTATAATATTAGCAAAATATTCTTGATAGCTGAGATCTAGACCATTTCTCATGTAAAATTATTCATAAGCTGAGTTTCCTAAATATTTTGAAATATTAAAAAGGGAAATTTTGTCCATTCCTTATTCTTTAGCCTATCCTACAATGTCTTGACTTTCTATAAGGGGGTATAACACCTAATTCAGTTGATCACTTTCTCATTATACTCTCAAAACCCCACAACAGGAACAACTCTTCAAGAAATAAAACCTAAAGTTTATGTTCCGATAATTAAATTCAATATCCCATTCCAAAATCCTTATTTGTATCAGGTATGAAAGACTTCGAGGATATCCTTACATATTCATGCCAAGGTTTTGAAAATTAATGTAGTATTATAATTTTTAAGTTAAGGGTTTTACACTAGATTGGTAGATCTTTATTATTTTTTCTCAATCTTGTATAGCTACAGTAAAGTATGATTTTACAGTCTTTTCTTAACTTGGACCTTTAAAGCACAAATTCAACAAAATTTAGCATTATACAGTTCACATTTGAGTGCATATTATTAGAAAGATGATTTTGAGAAAAGTTTCATACTACTTTTAGATATATAGAAATTTAAATACTTATGAGCATATGTTGATAAAATTATTTTGGAAGGTTTATTAGCACTAAGGCAATATTGATTTAGAAAATCCACATTCCATAACTACATTGTCACCATAGGATTAAGGATCACAACGCAAGACAATTAACTTCTCTTAGCCTAAGAGGATTAGTAGTAGGTGCACATTTAGATAGACAAGTTATATACTATGGCAAGTTATAGGAAATCCCTCCCAATAGGTTTATACATTAGGCATTATGAGCTTACATGATGTATGTCAGTTGTAAGAAGATCCCTACTTAAAGTGTTTGCATTATTTTATAACTTGACTTTATATGATTATTTATGCATCCTCAGATACAATGATTTTTTAGATGTGCATCTTCAGATATGTTTTAGGTCAATGTCAAAAGATATTGTTTATGCCATCAATTATGAAAGTTTATTCTATAGGATTCTTATCTTTTGATTATAGCTGTGTTCCTTTGTCTCAAATGACTAATGCTTATTGATCTTGCTTAGTTACTAAAATTCTATCAAATATACTATTTTAAACTTCTTAGCATTAATCTTACACACTGGTACATTCCTACGTAATGATATCATACTTTTCCTTGAACTACCTCTTTTCATTAATGTAGATTCTGGTGCTTGTGGTTAGAGAAATACAACTTTTATATTTAGCAGTGGTGATTCCTCCTTGCATTCAAGGGGTTGGAGTTAGCTTTGGTTCATTAGAATTTATTTTAGAAATTTGCTTTATTTTAGAGATAGTTGGGAGCCTTGTCCCAATGAACTTAAATTTTTTAGTTTGAAGACTATAATCAAACATTAGTTATTCATAGTCATATGGATTTATAGTTATTTCATTTTTTAACTTATAAAGATAAATTTCCATTGAATTTATGTCTCAACTTCCAATTATGTTTTAAAATGGTTCTATTAGAAGTAGGCTAGTACCAAGGATCCAATTGGGATAACTTATGCTCTTGAGTTCTAATCACACGTAGGGTGTATACTAAGGTAATGAAAAACTTAGTATTAGAGCATTAGGTTCAAAAGTCCTAGAATATTTGAAAATTGACATCCAGTAGAGTCCTTTTTATGGGTTCAAAATATGCAACACTTACAACTGGGAGGCTACATAGTGTTAGGAATTATGTCCCCTCTTCCATGATCTAGTTTGTGCGATAGAGTTTAAATCTATGTATTTTTTCTAACTTGGGTTTTACATATGTTTTAGATTATGGATATGGAGAGAACTGCAAGATTGAGAGCTACATTAGGTGCTATAGATCATAATTTTTGCAAGGTAGAATAGGAGCCAAGCATGTTTCACTAGTCAAAATAATAACCCACAGGTGCCACCTGTGCCAACTAGTTTTCTAAAACACCCTAAATTTTGGCCCATGAAAATTTATTGACCTTTGAACTCATTGCCCTGACTGCGACTCTCCCTATGAGTCATAGGGTGTCTATACGGGTCATAGGACCCAAGTTGTAAGGTGTCCAGTGAGATTTCTCTGAGTCAATGTATTGATTACAACTTAAGGCCACGAGTCGTAAAGACTAATAATGAGTTGTTAGGTCCTAATCATAACCTGATTAGCTTGTTACCCAAAAATTTCTATCTTGAGTACGACTAGACTCAATGAATCATAATGACTATATATGAGTCGTAATATAGAAATCATAAGGTGTCTAGTGTAGACCCATGTGGTTTTTGTGTTGACTACGACTGGACCCTACGAGTCGTGGGGTCTCGAGCCATAATGTATGAGTTGTAGGGTCAATATTCTGTGTTCTTGGTGACACTGACTTGACTATGACTCGTATAGATGAGTTTTAATGAGTCTTGACGAGTCATTAAGAGACCTATAATGACTGGCGACTAATTTTCAGTCTTTTTACCAAGGGCATTTTTGACATTTTCCTTATTCCCTACACATAACCCATAACCTATAAACACTATTAAGACCTCAATATTACCCATAACACAACCGAAACATATCCTTTTCTCTCTCAAATTCTCTCAAATAAAGCAAGCTAGGGTTTCTTCAAGGTTGAGCTTCTAAGGTCAAATCAAGGCTTCTTCTCCATAATTCTTGATATTTCAGGAAAGTGACTCTACCCTCAAACTTGTTTTCCTTAAAGCATGATATTTAAATAATTATTGATGCAAAATTGAATGTGGGCTTTGACATGGTTGGTTCTTAAATTATTTTCCCATGACTTATTATGCATTGTTTCCGCCTTATTAATGGTTTTTAACTTATGGGGTGCATGTGTATGGCTAATAAACTAGGGGATTGTGATTTCCTCAAATTTTGTGAATATTGACAACTGAAGTGGTAACAACCTCATCCCAATATTATGAAATTGATTTTGAATGTGAAAAGTATGTATAATAAAATATCTTTGAAATTATTTGCATGGAATAAGATGCCTATTAAAACATAAATAAGTTTGAGTCCCAATTGATTAAATGGGTTTGAGTCCCAAATGTCAAATTATTTTGAATTCTATTTTGGCCGAGGGGTTAGAGACCCGTAGGCTTGTAGTTCACATGGCATGATAATGAACTTACAAGTGAGGTTGGTATGATGATACCAATGGGATGCCTTAATTCATAATTGGTTTACTTAATTACGAGTGTGTGCTAAAGTTTTTAATTGGTCTTAGAAAAGGGTTGTGTAGCTGGGTCGTGAAAGTGGAAGTCCCAAGGGACCAACACTGGAAAACACATTTACTGGTGTCTAACCTTTAGAATTCATTTTAAGGAAACTTCTATCCCAAACTAGACAAAGGTATCAAATATCATTACCAGAAGATAAATAAGCCTCATTGAGTCCTAAGCTGATAATCTACCTAAGGAGTGAGTAGTCAAGTCAATTATGCCTAATTACGATCTCTTAATCAGCTAGACTAATCCAAATCACCCTAAAGTATCTCCAGATCCTAACTCCCAATACAAAATAAGCATAATATTATATTGATACTATAGTTAAGCCCAATCTAAGATAAAGGTAAGCTTAGACTCCCTGGACACTGAAGAAAGATTAATAAAGTCCACTATATTGATGATTTTCCTTTTCAAGAAGCTTTCATGCTATCAAAATAATAATCTACTCATTAATGCAAGAACACGGTACCCATACTGCATTATTATGCTTTAAATCCAAAATCAAGTCAAAGTTTCATATAGGGCCCACTTGCGGAATTTCTCCTTTCAAAACTGTCAATGCATCCCACTAAGCACAAGGATCATTTACCCTCAAGAGTGGGTAAATTCTGAGCTCAAATGATATAAAATAAACTCACTAAGAACTAGGGATTTATGACCAATTTTGGGGGAATTAAACTAAGAATTAAATAGAAACTTATGAGTATATTGATGAGAAAACAATTATTTCGAGCTCACAAAATACCCCATATCTCCCAGTAATTAGTCTCTCACTTCCAGACGCTCTCGAGGATTTTTGGCTCTTGAGACTTATGAGAAGAGAAAATTGGGAAAGAGAGGAATTTAATATCCTCCCAGGTGACACTTAAGCGACTACTTGACCTCTTAAGTGGTCTTTAATAAAGTGTCTTAGTACCGCTAAAGTGGTGACCCAGCTGGCCTGGCCTTCCACTAAAGCAGACAAGCTATTATTTAAGTGGCCTCCACTTTAGTGGGCAAGATTCATCTTCAGTGACTCGGTTGGGAATGCCTTGGTTATTAAAGTGACCATCTGGTTGCTTAAGCGGCTTCCAATAAGCGATCTAACCTCTACTTTAGCGGATGCACTAGATGAGTTACACCAGCTAAAAGTTGGCAAAATTCCTAGTTTTCACCAATCTTTGGGATTTATTCGAAATCCTGTTAATGCAAATAAACTATTCTTCCCTATCAAATTCAATATTTTAGACACAATGGCACAATCAAAATTTCCTTTTAGGACCAGTTCAATTAAATGTAGGCCCCACACCCAATGGCTATTTTTATTAAATTCTAGCAGTAGTCCAAAGTAAGTTTGAGAGACTTGGGACCCAAACCAAAGATCCCCCTAGCCTAACTCAATGTTCTAAAGCTGATGGGACTATAAAAATTAGAATACAAGGTTGTTAACCTAAATTTATGCTCGATAGACAATCCTTACTAACAAAGTCTTTAAAATAGAGAATTGGCTCTAAAAACCAAATAAACCACCCCCTAGCTGAACTATCAGCTCCAGCAAGTCACAAATGGCTTGAGAAAGATATAAGAAAACTCTAAAACTTAAAAAAATATGGACAATTAGAAAATAACCTATAGGGTCATTGCAGTATGCCAGTCCAAAGACAACTTTCCATACTTGATATAGTCATTACAAATTTCTTTTCATATTATTTAGACTAACTAATCTGCTGCAACTATTATAGGTCTTACTAATAGAGTGATCAATCATTACTTTGACATATTTACTATTATTTTTATAGATGATATTTTGGTTTACTCTTAAGTAAGAGAGAGTATGCTGGCTATCTTAGAATTGTTCTACAGACCCTCAGGTATAGATATGTGCATGCAAAGATCTCTAAATGTGAGTTCTAGTTGAAGTTTATAGATTTTCTTGGGAATATTGTTGAGGTGATACAGGGTGACTCCCAAAAAATTGAGGTAGTTAGGAATTATCCTAGTCCCACTACTTTGATTGTTATTAGGAGTTTTGTTAAGGATTTATTGGTTTTTACAAGAGATATATAAAGATATTTTCATCTATTATATCTGTGCTAACTAGATTGACTCAGATAAAGGTAAGATTTCAATGGTTTGAGTCTTGTGGGAAGATTTTTAAAAAGTTGAATGCTCGATTGAATTTTGCTCTAGTGTTGACTTTACTAGAGGGGATAAATGATTTTGTCATTTATTGTGATACTTCTAGATTTGGTATTTGTTGTAAGGTGATTAATATTGGTAAGGTCATACTTATGCTTCTACACAACTTAAGACTCATGCGAAGAATAACCCAAATCATGACCTTGAGCTAGTAATTGTGATCTCTACTTTGAAGATTTAGTGTCATTGCATCTATTGTGTGCAATAGATGTTTTCATGGATTAGAAGGGCTAATAGTATATATTTAGAGAGAAAGAGTTTAACTTTGACTTATAAGGTGGGTTGAACTTCTCAAGTTATATATGAATGTGTTATTCCATCCTTGTATGACAAATATAGTTGCTAATGTGCTCAGTGGGTTATCTATGTGGAGTATTATATATATAAGGGAGATAAGAAAGATTTAGAAAAGGTTGTTCATAAAATTGCATGCCTAGGAGTTCATTTTGTAAATTGATAGAATGTTTGAATAATAGTTCAGAATAGGTTTAAGTTCGTATAAGTTGATGAAATTAAGTTGAAGCAAGATAGTGACCCTATATTACTCCAGTTAAAGGGTGCAGTCTATAAGCAAAATGTGTTGGTTTTCTCTCAATGGGGAGATGGTTTCAATATACACCAAGGAATATTATATTGTACAAGTGTTGATGACTTGAGAAAGTAGGTTATAAGGTGTACATTTGTACATATTCCATTCATCAGAGTTAAAAAGAGATTTATCATGAATTGAGAGAAGTATATTTATGAATTGTTATGAAAAAGGGTATTAAATATTTTATAGTTAAGTGTCCTAACTGTGAGTAAGTTAATCGGAGCATCAAAGACCTTGTAGATTGCCTTTAGACATAACTATTCCCACTAGGAAATAGGAGATACTCAATATAGATGTAATGACCCTCTAGGTCATTTCCTCGATTTTCAGATATTTCTGGTATTTCGAGAATTTCTACAATAGCTATTAGTTATTTTTAACTTTCCAAAACTATTGGTTTGGTTATCAAGCCATTCATTTGGGTTTTTGATTCATTTACCTACTTTGGAGCTTTTGCATTTAAGGAATTAGTCTCAGACCAAAACTCCTAGTAAATGACCTCGAATGAAGATAGCGACAGTGCCATAAGCTCTTTAAGTCTAGGGGGACTGTTAGCTCAGATCCTAAGGCTTTTGGAATCATTTTGGGATATTGGGTGGATTACATTAAAATAGAACTATAGGTGTGGTCCCCACATTTAGTCAAAATAATAGTGGATTGAAATTTCAATGGTTTTATTGAGTATTAAATGCCAATTTTTGTATGGTAGCACAATTTATTTGCTTGAATGGGATTCTAAATAAATATCGAGCACCTAGTCAGAGTCCATATGGACTTAGTATGAAACCTCTTAAGTGGACCTTTGGTCTCTTAAGCAGTCGTCGCTTTAGTTACATATGTTTGCTTTAGCGGCCTTGACTATTTGGTCAAGGACTATTTAAGCAATTATTTTCCTCTTTAGCTGATAGGATACTGCTTTAGCGACCTCTGCCTCACCTTTCCTAGCAGCTTAAGTGGTCAAAGAGCTGATTTAGCGATACTTACTTAAGCAACCTTGTAACCTCTTTAGCGATACTTAAGGGTTGTTAAATCCCCCTTATCCACCCAATTTTCACCTTATTTTCTAATCCTTTTCCACTATTTTAAAGCATGGGACATGAAAAAGTGTATGAAATCATCCATTGAAGCTAAGGTAAGTTAGCCTAACACTCCTTGGTCATTTTCCATGTTTTTCCCTATCAAATTCCACTCTATTTTATTATAAATTCCTAGAAATTAGGTATTTAAAGCCTTGGAATTTAGGGGTATATTTGGTCCCCTATTTATGCTCCGTTTGTGTTCCACTTTTGAACATATATTCTTCATCCCTCAAGAGACCTCATGACAGATTTAATTATGGATTCCATTTGTAGTCCCCGCAGGCCTGTTCTTGACCCCAATTCCAAACTGAACTTTTTTGTATCAATATGGGTCTTATTTTATACTTATTGATTTGTAGATTATTATTTTCATAGAGTGATAGAATTTCAAAATCATAGCGCAAAGACGAGTAGTTTATGGATGATTTCAGCATTGTACTTCGGCATTAAGGTAGGCTTCAGTCTACTTTTCTTAATAAGATGATGTGTAATGTATATTGCATTCTAGGTGGGGCTATTATAGGATATAATTATTAATAAAATATCATGACTTAGCATAATTTAAGAGATTAGGGGTAGACACACTTAAGATGAAATGCTCGTTATATAGAACCCTATCACCTTAGAATATAAGCATGTTTGACCATAGTTGATGCTAAGTAGCCTTTATTTTAAGGTTTACTATTTGAATTAATGTCTTGGATCATAGTTTCCTAGTTTATTTCTATTATGCTAGTTACATAATATTACGCCCAGGTTGTAGTTATGATACCAGTTGGACTCTAGGTGAGTATTCTATTCTTATAAAGGATATGGACTTAGTTTATGGACGTTTAGATTCTTATGGTTATGTTGTTTGGATATTGGTGATGGCATGCTTGGATTACAATACATTTATGCTCATTTTGTGGTACGATTCCAACCTAAATCATAATTTTAGTGCTATTTTCTACAAAAGGGATTTATTCTCACTTTTTATTTTTGAAATGGATTCTTTTATAATAGGGATCATACCACCTTAATTGATGATTTATGAGGTTATAGAAATTAAATTGAGATTGATTTGATCCATGGTTTAGCCAACTTTTTACTGCTATTATTTACCTTGGTTGATAGAAATTTCGACTATTTCTACCCTATGATGCTGATTTATTCTCGGAGATGATCTCAGATAATGAATTTATAGACTTATTCTCTTTTAGCCATAATTAGAGTCCATGGACTTTTAATATAAATATCTCTCTAGTACTGGATGAAGTATATTGATGATGTTGATTGGAAATCCTAGATTGGGATTAGGTTAGTGCATACAGATATTCCTAAATTTCTTAAGGACCCCTTTATTCTAGAGTCGTTGGGCCAGAGAGGTCGCCATAGGTCCTGCCTATGTGATCTATTGAACTGGAGAAGGTTTATACATTTGGTATGTTATGGTACTTGGATCGATTATGGTACTATGCATTTACTTTGCATTCATTCATTAATATGCATTTCCTATCACTAGTATACTTTTTGGTGTTTATATCTATTAGCTTTACGAGGGGTTTCATTGGTATAGGCTATGATTGCTGTTTCCCGAGTGTAGATTGAACCTTTCGAGTTTATGGTAACCTAATTAGGGATATTTTGTTTGAACAAGCCAATTACTTTATTATATTTGTTATGGTTAGTTCATTGTAGGTTGATATGAACTGGTACTGAGGTTGGAGGTATGATTATGATCCATTTTATAGGGTAAATTACATTATGGATATTTATCTCATGGTTACAACATATGATTACGGACCCTGATTATGTTAACATTTACTTCCTACTTGGTTAGGATTCCATGGAGAGGTTAGGTTGAGTACCTTAGGTTGTACGTTTGAGTTAGTCTTATATGACTATTATACATATGGTATTATCATATATACTTCTCTTCCTTGATTATTCATATCGTATAGTATTCCTTAGCTTTGTACACTAAAATATATAAAATTTTCACTCTTCATTGATATATTGACTAGAGATATTGAAATATCCTAGGTTTTTACTCTTATAAAATTTCTTGGAATTCTATTTTATAAAACTAGTACGACTCATGGGTTTGAGCAGTATGTTGGTGTATGAGTGGTATGGTCCAGTCATATGCTGACTAGTATTAGTTGGTGGGATGGTTTTGGTCACTGGAATGGGTACGACTTAGGGGTATAAGAGCTGTATCAGGGACTCGTATGGTGGTCAATGTTTGATCTACCTAGTATTTCATTCTTCTAGGGATACAGGTTATAGATGCGGATCATATCCGTGGTTACGACTTGGTTGAATGACTCGTATACTAGATAGTGTTTGATCCATGGTTGAGGCTTGGGTATGAGTGGTGAATACCAATCATATAAGAGGGTATGACTCATATGGGTTAGTCATATCCCTAACATGGACTTTTAAGGTACTTAAGTAGGGGTATTCTAGATATTTCACTACTTACCCAAACTTGGACCCATGAGTTATAATATACTTAGGAGGTAATTTACCCTATTATTCTATTCATTAACACTTAGAAACTATTCCAAAACATCTCATAATTCTCTCAAGAGCTCTTGAGGCAAAAAAGCTAGGGTTTCATCTTGAGGATTTCTTTGGGGCTTGCTTTGGTGATTTCTTTCCATCAATCTTAAGTATAAGGCATGATTCTCTTCACTCATTGTACTTTCAACTAAAAGCATGGTTTATATGATTGATTTCATAGTTTTACTATTTCATGATTATGGTTTCCAACTATTATTTGGGGGTTTTGAAGTTAAATGATTGGTTATGGTTTTGTATAGTTTTAGTTATGCTTTTATATGTATTAATAGTGCTTTGGGACAATTGGATTGCATGGTAATGCTTTAATGGTCTTTGGAACTGGTTTTGGTTATATTTTGTCCCCAAGTCATTTGATAAAATGCTTATAAATATATGTTCATTACATTGACTTCTTTTAGTGGAACTCTTGTATGTTTTAAACTTAGTAAAGGAACTATACATGGTTTAAATAGTTTGAAAAGGGTAAAGGCTAAATAGTTATGCTTTTGGAGAACACGAAAGTCTCCCAAATGGTTTAATATGGTATATGGAAAGGGCACTTGAAAGTCCCCTTAACCTAAATAGTTTGGCTGTGGATATTACTTCAAAGTAATGGGATGGTATGACGATACCGCTAACATTGGCCTTGGTTAATAAATGATAAATGGATTTGGTTGGTTATTTGGAAACAATTTTAATTGGGCATTACTGGCGGGGTGTGTACCAAAGCTGTGAAAGGTGGTGGTCTTGGGTGGACCAAAACTGGAAACTCATATTTGCCGATATAAGGATTGGTATCATTGGATCATATGCATGATGTCACACTATTGGGAGATGTACTAGTCATCCCATGGGATACTTCCTTGGTCGTGCGGCTACATATATTGAGGTGCTTTCAGCAGAGAGAGCTAACCCATATAGCCCGTGGGTGGTTTAGGACGGCCAAGCTACACAACCTAGGTAAAGGTTTTCAATGCATGTTAAACCCGGTTTGCTTTCCCGACACATATATGTATGTATGGTTGTATGCATTATTGATGGTTTTACTTGTTTTTATAACTGGCGTTATTTTATCCTTATCCTGAGATTTATGCTAGCAGTCACTCGCTAACCCCATCTACTGGCGGATGTGTACCCTTGCTATGCAAGAACCATCTATTATACTCCTCCTGTTTAGCATGAGGACTTGGTATCAGCATTTGGACTGAAGTGGTGAGCTTCCATGCTTTTGTAAGGCATCATTCAATGTTAGGGATTTCTTTAGATATTTTTATTTTATTTTGGATATTGGTTTTGGCCATGGTTGGGGGCATGTCCCAACCGAATTTCTTTACTCATTTTGATAGAGACTTTGTGGTACTTCTAGGGCGTATGGGTGGGATCGATATTAGGGTTTGCCTTGGCATCGGTGTTGGTATTATGGCTTAAAACCTTGGACAATATTGTTGGTTGTTCCATCCTATTATATTTTAGGATTAATTGTATTATGTTTTTGTATTCTCTTTGGTTATCAGCTAGTTTATGGCCTATGGTTTGGACGATAGGTGTAGTATGGTTGGATTCGGTTGGGTCAGTCATGGTAGTGAACTTATCGTAAAGTCCTAATGAGAACATTTATGCTATCTTGTTATATGTTAAAAATTCAGTCCATCTAAGGCTGGGTATAGGTGGTTGCGTTGGGTGACAAGGGGTAGTCCCCGATCCTATTTGGACTTGGGATGCCTATTACGATAAGGACCGAGGTCGGGTCATGTCAAGTTGGTATCTGAGCCTAGGTTCATGGTCACTTGGAAGTCCATAAAGCCAAGTCAAGTAGAGTCTCTTATAGGGGCGTGAAGTGCACCATACTATAAGAGAGAGGCTGGAAGACATTTAGGAATGTTTTACTTTCTTGGCGTTCTATCTTTAAGTTTGAGTTCTTAATCTTGGAATCCTCTCTAATCCTTATTTGTTCGTCTTTCAAATCATGCCTCCTAGATCTGGAACACAAGGACATTTTTCTATCCCATCTAGGGATAATGCTGAAGGGGTACGTCCTACGTCTGGAGTACATCTTTGATATCATGGTCCTATTCCTGATGGTGATAGAGTTCCTTCTATTCCTTATAGTTCTTCTTAGGTCCCTTAAGGCAACATGACGAACGTAGAATTTTGTCAGTCTATTCATGTTATTGCCCAACTGGTTGCTGCATAGGCTGAGGGAGGTGGGACTGGTGGTTTGTCTGCTGAGGCCATAAGGGTTGGTCAATTTATGAGGATGGGTCCTCCAACTTTTACTGGATTAAAGGTGAAGGAGGATCCATAGGGCTTCTTAGATGAGATGGAAAAGATTTTTTGGGTGATGCAAGCTGCTAATGTATAGGGGGTTACCTTTGCATCTTACCAGGTTAAAGATGTTATATCTGTGGTACGAAGAGTGGGATAGGGATAGAGGTGATATAGAAGAGGAAGGGTTGTAGGAGGCTTTTTTCTAATCCCTTTTTGGATTGGTTCTTTCCTCAAGAGTTAAGGAAATCTAAAATAGAAGAGTTTGTAAACCTCAGGTGGGGGAGGATGTTATTAAAGGAATATGCTTTGAAGTTCCATCAACTATTAAGATATGCTCCTAATTTGGTGGCTGATATGAGGTCAAGAATGAGGAAGTTCACTTTTAGGTTGAATATAGATCTAATTCTGGAGACCAAGACCATTTTGCTCTTTAAGGATATAGACATTTATCGATTGACTTTTCATATATAGCAGATTTAGGATGAGAAGAGGAGGTAGGCGGATTTTGAGGATAGGTATGGCAAGAGGAGCAAGTTTTTTTATTAGGGAGGTGCTCAGTCTCAGGGTTGTAAGGATAGTGGAAAGTGGCAAAAAAAAGTGGGGGAGTTCTGGATCCTTTTCTGCCAATGCTTATTTTCAGTCGAGAGACATGTATCATTAAGGTGATGACAATTCTCAGACATAGTTTGCCCAATCTTAGGAGAGAGGAGGCCTTTCAGTTTATTCATATCCTTCTTGTCAATTTTGTGGTCATCCTCATAGGGGTTAATGCAAGGAAAAAAGGGACAAATGCTTTAGGTGCAGACAGGTAGGCCACCAACTCAGGGATTGTCTGGTTAACAAAGTTTCTACAAGGGCGAATAAGATTTCTATGGCTTCATCTTAAGCCCCCACACCTGGTGGCGAGGTATCTGGTTTTATTACTGCTCTTAGTTTTAGTATTGGTCGAAACATGTTGTATGCTTTGTCGCTCGATACAAATTCTAGGCATCACCTGATGTCTTTATTGGTACGTTATAACTTTTCTCTCATGATGTATATTATTTGCTTGATCTGGGGTCCACTATTTTTTATGTGACTCCATATATAGCTATGTCTTTTGGTTTCAATTCGGAAGTCATTTTGGATCTTTTTTCTATTTCTACCCTGGTAGGTGACTCGGTTATTGCTAAGAGAGTTATTTATTGGTAGCAAGCAGACCTTAGTAGATCTGTTTGAGTTTGATATATGGTAGATTTGATGTAATTCTGGGTATGGATTGGTTGTAGTCTTATTTTGCATATTTGGATTGTTGGACCCGTACGATTATCTTTAAGTTCCCTGGTGAACTGATTATAGAATGGGAAGCCATTTTCTTAACTCCTCGGGGGAGGTTTATTTATTATCTTAGAGCTCAGAGATTAATCTCCGAAGGTTGTCTTTATTACTTAGTTTGTGTTAAAGATTCTAACTTGGAAGGTCCTTATTTATTTTTGGCCCTTGTGGTTAATGAGTTTCCAGAGGTCTTTCCGGATGATCTTTCTAGTGTTCCTCTGGATAGGGAAATAGAGTTTGGCATTTATTTGCTTCCGTACACTCGTCCAATATCTATTCCTTGGTATAGAATGGCTCTTGTTGAGTTAAGAGAACTCAAGGAAAAACTTAAGGATCTTATGGATAAAGGGTTTATTCATCCTAGTGTTTCTCCATAGGGTGCACCGGTGTTTTTTATGTGTAAGAAAGATGGTTCCCTTCGGATGTGCATTGACTATAGGCAGTTAAAAAGGTGACGCTCAAGAACAAGTATCCTTTTTCGCAGATAAATGACTTGTTTGACCAGTTCCAAGGTGCCAAGTTCTTCTCTAAGATATATCTTTGGGGTGGGTACCATTAGATTAAGATTAGGGAGGTGGATATCCCTAAAATGACTTTTTGTACTTAGAACGAGAATTTTGAGTTCTTGGTGATGTCCTTTGGGCCGACTAATTCTTCTGCAATATTTATGAACTTGATGAACAGAGTATTATTTCGATCTCTTTGTCATTGTGTTTATTGATGACATTCTAGTTTATTTAAAGAGCGAGGTGGATTATGCTAATCACCTTCGTGTGGTTTTACAGATCTTAAATGAATAACAATTGTATGCCAAGTTCTCTAAGTGTGAGTTTTGGTTGAATGCTATGACTTTCTTAGGCCATATTATTTCTAATAAAGGGATCATGGTGTATCTGCAAAAGTTTATTATGGTGAAGAGGTAGCCTAGGCCCACTCCATCTGATGTGCGGAGCTTCTTAGGTTTAGCCAGGTATTATAGGAGGTTTTTGGAAAGCTTTTCTTTGATAGATGCTCCTTTGACTAAGTTGACTTAGAATAAGGCTAAGTTTTCTTGGTCGGATGCTTGTGAATAGAGTTTTGAGAAGTTGAAGGATAAGTTGACTTTGGCTCTAATCCTGACTTTTCCAAAAGGCAATGATGGGTTTGTGGTTTATTGTGATACATCTTGGGTAGAGCTTGGTTGTGTTTTGATGCAGCATAGGAAGGTGATTACCTATGCTTCTAGGAAGTTGAAGGTACATGAGAGGAATTATCCTACTCATAATTTTGTATTGTTGGCGGTTATGTTTTCTTTGAAAATAGGGCGACATTATCTGTATGGTGTTCACATAGATTATTTTTTGATCATAAGAGTTTTCAGTATGTGTTCATTCAGAAAAAGCTTAATCTCAGGCAGAGGAGATGGCTTGAGCTTTTCAAGGATTATGATATGACTCTTCAATACCACCCAAGTAAGGCTAACATGGTTGTTGATGCTTTTAGTAGGTTATCCATGGGTAGTCTGTCTTATGTGGAGTAAGGGAAGCGAGAATTAGCAAAAGATATTCACCATTTGGCTAATCTTGAAGTTCATTTCTTGAACTCTAAGGATGGTAGTGTGATGGTGCAAGAAGTGGTCCGATCTTCTCTTGGTATAGAGATTAAGGAGAAATAAGTGTTGGATCTTGTCTTGAAAAAAATCAAGAGTGATGTTGGCGGTCAAAAGGTAATGGTGTTTGAGATTAGTGGTAATGATAATTTATTGTACTAAGGAAGGTTATGTGTTTCTGATGTCAACGGTTTGCAGTAAAGGGTTTTGGATGAGACGCATCAATCACGCTATGTTGTCCACCCCGGCTCGACAAAGATGTATCATAATCTCAAGGAGGTCTATTGGTGGAATGATATGAATAGGGATGTGGTTGATTTTGTGGCCAAGTGCATCCTGTGTCAATAGGTTAAGGTTAAGCACATAAGCTCTGGTGGGTTATATCAAGAGATAGAGTTTCCTGAATGGAAGTTGGAGATGATCAATATAGATTTCATTGCCAGTCTTCCTCAGTCTTAGAACTAAATTGATTTAATTTGTGTCATCATGGATAGGATGACTAAGTCTGCATATTTCTTACCAGTGTGGACTACCTTTTCGATGGAGGATTATGCAAAGCTCTATATTTAGGAGATTGTAAAGCTGCATAGGGTACCTGTCTTTATTATTTTTGATCATGGTATGCATTTTATGTCTCATTTCTTGTGGTATTTCCAGAAAGGGTTCGGTACTAAGGTTGGTGTGAGTACTGCTTTTCATTCCCAGTTGGATGGTCAAGCGGAGAGAACTATTTAGACATTGGAGGATATGCTTTGAGCCTATGTGATTGATTATGGTAGGCGGGTTTTCATCTTATTTCTGATGGTCTTTTCTAAAGGGATTGGATACTAAGGTGAGTCTGAATGTTGCTTTTCATCCTCAGATGGATGGGCTAGCAGAAAGAACTATTTAGACATTGGAGGATATGTTTTGGGTATGTATGGTTGATTATGGTGGTAGTTGGGTTGAGCATCTACCTTTGGTGGAGTTTTCTTACAACTATAGCTATCATTCGAGTGTTGTTATGGATCCTTTTGAGGCATTGTATGGTATGAGGTGTAGATCTCTTATTAGTTGGTTTGAGCTTGGTGAGGCAGATATGTTTAGCCAGAATTTGGTTTATAAAGCAATGGAGAAGGTGAAGGTGATTTGGAATAGGCTTAAAGATGCTCAAAGTCGCCAAAAGTACTATGCAAATGTTAGCCGTAGAGACTTAGAGTTTAAGGTCAGGGTATAGGGTATTCCTTAAAGTATTTCCCATGAAGGGAGTGGTGCAGTTTGGCAAGAAGAGGAAACTCAGTCCTCAATTTGTTGGTCATTTTGAGATTTTGCGAATGGTTGTTAATCTTGCTTATGAGTTGGATTTTCCATCTATATTGAGTTTGGTTATTCCGGTCATTCATGTTTCAAGACATTTCTAATGTTGATATTCTCTATTCTATTCATCTGTTAACCTATATAGTAGTCTCTCTATAACACTGGTCTAGTTTTATTGGTGGGAGAAGGAACCAGACAAGGATGGGGGAGAGAAAGAGAAAGAAGTTCAGGTATTCTGAGCAGGGTGGGAGTCATCACAATAGTAGTAGACATGGGAGAGAGTGGACCAAGGAAGAGAGTTGGGGAAATTCTGGATCATACCCATCGGCTAGAGCCCCTTACCTTAAGTCATCTGGTGATCGTCACTTTCAAGATAGTGGTGGTCCTAGGGAACAGGATGTCCAATATCAGTCTAGTAGATCCCAGTTAATCCCACCTTATCCATCTTGCTGTTTTTGTGATTAGTTGTATCATGGGTTTTGTTGTGAGGGGAAGAATCAATGCTTCAACTATGGGCAACCCGATCATATGTAACGACATTGTCCTTCCTCTAGTGTTTCCACTATAGCTAATAAGATTCTGGTTGCTAGTTCTTTGGTTTTTGTACCAAAGGGTGCTACTACTGGTATCGACACTGGCCAAAATTATCTTTATTTTCTTACCACTTGTGAGGAATCTGAGGTATCTTCTGATGCTGTTACTGGTACATTACAACTCTTCTCTCGTGATGTTTACTGTTTGCATGATCCGAGGTCTACTCTTTCTTATGTGACTCTATTGTGGATAGGAGAGTCTATAGGGGTTGTGTGGTATCTATCTGTTGTAGGGAGTCCTTAGTAGATCTGGTAGAGTTGGACATGTTTGATTTTGATGTCATCTTGTTCATGGATTAGGTACACTCATGCTATGTCTTTTTAGATTGCTAGACCCGTAAGGTCATTTTCAAACTTCCTAATAAGCCGGTTATTGAGTGGGAAAGGTGTTCCCTTGTTCCTAAGAAAAGGTTCATATCCTATCTTAGGTCTCAAAAATCGATTCCCAAGGGGTGTATTTATCATGAGGTGTAGGTTAAAATGTTCTAATTCAGAGGGTCCTTCATAACAATCCATCCTGGTTTTTAGTGAATTTCTTGAGGTTTTCCCTGATGATCTTCCTAGTGTCCCTCCCAATAGGGAAATTAATTTTGGGATCAATCTTCTTTTGGGCACTTGGCTTATCTCTATCCCTCCATATAGAATGGCTCCAGCTGAGATGGAAGAGCTTAAAGAGTAGGTGAAAGATCTTCTTGACAAAGGTTTTATTCTCCCTAGTGTTTTTCTATGGGATGCTTCTATTCCCTTAGTGTGTAGGAAAAATGTTTTCCTCCGGATATGTATAAATTATCGGCGGTTGAATAAGGAATTTCGGGTGACCTCTTTATGGGGTGGACTAGTAAATTACATGGGGTACTTCGTTAGTGGTGTATGATTATTGTTAGAAACCAAGTTTGAACTTTAGATGTTGATTGTAGCTCGAGGATAACGATGTGAGATTTATATGGGTAAATTGGTAGGCTTGATGGGATGTGCAGAAGAGATAGGGTTGATAACTTAGGAAATATTGGAATGGGAAATTATGATATGTAGGCCGTAGGTCTAGGGTTTAACCGATGAATTGAGGGCTAAGCCATTAGATGGATTAGTTCATAGAGTTTATAAGAATATGTTGAACCCCAAGTAACATCTGGGTAGATGAGGTTTTAAGTATATGAGTGCCAAGTATCCCTAGTACATGTCTATAGAGATACTCCATAGAGCGGAGTGTTGTGCTTATAGGTTTAGTAATATAGAGAACGAAGGCTAATCTTACATTTTCTCCCAGTGTTGGGCTTCAAGGGAGAGTCGAGGTGAATCTACTCTTATTCTAGAGATTCCCTCCTGTTTTGAGTAGGAGGTCTTTCTACCAATGTTTTGCATATTTAAATTGTACCTATGACTAAGGTCTAAGTTCTCAAACCAGCTTATGTCCATAAATTCATGTCTCACTTCATGCTTGGTTCTAAGGAACTATATGTTCTAATTACTACCAATTCATTTATGTCATGTCCCAGCCCAAAGTGACCCTGTATATGAAAAGTCACAACCATTCTCAATCCTTAAAATAAGAGTGAATAGTTTCAAGTAACAAATCTTATCCCACTTCTTAAATTTACAAAACTCAGCTTTATTCTATATGACCCATGATGTATGCACTCGCGATCCTTGCCGTGCCCAGTCTGAAGGACTCATGCAATGTTATGCTTTTTCCAAAGCGACCTTCTATTTGTGATCTAGATGGTTACTATGAAATATTTCGTGCTTATGGTACCGTATCTCTTTTCATGGGTCTTGCCTTGTGTAGTACGACTAATAGGGGTCATAATTGAGAAGTAACCCTCCTATATTTTATGCTTATACTTTAATTCTGCTGTGACACTCTATTTTGATAGTATGGTACTGGCCATGGAAGTGTAGTAATGCTATACAAATAGGGGATGAATGTTCTTTGATGTAAAGATTTTAGGGGTGACTACTCGGGCTAAGGCCATTTATGAAAATGGTAAGTTAGATGAGATTTTGTTATGTGAAGTAGTTAAGAAAGGGAGATGTGGAAGAACCTTTGTGATAGTAATTAAGTTGGGAGATCCATGAAGAGGTGTAGAAAAGCGTAATGGTATGATTGATAGGTATACAAACCGTGGTATTATGTGGTTAGTAATCCTTGATTTAAGATTTGAGGTTGCTTGAATGTAGTAATGAACTGGAGTTATATTATTAGAGGGGTGTAAAGCATAGGTCCCGTGGCTTACACTAGCACCTTTAACTCCGAGTTAGACTCTAACATGGGAGGAATATACAGTTATACTCAGGCCTTGTAGTTATGTGTTTCGCAGATGAATCAGGAGATTGAAATAGTGGAATGCTATGTTCATCATTGAAAGCATAGGTTGAGAGTGTGGTTATATTAAAGGGTTATTAGATGTATTGTTGGGAGGATGGAGCTATGTGGGAATATATAAAGGACATGAAGTCCAAATATCCATCTTATTGCCCTTTCGGATAATCATGCTTAAGGTATGCGTTAATATTAACATCTTTGTTTTTTAACTTTGGTAAAAGGATGTATGGTTGTTCTTATATATCAAATCATACAAATCGAATTACTACATTTGAAAATTTCTTGACCTTGGCTGCAACTCTCCCTACGAGTCATAGAGTTTCTGTATGGGTTATTAGACCTAAGTCATAAGGTGTCCAGTGAGAACTTCCTGAGTCACTATCTTGATTACGATTTGTGGCCATGAGTCATAAAGACTCATGATGAGTCATTAGGTCCCAATCATATCCTGACCAGCTTGTTACCCAAAACTTTCTTTCTTGAGTATGACTAGCCTCAACGAGTCATAATGAATCTATAGGACTCGTAATGTGTGTGCTTAGTGATACTGTCTTGACTACGACTCATGGAGATGAGTCGCAAAGAGTTTAAACTAGTCTTTATGAGACCTGTAATGACTGAAGAACAATTTTCAATTTTTTTACTAAGGGTATTTTGGACATTTCCCTCTTGATCTAAAAATAAACCATGACTTATAAATACTATTGAGACCTTATTTTCACCCATAACACAATCAAAACATATCTTATTCTCTCTCAAATTCTCTCAAGTGAAGCAAGCTAGAGTTTCTTCAAAGTTGAGCTCTAGGGGTCAATTCAAGGTTTCCTCTCCATAATTCTTGATATTTCAAGCATGTAACTCTACCCTCAAACTTATTTTCCTTAAATCTTGATATTTAAATAATTATTAATGTTAAATAGAATATGGGTTTTAACATGGGTTGAGGGTTTTGACATGTTTGGTTCTTAAATTGTTTTCCCATGAATTATTAAGCATTGCTTCTTCCTTATTAATGGTTTTGAACTTACGGGATGAATGAGTATGGCTAATAAACCAGGGGATTGTGATTTCTCCCAATATTGTGAATATTGACAACTGAATTAGTAACAAAATCAACCCAATATTGTGAAATTAGTTTTGAATGTTAAAAGTATGTACATTAAAATATCTTTGAAATTATTTGCTTGGCATAAGAGGCCTATTGAAACATAAATGGGTTTGAGTCCCATTTGAGTAAATAGGTTTGAGTCCCAAATGACTAATTATTTTGAAGACTTTTTTAGCCGAGGGGTTAGAGCCCCAGTAGGGTAATTAGTTGACATTGCATGGTAATGAACTTGCAAGTGAGGTTGGTATGAGGATACCAACGAGATGCCTTAATGAATAATTGGTTCACTTAATTGGGAGTGTCTGCTAAATATTTTTATTGGGATTAAAAGCGGGTTGTCTAGATGGGCCATGAAAGTGGCGGTCCTAAGGGACCAACACTAGAAATTGTATTTGACGGTGTGGGGCTCTAAACAGCCTGGGATTTGAGTCCCTTTGCTAATGACTATGGAGGTTCAAGTCCCCGTTATTATATGATTGGGAATTAGAAGTCCCCCATATCACATTATATGATCGGGTACTTAAGTCACCTTCATTTATGATTGAAAGGTTCAAGTCCCCCTTGCATATATATATGATTATTCTCCGGTTTGTGCAACTACACACACTAAGGTCCGACCAAGGGGTGAGAAATGGGGCACATATAGCCCATGGATACTATTATGACAGTTAAGCTACACAATCTAGGTTAATGTTTTAAAGTTCATGCTAAGCCTTGTTTCCCTACCTCGGCATATGATATATATATATATATATGTATATATATGTGTGTATTTTCATATAGCCATATACACTGGATTTAGACTGCTTTTGAATTATTCATCCTAGAATTATGTTTTCCCCTTATCCCTGAGTTACATGCCAGTGCTCAAACCATTAATCGTCTATGTATGTTGTATCCCAACATGATGCAGGAATTGGGCATACTTTTGCTTTTCCTACACAGTGATTTGTTGATAATGGGATAGTTTATGAGTCAGACTGAAGTGGTGAGCATCCATATTTTGGAAGGCTTCATTTCATGTTATAGCTTTTTTACGTCATAGACTTTGCTTCTGAGTTGTTTTGGCTATCATCGGGGGCAACTCCCAACATTATTGATTTCAGTTTTGATTAGAAGGCTTTGTGGATTACTGTGGACTCATGTATGGTATTGGTTATCAGCATTGGCTTTGCTTATGGAATATCATATATGTCTTTATGTTGATCTCTTCTATCTTGTTATATATTTGGAATTCAGTCTTTGTTAGTGTGTATGCTCTATTTGACTTGGTTAATGGGGTGGCCATGCTCTATTTGACTAGGTAAATGGGGTGGCCTCCATTCCACAACAGACTTGAGATACCTATCACAGCCAGCCCCTAGTTTGGGTCTTGACATTTACCAAGGGGTTCTAATACACATACTGATCAACCATCTCATGCTAATGTCATTAATTACAAATTTTAGAATGTTATAAAAATGGTCACATAGATTTTGTCCTCTCAGGTCATCCATTAGGGTGAGGCATCAACAAACTCTAGTTCTTAAGATGCTTTTAATATCTTAGAATTTAATTGAAGGAACCTCTAGAGTTTACAACATTCAAGCTAGGTGAGGACCCTCCTAATTTTATCAATGAGATTTAAATCTTTGGTCTTTCATGTTATTGATACTGAAGGGGTTGAGTTTTCTTCCTACCAGCTAAAGGATATTTCTCACTTGTGGTATATTTAGTGGAAAAAGGCATATGGCAAGGATTCATCTCTTGCAGAGTAGGATGAGTTTGTTGAAATTTTCTTTGACCATTTCTTTCTAAGAGAATATAGGGGCCTGAGGTCGAAGAGTTCATGAATTTGAGATTGAGGCCTATGAGTGTAAAGAAATATTAGTTGAAATTTCCCGATTGTTTTATATGCCCTGAAGATGGTAGTAGAATCAAGAGAAAAAATGAATAAGTTTGTATCTGGAAAACCTGATATTATGAAGAAAGAATTCAAAGGAGCCATATTGGTTAGGGGCATGGACATATCTAGTCTTATGAATTTTTCGCGATAGATTAAGGAGGAAAATTTGAAAGAACGAGAGAGTAAGTGGGACAAGACAACAAATTATAAGTCCAGTTAGTAGAAGACTAGAAATGGGAATCAGTCATTCTTCTAGAAATGGTCATTCGGACTAGCTCCATTATCAACAAACATGCCAACACCTAGACCTAGGATTTATCAGATGTGAATAGTATCAAGGTTTTGGTCCTAGGGTAGTGTTTCAAGAGAGTACATATCTCACCTACTTACAACATGTATGACAAGAATTATCCTGGTGAATTTCTTTATTGTAAATAGGGTTTCTATAATTGTGGTCAAATAGGTCAAATATTGAAGGAATGTACCTCTTCTAGGTACGGTGATAGGGGTAACAGAACTCAGTCCACTATATCATCACCTACAATAGGAAAAAAGCATAAATGGTACAACTTCAGGTGTAGGTAATAGTTAGAACCACTTTTATGCCTTATCTTCTCATAAGGAGTAGGAGAGTACGCAAAATGTTATTAGTGGTATGTTAAAGTTTTTATCTCATGAATTTTATGCACTATTAAACTCTGGGATAATTTGTCTTTGGTAAACTCATATGTTATTGTGAGGTTTGGAATCAGCCCCAAATAACTCTTAGTTACTTTCTCAGTCTCCACTTTTGTTCGAGAGTCAGAAGAATCTATAGAAGTCGCAGTGTTTTAGTCCATCATAAATATACCTCAACTGATCTAGCTTAGTTAGACATGGTAGACTTTAATGTTATTCTAGGCATGAATTATTTATATTCTGGTTATACCTCAGTTAACTATAGAACTAGAGTTGTAAAGTTTCAATTTCGTAACGACCCTGTCTTAGAGTGGAAGGGTAGTCCTACTATGCCTAAGGGTTGTTTCATCTTGTACCTTAAGTCTAGAAAAATGATCTCAAAGGGGTGTATCAACAATCTAGTGTGGGTTAAGGATACTAATTTTGAGACCTTATTTCTTTAGTCAGGTCCAGCAGTCACTAAGTTTTCCAGAAATCTTCCCTAAAGATATTTTTAGAGTCCCTCTTGATAGGGTGATAAACTTTGGGATAGACATTCTTTCTGATACTCAACCCATCTCTATTCCACTAAATAAAATAGCTTTAGTTGATTCAAAAGAGGTAAAAGAGTGATGTTTTGGCTTTTGACGAAACAATTTTCATCTCTTGGGAAAATTGCATATTTAAAGCAACTAAGGTTGCATTTACTGCTGCTTTTTAGTGTTTCAGGGTAAGGAGCTGACTGAAGGAAAAAACTCAAAAAATCTGCTGAAATACACTTCTGACGGTCAAAATGGTGGACTGTCAACTTTGCGATGGACCACCAACTCAACCGTCAGCTCGAGGGAGAACTCATGAGCTCTAAAGAACCAGCGATGGGCCATGTGGTGGACCGTCAGTTTTGCGATGGACCACCACTTTGGCCTTCAGCGTTAAGCAAGACCAGGCATCTTGAAAGGCTTAGTAAAGGCCAACATGGTGGACCATCAATATTGCGACGGACCACTATTCCAGCCGTTATGACTATCTAGAACCTGACTCTAAAGGGGCATAGTGACGGTCCAAATGGTGGACCGTCAACCTTGTGATAGAACACCACTTTGGTCATCAGTCTTATCCAGAATGTTACCCTCCAGTATCAGCAGCGACGGCCCAAATGGTGGACCGTCAACCTTGCAACAGACCACTATTTTGGCCGTCACTTTTGATGTGGATTTTACAATATTTGAATTTTAAAATCATTTTACCTAGGAACCTATAAATACCGAGTTTTAGGTTTCATGAGGGGGCTTGTTTTACATCTTTTATCAATTATTAGGGTTTCCAAGACTTGAAACATATTGTTACATAGTTTTGCTTTAAGATTCAATTCTAGAATTGGGGGATCAAGATCTGATTATTATAGTTTCTTTTGAAGATTAAGGAACAACAATTGTGACTTTTGTAAGTAAATTTTGAATTGATTCATGAGTAGCACAATGTCTTCTTCTCTTTCTATGGTGGAAATGTGTGGCTAAGCTTTCATAACAAGGGTTATGAGAGCCTTGATATGAATAGCTGAATTGAGGTTGTGAATCTAGTAGGATCCCACGTTCAATTAAATGTTGCATAAACCCTGCTTTATTTTAATGACTTTTCTTGGTTGTAAACTTGAAAAGTAAGCCTAAGAACACCACTTGTTCGATTAGAAAAGTGTTTGTTGGGATAAGAAAGGGTTTACACAAATCTAAAGACTTTAATCTTTGGATAGAAGGTAGATGCCTTAATCGGATCAATCCATGTGAGAATGTAATTGAATAAATAGCTTGTTCCTTAATTTTGAAAGAATTAAGGGATAAATCACTTATTTTGGGTTGAGAAACTAATGGGTAAATCATATAATCAATTTATCTTGCAATTGAAATTGTTCATTGGAAATTCAAAATAGGTGACAACCCTAGCTACTTATGCATTTTGGTGACCATAGCTTTAGTTTGGCTACTCTTATTGAATTACTATTTGCAATAGAATAAATATTTTGATTACTCTCTGCGTCAAGCATTTAAACACAATTGATAAGTCAAAACCCCCTCTCTATTTTGGAGCCTTCGATCAACAGTTTAATAATAACCACAACACTTAGTGAGCACAATATTCCCTATGGGATTCGATACCTAACTAATTTGAGAACGACCTCTTACTCTCTCGTAAGAGAGGTGCAATTTGGGTGTATCAAATTTTGGCACCGTTGCTGGGGAATACGGTTGTCAATTAAGTTTATATTTGTTGATTGACCTTTGTTCAAGTTTCTAAAATTTTACTTTTTTTTGATATTTTTGTTCTGTGCAGGGGAGTTATTTTGTATGCCAATTACATGAAGATCAGGTGCACCATTATTATCAATATATCCAAAACTACTGCTAATTGGCAGAATGGCAAATCCCCAAGATGTTGAAAGACTAGACGCTTTGGCTAGAGCTTAACTAAATTAGCAGAATGATGGTCAGTAGACACGTCATCCTAATCTCAATGACAAATATTTGAGGGATGATGAATTGTTAGATCCTGTTAATCTAAGGCGTGTAGAAAATGTGGCTGCACCAGTGAATCGGAATGTAACAGAAATTGCCCTTTAGGGCAAGGCCAGAGCGTCAACCAGTGCAGTTTGATCTAAATGATGATGAAGATGGAATGGATAGATTAGGTACAACTGGAGCTATCATTCCTTCATCTCTAGCACTAGGAGCTAAATTTAATATTACCAGTATGATGATTCAACTCATTCATCTTAAGGGGTTGTTCGGTGGTCTTCCTGGAGATGACCTAAATATGCATTTGGTGAATTTTGTCACTATTTGCAAGTCCTTTGATTATATAGGAGTGGGTCAAAATGCTATCTGTCTGCATTTGTTTCCATTGTCTCTGTCTAGAGAGGCAACACTATGGTTGAATGAACTGACTCTCGACTCTATAACCAACTGGAGGAAATTGAAAGAGGCTTTCCTAGAAAAGTTCTTTCACTCTCCAAAAGGGTACAATTGAGGTATAAAATTAGTAAATTCCGACAACTTCCCACTGAAGCTCTTCATGAGACCTGGGGGAGGTTTAAAAAAATCTAATGCAATGCCTGAACCATAATATGATGGATGTTCATCTGATGGAGATTCTTTATCGGGCTTTAATTCTATTATAAATCTAGTCATGGATAATGCTGCAGGAGGGTCGTTTGTTGATCTTACTTTCCCAGAGGACTCAAAGATACTTGATCAGATGACAAAACAGAGTAGAGCTTGGCATACCAGGGATTCTATGGCAGTAAGCTCTACTATGTCTGGTAGTATGACTGTAGAGCAATGCAAGAAAGAGGAAGAACATGACTAGGATATGGCACATTTAAAGACTCAGATGGATTTATTGACTAAGAACCTATTGTCTGGAAAAATAGAGATGGTGAAAGCTATTGCATCCCAGGGAAAAGCTGATTCCAATTTGGAAGAAGAGGCAAACTATCTAGATAATCAGTGGGGTTTCTGAAGCAGTAGCCAAGGAATCAAGGTCGGAACTATTACGATAAAGTTGGTTATAAGGATAGAGATCAAGGGAATTGGAAAAGTAAAAATAATATGAGTGGACTATATGTACCTCCTAGGAGCAGAGATAATGCTGCAACTAGCTCTTGCAAGATGTCCATGAAGGACATGATGGAGAAATTATTAAAGGGAGTTGAGACTACAAACTCTGGGGTGACCACGATAAAGAGTGACTTGTCTTCCATGAGCTAGTTGGTAAACTCACACTCTACTTCTATTAAGAAGTTGGAGAAACAAATGAGCCAACTCTCAAAAGTATTGAATCAGAGAAAGAGCGGAACTTAGCTAAGCGATACAATTCACAATCCTCAAAATAATGGCTTCTGTATGACAATTACCATACGGAGTGGTAAGGTATTACCAGGCCCGTCTATAGGAAAAACTATGATTGCAGTAGATACTAGGCATGAAGTAACTTATTCAGTGGAGTCTGAAAAACTGGATGAAGTTATTGATAATACACCATCCAACCATCAGTAGGTTGATGAGTTGGAGAGAAGTAAAGGAAATGAGACTGAAGTTGTGGTTACTGCGCTTCCAAAAACACCTCCTCCATTTCCCCATTGATTGAAAAAGAAGGCCGACGACACAAAGTTTGGCAAGTTTACGGCCATGCTTAAGCAGTTGACAATCAACTTGCCATTGGTGAAAGCATTTGAGCAAATGCCCGGGTACGCAAAGTTCATGAAAGACCTTGTTACGAAGAAGAGAATAGTTAGTTATAAGATGGTGGACAGTCTCCAGCATCGTGGTGCTATCTCTACAAGGTCGTTGGTGCAGAAAAAGACAGATCCGAGAGCATTTACTATCCTGTGCACTATTGGGCCTCTTGAGTTTGTAAAAGCTCTTTATGATTTGGGAGCCAGTATAAACTTGATGCCGCTTGCTGTGTATAAGAAATTGGGTTTGGGGGATCCTACTCCCACAAACATGAGATTAGTTATGGTAGACAGATCTGTTAAGCGGCCCGTGAGGATTTTATATGATGTATTAGTGAAAGTGGCCAGTTTTATATTTCCAGCTGATTTTATCATTCTCGATTACGATGTGGACTTTGAGGTTCCCATAATATTGGGTAGCCCTTTCCTCACAACCGGGAGTGTACTTATCGATCTTAAGGCAAATGAGCTATTATTTAGGCTGAATGATTAAGTAGTTTGATTCGATGTCTTCCAGTCTATGAAATAACATAAAGATATGAGCGTATTTTCTATTGTGGATGTTTATTATGAGGAGGAGCAGGGAGTACCTATAAAAGAAAAATTTGTTGTGAAGACTTTAGCTGCCATATTAATGAATTTTAATCAAGACGGTATTGAATATTATGAGGAGACTGTGTGTGCTTTGACAGGCATGGGGTCTTATTCCTATGCACCCAAGAAGCTGGATTTGGACTTGAAAAATCATCCCAGTCCACCAGCCAAGAGATCTATTGAACATCCATCCACTTTGGACATGAAAAATCATCTTAACCCACCTATGCAATAGGTGGTGAAGAAATAAATTATTAAGTGTCTAGATGCAGGAGTGGTATACCCCATCTCAGATAGTAAGTAGGTAAGTCTTGTACAGTGCGTGCTAAATAAAGAGGGCATGATAGTGGTGGCTAACGAGAAGAATGAGTTAATTTCACTTAGGTCGGTTACTGGATAGAGGGCGTGTATGGAATATAGAAAACTCAACTCATGGACATTAAAGGATCACTTCCCAATGCTTTTCATAGATTAGATGCTTGATCATCTAGCGGAAAGAGGTTGGTACTATTTCTTAGATAGGTATTCTGGTTACAATTAGATTTTTGTCCCTCCTGAAGATCAGGAGAAGATGAAATTCACATACACATATGGCATATTTGCTTTCAAGAGAATGCCTTTTGGGTTTTGTAATGAACCTACCACTTTTCAACGATGCATGATATCTATATTCTATGATATGGTTGAAGAAACCTTAGAGGTGTTTATGGATGATTTCTCAATTGTCGGTGATTCTTTTGAACTCTGCTTGGTAAATTTGAGTAGGGCCTTACAACAGTGTGAGGAGTTCAATCTTGTTCTTAACTAGGAGAAATGCCACTTCATGGTGAAGGAGGGCATTGTTCTTGGACACAAAATTTCAGCAAAGGGGATTGAAGTTGATCAAGTGAAACTTGAGGTTACAGAGAAGCTTCCAGCTCCTATTTCATTGAAAAGAGTGTGAAGTTTCCTTGGTCATGCTGTTTTCCATAGGAGATTTATAAAGGACTTCTCAAAGATTGCAAACCCCCTTTGCAAACTTTTGTTGTAGGAAGTCAAATTCTCCTTTGATGATAATTGCTTGAAGGCATTTGAATGCCTTAAAGGAAAGCTGATTGATGCTCCTATTATTGTTGCACTGATTGGTCAAAACCGTTTGAGATAATGTGTGATGCAAGTGGTGTTGCCCTTAGAGATATGCTAGGATAAAAGAAACACAAATTGTTTTATCCAATCTATTATGCCAGCAAAGCACTAAATTGAGCTCAAAAGAACTACACCGTCACAAAACATGAACTTTTTGCAATTGTCTATGCCTTTGAAAAGTTTCAAACTTATTTGCTAGGAACTAAGGTGGACATCTACACTGACCACACAACCTTAAGATATTTGATGGCAAAAAAGGTTTCAAAGCCAAGGTTGATTAGATGGGTACTGCTTCTTCAAGAATTTGACTTTGACATCAAAGATAGAAAGGGGTGCAAAAACCAAGTTGTGGATCATCTGTCCAGGCTGGAAAGTGAACAAGAAGTTAGAGATGAATTTGAGATTAATGATGCATTTTACGATGAGGAAATCTTGGCTGCTGTTATGGAAAAAATACCTTGGTATGTAGATTTCACAAATTATGTGGTGAGCGAGGTAATACCATAGAATCTTTCCTTTTATCAAAGGAAAAAGTTTCTCCATGATGTGACCCATTACTTCTGGGTTGAGCCATATCTTTTTCGGCGATGTACGGATGGTATTATTAGACGGTGCATCCCAGAAGTAAATATGTTGAGTATACTAGAAGCAAGCCATGCTTTCCCAGTTGGAGGTCACCATGTTGGTGATCGGACTGTAAGAAAAGTGCTTCAGAGTGGCTACTATTGGCCTTCTTTGTTCAAGGATTCTTATGAGTTCATTAAGAGATGTGACGAATGTCAAAGGCAAGGGTACATCTCAAAGCACCATGAGATTCCAATGTCTAAAATGCTGGAGGCAGAAGTATTTGATGTGTGGGGCATTTATTTCATGGAGCCTTTCTTGAGCTTATTTGGGATGAAGTACATACTAGTTGCTGTTGACTATGTGTCAAAATGGGTCAAGGTTATGGCTCTGGTGGATAATGAAGAAAAATGGGTTATTGCATTCTTAACCCATTTTTCTTCATTAACCACATACTGATGGAGGATCACCCTTTTGCAACAAGATATTCAGAGCCGCCTTGGAAAAATATGGATTCAAACAGCATAAGGTGACTACCCTATACCACCCATAGACTAGTGGGCAAGTGGAGATCTCTAATTGGGAAATTAAAGCTATACTTGGCAAAACTATAAATGCTAGTAGGAAAGATTGGTCTAGGAAGCTGGATGATGCCTTATGGGCATATCGAATGGATTTCAAGACACCAATTGACATGTCACCATACCTATTAGTTTATGGCAAGGCATGTCATTTGCTGATTAAACTGGAGAATAAAGCACCGTGGGCACTGGTGTAGCTTAATCTAAACTGGAATAAGGCAGTGGATATGAGGCTGGGGCAGTTAAACGAGATGGATGGGTTTCGTCTTACAGCTATGAAAGAGCTGACTTGCACAAAGAAAGAATAAAGAAGTACCATGATCATAGAATTGAAAAGTGAGATTTCAGAACGGTGACTTGGCGCTCTTCTTCAACTCCCGACTCAAGCTTTTTCTAGGTAAGCTCAAATCCAAATGGTTTGGCCCATTTAGAGTTAACCAAGTCTCCTCATCTAGAGTAGTGGAACTAAAAATGAAAATGAAATTGTCTTCAAAGTTAATGGGCAATGAGTCAAACTGTACAACGGTCCAATGGACTCGAAAAGAAGTATTGATATTATCTATCTCAATGAAGTCTGAGTAATCGATATGACTGAGTTGTGCCGTGATGATAAATTAGGCACTAGTGAGAGGCAACCCACAATGTGTTGTTGTAAAGCATTAGTTAAATTATTTTTGTTATTTTTGTGCATTTTTGATGTGTTTGTAAAGTGTGCAAGATCAAAATTACAACAAAAAGAAGGAGCGATACAGTTTGAAAAAAGGGTGAAAATCAGAGCTACTGGAGAAAAAGTGATGGTTGATTTGGTGGACCACCAATTATCTGACGAGCCACCATTTCTATTATCACAAAAAGGCTAAAAATTTTATTCACTGGGTAAATTTGATGGTCAAAATGGTGAACCGTCGCAAATTTGGTGGACCACCAAATCGACTATCAAAACTCAAGCTGGTGGCCTAAGTTCTTGTAAGGGATGACATTCAAATTGGTGGGCCTTTACCAAATTGGTGGACCGCCAAATTGATCGTTGCTGTTAAGCTGAAGTGACCATGTTCTGATAAGAAGCAACAGCCTAATTGGTGGTCTGTCGCATGTCCGAAGGACTGTCACTGAAACCATCGAAGTTACCCTAATGCTGGGTTGGGTCAAGTTAATTTAGAAGCCTATTTAAAGGACCCGTACTTGACCCAAGAGATTTTAAAGAGGTAAAATAAAGTAGATACAACATTTGTAACCTCTGACAACTCTTCAACTGCTTAAATCCCCTTGGATTCAATGTGTATGAATACAGTTACTCCATCCAGGACTCCCCATCTTATTTTTTTCCCCTCTATTTAACAAAACCCTCTCTGCTTGTTCTCTTCACCACAAATAAGTTTCAATCAAAATTAAAGAATTTCTAAGTCAGTCTTTCCCTCTAAAAGTTGTAAGTTGGTTCACTAAAACTCAAGATATGAGTGTGACCCTATTCTTATTTTGTTGAATTGCAATACCTGAATGGCTGATTTGTTGTTAAAATTCCATCTTGTTGTTTTCTTTTAATTTGTTGGGTATAAGCACTGTTGAGTGAAGTTTGAGTATCTCGTACATGTAAAAGTGAGAAATTGTGTGCATAAACATGAATTGGGTGTCAATTATTGCTTAAAAAGTTGGGGTATATGCTAAATGAACGACAAAATGTAGAATAAAAAATTGAAGCTAAAGAAGGGCGTGCGACGGTCGAAATGGTGGACTGTCACTTTTGCGATGGACCACCAAATTAACCGCCACAATGACTCCAGATGTGATTCCTACTGGATAAGATGCGACAGACCAAGTGATGGACCGTAGTTGGCTCGATGGACCACCAAATGGACCATTGCAAGATCATGAAATTCTAGGCCTTCTGCATAAGACCTGATGGACCACCAGTCACTGACAGACCACCAGTGTAGCCGTCAACCCAAAATTTTAACTGTTTTGTCCTATTTTGTGCTATGAAATTATTTCTTACTCCTTATCCAGGAATTATGGCTCCTAAAATTCCACTAAACAGAGGAGGAAGATCTCAAAGGGGTAGAGGCAAAGCAGCACCTGGTTACAACACCAAGCAATGTGAAAGGGAAACTATCCATCTCTCTTAGTCTAAAGAGAAGAGAGACAGTAGTACAAGTAGTACCATCTCAAGCCTGGATGAGGCAATAGTTTCTACAGATCAACCCGAGACCGTTGAAGGTGAAACTAAGGCTATTGACGTAGGAAAGAAAACAGAGGCGACTGAGGTAGAAAGTGAACTCGAGGATGTTAACATAATCAAATGTAAGGATCGTCAGGTTTAAAAAATGATTAGATAGCAGATATATAGAGAAAAAGAGAAGTTCTATGATGGATTGACACCTAGATCAAGAGGGATAAAAAGGCTATTCGTGGAGGAACATCAGATATTGACAAGGGAGCATCATGAATACCCTAATTTGGAATGCCGTTTCAATGAGTATGAGCTAGCATGGATGAGTAGACCACCAGAAGCATACCAACTGAATTGGGTAAGAGAGTTCTGTGCCAATTATCTTGTATTAATAGAAAAGGACCTTCCAAAGGTTACTTCAGTTGCCAGTTTTCCAAACAAGGAGTCTGTGCCTGTTTGAAGAGTGACTATCGATATTTCAGCCCAAACAATCAATAAGATGCTGTTTAGGATTGAATATGAGGCTACACTTTCTATACCAGATCTTGAGTTTAGGTTGAGGACTACATCTACTCAGAGGCCTTGGGTGGCTTCATTATTGACTGATGATGGCAACCCCTCTTGGTTGACAAATTCATGAGAGTGTATTGCAAAGTATTCCATTAGCTTCAAAGCTAAGTTCTGGTGGGAAGTTATTCGCTTAACGTTGATGCCAACAAAAGGTGACAGAAATTTGGATAAGCATAGAGCTGTATTGGTGGCAAGCTTGGTTTCAGGGCTGTCAGTTGAGTTCGGCCAGATTATTGTAGATGAGATGTTTGTGAGAGCATATAAGATAACCAGCATATTTCCATTCCCCTGCTTAATCACTGATTTATGCAAACAGGCATGTGTGCCTCTAATTCATGGAGTTTATAATGAAATCTCGGTGACACATAAATCGGACATTGAGAAGTTAAAAGATTACTCAAAGTTTGAGATGTGTGTTACCAAGTCCCCTGCTTACTAGACTTAATCTGCATCAACTCCTGATGGTATCAAAATGCCTACAGGTATGCCTCTTCCCATCACTATTTCTGTGCCACCCGAGTATGTTCCTCCAAATACATTTGCAGGGTCAGGTTCTGCACAATCTATGGGTGGAGCAAATTTTGCTGAATATAGGTTCATGCCAAAATTTTTTGCTAAGTGAAAATGCAAAATAGGTTTCAGAGATAGCTATATAAGTAGGCTGCAGACTTTAAGCCCTTTGTTGATGAAATTGTAGCTGAGGCCCTCCGTTCATTTCAAACCATTCAAGCTAGGATAGACAACATGGAGCACCGTATTAACAAAAGGCTTGATGCATTGTCTCTCCCTAATCTTGCCAAACTCATGGCCAAATTTAAGCAAGCAAAGAATGATATAGCAGAGTTGAAGGGAAGGAAAAAATAGTATCCTATGTTTGACCCAGATTTTGTGGCGAGAAATGATGATGAAGGTATAGTGGACATGATGGGAAGGCTAGTGAAAGACAAAGAAAAGTAGTAGATGGATGAGAAAGCTGCAATGAAATAAGAAAAGAGGATAAAGAGAGCAACAATGACACCAGAGAAACAAGAACAACATGATATAAAGAGAGCTCAAAAAAAATCAAGGAAAGATGAAGAAAAGAGAAAGAAGTGAGTAGAACATGATGTAACAGGAGTGTCCATGAGTGTTCCCCCAGTAAACGGGAAAAGTTCTGCATCTGCCCGAGAGATGATTTCTCTAATCCAGGAGGGGGACGTTTTGAGTGCCCCTACCACCATAGGGGTCAACATTACATCAGGTAAGGACGCAGGATCCTCACCACACTTTACAGATGCCTCAGATGATTGAGAGGCAATACAAGTATACCTATTTCTTTGTACGTTATTTAAATACTTTGAGGACAATGCATATGATTTTCTGTGGGGGTGGGGGTGTATTTGTACTATGGGGGGTTGTGTTGCTGACATTTTGGACCCCTATCATGTGCTATCTAGAAGAAGCGACATGTCTAGGTATAATTTTAGATTTGCATTTTTCTTGTTTTTAAATCTTATTATTTTGCTAAGGTTGGTCCATGAAATACAAATTTTGGTTGTGTTAGTATCTTGTTTTGAGTATAGGTAATTAATTATGTTGGCATCTAACTATGACTATTTCCATTTAACTATTACTTTTGCTCCCTAGAATATGTGATCAACTGTTAGTGAATCTGTAATTGGAATTATTCTATAAATACACATGATATGTAATGCAAATCTTAAGAACAGTAGAATGGGTGTGACTCAGTTGCCCCTGTGTGTACAAGTGTTTGTATTAGTTATTACATAGTATAGTACCTAGAACTTGCCTGGTTCAATAGATGTTGTTCTGTAGTTGATGGGATAAGAAGTGATGGCAGGAAACCTTGTGCTTTTAGTCCATGTAGCAAAAATAATTGACCCCACCAAAAATAAGTTTCCATTCTCTTTTTACCCTTCTTTGAGCCTTTGTAAATTTTTCTTTTATCACCAAGCATTCTAGTTAACTCTCTTTCAGGTATTGACCCCTAGCTCTGGCCGTGGCCTAGTAATGGGCAATGTGTACCTAAAATTAGGCAAAACACCTAAGTTGATGGTACTATTGTAGGGCTGTTAGCTGTCTAATCGAAAGTTGGATGGAAAGTTGGTCTAGTATTTTGAATTAAGAGCATTTGGCCCTGGTCTAGTTAAGACAATGTGCACTTTGACTTATGTAATCATCCTAAGTTGAGGGTGGATGATGCTTGTATATATATCTATATATAGAAAAAAATTATAATATATGGGGTCTACTGTGGTAAGCATAAATGAATGTGAAAATTGTAAGTGAGCTAGCAAAGCAATAACTTGGATAAGAAGAGTTTGTAGGCAAAGAGAGTTAAAGTGTAGTTCGTAGTCATTTATTTTATCCAAAATCCTCTCCTGACCTAGCCTGATACCTTAGTCATAGCCTATAAAATTCCTGCTTGATCTTGAAACTCAGCTATAAGAGGGCATTAGATCATAATGATAAGCTTATGGTTACAAGTACTGTGTTTGCAACTTCTTTGATAAGGGAGAAGGTTGTAATTTGTATCCACAAAAGATATTGAGCGGTAGATATCCTTGACTGTGAGGGTAGCTTGAGACATACATAATTTGGTTGATCTCTACAGATGCTTGTATCCATGTTGTATAGATGAATTGAATTTAAAACGATGCCGGTTATAGACTCTGACATGTTAAAGCATACGATTTGGGTAGCAAGTGAATGGTTGTGTGATAATTGGTTCAGTGGTAAATGCGCGTCATTATGTTGTTCATATTTGCAATTTGATACTGAGTTGCTTGAGGACAAGCAATGATCTTAATTTGAGGGTGTTGATGTTCCAGCTTTTGACGAAACATTTTTCATGTTTTTCTTAGGAAAATTGTATGTTTCAAGCAACCAAGGCTGCTTTTAATGCTAGTTTTTAGTGATTCAGAGTAAGGATTTGACTGAAGGAAAATACTTAGAAAATCTGCTGAAATACACATCTAACGGTCAAAATAGTGGTCAACTTTGCAACGGACCACCAAATCAATTGTCAGCTTGAGGCAGAACTCATGACCTCTGAAGAGCCATCGACGGGCCATGTGGTAGACCATCAGTATTTTGATGGACCATCACTTTGGCTGTTAGCTTTAAGCAGAACCAAGCATATTGAAAGGCTTAGTGAAGGCCAACATAATGGATCATCAATATTGTGATGGACCATGATTCCAGCTGTCAAGACTATCTAGAAACTAACTCTAAAAGGTCACCAGCAATGGTCCAAATGGTGGCCATCAAACTTCTAACGGACCACCACTTTGGCCGTCAGTCTTATCCAGAATGATACCCTCCAATTTCAGCAGTGACGGTCCAAATGGTAGATCATCCACCTTGCGACCGGCCACTATTTTGGCCATCACTTTGGACATGGATTTTACAATTTTGAATTTTAAATCCTTTTTACCTTGGAACATATAAATATTGAGTTTTAGGTTTTATGAGAGAGATTTTTTTCCATCTTTTATCAATTATTAGGGTTTCCAAGACTTGAAACATATTGTTGCATAGTTTTTCTTTAAGATTCAATTCAAGAATTGGGGGATCAAGATCTGATTATTATAATTTTTATTGTGACTTTTGTAAGTAAATTTTGAATTGATTCATGAATAGAACAATGTCTTTTTCTCTTTCTATGCTGGAAATATGTGGCTAAGCTTCCATAACTAGGGTTATGGGAGCCTTGATGTGAATAGATGAATTAGGGTAGTGAATGTAGTAGGATCCCATGTTCAATTGATATTGCATAAAACCCTACTTTATTTTAATGACTTTTCTTGGTTGCAAACTTGAAAAGTGAACCAAAAAACCCACTTGGTTGAATAGAAAAGTGTTTGTTGGGAAAAGAAAGGGTTAACACAAATCTAAAGACTTTAATCTTTGGATAGAGGGTAGATGCCTTAAATGGATCAATCCATGTGAGAATGTAATTAAATAAATAGCTTGTTCCTTAAGTTTGAAAGAATTAAGGGATAAATCACTCATTTTGGGTTGAGAAACTAATGGGTAAATAATAGAATTCAATTTATCTTACAATTAAAATTGTTCATTGGGAATCTAAAATAGTTCACAACCCTAGCTGCTTAAGAATCTTGGTGACTATCTCTAGTTTGACTACTCTTATTGAATTACTATTTGCAATACAATCAATATTTGGATTACTCTCTGTGACAAGCATTTAAACACAATTGATAAGTCGAAACCCCCTCTCTATTTTGGAGCCTTTGATCAATATTCTAATAGCAACCACAACACTTAGTGAGCACAGTATTCCCTGTGGGATTCAACACCCAAACCAATTGGGTTCTATATTTGACAGCGACCACTTACTCTCTCGTAAGAGAGATGTAATTTGGGTGTATGAAAGAGAAGACAAAAGACCTTCTACATAGTGGGTTATCCAACATAGTATTTTCTTGTTGGATGCTCCAATTTTCTTTGTGTATAAAAAAAATTGGTTCCCTCAAAATATATATTGATTACTGGAAATTTTACAAGCTCACAATTAAAAAATAAGTAGTGCATTCCCAACATTGATAATCTGTTCGACCAACATCAAGTTGCTTCTCATTTTTCTAAGAGTAATCTCCAATCAGGCTGCCATCACTTAAAGGTTAGGGAGTGCGTGTCATGACCCAATTTCCTAAGTCATGACACCTACTTTACCCCTTCAGCAGGTAAGCCAAACTGTAGTAGTAGGATAATTGATAGAAAATGGAATAAATGCCGAAAATGTGCAAGTAAATGAATTACAAACGATAAATCATAAGAACAATAACATAACTTAAGATAAATAAGAGAGGATTAACATCATAACATGACTTGGTAAGGTCGATACAAGAGCCTCTAATCCAAAATAGTATGAGTACTATCAAAGTCAATATACTACAGTCTCAAAAATAAAAAGACTATCCAAAACTAGAAGATGGAGAAAAGGTCAACTCTAACTCTAAGATCTTACCCTATCTCCGAGCTCTAACCAACACAATCACAGTGTTACTGATGGTTTCATACAAATATTAAACAAATATATATCCTTTGATCCTCAGCTAAGATCGAATCCACATATATTCATTTTAATTATAGATTAAAGCAAAGAGAAAAGTAACTGGTTTTCATTATAAACCCTTATACTATTTTAAGGTAGATTTCCTAAAGAGAGAGCATACAAGTAATATGGGAGTAGTATTTAGCACTGAGTTGGGTGTGCATTCACCCCCACATACCCTATACATTCCCCCCACATAACAGTACATTCTAGAAGTAATACTATTGATTTATTGTTTTTTTACTTATGAATTCACCCCCATATACCCAGTATATTCCAAAAGTACTGATCCACATATATGTCTATGTGATACATTGTCTCATAATATTGGTACAAGTTGTAGTGGGCACATTATAATCAGAGAGTTTGCTGCTTCCAGTCAGCAGGTGATGAGTCCTTTTGATTCGACGGCTTGATTCAATCATAGTTCGAGTAGCATATTATTTTCTTTAATGAGTCATTTTGATTTGGGATAGCTGGGGATAATGTCTCGGCTACCTATAGTCAATACTAGTAGATGCTTCCTAGAAAGTTAGTAGAGTTGATGTATTTGATTTTAGTTTTATTTGTATAACCAGAGTTGTAATCATTTTAAGAGTTTGGTTTTGAAGATGTTCAGCTAACGACTTTTCTTCCTCTCCTTTATTCAAGATTTATATCTCTTATTCAGTTGCTCGCAAGTTATACCAGTACAAGGGCTATCTTGGGATCACATATAGTCCTAAGCATCGTGTGACGCCCAAGGGATAGTCACGGGGCATTACATCTTTGCAAGTTCAAAATAGCCAACAGGCAAAAAATTCAGTAAAACAATCTCAGATGAAAATTTCAATTTCACCAACAACTCCAAAATAAAAATGCTAGGCTAGGTAGACCTTTGGTGCACCTGATCTCATTTTGACCTATTGGTCGGAAGTTGGTAAATCAAGAAATTAAGTGTGGGACCTACATTTAGTAGAAACAACTTCAGATGGAAAATCTGACTTCACCATCGCATCTAGAACATCAAATTTAGTGTGGTTACATTGTTTATTTGCATAAATAAGTTTTTTAATGAATCCTAAGGGCTTAGCAGAAACATAGAAAATTTTCCAAGTTTCAAATCATATGTGGTGTCGGAGAGGATACAGTGATCGGACAAGAGAGGATGGAAATTTCCATACCTACTTCCACACTTAAATTGTGCGATCACGCACCCTTTTGTGTGATAGCCATACCTGGACACCTAGTATGAGTATAACAGAACCTCTTAGGCCATATTTTGGTTATTTTTCACTCATACTGAAGACCTAGAAATCCTAAAAGAGCGTATTGAGTCTTGGGGGTGACTTGGGAGCTTGATTAACATACATTTTTGCAAATATTTTTGGATTAAAGGTAAGAATCCTTCAATTTTATGTTTGAATTTCTTGAATCTTTTTACCAAAATCCCAAATCACTTTCAACTTGATTTTAGTCCGAACCTTTTTTGATTTTCACCAATTTTTTAAGGTATGTTGGGTTGGTCTCAGAAACATGATTTTTGTAAGCAGGACCCATATGAGGTTTATGATATGATTTTTAGACCTGAAGCACAATAGTGCAATATGGGTACCATATGCTCATATTGATGAGTAGATTATGTTCTTGATAGCTTGGAATCTTGAAGAGGCTTATCAGAAGGAAAATGCAAAGATTTAGCCGATTGTTGAGCTTACTTTGGTGTTGAGGTAGGCTAGGTTTAGTCCTTGTTAGATTGACCTATGTCATAGTATGTTTGTGATATCTTGTTAGATTGGGATGGGTTTTAGGTGTTGGATTGATGAAATGCAAGACTTGGGTTAGTTGGACCATTCAGGTAATAAGGAATCCTAGAATTGAAAAACTTGATTTGTTTCCCTATATCTTAGGTAGAATAGACTTCTTTACTCATGCATAGTATGAGAATGACTTAGCTTACTCAATTTAGGTAAAATTATCTAGTTTTTCATACTTTGAGTAAGTTGGCTTAGATGCTTATACTAATGTAGGTTGCCTTAGTTTCATTGGACTTAGTGAAAGTTGATTGATTAGAATAATCTACCTTAGTTCTTATTATGGCTTGCTATACATATAAGAGTAGATTTAGATACCATAGCCTAGTCTAGGGAAGAAATTGACTTACAATGTATTTCAAGGATTTTTGAGAAGTAGGCTCCCTGACCCACCTTAAGACAATACTAGAGTTTAGATCTCTTAAATCCTTGTACTCTTTGTAAATACTGAGAGAGTGCCCTTATGAGTCAATATTAATGAATCTTTGTACTTGTTGGTTATGATGAATTGCATTGGAAATAATGCATAAGTGACTATGTCTTATGTATGTTTTATTGGCTAAAGCTTATGGCGAGTTATTGATTATATTATTGTGATTCTCTATTGATTGGGCTAACAATCATGCTATCGAATGAGCCGTTGATTCTGATATGGCCTAAGCCTAAGTTATGTTATTAACTATGATATGAATAAGCTATAGTTTATGCCATGGATTTGATATTTTCCAAGTTATTGATAAACTACCTTTATGCTAAAGATGGGCTAATGAATATGTTACTGATGGGCCATAATTCGTGATATCTCTTATGGTTTAATTTACTAGACTATTAGTTATGCAATGAGGAGCCATTGAATTCACTCTTGCTTAAGCCCTTGCCTACATTATTGACTGAGTCATTATTTAGGTTAGTACTCAGGTGGTTGACTATGCTATTTCTCATGTTATGACTATGCTTAATAATTATGCTAATAATCATATTGTAAATATTTCTTATTGTAAATCATATAATTAAGTTTAATGGTTCTAGAAGGCATGTTTATTAACTATATGTGAAGTTATTTTATAGAGTATGCTTGGATTCATGATACTTCATTATATGATTACTTGTGCTAATGTTTTTGTTGCTTATTTTACATATCTATATACCCATCTATCCAGTATGAGACATAGGGATATGTTGGTATCGAAGATATATGAATGGGAAAAACTCAAGGATAGTTTATATTATTCATGTTTTATATATACACTTAATGATACTGTGATGTTGATGATGTACGAGGATATTTTTATGGTATGATGATATATGCAAGGTCGAAGGATATTATGATGATATGATGATACTCGATAAGGCTGGAGGAAATTATGATGAAATGATGATACCCAAAAAGGCCAGAAGATATTATGATGATATATTGATACCTAACAAGTACAGAGGACATTGTGATGAGGTGATGATAACCAACAAGGACAAAAGATAACTTTAATGATGCATTGATACCCGAAAAGGTTGGAGGATGATTACTGATATGTCTATGAGTACATTTACTAGTTCAAGTTTGGCTAGCTCTATGAATAACAATAATATATTTATTTATGCTCATGTGTAGTGGGGTATAATGATGATATTAGAGATGCCTATTATAATCTTCTAGCGATAAAGGTATAAAGTGGAATAGTTGTTGATTTAAGGTTGAAAAGATGGTTAGTGGTGGATATTGCTTAAGTGGTTACTAATGATTTATGGATAGTTGAACCTTAGCAATAATGAGGACTAGTAGTATTGAAAACTAGTAATAGTGATGATTAAGCTATAATGATGTTAAGTGCATTGATGAGTTGTAGCATTGATGATTAGTTAATAATAATGATTTAGTTGATGATGATGACTTGTTGATAGACGAGGATAGTGTAATAAAGGTTGTTAGACGGTAAAATGAATATTCAATAATTAGGGATTAGCAGATATTGGATAAATTGTGATTAATGGGCTTGTGTAGGCTAGAAATAAATATTGGCTTGTTAATAAATACGGCTTAGTGATGAATTTTGGTTAAATGCTAGATATTGACTTCTTACTGAATAGTGACTAGTTGTTGACCCATGAATAGTGATTATATGGTGAATTGTTAATAAATAACAATTAAAGGTTTTATGATGACTAGTGAGTAATTTTTTTAGTTAAGAAGCATTGGCTACCTAATAAAGAGCTATTAGTGTACATCAACGATATGGTTGTCTAATTAATGGTATTATTATGTTGATGAATATATGTTATTCAATAATGAAAGTTTATGATAACTAAAAAATGTTGGTAAAATTTTGATTGATGATAATTGTGAAATGTCGATAAATGACCAAATGGTGATAAAAGTAGAATGACAGTTGAATAATGACAAAATTTAGATATATTTTTGATTAGATTACTTTATATTTTCCTTGGGTGTACTCTTTAGTAGTATGAGACTCTTTGATGATTTCTTTACTTTATGAACCAGTTGGCATATGAGAACCAACTTTGTACTTGCGATTGTTTGTGTTGATGCTTTATGATGCATTATTATTCTGAATTGACTAATTCTTATGTGCAGCCATATGGTCATGTGTTGATGCTTTACGTTATATTATTTTCCAATGTTTATTATGTTGATGCCTTTTGTTATACTGTTATTTTGATTTGATTACTTATTATATAAAGTGATGATCGAGATAATTTAGGTTCTATTCTATACCTTGACTTAGTTATGTTTGTCTCAAATTTTATCATTCTTATATCATGATTTGCCTCAGTCGCCTATGATGCATACTAAGTACATATTGTTTTTGTACTCATACTATACGTCTGTACCTTTTTGGTATAGATCTGAGTACTAGCTTCATCGTATCATTATTTGTGTAGTGATTGATTTTTTAAGATATGGTGAGCTCTTGAAGCTCATGTCGCCCAGTTTTCTTCTATCTTTTATGTCTAGTCTTTAGTATTTGAGAAAATTGTATTGACTAACCAGACTTTGAATTATATTAATACTATTAGATGCTCTTTTACTGGCTATACCAAGTTTAGGGATTTGTATCTTGTTTGACTGTTTGTCTATTTAGAATACTTTGTTTATTTATAACTTATGTTCATTGAATTTGGCCTGTGGTGGGCATTCCTTACCAAATTAATCCATTACATTAGCTCCAGGTTATGGTATTAACTTACTTACTGGTGGGATTGGGTAGGTGGCATCATGACTCATAAATTGAATCCTGAAAAATTGGTATCAAAGCCTAGGTTTTATCGGTATTGTTGGTACAAAAATAAGTGTCTAGTTGAGTCATATGCATCAAAACATCGATGTTTATTTTCTATCTTCGGGAGGTTATGGGACATTCTTCAGAGTTCATCACTTCTTTCACTTATTTTGGGCTAGGAGTCTGAGTTGGTTGGTAGAGTATTACCTTAACTTTACTCTTTCGCAGATGGCCAGACCATGTGCTACCACTACACGAGAAGAGGTTCCCAAGATAGAACCTAGGGATCCTTCTGCTATTCATGGATCACCTAGAGGTCATGGACAACCGCGTGATGTGTCCCTAGTTAGGGGCCAGGATATTCCACCTTCCCCAGACCCTATTCCTGCACTCGAGCCAAAGATTCTTTTGCCACAACTAGAGTGGACCAAGCACTAGCCCAGGCTCCATTAGGGTTTATTTCCTCATCGGTGCTTAGAGATGTATTGGTTCTATAGTAGGGTATAGTTTGTTGTATGCCATCTGATGGTGCACAGTCTGCTGACTAGACTGGTACTGAGGAAGGGGCACAACCTATAGTTGTGGTTCTCAGAGTTAAGATTCTTTCTGCACCTATAGTCGCTCAGCCAGTAGTTGCGCAGCCAGTGGTCGCTCAACCTACTATGTCTTTTGAGGAGCAGAAGATATTAGATAGATTCTTGATATTAGCTTTGCCAAGATTTTTTAATGCTCCTGGAGAGAATGCATAAAAGTTACTGGGTACTTATTAGGAGAGTCTTTATGGTTTAGTATTTGTTGAGACTCATGGTATGGATTACACCATACTTATGTCGGATTTGTGTAGTCATCATTGGTGGAGAGTTTATATCTCTGAGATATTCTTGGAGAAGTATGCCTTGCAGCCTTAAATATCATTTGAGAGATCAATTATCTAGATTAGAGCAGGGTTCTATGATAGTTTCATAGGATGAGCTTCATTTTTAAGTGTTGGATAAGAATGAGACTTCTATTTTGGATACTAAGTATGCGAGGGTTCGTTGCTTTATTTTAGAGTTGAGGCTTCCTATTCGTATGTATACTCATAGTTTGGTCTCTATGGGTAGGTATTTTGCTGAGGTTTTATATTATACTAGTGTGATGAAAGAGATACATCATGAGGGTCATGATAAAAGGCCTAGGTTACAGGGCATATTCAGTGGGAGTCATTGTAGTTTCCAATCTAGAGATGGTAGTTCTTAAAGTAGGTATCCTCCGCGTCCATGCTATCAACCTTAGACTCAGTCGTGTAAACCAGTTCAAGAAACTCTTTAGATTACTGAAAAATGTCAATCTAATGCTAGATATTACCCTAGTAAGGGCAGTGGTCAATCTTTGATGGGTTTATTTTTTGGCCAATCAAAACGTGGTGGTCATTCTGGGTCAGCCGAATCTATTAGTTTTGGTTTACCTCCTATTTCTTGTTTTACTTCTGGACTCCTTGGTCACTATTCACATGATTGCCCTAATCATGAGGCAATGGTTGTTTCCGCTTTGAGTGTTCCTCCTATTAGAGCAGTTCATCCCTCAGCTAGAGGTGGTTCTCATAGTTGCAGGGCTAGTTTCAAGGGTACTCGAGAAAGTTCTCAGGCACGCAGGATAGGAGGTCAGTCAGGTGCCCGACTAGGTGGTGGGTATGGTTAGTTGTATGCAGTACCTTCTATACTCAAGGCTCAAACTTTGGATCATGTAGTTAAAGGTATTATTTTGGTCTGCTGCTGGTTGGCCCTTGCTTTATTTGATCTGGGATCCTCTTATTCTTATATATTTTCTTATTATACACCACAATTGGAGTTGTCATGTGATTCTTTATTTGTGCCATTATGCGTATCTGCACTCATGGGTGATTATTTAATAGTGGGTTGAGTATTCAGATTATGTGTTATGATTGTTAGTGATATTGATACTTATACTGATCTTATTATTATGGATAATATGGATTTAGATTTAATTTTTGGCATGGACTGGTTATCCCACTATCATGCGACCATAGATTATTTTGCCAAGACCGTTACCTTAGTGATGCCCGGTGTACCCCCACTCATATGGCAGGGAGTAGCTAGCTACGAGCCGATAGTGATTATATCTTATGTTCATGCTAGGAGGATGATCTCCAGGGGTTGCGAGTCTTATCTTACTTATGCTTGTGATTCTAGTTTGAGTGTCTGTGCATGACTCTATTCTTATTGTTTATGAGTTTCTTGATGTGTTTCCTACCGACCTGCCTTGTATTCCTCCTGTCCATGAGATTAAGTTTGGAATTGATCTCGAGCCTGGCATATAACCTATTTCTATGGCACCTTACAATATGGATCCTGTAAAGCTTATAAAGCTGAATTCTCAGATTTAAGATCTTTTTAGTAAGGGTTTTATTAGACTGAGTGTGTCCCCTTGGGGGTGCTTCTATGTTGTTTGTGAAGAAGAAATAGGTTCCAAGCATATGTGCATTGATTATAAGCATCTTAATAAGGTGATTATGAAGAATCATTATCTTATGCCTCACATTGATGATTTATTTGACTAGCTTTAGGGTGTAACGATGTTTTCTAAGACTGATTTAAGATTTGGCTGCCATCGGTTGAGGATATCCCAAAGATAGATTTTAAGGCCTATATGGTTATTATGAGTTCCTATTGATGTGTTTTGGGTTGACTAATGCCCCACCAAAATTGATGGATTTGATGAACGTAGTGTTTAGGTCTTATTTGGACTCCTTCATGATAGTATTCATTGATGACATCCTTGTGTATTCGAGGAGTAAGGAGGAGCATGGACAGTATTTGAGGGTCATACTCGAGACTTTGAGAGATTATTTGATTTCTACCAAGTTCTCCTAGTGTGAGTGTTGGCTTGAGTCAGTCACATTTTCTGGACATGTTGTGTCTAAGGAAGGTACTAGGGAAGACCCCACCAAGATTGGGGCAATTCGTGATTGTGCTAGAAATATATCTTTGACTAAGGTTCGTAGCTTTATTAGTTTTGCTGGTTATTATAGATGCTTTGTTGAGGTTTTCACTAGTATTTTAGCCCCTATGACTAGATTGACTTGAAAAGAGGTTCCTTTTTGATGGGTTGAAGAGTGTGAGTCGAGCTTTGGAAAGCTCAAAGACTTTCTTACTTTAGCTCCTGTGTTAGATCTTCCTATTAAGGGTGAGGGGTTCACTCTATTTTGTGATGCTTCTGGATTTAGTCTAGGTTATGTATTGATGCAATAGGTCCGTGTTATTGCTTATGCTTCTAGGCAGCTTAAGGTGCATGAGCGTAACTAACCCACTCATGATTTGGAGTTGGCGGCAGTAGTTTTTGTGTTGAAGATTTGGAGGAACTATTTGTATAGTGTGCATTGTGAGATTTTTGTCGATGATCAACATCTTATGACTCGTTAGTTTAAGTGGATAAAGTTACTCAAGGACTATGAGATTTTTATCTTGTATCATCCTGACAAGGCGAATGTAGTTGTAGATGCCTTGAGTCACAAGGTAGTGAGTATGGGCAATTTGGCTTGTATTTTGGTTTCTCAAAGGCAGTTGGCACATGACACTCAATCCTTAGCCAACCTAATGGTTCACCTTGATATTTTAGATCCTAGGAGGATTTTTGATAGTGGGGAGGCGAGGTCCTCACTATTTTAGTAAATTTGTAATAGCCGATTTGATGATGATAAGCTTCGTTTCATTTGTGATCAGGTGTTGAGTGGTGATTTCGAGAGACAAACCATTAATTTTGAGGGTATTTTGAAGTTTGATGGCTGTATTTTTGTTTCTTAGCTTGATCACTTAATTCAATTAATTTTGCATTAGTCTCATAGCTCTAGCTATTCTATTCACCCCAGTACAAACAAGATGTATGTAGATTTGAGGCAACACTATTGATGGAGTGGTACGAAGAGAGATATGGCATACTTATATCTCGTTACCTTTATTGTCAGCAGGTAAAGACCGAGCATCAACGACCAGGTGGTTTGACTCAGAGGTTAAATGGGAATGGATTACTATGGATTTTTCTAGTGTGATGCCTCATTCTTCCCGGGGTTGCGATGGTATTTGGGTTATCATAGATTGTTTGAATAAGTCCAGACATTTTATGTCAATTCAGATGCCATTCAGTGCTGAAGATTAGCCCATATCGATATTTAGGAGATAGTTCTTTACATATGCTGCTCATTTTTATCATTTCAGATCGTGTTTCTATGTTGACTTTGAGGTTTTGAAGACCCTTTCAGGAGTATTTATGCACTCAGGTAGATCTTAGTACAATCTTTCCTCCATAGATCGATGGTCATTTAGAGCGGACTATTCATGCGATTGAGGATATGCTCTGAGCCTGTGTTATGGATTTTAGGGTCTAGTAGGAGCAACACTTAGCATTAGCAGAGTTTTCTGATAATAACAGTTATCATTCGAGTATTGAGATAGCGCTATTTGATACTTTGTATGGTAGAAGATGTCATTCTCCAATTGGACGGTTTGAGACTTTCGAGGTTAGGCCCCATGGTACTGATATGCTTTTGGAGCCATTGGATGGAGTCAAGGTGATTCAAGATAGGTTGAGAGTGACTTCGAGTAGGCAGAAGGCCTATGCAGATTGTAGGCTTCATGCCTTGATATTTGGAGTTGGTAATAATGTATTCCTCCGTGTATCGCCCATGAAGGGTATGATGAGGTTGGGGAGGAAGGGTAAGCTTAGTCCGACATATATTGGATCTTTTGAGTTTCTCCATACAGTTGGTGAGGTAGCCTATGAGTTAGCTTTACCTCCAGATTTTACCACTGTTCATCTAATTTTCCATTTCTCTATGTTGTAGTGATATATTCTCGATCCTTCTCATATGCTTAGATGGGAATCAATCCAGTTGGATGAGCGTTTGGCCTTTGTAGAGGAGACGGTTTTTATTTTGGCCAGTGATGCTAGGCGGTTGTGCACTAGAGAGATTCTTGTTGTTAAGATTCAGTGGAGGCACCGCATAGTAGAGGAGGCCACTTCGGTGATAGAGAGCGAGATGCAGACTCAGTATCCTCACCTTTTTTGAAACTTCAGGTATTTTTTGATCTTTAACTTTCAGGATAAATATTCCTTTAATAGTGGCTATTGTAATGACCCTTCACGACATTTTCCAAATTTCCACTTATTTTCCCTATTAGAGCCTTTACATAGCTGCCCTAAGTCATTTATGACTTGCTGGAACCAATAGTTTGGTTACCGGGCAGTTCGTTTGATTTTTAGAGCCAATCCCCTATTTGGAAGTCCTCGCTGGTTAGAAATAGACACTGGGCAAAAACTTTAGTAAAACAATCTCGCATACAAATTTTGACTATGCCAACAACTTCGGAATATAAATTTTAGGCTAAGTAGACCTTTGGTCTAGGTCCCAAGGCACCCAAGCTCATTATAACCAATTGATTGGAAAGTTGGAAAATGAAATTAGGTGTGGGACCCACATTTGATTGAAACAACCTCACACGGAAAATCTAACTTCGCCATCGCGTTCGAAATTTTGAATTTAGTGTGGTTACATAACTCATTTACGTATATCGAATTTCGAATGAATCCTGAGGCCTTAGTGAAAATTTGGAAAATTTTCAAAGCTTTAGCTGATATCTTGTGCCGGAGAGGATACTGCGATCACACAAGGGAGGATGGTGATCACCAAATCTTATCCTGTACTAAAATAGTGTGATCACACACCCTGTTATGTTATAACCATACCCAAACACCTGGTGTGGGTATTAAAGGACCTCTTAGGCTGCGTTTTGGTCATTTTCTACTCATCCTTAAGACCTACAAACCCTAAAAGAGTATGCTAACTTAAAACTGATCTTGGGGTTGACTTGGGAGCTTGATTAACATATATTTTTGCAAATATCCTCGGATTTGAGGTAAAAATCCTTCAATTTCATGCTTAAATTTCTTGAATGTTTGACCCAAACACAAAATTACTTACAACTTGATTTTAGCCAGAAGTTTGCTTGGTTTTCACCCATTTTGAGGGTTTTGATTCCATGAGCTTGATAATATGTTGGGTTGGTCTCAAAAATGTGATTTCCATAAGCGAGTCCCACATGAGGTTTTTGGCATGATTTTTGAAGAGGCTTATTGGAAGGGAAAAGCAAAAGTTCAGTGGATTGTTGAGCTTTCTAAAGCATCGAGGTAGGCCAGGTTTATTCCTTTTTATATTGAGATATATCATACTATATTTGTTATATCTTGTTAGATTAGGATAGGTTTTGGGTGTTGGATTGATGAAATAAAAAACAAGTTAGTTGGACCATTTAGGCTATAGTGAATCTTAGAATTGAAAAACTTGATTTGTTTTCTTATATCTTAGGTGGAATAGACTTCATTGCTCATGCCTAGCATGACAAAGCCTTAGCTTACTCAATTTAGGTGAAATACTTTACTTGTTCATACTTAAAGTTGGCTTAGATTCTTATACTAATGAAGGTTGCCTTAGTTCTGTTGGAATTAGTGAAAGTTTCTTGAGTAGAATAATCTACCTTAGGTCTTATTATGTCTTTCTATATATCTAATAGTTGATTTATATACTGTAGCCTAGTCCGGGATAAAAATTGACTTAGAATGTGCTACGGGGGTTTAGAAGTGGGTTCTGAAATTGACTTAGAATGTGCTACGGGGATTTAGAAGTGGGTTCTCTGACCCATCTTAAGATAGGATTGAAGATTAGATCTCTTGAACCCCTGTACTCTTAGTAAATACCTATAGAGTCCCCTTATAATACAAGACTAAGTGTGTATCAAGAGATTCAAGCCAACACAAGAGCAACAAGATGAACAAGAAGGTGCTAGTGAATCGAAATAGGCCACTCATGGCTTCACTAGACTTTAGATTTAGTTTTGAGCAAAAAGAGAGATGAACACAAGAACAACAATGCTAGTGAATCGAAAGAGCCCGACACAACTTCACTAGACTTTAAAGACCAACAACAATACAATGATAACAAAAGAGATGGATAGATAGTTTGACATACAATATTCCACAATCTAAGAATCTAACCATATGTAAGGACCCTAAGATTAATGAATGTTAACACCAAACTCGTACATTGACAAATGAGGGACTTTACCTCCATAATCACCAACGTCTCAAGCCAACAATGCAAACACAAGTGAGACTCACTTACCTAGCCCTAGTTTCTATTTTGGAGTTCCTCTCCCAAGTCTAGAGAGAACTTTCGATGTTCAAAATATTACAAGTCTCAACAATCATAGAAACTAAGTGAATAAAATCCTAAGTTGTTCTATTTATATTACATTCTTAAAAGACATAAAATGAAAAAGGTGCCCTTTTAAAGAATAAGGCTTCAAGGCCGCCCCTTGAGTGCACACATAGGGGCAATTTTGGCTTATTCCACACTTAAGCTCGGGTCTTCTCTTAGTTGACTTTGACATACACAAAAAGTGTCCATCTACGAGATCACACTTATATTATCCTTTCAACCTTAAGAGGAGTTTGAACTCAAACTCAAGCAATCTTCACCCACAAGCTCTCCTCTTCAAATCATCTTTTCTCGGCTTCTCCTAAGGTTAGGATATTCAACAAAGGGTGCCATGAGATCATTTAGCTTGCTCCTTGGGCTTGGATGTCCTTCAATTTGCACATAAGAAGAATGAGTACTAGGCAAAGTGCTAGCATCTCGGTTAGTAAGTATCAAAGGGACTTTGTGGGCAAATCCTACTCATAACGCTCAACTTACATGTCAATTTAGTGCAAGGCAGTCATTGTCAATATATTTACCTAACTTTTGATTCGGGGTTGAATCCACGAGGAACAATGTGAGTGGCGATTAAACTAATTTAAAACTATAGCTACAAGTTAAATTCAAATAAATGATACGAAAAGATAAAATGAGGTCTTTTTAATGATTAAACAAAAGTTATTAACACTTCAATTTGCCTTAGAACTCAAAGTTTAAACTGCAATATTTCAAATCAATGATATAGAGAAACTAGAGTTGTGATCACTATGATTAGTAATCCTCTATTGAATAATAGTTGTAGTACTGGATTCTCATGACTTGTGGGAAACACCAAATTATCAGTTTCCACAGTCCATTTAAGTGTTTCTCAACCTACCTAGATGTTGAACTCCCTAATTCTCTCGAACTTAGGAAAACATTCTATTCATACTGATTTTATTTCGATTTGAGTAATTTTGTTACAACATTAATGATTAGATGGGAACTTAACCTTCCCAAATCCTCGTTGATAATTCACTACCTTTAGTTTATTTCTCAGTTCGAGCAAATCAACATAAGGCGAGATCTATTATTTGCAACCAACAAAAAATAATTAAAATAACAGAATTATCAAGATGTTCCCACAATCATTCGTACCCTAACAAACTATTAAGACAATACAGAAGTAATCATAGATCCCACAACCCTAGTTGTGGGTTCTAGTTCCACATGAAAGAGAAAGTGATAATAATAATTGAATTCATAATTCAAAGTGATTAAATTTACAAAATATGTAGTCAGAAATTGATTCTCTTCCCAAATTCAAGAAGAATATCCCACAGCTAAATCAAAGAATTGAAAATTAAAATCCAAGTTTAGAGACCAAAAAGAAGTAAAGTAGTCTTTGAAATAAGTTCAGGATGTTCCATCCTATACAATGAAACCCTAAAAACTTCTATTTATATTCGTAACTTAAGAAAAATTTGAAATTAAAATTCAGATTTTTCTCCTTAGATAATGACATGTCTGACGGCTTATCAGAGATCTGATAGCTTATCAGACCATGTCATGAGACATGATTCCCATTTCTTGCCTTTTGCTTATGTGTGATGACATTCCTGACGTCTTATCAGAGTTCTGATAGCTTATCAAAACATATCATTAGGCATGCTTCAAATTTTTGCCTTCTACTTCTGAGTGACGACATTCTTGATGTCTTATCAGACACTTGAGGACTTATCAGGGGGTGTCGTCAGCTCCTCCTCCAATTTTGATGATTTCTGCCTTAGGTTGACGACAAATCCTGACTGCTTATCAGGGCTTTGATGACATATCAAACAATGTCATCACTTCTTCACTTCAAATCTCATGTACTGCCTTAGGATGATGGCATTTTCGATGGCTTATCAGAATTGTGATGACTTATCAGAGATGTCATCAAACTTCTGCTCTAACTTTCTCACACTGTCTACAGCTGATGATGACTCTGACAACTTATCACAAATTTGATGACTTATCATATAAGTTGTCAACTGCACTTTCATGGCCACTTGTTCTAAATTCACCTCTTTTGCTCTTATTTTCTTTGGTTTTCTTGCATCCTGACTTTCCTGCATTATCACAGAGAAAGTAATCAAAAATGATAAAAGTTGCTTAAGACTTTACAATTATTTCTCATTAAAAGCCTCAAATGTGTTAGCATTAGCTCACTCATCACCCACTTCTTGAACTCTCGGCTCCTCCTATCCTTCATCATCCCCACCCTCTATTTCCTCTTCTAAACCATCATTAAGCAAGACTCTCCTGTCCATAAACAAGGGTACTACACACTCTCTATCAACCGTCCAAATATCTTCCACGCCTTCATCTATTTTTACTTAGCTTCTTGCTCTCCATCTTGAGCGTTTTCATCAACCTTATTCAATTCGAGCCCCACCTCCTCACCAAGATAATACAATTTTCCTTCCCTAAGGATTACATTTCTCTGGTTTGGGCACTCATTAGCCTTTTTCTCCCACCCTTGACATTTAAGACATTAAAATCCTTTAGGATGAGGAGTAGAATTCGGTTTACCTTTATTTCTCGGAAGATACCTTTGGGAAGCCTTGGTCTCATGTTGGATCATCTTGGCCTCGGGTTTCTCCTCATTGGATTAGTCAATCTTGTCCTTTTTCCTACCCGAGGGTGATTGCCCCTTGAACTTGCTGCCCGTCCTTTCTCGTATCTCACTCTCAATCTTTAAGGCAGATTGGAAGATGGCGTCAATTATGTCAAACTTGTGTAAGGTCAATCTTGAGGCAATATATAAATTCAATCCCACTTTAAAGCAAATGATAATATGACTTATTTGCTCCCCTCGGTGATCAAGTTTCAAAATGAGTTGTTGGAATTCATCATAGTAAGCCGCGACGGTTTTGATCCCATACATTAAGTTATATAACTTGTCAAGGAGCTCTTATTGGTACCTTTCAGAGAGGTACCTTTGCCTCATGAGATATATTAGTATAATCCAAGGAGGGGGCTTCCCCTCAACCAAAACGTTGCTAGAATGCTTAACATGCTCCTACCAAGTAGTAGCATACCCCTCAAAATGAGCAATCACATAGAAACTTTTTTTATCCTTGGTGAGATCATTGACTTGGAAGACCCTCTCACATATGGAATCCTATGAAAGAAACTCCTCGGGATCACTCTCTCCCTTGAATATTAGAAGCCCCATCTTGATGGTATTTAGTCAGATTTCTCAATTTTGGTTGCCTTGTTGGTTCCAAGGACTAACTCTTCCTTTTCGGCCATGAACTTCCCTTGGATCAACATGCCTACCCCTTATCTCTTACCCATCATGTAAGCATCACCATACAGACTGTATCCTCATATTGTTTCCTCCTCTCATATCCCTCTACATGGATGGGTCTATTTGGGTTAAATGGAGCTTGTAGTGGCGAGACTGGGTTTGGTGGATAGCAAAGTTTTTGGTCAAGTGGAGTTTGGATTGGAGGGCTCGGGTTTTGGGGTGGAATTGGGTTCCAAGTCCTTCTTGTTGGACTTGGTTTAATGGAGGGAGGATTGTTCTCTCATGGTCTCATCTTTGGGAATAAGGTGTGGGCTGGTTTGTGACATTGGATGGTTGTCTCGGGGATGAAACATTTGGTGCAAAGCCTCGGGGTTAGTGGTTGGTGAAATGTTTTAAGGGGTAGATGGTTGGCTTCTTTGGCTTTCCACACGCTATAATCTCCCACCCATAGTCGACATCTCACCCTTTCACCAAAGCTATGTCTGAGTTTAAATTTTCAATACCCGTATTTACTGTAGTAATGTCATGGGATATGGCCTCAAGACGATCCAATATAGTATTAATGGCATTATTATCCATTGTTTGAGCATTTGAGGCCTCGGGTTCCATTGAGTCTATACCAAAATAATCCCTTCAAGTTATGGTTTAACAAGTCACTAAATCTGTCCACAATACCAAACACACAACAACACAACACAAACCTACAAAACAAACACACATTAGTTCAAACAATCCTCACTAGTCTCTCACACAATTTGTGGTCTCACACTTGTCATCACAAATGTTTGCAAGCCAGATTTTAACTTATGGTGAGTTGAAGAGTAAGTCTACTCCTTTGTAGAAATGGATTTTGTTTTATGACTCAAGGAAGTAATGTTTGCAATTGAACCAAGAAGTACTATGAATTAAAATGACAAAAGAACTCAAGCAAATGATTATACGAAGCAAACGATGTCAAAGGACTACTTGACAACCTAGTAGGATTATACTAGTTTGTTAATTAGTTCTTGGATCAATTAAAGAAAACTAAGAATCAACAAATAGATACAATTAGACCAAATTTGAGCTTAATAACGACGTGAACAATAAACTAGGGTGACATGGCAGCATGTTATTGGTCATGACCCTCACAACTTTTCAACAACTTGAAGCTTTTAGTCCTTATACACTTTTTGGAATGGATGACTTAATATTAGAGGAAAAATAAAGTGTAGTACCCTTTTCAACTTTTCAAACTCAAAAGGTGAGATTTGACTTTACTAGTGCCACAAAACAAGGTCCTTGATTTAAGGAAAAGTGGTTGTCAAGTCTATGAAGTGATGTGTCCAAGACTTCTCACAAACAACTTTATAACTTTTACAACCTTTTAGATCTATCTTATACTTTTGGTTGTCTTAAGTTGTAAGAATAGATGAAGAACAATATAAAAAACACAAAAAACTTCAAGAAATCAACAAAAACACAACAACAATGTTCACTCCAACATCAAACGCAACACTATACGACCAAGAAAAACATCATTAAGGTTCGGCAAACTCCAAGTTCACTTTAATATTTTCAATATATTAAGTTCAACTTTAGATCTTGACACTCTTTGTTCTAGTGAGAAATATACCAAAATAAGAAACAAAATACACAAACAAAATAACTACCAAACCTAGAGACAACCTCTCATCCAAAACAACAACAACAAGGTCTACACCTTCTCGGCCAAGATCACAAACACAAAAACTTATTTTTATTGAGGTTTTTCTAACAAGCACTCCCAAGATGGATCTTGTAGGAACAATATTGAGCCATGCTTTGATACCAAATGATACAATACTAAGTGTGTATCCAGAGATTCAATCCAACACAAGAGCAACAAGATGAACAACAAGGTGCTAGTGAGTCGAAATAGGTCATTCATAGATTCACTAGACTTTAGATTTAGTTTTGAGAAAGAAAAGAGACGAAAACAAGAACAAATATTCTAGTGAATTAAAAAGCCCCACATGTCTTTACTAGACTTCAAATACCAACAATAATACAATCATAACAAAAGATATAGATAGATAGTTTGACATAAATATTAAGAATCTAAGAACCCTAACCATATGTAAGGACCCTAAGATTAATGAATATTAACACTAAACTCTTACATTGACAAATGAGGGACTTTACCTCCATAATCACCAACATATCCAGTCCAGAATACAAACACAAGTAAGACTCACTTGCCTAGCCCTAGTTTTGGTTTTGGAGTTCCTCTCCCAAGTCTAGAGAGAACTTTGGAAGTTCAAAATAATACAAGTCTCAACAATCATAGAACCTAAGTGAATAAAACCCTAATTTGTTATATTTATACTACATTCCCAAAAGACTTAAATTTATAAAGGTGTTCTTTTAATGAATAAGGCTTCAAGGCTGCCCCTGGAGTGACATAGGGGCAATTTTTGGATTCTTCCATAATTAAGCTTGGGTCTTCTCTCATTTTCCTTTGACATACACAAAAAGTGTTCATCTATGAGATCACACTTGTATCATATTATGAGAAAGTATTGATGAATCTTATTACTTCTTGGTGATGATGAATGGCATTAGAAATAGTGCTTACGTGATTATGCCTTATGGATGTTTTATTGGCTAAAGCTTATGATGATATAGTGATTATGTTTTTGGGATTGGATATTGATTGGGATAATGATCATGCTATCGAATAATCCCTTGACTATGATATGGACTAATCCATAAGTTATGTTATTGACTATGCTATGAATAAGCTATAGGTTATGCCATGGATTTATTGTTGCTCAAGTTAGTGATAAACTACCTTTATCCTAATAATGGTCCAATGAATATGTTACTAAAGGGCCATTGTTCATGATGTCACTTATGGTTATGCTCATGGTCTAATGACTGCACAATTGGTTATGCATAACGAGCCATTAATTTCACTCTTGATTAGGCCCTTGCCTACATTATTGTTTCAACTATTATCAAGGTTTGTAGTCAGGTCGTTGACTATGTTGTTGCTTATGTTATGACCATGCTTAATAATTATGTACGATGGAGAGAAAACTCAGGTGAGAATGGCGGGAGGGGACTCCAAGCATTTTTTGGTTGAGACAGAATTGCATCAGGGTTCGACTCTTAGTCCATTCCTATTTTTATTGGTGATAGACATATTAACACAAATTATTCAAAGGTAGGTGCCTTATTGTATGTTGTTTGTGGATGATGTAGTGCTGGTTGATGAGATGGGGGGTGAATGAAAAATTAGAGCTTTAGAGGCAAACCCTTGAATAAAAATAGTTCAGATTGAGCAGGTCCAAGAAGGAGTATATGGAATGCAAGTTTAGTGACTTGAGAAATGAAGACGAAGTGGTGGTGAGGTTGGATTCCCAGGATGTTTGTAAGAGAAATAGTTTTAAGTATCTTGGGTCTACGATTCAAGGGAATGGAGAGATTAATGAGGATGTCTCTAACCATATTAGAGTAGGTTGGATGAAGTAGAGGCTCATCTCGAGAGTGTTGTATATAAGAAGGTTCCCCTTAATCTTAAAGGCAAATTCTACAGAGTGGTAGTCTGTACTACTATTTTTTATGAAGCAGAGTGTTGGACAGTCAAGAACTTCCACATTCAAAAAATGAAGGTGGCAAAAATGAGAATGCTGCATTGGATGTGTGGACTTACTAGAGGGGATAAATCTAGGAATGGGACTGTACAAGAGAAGGTAGGAGTGGCTTCGGTGGCGGACAAGATGTGAGAATAAAGGCTGAGATGGTTTGGGCATGTAATAAGGAAGGGCATGGATGCCCTAGTTTGTAGGTGCGAGAGACTAGCGTTAGATGGCTTCAGGAGAAAGAGAGGTAGGCCGAAGAAGTACTAGAGGGAAGTGATTAGACATAATTTGGAGCAACTTCTGCTTTCTGAGGACATGACCCTAGATAGGAAGGCGTGGAGGTCATAGATAAGGGTAGAAGGCTAGGATATATGTGTGGGTTATAGTAAGTAGTTAGACAAGCTTAGGTTTAGCCGGGTTAGTAACCCTAGGGTTGTGTCCATAAGTAGGAGCCCCTAATCTGGCGAGTTTGGGTCTCTTATTTCTTACTGCGCTTATTTATCTTATTTTGTATTGCTCTAAGTTTTATTTTATTATGTACTTTTTCGTTTTAGGTTATGCCATCCATCATGCTTTATATTTTATTACGCTCTTATCTACTATCTTCTATCTTGAGTCGGGGGTCTATCGAAAACAACGTCTCTACTTTTTTGGAGGTAGCGGTATGGACAGCGTACATTCTATCCTCCAGAGACCCTATTTTGTGGGCATATACTGGGTTTGTTGTTGTTGTTGTTGTAATCATATTGAAAATTTTCCTTATTGTCAATATTGGAAATGATAAGGTTAATGGTGTTAGAAGGCACACTTGTTGACTATATGTGAAATTATTGTATAAAGTATGCTTGGAATCATGATACTTCATTATATGATTACTTTTAATAATTTTTTCCACTTATTATGCATATCTCTATACCCATCTCTTCGATATGGAATGGAGGAAGATATTAGTATTGAAGATATGTGAACCGGGAAAACCCGAGGAGAGTTTATAATATTTATGTTATATATATATACTTAATGATAATGTGACATTGATAAACAATGAGGAATGGAGGTATGCTCTTCTTGCTTCTCCTTTTTTTATTTACTTTAGCCCTCGTTGGGCTTGTTATTTACTTTAGCCCTTGTAGGGCTTGTCCTTTACTTTAGCACTCATGGGGCTTACTCTTTGTTGTTGATATTAATATGGATATGAGAATGATACCTGGAAAGGCCAAAGGATATTATGATGATATGATGATAGTCAGGGGATATTATGAAGATATAACGATACCCGATAAGGTTAGAGGATATTATGATGATATAATGATACCCAGCAAGTCCGAAGGATATTATGATCATATGATGATACCTGACAAGATGGAGGGTATTATAAAGATATATTGATACCCAACAAGGACAGAGGAAATTATGATGATGCGATGATACTTGATAAGGTGGAAAGATGATTTTGATGATGCATTGAAACCCAACAAGGTCAGATGATGATTACTGATCCAGCTATGAGTACATCTATCGGTTCGAGTTTGGTTAGCCCTATGTATGGAAATTATAGTTTATTTATGCGATGTGTAGTGGGTTATAATGTTTATATTAGAAATGTCGGTTATAATTTTCTAGTGATAAAGGTATAAAGTGATATAGTTATTGATTTAAAATTGAAAAGATGGTTAGTGGCAGATATTGCTTAAGTAGGTAATAATGATTTAAGGATAGTTGAACCTTCGCTATAATGAGGACTAGTAGGATTGATTATTAGTAATAATTATAATCATGATATAGTAATGTTTAGCGTGTTGATGAGTTGTAGCAATGATGATTAGTTGATAGTAATGATTTAGTTGATGATGATGACTTATTGATAGACAAGGATAGTGTAATAAAGGTTGCTAGTTGGTAAATGAACTGTTAATAATTGGGGATTAGTGGTTTTATGATAATGGTGATTCGTTGTCCTATGAAGGTTAGAAATAAATATTGGCTAGTTGATAAATATGACTTAGTGATGAATTTTCGTTAGATGCAAGATATTGGCTACTTGGTGAATAGTGAATAGTGGTTGGCCCATGAATAGTAATTGTGTAGTGAATAGTTAATAAATAACAATTAGATGTTATATGATGACTAATGAGTAATTGGTTTAGTTAATAAGCATTGGCTAGCTAATAAAGAGCTATTAGTGTGTATCGATGATGTAGCTGTCTAATTGATGGTATTGTTATGGTGATGAATATATTGTCATATGTTGTTCAATTATGAATGTTGATGATAATTAAGGAATATTGGTAAAATTTTGATTGATGATAATTTTGGGATGTCGATAAATGACCGATTGATGGTAAGTGTGGAATGACAGTTGAATAATGATAGAGTCTGGATATATTGTTAATCAGTTTTCTTTATATTTATCTTGTGTGTACTCTCCAGTGGTATGGGACGCTGTGACAAGTTCTTTACTTTATGCACTAGTGGGTGTATGGGATCCAACTTTGTTCTTGTGATTGCTTGTATTAATGCTTTACGATGCATTATTATTTTGAATTGTCTAATTCTTATGTTCAACAATATGGGAATGCATTGATGTCTTTTGTTATTTTGACATCTATTACTTTTTATGTACAATGATATTGACATGTGTTGATGCCTTTTGTTATACTGTTATTCCGGTTTGATTACTTATTACATATAGTAATGATGCAGATGATTCTGGTTTGATTCTTTACCTTGACCTAGTTATGTTTATCTCGTATTTTATCATTCTTATACCATGATTTAGCTTTGTCAGACGATGATGCTACTGAGTTCTTGCTGTTTTGGTACTCATACTACCCTTTTGTACCTTTTTGATGCAAATCTTAGTACTAGCTGTCGCTGTATCGTTGTTCATGCGGTGATTGGATTTTGGAGATAGGGTGAGATCTTAGACTTCAAGTCACCCAATTTCCTTTTACCTTTTATGTTCAATCTTTAGTATTCGAGACAGATGTATTGACTATTCCAGACTTTGAATTGTATTAATACTATCAGATGCTCTTGTACTGGCTCTACCAGGTTTTGAGATTTGTATTTTGTTTGGCTGTTCATCTATTTAGAGTACTTTGTTTATTTATAACCCATATTCATTGAATTTGGCCTATGATAGGCATTCCTTACCAAATTAACCCATTGTATTAGCTCTGGATTATGGTATCGGCTTACCTACAGGTGAGATTGGGTAGGTGCCATCATGAATCATAAATATAGTCGTGACATTGAACCAAAACTAGTATCATAATTCGCCAGACTTGAATTGAAACTCATAACTTCATTTGCCAGACTTGAACCGAAACTTGTAATATTTCTCAACACAATCCTATAATAAACCATCATAAGCCTAAGGCCTCCTCAGGCTAAAGAATATAATTAAAATGATACAAAAGGTTTATTGAGCATAGAAGGAGCTAATACTAATCTTGGCCTAAGGTGGGTCGGAGGGGCCCACTTCTAACCCCGAGAATCTATTATAAGAAAACTTCTACCCCGAACTAGACTAGGTGTCAAATCTTACTACTAGATAATAAATAAGCCTCATTGAGTCCTAAGATAATAATTCTTCCTTAGGATCAAGTAGTCAAGTCAATTATGCCTAATTACGGTCCATTAATCAGCTAAACTAGTCTGAATCACCCTAAAGTATATCCAAGTCCTACCTTCAAACCAAAACTAGAACATTATCATATCAATACTATAATTAAGACCAATCTAAGAGTAAGTTAAACCTATCCTACCTGAACATCAAATAAAGCCCGCTAAATTGATGAATTCCCCTTTTGAAAAGCTTCTGCACGATACCACGCTATCAAAACAGTAGTCTACTCGTTAATACGAGAAAAATGGTACCCATATTGCATATTTATGCTTTGGGTCCAAAATCAAGTCAAAGTCCTATGTAGGGCCCGCTTGCAGTACTGTACTTTTTGAAATTGTCAACACGAACTCCAAAGATCAAGGATTATTTACCATCAAAAATTAATAAATTTTGAGTTCAAATGATATAAAATCAACAAACCTAGAACTACAGATTATGATCAATTTAGGGGGAATTAAACCAAGAATTAAATGGAAACTTTCAAGGATTTTGATGTGGAAATAGTTATTCCAAGCTCACAAACACCCCACGATCTCCCAATGATTAGTCTCCTACGTCCCCACACCCTCTAGGGTTTTGGATCTTGAGACCTATGAGACAATATGATAAAATTGGGCAAGAGAGGAATTTAATGTCCTCTAGGTGCCACTTAAGCAGCCACTTGACCATTTATGCAGTCACCACTAAAGAAACTTAGTACTACTAAAGTGGTGGCCTGACTGGCCTGGCCTTCCGCTAAAGTGGACAAGCTACCACTTAAGCAACCTCTGCTTTAGTGGACAGGTTTCTACTTAAGTGAACCGGCTGGGAATGCCTTGCTCTCTAAAGTGACAGGTTGGCCGCTTAAGCGTTCTCCACTAAAGCGACCCAAGATCCGCTTTAGTAGATGCACCAGCTGAAACTTGAAAAAATTCCATGTTTCCACTACCAGGTTTCATTCGAAATCCTATGAACACAAGAAAACTATGCTACCCTTTCAAATTTGGCATTTCAGACTCTATGGCACCATCGAAATTTCCTTTCGAGGTCGTTTTGATGAAATGTGGGCCTCACACCAAAGGGCCATTTTAATCGAATTTGGGCCTATATCCCAAAATGAGTCTTGGAGCCTTAGAACCTTATCCAAAGGCACACCTACCCTAAGATTGATATTTCAAAGCTGAAAAAACTATTAGAATTGCCATACGAGTTCATTAACCAGATGTTTACGCCCGATAGCCAATCTTTACCATCAAAGTCTTCAAATCAGGGAATTGGCACTAAAAACCAAACAAAGTACCCGATAACTGAACTGTTGTCATAAATTAATTGGGAAAGCTATAGGAAATCTCTAAACAGAATAATTTGTGGAAAGACAAAAATGTCCTGAAGGGTCATTACAATATCCACTATTAAAAGAAATTCCATCCGCAAAAGTAATGGGTTAGGATGTATTTGAAGGATCAAATACGTGGGGATACTGGGCCGATATCTCGGTATCGATCTCTCAAGTAGCCACCTCTAATGCTGGAATCTCCACTAAACCTTTAGTACAAAATCTCCATCGAGAATAACCACCTAACAACTCTGGCTAATATGAATACCGACTCTGCCATAAAGGTCAATCTCTCATCCAACTGAATTGCATCCCACCGAAGCATATGTGACTCATCATTGATGTAATGCCATAATATAGAAACATAGAAAACTAGATGAACAATGAAAAATCTTGGTGAAAGTCTAATTCATAAGCCACATCTACAATTATGCAAAGGATTTCAAAAGGTCCAACATATCTATGACTGAGCTTATTTTTCCTCCCAAACCTCATCACACCCTTCATGGGAAATACTCGATTGAATACCCAGTCCCCAACTCTTGACCTCAAGGCACGAAGTCTATGATCTATAGAAGCATTCTGTCTAGTCTGAGCTGAACTCAACCTATCCAGAGTCATCCTAACTATGTCTAATGACTCCCAAAGCAAGTCAGTACCACGACGCCTAACATAGGAGGTCTCAACCTATCCAATTAGAGTTTGGCAATGCATACCGTATAGTTCCTCGAATGGTGCCATCTCAATACTCAAATGGCCCTTGTTATTATATGCAAACTCTGCTAATGTTAAGTGTTGCTCCCACTGATGATAGGCGAATTTACACGCCTATATCAATATATTTTGCCCATATTTTAGCCTAGTTTTGAGAACAAACTATATATTTCATGCACGTTTAGTCCTTTTTCCTATAAATGAGCTAACGAACATGATTAGTAAAGTTTCAGGTATAAATGATGCAGAATTAAGCATTTTATGGCTTACTTGACGCAAAAGAAAGCTCACGAAGGAAGGAAAGGGAGTTTGGACGCCTAAGGACCAAAACTGCTGTGTGGAAAATCTGTCCAGGGCTAAAACAGCATTTCTGAAGACTTTGGGGACCTGCAGTAACTAATTAGGATTTGGATAATGATACATTAACCTAGTACAATTAGGTTAAGTATTTCATTAGTTTATTTGGATTAGGAGAATGTTACATTAACCTAGTACAATTGGGTTAAGTATTTCATTAGCCTAGTAGGATTTGGTTAGATATTTCATTTACCTAGTAGGATTAGGATATGGGTATTATAAATACCCTATCATGCTAGAGATTTTTAATCATCCCTCACCACAATACATTCTTCCATCCCTCTCTTCTTCCACCACAACAATTCTACAACTCTTCTAATCTTCCCATTAATTCTATTTTTCTTCTTCTATTCATCTATTCAATTCTTAATTTCCGCAACAAGAGAAACGTTACTTTGCTAAGGAATTCATGCCTAACGCCTATCACTTGATCTACACGCCATTACTCAATATTGTGATATAATAACAATGTCAATCGTGATCTCCTACGCATTCATGGGTAACTAAACTTCTCTGTTGGGGTTATGGAAGCCGAATGAGTTACTATCTATTGCTGTGAGTTTGTGAGTTCATGACACGTATATTGCTTATATCATTATTCTCTTCATCTTAATCCACATTCTTTGCGATTGCAAACGCAAGAATACGCCAGTCTAACATTGAACTTGTTCGAGAGAAAGGTTATTTGTCTGGAAAAGAGATAATGTCAAGGTAGTAGGACACCCTTTCCTATTAAAAATCTAGTGCCGTAACTGGACTAACCTCTTGGAGAATTCGTACCGTTAGACACGCTTTAAGCTCGAGAGAGTTAAAGTGAAATAGTCCTTGTTTAGGTCGAGAGACGCTTGGATTTACCATAGAATACAATTCTCTATAAGCACATGCATGTCAAAATTCTACACACTCATAGGCAATAGAGACGTATACCTCAGAAGGTGGACATAACCCCAACGCTTCAATTCTCATTGTTGTCAACCTACGTAACAATCTCTCTCTTTACTTTATTATTTTCAGCTTTTGTTTACATTACTTGCACGACAAGACTCCCCCCTTCTTACGAGACTTGCACCAAAAGTTTAGTAATTTTACTTACTTGTTGGCCAAGCTATTCCCTGTGGGATCGACACCCAACCCAGGTTGGGTTCTATATTTGCTAACGATCGCTTTACACTCGCACGAGAGCTATAGATTGAGCGTTATCAAAAATTGGCGCCGTTGCCGGGGAATACGAGTGTCAATCAAGTTCGTGATAATTACTAGACCCTTTGGTCAAAGATTCTCGTACTTTTACTTTATGTTTTTGTTTTTGTTTACTGCAGGTTTTTATTCAGTGCATGCCCCATACTAGAAGTTCTGGTCAACCGTTATTACCTATCAATCCTGAACCACAACGCATTGGAAGAATGGAAGCACAAGCTGAAATCGACAGGATGGCTGCTCAACACGAGCAAGCAAGATTAGCTGCGCTTGCCGCTGCTCAAGTCCAATAACAAAACATTGATAATCCTGGGCGAGCAACAAATCCTGACGATGAAGATTTAGGTGATGACGAGTTGATAAACCCAAGGCATGTTGCTGAAACTACAACACCTGCCAACGAAAGAGGTCGACAAGCTCGGTTTAGGTATGATCGCCAACCTATGCAGCCAGCTTTCGACGATGATGATGATGATCTTGATGGTACCGGAGCCACTGGGGCCATAATTCCACCACCATTAGCGCCCGGAGCCAAGTTCAACATCACAAGCACTATGATTCAGTTATTGCAACTCAAGGGATTATTTGGTGGACTAGCAGGCGACGATCCGAATATGCATCTCATCAACTTTATTTCTACATGCAAGTCCTTTGACAATCCTGGTGTTGGTCAGAATGCTATTCGATTACGTCTATTTCCATTGTCTCTGTCTGGGGAGGCAACACTATGGTTTAATGGGCTGACTCCTGATTCAATTACAAATTGGAGGCAATTGAGAGACGCTTTCCTAGAAAGATTCTTTCCGCCATCCCAAAGGGCTCAATTGAGAGATGAAATCAGCAACTTTCGTCAGCTTCCCTCTGAAGCTCTTCATGAAACATGGGAGAGGTTCAAGACAAAGCTAGCGAGATGCCCAAACCATCATATGACTAATGTTCACCTCATGGAGATCTTGTATAGAGCCTTGAATTCAATAACTAAACCAGTGGTGGACAACGCAGCTGGAGGATCTTTCATGGACCTCACCTTTGGGCAAGCAAGCAATATGCTAGAGCTTGGCATACCAGGGATTCTGAGGTAGCAAGCCCCACTTTATCTATTGGCATGACTGCAGACCAACGAAGAAGAGAAGAAGAACGTGATCAAGATATGGGGCACATGAAAACCCAAATGGATCTTCTTACAAAGCATCTATTAGGGAAGACTGAAAAAGTGAAAGCGATTGCGTTAAAAGGAAGAGACGAATCTGATTCTGAAGTGGAGGCCAACTACTTGAACAATCAGGGGGGTTTCCGTGGGAATGCCCAAGGAAACCAAGGTCGGAACTATTATAATAAATCTGGAAACAAAGACCAAGGTAGTTGGAAGAACAAGAATGAAAAGAGTGGTTTGTACGTTCCCCCTTGCAGACGTGATACCACCATATCTAATTCTGGAAGTATGGAAGACATGATGGCTAAATTATTGAAAGAAGTGGAAGCAACGAGCTCGGGAGTTACGGAGGTAATTAATGATTTGTCCTCCATGAAACAATTAGTAGATCCACATTCCACTTCAATTAGACAACTAGAGCAGCAATTCAGTCAACTTTCAGCAGCACTCAACCAAAGAAAGGCCGGCACTTTACCTAGCGATACTGTGCAAAACCCAAGGAATGATGGGTCATGCATGGCCATCACTACCAGAAGTGGTAAGGTGCTGGAAACTTCAGAAAAAGGCAAGCAAGTGATTGACGAAGTTGCGGACATGGATGACAACGCAAAAGGAGAAGATGCCGCAACTACTACTCCTGACGTCAACAACGCCACATCCAGCACTGTACAGCCTAAAAAATTGGGAAAACGGAAGCAAGAGGAGAAGAAAACCGCGGAGAGAACACTTCCATACCCACCACCACCTTTTCCCCAAAGATTGAAGAAGGTGGCAGATGATACAAAGTTCAGCAAATTCATGAATATGTTAAAGCAGCTGACCATTAATGTTCCATTGGTGGAGGCACTTGAACAAATGCCTGGATATGCAAAATTTATGAAGGACCTATTGACAAAGAAGCGGGCATCAAGTTATGAGTTAGCGAATAATGTTTATCATTGTAGTGCAGTTGCTACCCGATCGATAGTTCAAAAGAAGGAAGATCCTGGAGCTTTCACTATTCCTTGCACAATTGGTTCGTTGGATTTTGCCAAGGCGTTGTGCGATCTAGGTGCTAGCATCAATTTGATGCCACTATCCATCTACAAGAAGTTGGGGCTAGGCGATCCGACACCAACCAATATGAGGCTCGTGATGGCTGATAGGTCGGTAAAAAGACCTGTGGGTATCTTGAATGATATATTGGTGAAGGTTTCTTCATTCATCTTTCCTGCAGAATTCATTATTCTGGATTGTAAGGAGGATTCTGAAGTTCCCATCATCTTGGGATGTCCCTTCCTTGCAACTGGAAGTGTGCTTATTGACATGAAAGATAATGAGCTTTTGTTTCGAATTAATGACGAAGTGGTACGGTTTGATATATGCAAAATAATGAAGCATCCCAGCGATATGAATGAGTTATCTATAGCTGATGTTCATCATGAGGATACAAAAGCATTATCTATAGAGAAACAGTCTACTGTTGAGCCATTGTTTGTTGTGCCACTGAAAGTCGAGCATGAAGATAATGAAGGTTATGAAGAACTTATGAGTGCTCTAACAGAAATAGAGCCTTATACTCCTAAGCAACCAGATTGTGATCTCAAGAATCAACCAAAAGTGAAGACTCCCTTTGACGAGCCACCAATGCTAGAATCGCAAGAGCTTCCCGATTATCTAAGGTATGTGTTCTTGGAAAGTAGAAATATACTTCCGGAGAGTACAGATGATTTAAGTGAACAGCACGTAGAAGCTCTCATATCTGCTCTGAAGAGATACAAGAGAGCTATGGGTTGGACTATTGATGATATAATTGGAGATTCTCCGGGAAAATGTAAAAGCCATCTTGAAGAAGATCGCATGCCCACAGGTAAGCCTCATTGTCGTCTAAATCCTTTCAGAAAATGATCCATCACTTACCTCGACGAAGTCTGAGTACTCGAGGTAACTATGTCGAGCCACGACAATAAATAAGGCGCTAGATGGGAGGCAACCCATTGTTTATCATTTTTTATTTATCGTTTATCATTTTCTGTCATTCTAGTACTTGTCTTGTTTTTAATTAATTAAAATCCAAAAATAAGAGTCGTGCCACGACCAAAACTAAGGCGCTTGGTGGGAGGCAACCCATCGTACTAATCATTTTCAGTTGTTTTGAGCAAATATAGGTGCAAGAAGTATTCAACGAGGAGATTGATTTCAATTGACGATTTGGACGCATTGTATAGTAAAGTTGGTAAGTTAGGAATGGTGATGCACAAGGCTATGGATTGAGCATTTCTCACACCAAAATAGGCATCGAGAAAGGCTAGGCCTTGGTAAAACTAGGCCACGAACGATGCACAACCTATCCTATAGCCTAAGGTCTCGGAATCTAGTGTGCTATACACTATGTGCCGCCTATTCCTAGGTATGCTTTTGACTATGCGCCGCCTATGCTATGGCATTTGGTCTCAGTATCTCATATGCCATAGACTATGCGGCGCATATATCAACAAATGCCATAGACTATGCGGCGCATATGTCCCATTATGCTATAGACAATGCGCCTCATATGTCATTGATATGCCGAGCATTATGCGCCGCATACGTGGTATTTTTGTCTCCAAAACCGATTGTAAATGGGTCAAAACCCAACCCATTCTCTTCCTATATAAAGGGGACTTAGTTTTACAACACAACCACACTAAAAATTGACCTAAGGGCGCCGCATATACATCAAAATCCTCTCAACATCTTCTTCTTTTGCTCTTCCAAATCACAAAACCATCTCCAAAAAGCTTCAAGCAAGTAAGTACTCTTTTATTCTTCATTTATTTCTCGTAAGTACTACGTTGCTATGTCTATTATGAATTGCTAAATCGTATAAGATTGTTGGTGATGTTCATGTGTTTGGATTGTTGATACAAAATCATGTGAGTGAACATATACGTAGGAAGTTCTTGACTTGTTTCCAACTTGAATTTGGTCTTAATAGCATTGTTATGATATTTGCGGAATTACTATGGCTATGAATAGTGATTAAAATTGTTGTTTGGATACTACATGTTAGATATAACAACACTACTACATAGGGGTTACCACATGGAATCGTTATTCTTACAATAATCACAACCTCTTATGTCGGTAGGCACTATAAGTCTTACTATGGCTATGAATAGTGATTAAAATTGTTGTTTGGATACTACATGTTAGACTATCCCGGCCATAGGGATAAGACTTATAGTGCCTACCGACATAAGAGGTTGTGATTATTGTATGAATAACGATTCCATGTGGTAACCCCTATGTAGTAGTGTTGTTATATCTAACATGAAAGTAGTCCAATGGCTGCAAGTAAGTGATGCATTGTTGATTTTCTTGTCGGAATACAATCCTAAAACGTATGTCGACGAAATCTGAGTAATCGACTACTTTTACTTCACTGATTTGTGTTAACAAAACTAAGTGTGGGGTGGTACCCTTACTGCTTATGTATAGATTGTATCCATTGAGATTGTGCTACCATTAACACTATTTCAAGTCTCAGGTACAATGGCACCCAAAGAAAGACAAGGCAAAGAAAAGGCTACCACTTCCCAAAAGGGCAAGAAAAGAGGCCGCAAGGAGCAAGGAGAACCCTCCCCGCTGCAAACACCTTGACTCACGCTTGGAATTAAGTGGTATACTTATGAGGAACTTCTAAGGATGACGACTCTGATGATGATTCCAATGCAAGGGGTATGACCCCAGACATAGAGGATAAGTCCGACCAACCAGGTTCCTCGTATTTATTTTCCACTGAGGACAGTGTCCCGACTAAGTGTGGGGTGGTGGTATTGCATGCTATACTTCTCTATTCGCATCTATGTTTGTTTGCTTTTGTTTCATTTTTGTTTCGTTTTGTTTTTTTAGTAGTTAAAATTTTTTTTAGCTTCGCATGAAATTATTTTGATAGGCAGCATGAGATTATAACAAGAGTATGTGCTACAATTGTGACTATTGAGACGTTTAGGCTCTAGTTGTGACTCATTATGTGATATTGTGTGGTTCAATTCCTTCACTTGTTGGGTCGAGAGTCTATATTACTTCCAATCAAGTCGACCATGTGCCTTGTGTGTGTGAGATTAATAGTATCTTCTATGTTTGTGGCTGATGCTAGAACTTGCCTGGTATGTATGCAAAGCGAAAATAGGGAGTGTAAGTTTAGGATATGATTGAGGCATTTCTTTGGCAACCTATATTTGTTTACCTTCAGTTTTACCTACCCATGGACATCATCCCTAGTTAAACCCTTTTGAGCCTTTAGCCTATTTCTTTGACAACCTTGTATGTAAGCCTAATCCATTTTTTTTAAGACCGTAATTTGATCCAAATTCCTAAGTGCTTTAAATTAAAAAAAAAAGTCATGTGACAATATAAGAGGAAATTGGGTAAGTATGATGCTTTGAATTGTAAATGGTGCTTGAATGTGTTACGGAAAAGAAAGTGCTATCATAAGAGGTATGTTGTGAAAAGAAAAAGGAAAAGAAAGCTGAAAAGTGAGTTGTTCTTAAAATTGGAAAACAAAAGAGGAGAACAAGGGTGGTAGAATAAAAGAAAGAAGAAAGGTTGAAAGAAAAAAGTGTCAATGATACAATGTGATGTATTAAAGCGCTTAGGAGCTTAGTCACTATTCCTGGCCAAAATAGTCCTACCCGTCCCTTAGCCTACATTACAACCATCAAAAGACCTACTTGATCCTAATCTTAACATTCTGACATTTAGTAGAGTACTACACTAAGGGCAAGCCTATGGTCATCAGTTGCTGCATATGAATTCTTTGTGAGAGCGAGAGCAAGGATATTGTTGATACCCATGTTTGAAAAATATGCTAAACTTGTGAGTGATTATGGGTAATATATTGTGAGACACACATGGTTGATGAGTTTTGGGTAGTTATATATGATTCCTTGTACCTTAACGTTTGCATGCGAGTTGACCACCATCACGAGTCTATGCTAGAGGTTAAATTGTTTCTACTTATAATCGGGAAGTACTCTTTGCTGATAATCGTTGTGCTTGTCTTGACGAATGTTTTGTAATTACTGTGAAACCTTAAGTCGACGCTTAGAAGGACATGATATTTCGTTCGAGGACGAACAAAGCTTCAAGTGTGGGGTGTTGATGATTGGCGAATTTACACGCCTATATCAATATATTTTGCCCATATTTTAGCCAAGTTTTGAGAACAAACTATATATTTCTTGCACTTTTAGTCCTTTTTCCTATAAATGAGCTAACGAACATGATTAGTAAAGTTTCAGGTATAAATGATGCAGAATTAAGTATTTTATGGCTTACTTGACGCAAAAGAAAGCTCACGAAGGAAGGAAAGGGAGTTTGGACGCCTAAGGACAAAAACTGCTGCATGGAAAATCTGTCCCGGGCTAAAACAGCATTTCTGAAGACTTTGGGGACCTGGACCAAAACTGCTGCATGGAAAATCTGTCCCGGGCTAAAACAACATTTCTGAAGACTTTGGGGACCTGCAGTAACTAATTAGGATTTGGATAATGATACATTAACCTAGTACAATTGGGTTAAGTATTTCATTAGTTTATTTGGATTAGGAGAATGTTACATTAACCTAGTATAATTGGGTTAAGTATTTCATTAGCCTAGTAGGATTTGGTTAGATATTTCATTTACCTAGTAGGATTAGGATATGGGTATTATAAATACCCTATCATGCTAGAGATTTTTATTCATCCCTCACCACAATACATTCTTCCATCCCTCTCTTCTTCCACCACAACAATTCTACAACTCTTTTAATCTTCCCATTAATTCTATTTTTCTTCTTCTATTCATCTATTCAATTCTTAATTTCCGCAACAAGAGAAACGTTACTTTGCTAAGGAATTCACGCCTAACTCCTATCACTTGAACTACACGCCATTACTCAATATTGTGATATAATAACAATGTCAATCGTGATCTCCTTCGCATTCATGGGTAACTAAACTTCTCTGTTGGGGTTATGGAAGCCGAATGAGTTACTATCTATTGCTGTGAGTTTGTGAGTTCATGACACGTATATTGCTTATATCATTATTCTCTTTATCTTAATCCACATTCTTTGCGGTTGCAAACGCAAGAATACGCCATTCTAACATTTAACTTGTTCGAGAGAAAGGTTATTTGTCTGGAAAAGAGATAATGTCAAGGTAGTAGGACACCCTTTCCTATTAAAAAGCTAGTGCCGTAACTGGACTAACCTCTTGGAGAATTCGTACCGTTAGACACGCTTTAAGCTCGAGAGAGTTAAAGTGAAATAGTCCTTGTTTAGGTCGAGAGACGCTTGGATTTACCATAGTATACAATTCTCTATAAGCACATGCATGTCACAATTCTACACACTCATAGGCAATAGAGACGTATACCTCAGAAGGTGGACATAACCCCAACGCTTCAATTCTCATTGTTGTCAACCTACGTAACAATCTCTCTCTTTACTTTATTATTTTCAGCTTTTGCTTACATTACTTGCACGACAAGACTCCCCCCTTCTTACGAGACTTGCACCAAAAGTTTAGTAATTTTACTTACTTGTTGGCCAAGCTATTCCCTGTGGGATCGACACCCAACCCAGGTTGGGTTCTATATTTGCTAACGACCGCTTTACACTCCCAGGAGAGCTGTAGATTGAGCGTTATCAAAAATTGGCGCCGTTGCCGGGGAATACGAGTGTCAATCAAGTTCGTGATAATTACTAGACCCTTTGGTCAAAGATTCTCGTACTTTTACTTTATGTTTTTGTTTTTGTTTACTGCAGGTTTTTATTCAGTGCATGCCCCATACTAGAAGTTCTGGTCAACCGTTATTACCTATCAATCCTGAACCACAACGCATTGGAAGAATGGAAGCACAAGCTGAAATCGACAGGATGGCTGCTCAACACGAGCAAGCAAGATTAGCTGCTCTTGTCGCTGCTCAAGTCCAACAACAAATCATTGATAATCCTGGGCGAGCAACAAATCCTGGTGATGAAGATTTAGGTGATGACGAGTTGATAAACCCAAGGCATGTTGCTGAAACTACAACACCTGCCAACTGAAGAGGTCGACAAGCTCGGTTTAGGTATGATCGCCAACCTATGCAGCCAGCTTTCGACGATGATGATGATGATCTTGATGGTACCGGAGCCACTGGGGCCATAATTCCACCACCATTAGCGCCCGGAGCCAAGTTCAACATCACAAGCACCATGATTCAGTTATTGCAACTCAAGGGATTATTTGGTGGACTAGCAGGCGACGATCCGAATATGCATCTCATCAACTTTATTTCTACATGCAAGTCCTTTGACAATCCTGGTGTTGGTCAGAATGCTATTCGATTACGTCTATTTCCATTGTCTCTTTCTGGGGAGGCAACACTATGGTTGAATGGGCTGACTCCTGATTCAATTACAAATTGGAGGCAATTGAGAGACGCTTTCCTAGAAAGATTCTTTCCGCCATCCAAAAGGGCTCAATTGAGAGATGAAATCAGCAACTTTCGTCAGCTTCCCTCTGAAGCTCTTCATGAAACATGGGAGAGGTTCAAGACAAAGCTAGCGAGATACCCAAACCATAATATGACTAATGTTCACCTCATGGAGATCTTGTATAGAGCCTTGAATTCAATAACTAAACCAGTGGTGGACAACGCAGCTGGAGGATCTTTCATGGACCTCACCTTTGGGCAAGCAAGCAATATGCTAGATCGTATGACGAAACAAAGTAGAGCTTGGCATACCAGGGATTCTGAGGTAGCAAGCCCCACTTTATCTATTGGCATGACTGCAGACCAACGAAGAAGAGAAGAAGAACGTGATCAAGATATGGCGCACATGAAAACCCAAATGGATCTTCTTACAAAGCATCTATTAGGGGAGACTGAAAAAGTGAAAGCGATTGCATTAAAAGGAAGAGACGAATCTGATTCTGAAGAGGAAGCCAACTACTTGAACAATCAGGGGGGTTTCCGTGGGAATGCTGGATGGAAAATCTATCCCGGGCTAAAACAACATTTCTGAAGACTTTGGGGACCTGCAGTAACTAATTAGGATTTGGATAATGATACATTAACCTAGTACAATTGGGTTAAATATTTCATTAGTTTATTTGGATTAGGAGAATGTTACATTAACCTAGTACAATTGGGTTAAGTATTTCATTAGCCTAGTAGGATTTGGTTAGATATTTCATTTACCTAGTAGGATTAGGATATGGGTATTATAAATACCCTATCATGCCAGAGATTTTTATTCATCCCTCACCACAATACATTCTTCCATCCCTCTCTTCTTCCACCACAACAATTCTACAACTCTTCTAATCTTCCCATTAATTCTATTTTTCTTCTTCTATTCATCTATTCAATTCTTAATTTCCGCACCAAGAGAAACGTTACTTTGCTAAGGAATTCACGCCTAATGCCTATCACTTGATCTACATGCCATTACTCAATATTATGATATAATAACAATGTCAATCGTGATCTCCTTCGCATTCATGGGTAACTAAACTTCTCTGTTGGGGTTATGGAAGCCGAATGAGTTACTATCTATTGCTGTGAGTTTGTGAGTTCATGACACGTATATTGCTTATATCATTATTCTCTTCATCTTAATCCACATTCTTTGCGGTTGCAAACGCAAGAATACGCCAGTCTAACATTTAACTTGTTCGAGAGAAAGGTTATTTGTCTAGAAAAGAGATAATGTCAAGGTAGTAGGACACCCTTTCCTATTAAAAAGCTAGTGCCGTAACTGGACTAACCTCTTGGAGAATTCGTACCGTTAGACACGCTTTAAGCTCGAGAGAGTTAAAGTGAAATAGTCCTTGTTTAGGTCGAGAGACGCTTGGATTTACCATAGAATACAATTCTCTATAAGCACATGCATGTCACAATTCTACACACTCATAGGCAATAGAGACGTATACCTCAGAAGGTGGACATAACCCCAACGCTTCAATTCTCATTGTTGTCAACCTACGTAACAATCTCTCTCTTTACTTTATTATTTTCAGCTTTTGTTTACATTACTTGCACGACAAGACTCCCCCCTTCTTACGAAACTTGCACCAAAAGTTTAGTAATTTTACTTACTTGTTGGCCAAGCTATTCCCTGTGGGATCGACACCCAACCCAGGTTGGGTTCTATATTTGCTAACGACCGCTTTACACTCCCACGAGAGCTGTAGATTGAGCGTTATCACCCACTGATCTCCAAAATCTATTGCACAAGCTCAAAACATATTATTGAGAACTTAAATAGTCTGTTTCGACTACTCATCTATATGAGGCTAAAAAATTATGCTAAGATCTACCGGAGTACCCAAATCCTCCTAAAAAGCTCTCCAAAACTAGAAGTGAATATCGAGACCCAGTCTCAAATTATAGATACAATTACTCCATGCAAGCGAACTATCTCATAAACATAGATATGAGCTAACCCGTCAGCAGTGAAGGACATCAGAATAGGAAATTTTTTTCCAATTTAGTCAACTGATATAATGACCCAAATGCCATCTGAACAATGGGAGATGCGGGGCATATTACTAACGATGTCTATAGTTATCCGCTTCTACTTCCACTTGAGAATGGAAAATCTCTAATTAGACCACCAGACCTCTGATGGTCGACAATCAACTGATGACAACATAGGCAATAGGCTACAAAGTCTACTATATTTCTCTTCTTGCCACTCCACTAGTAATATTCCTAAAATACCTTTACATCTTAGGTATGCTAGGGTGGATAAAATATCTGGAGTTGTGAACCTCATGCAGTATCAAATAAATCAAATCACCAATCCTCAAGACGCAATTACGACCATTAAATCTCAAAATACCCTCAAAATCTATGGTATCCCTCTTGGACTCACTACTCAGTACCTAATCATAGATGGCAGACAGTCCCCTATCCTTAAACTAGTAATACTGAATCTTCTCAAATAAGGTAGAACTCACCTCAACAATAGTAAAGATCCTCCTGGAATCATAAATATCAAGTCACATTATCAAGTTTGCTAAGGAATAGATGTCCCATGCCAATGGACTACCAGAAACTTAAATAGAAGCCAAATTACCCATACTCGTAGTCTTTCGACTTAAGGCATGCACTACCATATTTGCCTTGCCCGAATGGTATAAAAAAGAGATGTCATAATCCTTCAACAACTCCATCCATATATGATTCCTAGAATTATGCTCTCTTTGGGTCATAAGATGTTGAAAAGTATGATGATGAGTGTACATCTCTCATGGCACGCTAGATACATAATGCCTCTAAATCTTAAGTGCAAAAACTATTACTGCCAGCTTTAAATCATGAGTGAGGTAGTTGCACTCATGCATCTTCAGTTGCTTCGATGCATAAGTAATAACTCAACCCTGCAGCATAAAAAAAAACCCAAACCAACACCAAAAGAATCAGATACATAGTAAATCCCTCATCCTTAATAGAAAGATCCAATATAGTTGCTAAAGTGAGGAAACCCTTGAGCTTCTGAAAGCTCGACTCACACTTCTTATACCACTATAAACGAACCAGTTTTTGGTTCAATCTAGTCGTCAATGTTCGATAGTAGAAAAAACCTCAATAAACTGCCTGTATTAACTAACTAAACCAACGAAGCTACGAACCTTAGATGAAAAAATATTAGGAAATCACAAATTGTAGGAATAGAGTCAGGTGGTGAACTCTCCACATTAACTTCACGAATATAAGTAAGATTAAAACTCACAACCCCTCAATATAAGTCTCTTATACTAAACATAAGAAATAATCCCTATCGGTTTATAGCTAAAAGATCCCTACCAGACAATTTGGGGGGGGGGGTTGCCAATCATGGCTAAGGTAATAATCTTGCAAAAATAATCCAAGAGCACTTAATAGGTGATAACCAGCTCATGATCCACTATCTATAATAGACTAAGATAAATGTAAGTATCAAACTTTTGAGCAGTCATAACACATGATCTATAAACTTGATCCACTTCAAACTAATTACCCACAAGAGTAAATAGACATAATGACACTGATAAGGAATCCCAAGGTAACTCTAACTATGGTGCATAATAAGAAGATACATAACAATAAGTTGATCTTGAATCAAATAAAGTAAAAGCCAACTGATGGTACACTAATGTCATGCCTATAATATCAATATCTAAAGACTCTGCCTCTCGCCTACCAAGTACAACATATAAATAACCTTGCCTGCCACTTGGCTGGTCACCTGATTATTTACCTATCCTCTTATCTGATGACCTCTATGAGAACCATAGGGACTACCTTAGTGACCCTATAAATCACCTCTAGTTGGAGGCAGAACTCCCTAATAAGAGGAACAATCTATGTTGCAGGCATAGTTGCACTATGCTGAGGACACTCTCTAGAGAAATGGATAAAGGCCCCACAATTATAGCACACCCTAGGTGCCAAACTATAACTAGAAGATCTAACTGATCTAAAATAATCATCTTAGATAGAAGACCCAAAATACCCATCCCTAATAGATTAACCACTACTTTGGCCAAGATGATCATTATAGTTAGGCTGACCTCCATTACTAATCTGAAGAGTAGTATGAACAAGTCAACTAGGATAACCTTAATATTGATAAGAATGGTGTGGAGGGTACCTACCTTGATAATTGCTTCCTCTAAACCATGAGACACTCTGACTCCCATTAAAACTATCAGATAATGCAACCTCTTATCTCTTCCCCCTTGGTCCTTACAATGTATCACCTTCATAATCTAAGAATGATAAAAATTCAATAAAAGACCTACCAGTAGCAATCAACCTCTAAGTAGCCATGGAAAGAGAAAGTCTGAATCCCCCAAAAAACACTAGATTTGCTCATAGTCAGTTAATAATATTGAAGTAGTATGCCTAGCCAACTTATGAAATTGAGCCTCATATTCTAAACAAATCATAGAGCCCTTCTCTAATATTAAATTAATATCTAAGGCTACGAGGCATTGAATTTTCTAAGAAAACCTTAGAGAACTAAGTCTATGTCAATGGGGGAGATCCAACTAGTCTGGAATCAAAATAATTTCTCCAATAATGCCAAGCTTCCAGATCCAACTAAGAAATAGTGTAGTCCATACCATGAGTCTCAACTAGGCCTAAATTATAGAGCCTATCCTCACAAGCGACCAAGAACTTATAAGCATCCTCACTTTATGCCCCAAAAAACTACAAAGTTAATATCAAGAATCTACCCAATATCTTCTGCTATCTGATAGACATAGCAGGCAAGGTAACTATCAGCAGAGAAACTATCAATACTGAAGGGATCTCAACTTTGGAAGCTAAAGCTACAAACTCTGCCCCTGCCTAGTACCACTCTGGTCCATAGATTGAGCACCATCATACAGTGCACCACTAACCAAACCAGAAAACTAAAATAATGTATCTTTGAGCAGCGATAAAGAAATATATGTCGATAGAGCCTGGGCTATCCTTTAGCCCACTACTGGCTAGGGTAGAGGAATCTCTAGTGTGAGAGTAGGGATAGGGTCTGATAAAGGCTTCCTATCCTAGTCTCTAGCTAGGGATACATCTCTTAACTGGACCTGACCTCTAGGTCATCCACATTCTTCAGTAGGATCCCTAGTTGTGGACTCAAGGTCCTCATCTCTAGTAGTGTCAGCTCACATCCTACCCATCTATAAAAGAGTGAAATTAAATGAATCTTAGAAACCAACATGGACTCTCAACACAAGATGAGTGAAGAAAGTGAAGATCTCCTAAGAATGTCCTATAGCCTTTCGAAGATAGAAAACATACGTCATTATTTTAGTTGCAGGAATCTTCTAGACACTTGCACTTGTATAAATAATATTGGTAAACCTAGATCTAATACCAATTTGTCATGACCTAATTTGTCAAGTCATGATTGGACCTAACTTACCCCACCTGCAGGTAAGCCAAATCATAGCCTAGAACTATAAGTAATGGGCTAATTACTGGAAAATGGAATAAATACTTAAAATATATAGTAAATAAATTACAAGCAACAAATCAGAAGAACAATAACATAATAGAAGAGAAATAATAGAGGATTAATATCATCTGATGACCTAGTAAGGACGGGACAAGAGCCTCTAATCCAAAATAATATGAGTACTATCAAAGTCAATATAAAACACTATTAAAAATAGAAAGACTATCCAAAAGCAAAAGATGGAGAAAAGGTCAACTCCACCTCTGAGAGATCATCCTATCTTTAAACTCTGAACAACATAATCACAATGTCAATAATGACAACTAGTACTCGGATCTGCATAAAAAATATACATAAGTGTAGTACATTACCATATCCATGGGTACTTAATAGGCATCATTGGCCGACTGAGTAAAATTATTATATAAATACAATAAGACATTAGATAAATAAGCTAAGTAAAGGGAAAAGGGAAAACCTGGAATAATACTCTTAATATGGAAAGTAAGAAACTGGAATAATAAAGTAAGGATAACATAGCTATCCCTAACATAATTAGGGCCATATAAACCCAAAAGACATAAGAAAGTAATTAAAAAACTCAACACGCCCCCCATAAGCCCGCTGGATGAAATCAAGAAGAAGTAATAATAATATAACCAAGTATCCATATCTTAAAGCCATTACCGTGGGTCTTTTAATACCGTAATCATTGGAATCAAACTGGTTCCATAAATGTCATAAATTGACTCAAATGTTGTAGTTGAATTGATTCTAGTATCTTAATTGTTAGACTTGAACTGGAACTCATAATATCAATTCTCTGATGGACTCATAACATCTCCCAACACAATCCTAGAATAAACCATCATAAGCCTCAAGCCTCTTTGGGCTCAAGATCATAATTAAAATGTGGAACACCCCAGATTTTATCCCTTGAAAATTCCTTGAGATTTAGGCTCACGGCCCACGTTAAGATCGAAACTGTGAGTCATAGGGTGTCCTGTCAAGTAGTTTAGATGAGTCATAGGGTGTGATAACTGGCGAACTTACTACTCATTTAAACTCAACATGCATGCTCATTACAATAATTTAAATATATAAATGAGACATATGTGTGATTAAATGCACTAATAACCATATTTTGTAGGAATATATGTTATGAGATATAAAGATGTGGACTTGAACTAAAAAGAATCAAAAGACTGAAAAAAGTAAAGCTGGAAGACTTGGAGCAGAAATAGGTCCCAGTTACTATGATCGCGATCTGAGGGCCACGATCGCGGATAGTCAAGATAGGTCAATATGCCACGATCGCGAACAAGCTCTAGCAATTACAAGCTAGCAACAAAATAGCCCAGGGGTAGATTTATAATTTCACACAGTCATCCCAAATTACCTTAAGAAGTTCAAACCGTATCTCATAGGGGAGATCCTAAAAATTTTTGGGACTATCATCCACTTTCTAGTTTCTAATTTTGAGAAAACATTTATTATACTAATTTTAGGGTGAACAAAACATTATTGTAGCTTCCATGTGGAGGATTAACTATTTCCATTAAAGATTTGTGGAACCTTAAAGCTTGTAAATTACATTATCTTTATCTTTCAATCAATCAATTTGATGTATATTATGGGTATATCTTTGCTTATCAATCTTATGTGTAGCTAGTTCTTCGTTTAGGGGTTATGTTTTGATGGGGTGAAAAAGTGTGTTGGTTGTGATTGTCAGCTTCAAATTATTAGTTCATGTTGTTGGGTTCTACAAATACTTGATTGTAAAATGGAATTGGTTGGTGAAAACCTCAAATCTCCTAAATCCCCACATCATCCTTGAAAGAGGGGTGTGGGTTATGTAGATCCTACATTATCCTTGAAAGGGGAATGTAGGTGACATCAACATTTGGGAACAATAGAATAGATATTAGTTATTCCCTTTTTTGTCTTAGAAATAAGGATAAATTGTGGAATTTCTATCTCTTGGGCATCATCCTCAAAATAGGGATGTCAAATTGAGGTTTGGTTATTACTAATCTTATTAATCTTGGGCAACGACATCATTTTTGATAACGCTCAACTTACACGTCAAATTAAGTACAAGGTGATCATTGTCAATATAATTACCCAACTTTGAGTCGGGGTCAAATCCATGAGGAACAATGTGAGTGGCGATTGAATAAGTTCAAAATTAAAGTTACTTACCAAATTCAAACCTAAAATACAAATGTTTTGGGCGATTTTGAATGTTTTCAAATGTTTAAGATAATTCTTGGCTTCTAAAGGACTAAGTTAAGACTAAGAATGATTAGACCATAATTAGTTTGGAACAAATCTTGGGATTATGTTTTCCTAGGAGTAAACTAATGTGTGCAGATATATGAAAGATAGCATCCAATTTTAATTAATGCGTGAGTGGGTAGGCTAGGTTTGGGGTTTCAGTGTTATTCTTTCAATAAAATACCAAAATATTACCCATGGATTCTTTCGAATACCTAATGGGTGTTGACAGTCTAATCAACCCAAAAACCTCAATTTAACATCCCTATTTCTAGGATTATCTTCAAGAGATAGCAATTCCATATTTTATCCTTATTGCTAAGACAACAAAATGGGAATAGTTACTATCTATGTTATTGTTCACATATGTTTATGTCACCTACATCCCCCTTTCAAGTATAATGTAGGATCTAGACTACCCACATCACTCTTTCAAGGATTATGTTAGAATTTTGGGGGAAATTAAGGTTCTCACCAACATTCCCATTTTGCATTCAAACATTTGTGAAACCCATCAACATTAACCACAAAGTGGAGCTAACAATCAATGTCCACACACTTGCACCCTACTCAAACATAACCCCAAGAGGTAGATCTAGCAAATTATAAAGATAATCAAAACAAATATACCAACATTTTCATCAAAGTTATTCATTAAAAATAAAGAGCGGGCAAACCAAACTTTAAAATTCAATGAATCTTTAATGGGTGATGCCAAATCTACACTTTGGAGTTCTTCTAATTAATTCTTATCTCAAATTAGTACAAATTTAAGCTCCAAACTTCAAAGAAAACAAAACCCTACAACTAAGCTAAGTTGAAGATGAAAGATGAATAATGATGGAGAAAAATGAGATGACAAACCTTATTTGAAGCCCAATTCCATATTTTCAAAATATTACAAAAATGACCTTAAAACTTTTTCACTCTACCACGATCACCACCTTTTCACCGCATCTACGACTCCCGCAATCTTGATAGTCATATTGTGATTGCCCTTGGGTTGACTTGTTGACACCCCCAACTTAAAGATTTGCTTGTCCTCAAGAAAAACTACCTCTTATCATGAGAAAATACATATTTATGCCTAAATTTAATGACCCAATGATCAAAATAACTTCAACCTTAGTTACTACCATACGTAGCTCTTCAAACATGGGAAAAATTATTCTCACCACCTCCCTCAATATAAAATGCAATGTTCAAAGGTTCAAAAGACTTCAAAAAGCACCGATCAGAGTCATAGTTTTGATGAGTTTAAGTGGGACCTTAATAGGGCAACAAAAAGTGTGTAATCCAGTACCATGTTGATGAGACTGAGCGCAAGCAACATACATTAGGAACCTCATCAAGTCAAATGAAACCACTACCACCTCTTGGCACTGCGCTCAACATGCTTCATGATGCCTCAAGTGGGGAACAGGCCACATCCAATGCTTAGAGAATCCCAGGTATGTCCCTATACTCATGTGTTATTTATTTTCTTAGTATGCACTGGGGACAGTGCATCAAATTTTAGTTGGGGAAAGGATATACCAACCCCTTGAGTTTTTTACTATCATGTATCTTTTACACAAATTGTTTCTTGTTGTAAGACCCCATAAAATTTACTCGTAGTCTAAGCCTTTAGAGCATATCAAGTGAAGCCTTTTTCCATCCCTAAAAGATTTAGGAATGACTTCCAAAGTTTGTAGTGTTTAAATCAGATAGATTATTCTTAATTTTGACTATTTATTGGGTGGAAAACTGAATTAGATTCCCAACGATACCAATTTTGTCTAAATCCAGTATCGGAATGAGAAGTTATAGCCATTTTTTACTGAGAGCTGTCAGAATTGCCTAGGTATGACGGATAGGTTGATGGACCATCGAGCTTGCGATGGACCATTGATCGACCCATCGCAACAAAGGCAACAAACCCATCCACTTCCCAGGTGCGACGTTCAGGCAGATGGACCATTGAGCTTGCGATAAACCATCGCCTAAGCCGTCGCTACTAAGGCAGTGACTCCCTCTTCTAGCCCAAGTGCGACGGCCAGGACGATGGACCATCAAGATAGCCATGGGCTATTTCTAATACTACGCAATGAGGAAGTGTGGCCTTTTTCTGACCAACGTGTGATGGACGATCCGATGGGCTATTGAACTAGCGATGGACCGTCACTCCGACCGTCGCAGATCCCGTTTAGCATTTTAAAGCCATTTTTAAAAGGGATTTTTGGTATTTTCCACACATTTTAACACCTAGATATATCAAAATAAAGCATAGAACTTCAGAATCATCCAAAGCATCAAGAACTAGGGTTTTCTCTCAAGATTAACCCTCAAGAGCAAATCCAATCTTTCTCCAAGACTATAATTTCTACAAATTGAGTTAAGATTCAAGGTTCCCAAGTCAAAAGCCTCAACAAACCTTACTCAAGTGTACTAAAAAGTGTCTCAAGCAAGCTTGTTCATCTATAAGTCATAATCTAAGGTATGTGGGGTTTGAATAAGGACACTCCTTTCATCCTTGTGCCCAAAAGTTGTTTGAATTACAAAGATATATTGGTTTACATGTTTTCTTATGAAACTAAATTATTTGTAATACCATATGTTGTATTTCTTGAGATTATGATGGTTTTAATGTTTTAGAAATTGAAGTACATGAGTATGTTGAGATTATGATGCATATTGCTGAAAATTTCTAGTTTTCTATATGATTTATGAATCTTTATGATATCGAGTATGAATTTTGATACGGCTTAACGTGAGATTGACATATGGGTCACTAAGCCCTATTTAATATTGTTAGTTTAAGAACTTTATTTCTATAAGCACCCATGATTTGAGTATTTTGAGATTATTGAGAAAGTTTAGACCTTAACGGTCATAGTAGCTTTGAAATCCACTTTTCTAAATGAGATTACAGATTTTATAGTTGGGTTCTTTATGAACCAAGAGATTATTTTAAAGTGTATTTCCATGAGATGAGTGTAGCTAACTAAAGGGAGTAGTATTTAGCACCGAGTTGGGTAAGTTACTATGGTTTTATTCCCCAAAACTATATGCAATTGTAGGATTGAGATTTATGGGCCCTGAGGCCGAGATAGTGATCACTAATGTGAGGTTATACTCCCTAGAAAGATTATGATGCCTCTCCTCAACGTGAGTTTTCTTCCTTAGGAGGACAGGATGTTGGACTCCATGTAGCTTGCATGGTGTATGTCGGTTAGTAGAACCTCTCTAGTAGCAAGATTTATCAGAGTAGTTTCTTAAAGTAAAATTTTCCCAAGAAGAAAGTGATTTTCCATATAAGTAAGAGTAAGTAATCAGTTTCTAAAGTAAATTATGTCCTTTGAGATGAGATTTATACTATGTGTTCCATTATTCATAATTTACGAGATATGCATTTTGAGATTATTCGAGCTATGTGAGTCAGTTATATTAGCATGCATGATTTCTATAAAGATTGATGATATTATTATTTTATGTATCGCATGCACCTCTATATACCCAGTACATCCTCAAAGTACTGATCCACATATACGTCTATGTGCTACATTGTCTCATGATGTAGGTTCAGGTGCTCAGTCTCAGTAGCGTCAGTGATCTCTGAGTACCTCGATCTACGCCTCCATAGTTGGTGAGTCCTTATAGTTTGAAGACCTATTTTCTCTGATTTCAGTCTTTATATTAGTTGGGGTATTTCCCTTTTAGTTAACTAGGAGTTAGTTGGGGATCTGTTCCCATGGCTCTAGTTCTTGAGTAGTAGAGTTTTGTCTGACTAGATTATCAGTGGTGTTTTAGACTTTTCAGCATGTTTCTATTCAGACAGTATTCATTTGTTATTTTAGTTGAGATATGTTATGATAGTTCTATTGTTTTGACTTATCCGTCTTAAAAGTAAGTGTTAGAAATAGTAACAGGCTCAAAGGGTTAGCATAGGGCTACTTATTGCCTTAAGCACCATGTTACATCTCGAAATGAGATTTTGGGGCCTTAAAAACTTGGTATCAGAGCCTAAGGTTTAAGGAGTCCTAGGGAGTCTGACAAGCCACACTAAGAAGAATCTTGATCATCAATGTATAGCGCACCACATCTACGAGAAAGAGGCTACAAGATGTTTTAGAAAAAAGTCATCTCTTTCATTCAGAATCTATCATGCTTACAGTCGTCTCCCTCAGCTATTAATTCATGCTCTCTTATTTTATAAAATGACTCCCTGATGAGCCAATGCCCACCAAAATAATAATGAGCAACCTCATCCTATTGATCCCTTGAATAAGACTGTGTCTCACGCTGAGTTTTGAGCAGCCTTTCAGGTGTTAGCCCAAGCAGTCACCGCTGATAACGCTCAATCTACAGCTCTCGTAGGAGTGTAAAGCAGTCGTTAGCAAATATAGAACCCAACCTGGGTTGGGTGTCGATCCCACAGGGAATAGCTTGGCCAACAAGTAAGCAAAATTACTAAACTTTTGGTGCAACTCTCGTAAAAGGGGGGATTGTAATGTGTAACGAAAACAATAAAGTAAAAGCTGAAAATAGCAATGTAAAGAGAGAAAGATTGTTACGTAAGTTGTAAACAATGAGAATTGAAGCGTTGGGGTTATGTCCACCTTCTGAGGTATACGTCTCTATTGGCTATGAGTGTGTAGAATTCTGACATGCAATTGCTTATAGAGAATTGTAGTCGATGGTAAATCCAAGCGTCTCTCGACCTAAACAAGGACTATTTCATTTTAACTCTCTCGAGCTTAAAGCGTGTCTAACGGTACGAATTCTCCAAGAGGTTAGTCCAGTTACGGCACTAGCTTTTTAATAGGAAAGGGTGTCCTACTACCTTGACATTATCTCTTTTCCAGACAAATAACCTTTCTCTCGAACAAGTTAATGTTAGACTGGCGTATTCTTGCGTTTGCAACCGCAAAGAATGTACATTAAGATGAAGAGAATAATGATATAAGCAATATACGTGTCATGAACTCACAAACTTACAGCAATCGATAGTATCTCATTCGGCTTCCACAACCCCAACAGAGAGGTTTAGTTACCCATGAATGCGAAGGAGATCACGATTGACATTGTTATTATATCACAATATTGAGTAATGGCATGTAGATCAAGTGATAGGCGTTAGGCGTGAATTCCTTAGCAAAGTAACGTTTCTCTTGTTGCGGAAATTAAGAATTGAATAGATGAATAGAAGAAGAAAAATAGAATTAATGGGAAGATTAGAAGAGTTGTAGAATTGTTGTGGTGGAAGAAGAGAGGGATGGAAGAATGTATTGTGGTGAGGGATGAATTACTTCTCTCCACTAAGGGAGGAGTTAATTAAAAATCTATAGCATGATAGGGTATTTATAATACTCCTATCCTACTCCTACTATGCTAATGAAATAAATAACCAAATCCTACTAGGCTTATGGAACACTTAACCCAAATGTACTAGGTTAAGGTAACATTATCATAATCCAAATAAACTAATGAAATACATAACCTAATTGTACTAGGTTAATGTATCTTTGTCAAAATCCATCTTTGTGTCTGTAAGTCCCCAAAGTCTTCAGAATTGTTGTTTTAGCCCGGGACAGATTTTCCATGCAGCAGTTTTGGTCCTTTAGGCGTCCCACTTCCTTCTCCTTCATTTGTGAGCTTTCTTTTGCGTCAAGTAAGCCATAAAATGCTGAATTTTGCATCATTTATACCTGAAACTTTACTAATCATGTTTGTTAGCTCATTTATAGGAAAAAGGACTAAAAGTGCATGAAATATATAATTTGTTCTCAAAACTAGGCTAAAATATGGGCAAAATATATTGATATAGGCGGGTAAATTCGCCTATCATCAACACCCCACACTTAGAGCTTTGTTCGTCCTTGAACAACATATCATGTCCCTCTAAACATCAACTTAAGGTTTTTATAGAAACAACACAAAACATTTATCAAGACAAGCACAACGATTATCAACCAAGAGTAGCTTTCCGATTATAAGTAGAAACAATTTAACCTCAAGTATAGACTCGTGATGGTGATCAACTCGCATGCAAACGTTAAAGTGCATAGAATCATATACAACTATCCAAAACTCATCAACCATGTGTGTCTCACCATATATTACCCATAATCACTCACAAATATATCATATTTTTCAAACATGGGTATCAAAATATCCTTGCTCTCGCTCTCACAAAGAATTCATATGTAGCAACTGATGACCATAGGCTTGCCCTTAGTGTAGTACTCCACTAAATGTCGGAATGTTAAGATTAGGATCAAGTAGGTCTTTTGATGGTTGTAATGTAGGCTAAGGGACGGGTAGGACTATTTTGGCCAGGAATAGTGACTAAGCTCCTAAGCGCTTTAATACATCACATTGTATCATTGACACTTTTTTCTTTCAACCTTTCTTCTTTCTTTTATTCTACCACCCTTGTTCTCCTCTTTTGTTTTTCAATTTTAAGAACAACTCACTTTTCAGCTTTCTTTTCCTTTTTCTTTTCACAACATACCTCTTATGATAGCACTTTCTTTTCCATAACACATTCAAGCACCATTTACAATTTAAAGCATCATACTTACCCAATTTCCTCTTATGTTGTCACATGACTTTTTCACTTTAAAGCACTTAGGAATTTGGATCAAATTACGGTCTTGAAAGAAAATGGATTAGGCTTGCATGCAAGGTTGTCAAAGAAATAGGCTAAAGGCTCAAAAGGGTTTAACTAGGATGATGTTCATGGGTAGGTAAAACTGAAGGTAAACAAATATAGGTTGCCAAAGAAATGCCTAAATCATATCCTAAACTTACACTCCTTATTTTCGCTTTGCATACATACCGGGCAAGTTCTAGCATCAGCCACAAACATAGAATATACTATTATCTCACACATACAAGGCACATGGTCGACTTAATTGGAAGTAATATAGACTCTCGAACCAACAATTGAAGGAATTGAATCACACAATATCACATAATGAGTCACAAATAGAGCCTAAACGTCTCAATAGTCACAATTGTAGCACATACTCTTGCTATGATCTCATGTTGCCTATCAAAATAATTTCATGCGAAGCTAGAAAAAATTTTACTCCTAAAAAAAACTTAAAAAAAATGATAAACAAAAAAAAATGAACTCAAATAAACAAAGTAAACAAACAAACATAGGTGCAAACAGAGAAGTATAGCATGCGATACCGCCCCCCACACTTAGTCGGGTCACTGTCCTCAGTGGAAAATAAATACGAGAAACCTGGTTGGTCGGACTTATCCTCTATGTCTGGGGTCCTACCCCTTTCATCGGAATCATAATCAGAGTCGTCATCCTCAGAAGTTCCTCATAAGTATCTCACTTAATTCCAAGTGTGATTTGAGGTGTTTGCAGCGAGGAGGGTTCTCCTTGCTCTCTTTGGCCTCTTTTCTTGCCTTTTTGTGAAGTGGTAGCCTTATCTTTGCCTTGTCTTTTGGTGCCATTGTACACGAGATCTCAATAGAGTCATGTTAGCATCATCTCAATGGATACAATCTATAAACAAGCAGTAGAGGTACCACCCCACACTTAGGTTGGTGGCACCAACTAGTGAGGTGAAAGTGATCAATTACTCAGAATTCATCGACATACGTTTTAGGAACTATCTTCCGACAAGAAGATCAGTGATGTATCACTACTTGCAGCCATTGCACTACGTTCATGTTAAGTATAACAACACTACTACATAGGGGTTACATCATGGTATAGTTATTTTCAACAATCACAACCTCCTATGTCGGTAGGCAACTATAAGTCTTATCCCGATGGCCGAGATAGTGTAACATGTAAGTATCCAAACAACAATCTTAAGCACTATTCATAGCCATAGTAATTCCGCAAATAGTATAACAATGCTATTAAAACCAATTTCAAGTCGAAAACAAGTCAAGATTTTCCTACGTACATGTTCACTCACATGATTTTGTATCAACAATCCAAACACATGAACATCACCAACAATCTTATATGATTTAGCAATTCATAAGAGACATAGCAACGTAGTACTTACAAGAAATAAATGAAGAATAAGAGAGTACTTACTTGCTTGAAGCTTGTGGAGATGGTTTTGTGAATTGGAAGAGCAAAAGAAGAAAATTTTGAGAGGATTTGGATGTATATGCGGCGCCCTTAGGTCAATTTTTAGTGTGGTTGTGTTGTAAAACTAAGTCCCCTTTATATAGGAAGATGATGGGTCGGGTTTTGACCCATTTACAAATGGTTTTGGAGACAAAAATACCACATATGCGGCGCATAATGCTCGGCATATCAATGACATATGCGGCGCATTGTCTATAGCATAATGGGACATATGCGCCGCATAGTCTATGGCATTTGTAGACATATGCGCCGCATAGTCTATGGCATATGAGATACTGAGACCAAATGCCATAGCATAGGCGGCGCATAGTCAAAAGCATACCTAGGAATAGGCGGCGCATAGTGTATAGCACACTAGATTCCGAGACCTTAGGCTATAGGATAGGTTGTGCATCGTTCGTGGCCTAGTTTTACCAAGGCCTAGCCTTTCTCGATGCCTATTTTGGCGTGAGAAATGCTCAATCCATAGCCTTATGCATCACCATTCCTAACTTACCAACTTTACCATACAATGCGTCCAAATCGTCTATTGAAATCAATCTCCTCGTTGAATACTTCTTGCACCTATTTTTGCTCAAAACAACTGAAAATGATTAGTACGATGGGTTGCCTCCCACCAAGCGCCTTAGTTTTGGTCGTGGCATGACTCTTATTTTTGGATTTTTCATTTATCAAGTACTAGAACGAAAGAAAAAAGATGAAACGATAAAACGATAAAATGATAAAACAATAAAACGATGGGTTGCCTCCCATCTAGCGCCTTATTTATTGTCGTGGCTCGACATAGTTACCTCGAGTACTCAGACTTCGTCGAGGTAAGTGATGGATCATTTTCTGAAAGGATTTAGACGACAATGAGGCTTACCTGTGGGCATGCAATCTTTTTCGAGATGGCTCCTACGTTTCTCCGGAGAGTCACCAATTATATCATCAATAGTCCAACCCATAGCTCTCTTGAGAGCAGAGATGAGAGCTTCTACGTGCTGTTCACTTAAATCATCTGCTCTCTTCGGAAGTATATTTCTACTTTCCAAGAACACATACCTTAGATAATCGGGGAGCTCTTGTGTTTCTAGCATTGGTGGCTTGTCAATGGGAGTCTTCGCTGTTGGTTGATTCTTGAGATCACATTCTGGTTGCTTAGGAGTATAAGGCTCTATTTCTGTTAGAGCACTCATAAGTTCTTCATAACCTTCATTATTTCATGCTCAACTTTCAGTGGCATAACAGACAATGGCTCAACAGTAGGCTGTTTCTCTATAGATAATGCTTTCGTATCCTCATGATGAACATCAGCTATAGATAACTCATTCATATCGCTGGGCTGCTTCATTGTTTTGCATATATCAAACTGTACCACTTCGTCATTAATTCGAAACAAAAGCTCATTATCTTTCATGTCAATAAGCACACTTCCAGTTGCAAGGAAGGGACGTCCCAAGATGATGGGAACTTCAGAATCCTCCGTACAATCCAGAATAACGAAGTCTGCAGGAAAGATGAATTAAGAAACTTTCACCAACACATCATTCAAGATACCCACAGGTCGTTTTACCGACCTATCAGCCATCACGAGCCTCATATTGGTTGGTGTCGGGTCGCCTAGCCCCAACTTCTTATAGATGGATAGTGGCATCAAATTGATGCTAGCACCTAGATCGCACAATGCCTTGGAAAAATCCAACGATCCAATTATGCAAGGAATAGTGAAAGCTCCAGGATCTGCCTTCGTTTGAACTAACGACCTTGTAGAGATTGCACTACAATGATGAACATTATCCGCCAACTCATAACTTGCTGCCCGCTTCTTTGTCAATAGGTCCTTCATAAACTTCACATATCCAGACATTTGTTCAAGTGCCTCCACCAATGGAACATTAATGGTCAGCTGCTTGAGCATAGTCATAAATTTGCTGAACTTAGTGTCATCCGCCACCTTCTTCAATCTTTGGGGAAAAGGTGGTGGTGGGTATGGAAGTGTTCTCTCCGCGGTTTTCTTCTCCTCTTGCTTCCGTTTTCCCAATTTTTCAGGCTGCACAGTGCTGTATGTGGCGTTGTTGACGTCAGGAGTAGTAGCTGCGGCATCTTCTCCTTTTGCGTTGTCATCCATGTCCGCAACTTCGTCAATCACTTGCTTGCCTTTTTCTGAAGTTTCCAGCACCTTACCACTTCTGGTAGTGATGGCCATGCATGACCCATCATTCCTTGGGTTTTGCACAGTATCGCTAGGTAAAGTGCTGGCCTTTCTTTGGTTGAGTGCTGCTGAAAGTTGACTGAATTGCTGCTGTAGTTGTCTAATTGAAGTGGAATGTGAATCTACTAATTGTTTCATGGCAGACAAATCATTAATTACCTCCGTTACTCCCGCGCTCGTTGCTTCCACTCCTTTCAATAATTTAGCCATCTTGTCCTCCATACTTCCAGAATTAGATGTGGTGGTGTCACGTCTTCCAGGGGGAACGTACAAACCACTCTTTTCATTGTTTTTCTTCCAACTACCTTGGTCTTTGCTTCCAGATTTATCATAACAGTTCCGACCTTGGTTTCCTTGGGCATTCCCGCGGAAACCCCCCTGATTGTTCAAGTAGTTGGCCTCCTCTTCCGAATCAGATTTGTCTCTTCCTTTTGACGCAATCGCTTTCACTTTTTCAGTCTTCCCTAATAGATGCTTTGTAAGAAGATCCATTTGGGTTTTCATGTGCGCCATATCTTGATCACGTTCTTCTTCTCTTCTTCGTTGGTCTGCAGTCATGCCAATAGATAAAGTGGGGCTTGCTACCTCAGAATCCCTGGTATGCCAAGCTCTACTTTGTTTCGTCATACTATCTAGCATATTGCTTGTTTGACCAAAGGTGAGGTCCATGAAAGAACTTCCAGCTGCGTTGTCCACCACTGGTTTAGTTATTGAATTCAAGGCTCTATACAAGATCTCCATGAGGTGAACATTAGTCATGTGATGGTTTGGGCATCTCGCTAGCTTTGTCTTGAACCTCTCCCATGTTTCATGAAGAGCTTCAGAGGGAAGCTGACGAAAGTTGCTGATTTCATCTCTCAATTGAGCCCTTTTGGATGGCGGAAAGAATCTTTCTAGGAAAGCGTCTCTCAATTGTCTCCAATTTGTAATTGAATCAGGAGTCAGCCCATTCAACCATAGTGTTGCCTCCCCAGACAGAGACAATGGAAATAGACGTAATCAAATAGCTTCTGACCAACACCAGGATTGTCAAAGGACTTGCATATAGAAACAAAGTTGATGAGATGCATATTCGGATCATCGCCTGCTAGTCCACCAAATAATCCCTTGAGTTGCAATAACTGAATCATGGTGCTTGTGATGTTGAACTTGGCTCCGGGCGCTAATGGTGGTGGAATTATAGCTCCAGTGGCTCCGGCACCATCAAGATCATCATCATCATCGTCGAAAGCTGGCTGCAAAGGTTGGCAATCATATCTATACTGAGCTTGTCGACCTTTTCTGTTGGCAAGTGTTGCAGTTTCAGCGACATGCCTTGGGTGTATTAACTCATCGTCACCTAAATCCTCATCGTCAGGGTTTGTTGCTCGCCCAGGATTATCAATATTTTGTTGTTGGACTTGAGCAGCAGCAAGGGCGGCTAATCTTGCTTGCTCGTGTTGAGCAGCCATCCTGTCGATTTCAGCTTGTGCTTCCATTCTTCTAATTCATTGTGGTTCAGGATTGATTGGTAATAACGGTTGACCAGAACTTCTAGTATGGGGAATGCACTAAAGTAAAAACTTGCAAGAAACAAAAACAAAAACTAAAAGTAAAAGTACGAGAATCTTTGACCAAAGGGTCTAGTAATTATCACGAACTTGATTGCCACTCGTATTCCCCGGCAACGACGCCAATTTTTGATAACGCTCAATCTACAGCTCTCATAGGAGTGTAAAGCGGTCGTTAGCAAATATAGAACCCAACCTGGGTTGGGTGTCGATCCCACAAGGAATAGCTTGGCCAACAAGTAAGCAAAATTACTAAACTTTTGGTGCAACTCTCGTAAAAGGGGGGATTGTAATGTGTAACGAAAACAATAAAGTAAAAGCTGAAAATAGCAAAGTAAAGAGAGAAAGATTGTTAAGTAAGTTGTAAACAATGAGAATTGAAGCGTTGGGGTTATGTCCACCTTCTGAGGTATACGTCTCTATTGGCTATGAGTGTGTAGAATTCTGACATGCAATTGCTTATAGAGAATTGTAGTCGATGATAAATCCAAGCGTCTCTCGACCTAAACAAGGACTATTTCACTTTAACTATCTCGAGCTTAAAGCGTGTCTAATGGTACGAATTCTCCAAGAGGTTAGTCCAGTTACGGCACTAGCTTTTTAATAGGAAAGGGTGTCCTACTACCTTGACATTATCTCTTTTCCAGACAAATAACCTTTCTCTCGAACAAGTTAATGTTAGAGTAGCGTATTCTTGCGATTTCAACCGCAAAGAATGTAGATTAAGATGAAGAGAATAATGATATAATAAATATACGTGTCATGAACTCATAAACTCACAGCAATCGATAGTATCTCATTCGGCTTCCACAACCCCAACAGAGAGGTTTAGTTACCCATGAATGCGAAGGAGATCACGATTGACATTGTTATTATATCACAATATTGAGTAATGGCGTGTAGATCAAGTGATAGGTGTTAGGCGTGAATTCCTTAGCAAAGTAACATTTCTCTTGTTGCGGAAATTAAGAATTGAATAGATGAATAGAAGAAGAAAAATAGAATTAATGGGAAGATTAGAAGAGTTGTAGAATTGTTGTGGTGGAAGAAGAGAGGGATGGAAGAATGTATTGTGGTGAGGGATGAATTACTTCTCTCCACTAAGGGAGGAGTTAATTAAAAATCTATAGCATGATAGGGTATTTATAATACTCCTATCCTACTCCTACTATGCTAATGAAATAAATAACCAAATCCTACTAGGCTTATGGAACACTTAACCCAAATGTACTAGGTTAAGGTAACATTATCATAATTCAAATAAACTAATGAAATACATAACCTAATTGTACTAGGTTAATGTATCTTTGTCAAAATCCATCTTTGTGTCTGTAAGTCCCCAAAGTCTTCAGAATTGTTGTTTTAGCCCGGGACAGATTTTCCATGCAGCAGTTTTGGTCCTTTAGGCGTCCCACTTCCTTCTCCTTCATTTGTGAGCTTTCTTTTGCATCAAGTAAGCCATAAAATGCTGAATTTTGCATCATTTATACCTGAAACTTTACTAATCATGTTTGTTAGCTCATTTATAGGAAAAAGGACTAAAAGTGCATGAAATATATAATTTGTTCTCAAAACTAGGCTAAAATATGGGCAAAATATATTGATATAGGCGTGTAAATTCGCCTATCATCAACCGCAAATGTCCAAGCCGTAGTTCCTCATTAGCAGGGAGGTGCCTTAGTTGCTGCTAGAATTAATGATTTCAAGCGGATGAATCCTCCAGTGTTTTATGGGTCGAAGGTAGGAAAGGACCCACAGTTGTATCTTGATGAGTTAAAGAGATCACCCAGGTTATACATGTGACTGAAGACGAGAGTGTGGACTAGGCTCTTATTATTTGAAAGACATTTCTTATGACTAGGTTGTGGCATGGAGGAAGAGTAGGGCGAGGATGCTACTCCTACGACTTGGCAGGTGTTCCAGGATGCATTCTTCCCACTTTAGATGAGAGAATCAAAGATAGAGAATTTCACGAACTAAGGCAAGGCTCTATGACTGTTAAGAAGTACTACCTTAAGTCCAACCAGTTAGCCAAGTATGCTCCTGACTTGGTAGCTGATAGCTGATCTAGTATAAGTAAGTTCATGACCAGTATGTCTGGTTTGGTGATAAAAGAGTGTAGGACTGCTATACTCAATAGGGATATGGATCTATCCTAGCTGATGATGCACACTCAACAAATTAAGGTAGATAAAATAAGAGAGAGAGAGATAGAGTAAGGGGAAATAAGAGGGCTAGATTAGAGCAGTTTGAGCAAGGCCATACTAGATCCTAAAGAGGGAATCGAACCTAGTTTCAAGATTATTTATCTATGCTAGCGCCTTTATCAGCTAGCGCTCCCACGCCTAGAAAAAGGCAGGAGTAGGGAAATAGGCCTTCTATGTGCAGGTCCCATAACAGTGTAAGTAACAGATCTCATTATTGTCCCTGTACTAAGTGTGATAGGGACCATCGATCAGAGGGGTTGTTTTGATTATGGCAAGATAGGCCATTGACTTAGAGAGTGCCCATATGCTAGGCAGGGGAGCAGAGATGTTCAATCTCATACTTAGACTACCAGTGCACTAGATCTTTTAGCTTATCTAGCCCCTCCTCAAGGCATTTGATCCAGTACGGCTAGCGTTCAGTGCCATAATAGATTCTATTCCTTACTATCCTATCAGGAATAGGAGGATTCTTACAATGTTGTTATTGGTATGCTCCGTGTCTTTCACTTTGATGTTTATGTACTATTGGACCCTGGTTCAATTTTCTCTTATGTGACCTTATTAGTCGCTGTGAATTTTGAAATGAGTCCCTCAAAGATTCTCGAGCCTTTCTTGGTTTCTACTCCAGTAGGTGAGTCAGTTGTTGCTAAGCAAGTGTATAAAAAGTATCCTGTAACTGTCCTTCATAGATCATATTTACTAATTTGATAGAGTTGGAGATGATTGATTTTGATATAAGTCTGGGTGTGGATTAGCTTCACTCTTGTTATGCATCTATAAACTATCGTACCCGTGTGGTTAAGTTTTAGTTTCCTGATGAGCCAGTCTTCAAGTGGTCCAGAAGTTTAGTATCTCCTAAGAGTCACTTTATATCCTATCTCAAAGGTAGAAAGTTGATATCCAAAGATTGTATATACCATCTAGTTAGAGTTAAGGACACTAAGTTTGATATTTTGACCATTCAGTCAGTTATTATAGTTAATGAGTTTCCTGATGTCTTTCCAGAAGGTCTCTTAGGGGTACCTCCTGATAAAGAGATAGAATTTGGGATTAACCTTCTTCCCGATACACAACCTATTTCTATTCCTCCATACCATATGGCACCTGCAGAGCTTAGGGAGTAGAAAGATCAACTCAAAGATCTTCTATACAAAGGTTTCATAAGCCCCAGTGGTTTTTCTTGGGGCGCACCCACCCTGTTCGTGTAGAAGAAAAATGGTTCTTTTCGTATGTGCATTGACTATCGTCAGCTTAATAAGGTCATACTCAAGAATAAGTACCCTCTTCCTAGAATTAATAACCTGTTTGATCAATTGCAAGTTGCAATTTATTTCGCCAAGATAGACCTTAGATCCGGCTATCATCAGCTTAAAGTGAAGGAATGTGATATTCCAAAGAAAGCCTTTCGAACCCACTATGGTCACTTTGAATTTCTAATCATGTCTTTTGGGATAACCAATGCTCCAATAGCTTTCATGGACCTCATAAATCGAGTGTTTAAATAGTATCTTGATATGTTTGTCATAGTGTTCATAGATGATATCCTTGTGTACTCCCGTACTGAGAATGACCATACGGATCATCTTAGAATTATCTTGCAAACTCTTAGAGATCATTAGTTTTTCACTAAATTTAGCAAGTGCAAATTTTGGCTAAGGTCAGTAGCCTTTCTCAGTTATATAATTATTTAAGCCGAAGGCATTAGAGTTGATCGCCAAAAGATAGAAGCTGTAAGAAATTGGCCTAGACCTCTCTCTCCATCAGATATTAGAAGTTTCTTGGGTCTAGCTGGCTACTATCGCTATTTTGTTGAAGGTTTCTCTTCTATTGCATCCCCGATGACCCGATTGACCCAAAATAAAGTTAAGTTCCTTTGGTCAGATTCCTGTGAGAAAAGTTTTCAAGAGTTGAAGACTCGACTCACCTCAGCCCCTGTGTTGACTTTTCCTGATGGTACGGATGGTTTTGTGGTGTATTATGATGCCTCAAGAGTTGGTCTGGGTTGTATGTTAATGCAAAGAGGTAAAATTATATCCTATGCCTCCAGATAGTTAAAGTCGCATGAAAAAAATAACCCAACCCCTGATCTTCAATTAGCTGCTATGGTTTTTGCTTTGAAAATCTGGTGACACTATCTGTATGGTATCCATATTGATGTGTTTACAAACCACAAAAGCTTGTAGTATATATTTTCTCAGAGGGATTTGAATCTTCATCAGTGGAAATGGTTAAAGGTTCTAAAAGATTATGATATGAGCGTGTTATCTCATCCGGGCAAGGACAACATAGTGGCAGATGCCCTTAGTAGATTGTATATAGGTAATATTGCTCATATAGAGAAAGATAAGAAAGAGTTAGCTTGGGAAGTGCATCGTTTGGCCAGACTGGGTATTAGGTTACTTGATTCAGCTGAGGTGAATGTTTGGGTTCAGACTGGCTCTGAATCCTCTTTAGTTTCAGACGTAAAGGAGAAGCAAGACATGGATGCTAGTTTGGTCAAACTGAAGGAGTCAGTTAATGACCAAAAGGTAGAGATTTTCTCCCAAGGGGGAGATGGTGTGTTGAGATGTTAGAATAAATTATATGTTCCATGTGTTGGTGATTTGAGGTAGAGAATTATTGCTGAGGCGCTTGGTGCATGGTATTCTATTCATCTTGGTGCCACCAAGATTTACTGCGACTTGCGGGAAGTCTATTGATAGAGTGGCAAGAAGAAGGATAGACCAGGATTTATGGCAACGTATGCAACGTACGAGCAGGTTAAGGTAGAGCACCAAAGACCTGGTGGTAAGCTACAAGAGTTTGGTACCCCCACTTTGAAGTGGGAAGAGGTGAATGTGGATTTCATAACTAGTCTACCCCATTTGTGTCATCATCATGATTCGATTTGGGTTGTTCCAGAAGGGTCTTGGTACCAAAGTTCATTTGAGTTCCTTTTTTCTTCCGCGGACAGGATGAGAGGACCATTCAGACTTTAGAAGATATGTTGAGGGCCTATGCACTTTATTTCAAAGGTAGTCAGGATGAGAATTCTCCACTGATTGAGTTTGCATATAACAATTGTTATCACTCTAGCATCCGGATGGAACTATTTTATGCTTTGTATGGTATAAGATGTAGATCACCCATAAGTTGGTTCAAAGTGGGTGAAGCTGATGTGATTAAACCTGATGCAGTGTTTGAGGATATGGAGAAAGTTAAGTTGATTAGAGAAAGGCTGAAGACAGCCCAAAGTCATTAGAAGTCATATGCAGATGTGAGAAAAGAGATCTTGAATTTTAGGTGGGTGATTTGGTGTACTTGAAGATTTCACCTATGAAAGAAGTGAAAAGGTTTGGGAAAAAAGGTAAGATTAGTCCCCATTATGTTGGCCCTTATAGAGTTTTAAGTCGTGTTAGGAAAGTAGCCTATGAGGTGGAGTTTCCCACAGAGTTGTCAGCTGTTTATCTTATCTTTCATGTCTTCATGCTTAAGAAGCACATTGGTTATTCTACTGTAGTATATCCTTCATAGAGCTCAGATATCCAAACTAGTCTTTTGTTTGATAAGATTCTGGTTGAGATCCTAGATTACCATGTCTATAGGCTAAGGAACAAATAAGTTCCCTAGGTCAAAGTTTTATGGCAGAATCATTAAGTTAAGGGCGCTACTTGGGAAGTGGAAAAAGATATGCGGGACAAGTACCCACACCTTTTCTCCTCGAGTTCAGATCAAGCCGAAGGTATTACTCTTCCTTAATTTAGTGCCTTTCTAATCAAATTCAGCTATGTATTTATTCCTGTGAAAGCTCTTGCATTTCCCCGAGTATTCAAAGGTTTAGAAAGATTTAAAGCTGGTTTAGCCATTTGTTTCAGCTATGCATCTTTAGTTCCTTGGTATCTTAATCTAACTAGCAATATTTGAGGCTGAATGTTTCTAAGGGGGAGATATTGTAAGACCCCACAAAGTTCCCTCGTAGTCTAAGCCTTTAGAGCATGTCAAGTGAAGCCTTTTTCTGTCTCTAAAAGATTTAGGAATGACTTCCAAAGAAAGTAGTGTTTAAATCAGATATAGTTTTCCTAATTTTGACTTTTTATCGTGTGGGAAATTGAATTAGCTTTCCAACGATACCAATTTTGTCCAAATCCGGTATCGGAGTGAGAAGTTATGGCTGTTTTATTGAGAGCTGTCAAAACCGCTCAGGTGCGATGGACAGGTTGATGAACCTTCAAGCTTGCGATGGACTGTCGCTCGAGCTGTCACAACCAACACAGTAAACCCATCCACTGGCCATGTGCGATGGTCAGGCCGATGAACCGTCACCTAAGCCGTCACTACCATGGCAGTGACTCCCTCTTCTAGCCCAAGTGCGATGTCTAGGATGACAGACCATCAAGCTAGTGATGGGCCATCTGTAAGACCATCACAACGAGTTAGTGTGGCCTTTTTCTGACCAATATGCGATGGATGATATGATGGGCCGTCAAACTAGCGACGGATCGTCACTCCGACCATCGAGATCCCGTTCAGCATTTTAAAGCCATTTTTAAAAGAGATTTTTGGTCTTTTCCCATCCATTTTAATACCTAGATATATCTAAACGAAACGTAGAACTTCAAAATCATCTAAAGCATCAAGAACTAGGGTTTTCTCTCAAGATTAACCCTCAAGAGCAAATCCAAATATTTCTCCAAGAACCTTAAGATTCCACCTTAGTTTTTACAAATTGAGTTAAGATTCAAGGTTCCCAAGTCAAAATCTTCAAGAACCCTCACTCAAGAGTACGAAAAAGATCCTCAAGCAAGCTTGTTCATCTATAAGTCATAATCTAAGGTATGTAGGATTTGAACAAGGACACTCCTTTCGTCTTTGTGCCCAAAGGTTGTTTTAATTACAAAGATATATGGTTTTACATGTTTTCCTATGAAGCTAAAGTATGAGTTATACCCTATGTTGTATTTCTTGAGATTTTTATGGTTTCAATGTTTTAGAAATTGAATTACATGAGTATGTTGAGATTATGATGCATATTGCTGAAAATTTCAAGTTTTCTATATGATTTATGAATCTTGATGATATCGAGTATGAATTTTAATATGTCTTAACGTGAGATTGATATATGGGTCATTAATCCCTATTTGAGATTGTAATTTTGAGAACTTTTTTGCTATAAGCACCCATGATATTAGTATTTTGAGATTATTGAGAAAGTTTAGACCTTAACGGTCATAGTATCTTTGAAATCAACTTTTCTAAATGAGATTATAGATTTTATAGTTGTGTTCTTTATGAACCATGAGATTATTTTAAAGTATATTTCCATGAGATGAGCGCAGCTAACTAATGGGAGTAGTATTTAGCACCGAGTTGGCTAAGTTACTACAAGTTCATACCCCAGAACGGCGTGCCACCGTAAGATTGAAATTTATGGGCCCGAGGCCAAGATAGTAATCACTGAGTTGAGGTTATACTCCATGTAAAGAGTATGAAGCCTCTCCCCAATGTAAGGTTTCTTTCTTAGGAGGATAAGACATTGAAATCCATGTAGCTCGCATGGTGTATGTCAGTTAGGAGGATAAGACATTGAAATCCATGTAGCTCGCATGGTGTATGTCAGTTAAGAGAACCTCCCTAATAGCAATATTTTTTAGAGTAGTTTTTTAAAGTAAATTTTTCCCAAGAAGAAAGTAGTTTTCCATATTAGTAAGAGTAAGTAATCAGTTTCTAAAGTAAATTATGTTCCTTGAGATGAGATTTATACTATGTGTTCAATTATTCATAATTTATGAGATATGCATTTGGAGATTATTTGAGCTATGTGAGTCAGTTATATTGGCATGCATGATTTTTATAAATATTGATGATATTATTATTTTAAGTATCGCATACACCCCCATGTACTCAGTACATCCTCAAAGTACTAATCCACATATACGTTTGTGTGCTACATTGTCTCATAATGTAGGTTCATGTGCTCAATCTCAGCAGTGTCAATGATATCTGAGTTCCTTGATCTACACCTCTATAGTTGGTGATTCATCATGATTCAAGGATCTGTTTTCCCTGATTTCCGTCTTTATAGTAGTTGGATTATTTTTTTTAGTTGAGTATGAGTCAGTTGGGGATCTGTCCCAATGGATCTCTAGTTCTTGAGTAGTAGAGGCATGTCAGACTAGACTATCAGTGGTGTTTTAGACTTTTCAGCATGTTGCTATTCAAACAGTATTGTTTTGTTATTTCAGTTGAGATATGTTATGGCAGTGCCATTGTTTTGCTTTATCCATCTTAAAAGTAACTGTTAGAAGTAGTACCAGGCTCAAAGGGTTAGCTTAGGGCTACTTGTATCCTTAAGCACCGTGTGATGTCTCGGAATGAGATTTTGGGGCGTTACACTTGTCCTTAAGCAATACTACATCTTATCATGAGAAAATGCATTTTTATGCTTGAATTTAATGAGCCAATAATCACAATAACTTCAAGCTTAGCTACTACCACACGTATCTCTTCAAACATGGGCAAAATTATTCTCACCACCTCCCTTAATATAAAATACAATGTTCAAAGGTTCAAAAAACTTCAAAAAGCAACCATGCAACAATTGCTAATAGTTTAGAAGTGACTCACCTTTGACCTCAACTACAATATACTTCTTTTGCCTCAATTTTTGGGAGATAAAAAAATCATCCACCTCAACTTCTTTACATGCCTCCTCATAAGAAAAAAATTTGACATATCAAGTTATCAAACGGGCCACTTCTTTTTGTATTAACGTTTTACACATGTTCCTACTTTAATTTCCTTGGTTCACCCATTTTTTCATTTCTTTTTATTGAACCCTTTGTGCTTCTCTTTCCTTTGTTGGATCCTTTTTTTTCTTATTCATTTGTTGTCAATGCTTAAGCCCATAGGCACTCACTTACAATTTTGTGGCTCAAAGTTACCTCTTCCAATCTTCACCACCCCTAGCTTAGGATTTTAGCCTCAAGTTGTAATTTTAAGTTCAAGGAGGGTAGGGTTTAAAAGAGGAATAAGAATTGAAAAGCTCACGACTTGTAATTTTTTTTTGCCAAAGAAAAGTCTACAGGCTCAAAGTGGATGACTAGGGACAACATATATGCAAGGGTTGGCTTTTTAGGCTAACGTGGACTTCCAATATCACAACGATGGCCTAAGATCATCTCACTAACCAAGTATAATAAAAAATTAGCCTTGAGAGACTAATGGGGCAAGCTCTAGATGGTACAAGTACACATGAGATTTGGGCAAATGAGCTCACCACACATGGCACGCAAATTCACCAAGGAGGCTTAATTGCCCCTCCCAATAAAGACAAAACTGGAGTATCTACAAATTTTCACAAGCCAAATAACTAATCCATGAAATGTGGGCACCATCAGAGTGCCAAAATAATGCAAACTAAATACTAAAAAAAAATTATCCATAATGTCATCAAAACATCCATTAAATATCTAAATAATACAAATTCGAGGACAGGCACCTTAACTGAAAGGATAACATTATCCTTACTGCATAAATAATAAATAAGAGAAAAGGGTGCTCCCTGAATCTGCATCAAGAAATGCTCTCCCCTACAAACTCTGTAGCATTACCACCACCATCAATACTAGACCACTCAACAGAGGCCTAATCATCGTTGTCTACTCTAGAAAGGTAGTCTGTCATGGGGTTTTGGGACATTCTACAAGGCTTTCAGGGGTTCAGGGAGAAATATATCCACCTTGTAGTAGCAATCCTATTGAAAAATTCTTGTAATTTCTTTGGCACCCTGTCCATGCAAATACCCCTCTCCAGGAGTAGATTTGTCTTTGGGAGGTTAATGTAGTAAAGGTTTGAACGTGTAAAATTGAACGTGTCTTTAACTATTACATGATATAAAGATGTATTTGAAATACAGTGGTATGATTTAATCAACCAAGGGAGCCAGCGTCCCCCACCTTGTATTAATGAACAAAGGGAGTTGTTCTCCCCAATATAATGGAAATTATTTTGGAATGATTGTTACCTTGCAAGTGTAGTTGGTGTGATGATACCAACAATGTATGCCTGAATGTGTATTGTGGTTCATTGAATGGGATTGTGTGATAAATGTTTTAAGTGGACTTTAATATAGGTTGTGTAGTTGAGTCCTGAAAGTGGAGGTCTGAGTGACTGATACTGGAAACTGCATTTGTCGATGCTGGAGTCAAAGTAACCAGGGAGGTTCGAGTCCCTCTTATTAATATTTCATGATTAGGGAGGTTCAAATCCTCATAAGTCAGTATATGATCGGGTCAGTGGCGGACCCAGAATTTAATGTTAGTGGGTACTTAAAAATTAAGAAAAAATAAAAAATAATCTCAATGAGATTTGAACCCAATTCAACATTTCTTGTAAAGCACTTTAAGATCAACCTAAATGCCAATGCAAACTGCCAACTTTTTTGTTAGAGTGGGTGATTTTATATGTTTTATACCTATTTTTATATATTTTGTATGTAATTATACCTATTCTGTATCGAGTTTAGTGGGAGCCCCCTGGATCGGGTGCTTAAGTCACCTTGGTATGTGTTTGGAGGTTAGAGTCCCTCGTTTGCTTATATAAGAGATTATTCTCCGGTTAGTGTGGAAAAATGCACTGGGGCCCGACCAGGGGGTAAAAGTTGGTGCCCATATAGCCCGTGGGTACTACTATATGATAATTGAGCTACACAATCTAGGCTAAAGTTTTGAAACACATGTTAAGGCTTTTTCCTTATCCCAACATGTGATATATATATATATATGTTTATGCATTTGATTATGTGTTTATGTTTTTTAATGATTTTAACTGTTGATCATGTAATTATGTTATCCTTATCCCTGAGTTACATACTAGCCTTCACCCCGCTAACCATCTTCGGATGCTATATCCCTACACAATGTAGGATTAGTCATACTTCTACTCCTCCTGCTCAGTGACTTGGATTCAGGATCAGCTATATAGTCAGATTGAAGTGGTGAGTTTCCATACTTTGGTAAACCCGATTTCATGATTTTGGTTTTCTTTATGTTTTGACTATTCCTTTGGATTTGTTTTTTGGCTTTGATCGGGGGCATATCCCAAAAATTTATTGATATTCAGTTTTAGACCATTGTTTAGAAGGATTTGTTAGGATTACTATGGCTATTGGGCGGTGTTGGCCGATTATTTTGCCGGTCATCGGTGGTTGGTTATGGACACGTATTTAATACTTTCTTAGGATATTGTATGCTATACTTTTATATGTTCAAAATTCATTCGACCTTAGGGTATGGCGTGTTTGGTTTGGTTAGGTTCGAGAGTGATCTCCGTTCCACGTAGGACTTGAGATAACCATCACGTCCACGCCCTGGTTTGGATCCTGATAAAATAATACACAAAGGTCTATTGAGTCTGCAAGGAACTATATCAATTTTGAACTAAGGTGGGCCGGAGGGCCTACTTCTAACCATGAGAATTCATTTTAAGGAAACTTTTATCCTAACTAGATTAAGGTGTCAAATATCATTACAAGAAGATAAATAAGCCTTATTGAATCCTACGCTAACAGTCTACCTAAGGAGCGAGTAGTCAAGTCAATTATGCCTAATTACGATCTCTTAATCTGCTAAACTAATCCACATCACCCTAAAGTATCTCCAGATCCTAACTCCTAATATAAAATAAGCATAATATCATATTGATACTATAGTTAAGCCCAATCTAAGATAAAGGTAAGCTTAGACTATCTAGATGCTGAAGAAAGCTTAATAAAGTCTACTACATTTATGATTTTCCTTTTCAAGAAGATTTTCCATGATGACATACTATCAAAATAGTAATCTACTCATTAATGCAAGAACACGGCACCCATACTGCATTTTTATACTTTAGATCTAAAATCAAGTCAAAGTTCCATGTAGGGCCCAGTTGCAGAATTTCTCCTTTCAAAACTATCAATGCATCCCCCTAAGCACAAGGATCATTTACCCTCAAGAGTGGGTAAATTCTGAGCTCAAATAATATAAAATAAACTCACAAAGAACTAGGGATTTATGACTGATTTTGGGGGAATTAAACTAAGAATTAAATAGAAACTTCTAAGGATTTTGATGAGAAAATGGTTATTTTGAGCTCACAAATACCCCACATCTCCCAATTATTAGTCTCCCATTTCCCGACACTCTCTAGGACTTTTGGCTCTTAAGACTTATGAGAAGAGAAAATTGGGAAAAACAGGAATTTAATATCCTCCCAGGTGCTGCTTAAGAAACTACTTAACCTCTTAAGTGGTCCTTACTAAAGTATCTTAGTACCACTAAAGTGTCTTAGTATCACTAAAGCGGTGACCCGGCTAGCCTGGCCTTCCACATAAGTGGATAAGCAACCATTTAAGCAGCCTCCACTTTAGTGGACAAGATTCATCTTAAGAGACTCAGTTGGGCATGGCTTGGTTGTTAAAGTGACCATCTGGTTGCTTAAGAGGCTTCCAATATGCAAGACAAGGTCTGGTTTAGCAGATGCACTAGTTGAGTTGCACCAGCTAAAACTTGGCAAAATTCCAAGTTTTCACCAACCTTTATGATTTATTCGGAATACCATTAATGCAAATAAACTATTATTCCCTATCAAATTCAATATTTTGGACACAATGAAACCTTCAGAATTTCCTTTTAGGGTCATTTAAATAAAATATAGGCCCCACACCTAATGGCCATTTTTATTAAATTCTAGCCAGTAACCATAAATAAGTTTGAGATACTTGGGACCCAAACCAAAGATCCCCTGGCCTAAAATCAATGTTCAAAAGCTGATGAGACTATAAGAATTGGAATAGAAGGTTGTTAACCTAAATTTATGCCTGATAGACAATCCTTACTAGCAAAGGCTTTAAAATAGAGTATTGGCTCTAAAAACCAAACGAACTACCCCGAAACTAAACTATCAGCTCCAAGAAGTCAAAAATGACTTGGGGAAGCTATAGGAAATCTCTGAACCTAAAAATATATGGAAAAATAGAAAATAACCTGTAGGGTCATTGCAGTATGACATTCCAAAGACAACTTTCCATACTTGATATGGTCAACAAATTTCTTTTCATATTATTTGGACTAACTAATCTGATACAACTATTATAGGCCTTACAACTAGAGTGATCAATCATTACTTTGACATATTTATTATTATTTTCATAGATGATATTTTGGTTTACTCTTAAGTAAGAGAGAACATACTGGCCATCTTAGAATTGTTCTGTAGACCCTCAGGTATAGATATGTGCATGCAAAGATCTCTAAATATAAGTTCTAGTTGAAGTCTATATATTTTCTTGGTCATGTTGTTGAGGGGATACAGGGTGACTCCCAAAAGATTGACGTAGTTAAGAATTATCCTAGTCCTACTACTCTGATTGTTATTAGGAGTTTTTTAAGGCTTTATTGGTTTTTACCAGAGATATATAAAGATATTTTCATCTATTGCATCAATGCTAACTAGACTGACTCAAATAAAGGTAATATTTCAATGGTCTGCGTCTTGTGAGAAGATTTTTAAAAAGTTGAATGCTCGACTGAATTCTGTTCTAGTGTTGACTTTACTAGAGGGGACAAATGATTTTGTCATTTATTGTGATACTTCTATATTTGGTCTTGGTTTTATGGTGATGAATAATGGTAAGGTCATACTTATGCTTCTACACAACTTAAGACTCATGAGAAAATATCCCAAATCATGACCTTGAGATAGCAGCAATGGTGTCTTCTTTAAAGATTTATTGTCATTGCCTCTATAGTGTACAGTAGATGTTTTCATGGATTATAAGGGCCTATAGTATATCCTTAGTTAGAAAGATTTTAATCTTTGACTTATAAGGTGAGTTGAACTTCTTAAGTATTATATATGAGTGTGTTATACCATACTTCTATGACAAAGATAGTTGCTAATGTGCTTACTGGGTTGTCTTTGTGGAGCATTGTGTATATGAGGGAGATTAGAAGGATTTAGAAAAGGTTGTCCATAGAATTTCATGCCTAGGAGTTCATTTTTTAAATTGATAGAATGTTTGAATAACAGTTTAGAATAGGTTTAAGTCTGCATAAGTTGATGAAATTAAGTCGAAGCAAGATAGTGACCCTATATTGCTCCGGTTAAAGGGTGTAGTCTATAAGCAAAATGTGTTGGTTTTCTCTCTACGGGGAGATAGTGTCCATCGATACAAAGGAATATTGTATTGTACAGGTGTAGATGAACTGGGAAAGTAGGTTATGAGCTGTACATTTGTAGATGTTCCATTCATTAGAGTTAAAAAAAGATTTATCATGAATTGAGAGAGGTATATTAGTGAAATGCTATGAAGAAGGATAGTGAATATTTTGTAGCTAAGTGTCCTAACTATGAGCAAGTTAATTGGAGCATCAAAGACCTAGTGAATTGCCTTAAGACATAAGTATTCCCACTTGGAAATGGGAGATACTCAATATAGATTTAATGACCCTCTAGGCCATTTTCTCAATTTTCACATATCTCTGGTATTTCAAGCATTTCTACAATAGCTATTAGTTATTTATGACTTTCCAAAACTATTAGTTCAGTTATCTAGCCGTTTATTTGGGTTTTAGGCTCATTTACCTACTTTGGAGCTTTCGCATTTAAAGAATTAATCTCAGACCAGAACTCCCAGTAAACAACCTCGAATGAAGATGCGACAGTGCCATAAGCTCTTTTAGGCTTAGGGGACCCTTAGCTCAATAATTTTGGGATATTGGGTGGATTACATTAAAATAGAACTATAGGTGTGGCCCCCACATTTAGTCAAAAAAATATTGAATGCAAGTTTCAATTCTTCTATTGAGTATTGAATGTCAAATTTTTTATGGTAGCACAATTAATTTGCTCGAATGGGGTTCTAAATGAATATCGAGCACCCAATCAAAGTCCATATGGACTTAGTGTGAAACCTCTTAAGTGGACCTTTGGTCTCTTAAGCAGTAGTTGCTTTAGTTACATATGTTTGCTTTAGTGGCCTTGGCTGTTTGGTCGAGGATCATTTAAGCAACTATTTTCCTCTTTTACTAACAGGATACTACTTTAGCAGCCTCCGCCTTAACTTTCTTAGCAGCTTAAGCGGTCAAAGAGCTACTTTAGTGGTAGTTGCTTAAGTGACCTAGTAACCTCTTTAGCGACACTTGGGGGGTTGTTAAATCCCCCTTATTAACCTGATTTTCACCTTATTTTCCTAACTCTTTTCCACCATTTTAAAAGCATGGGACATAAGAAAGTGTAGAAAATCATCCATTGAAGCTAAGGTAAGTTAGCCTAACACTCTTTGGTCATTTTCCATGTTTTTCCCCATCAAATTACACTCTATTTTATTATAATTCCTAGAAATTAGGTATTTAAATCCTTGGACTTTAGGGGTCGATTTGGTCCCCTATTTATGCTTTATTTGTGCTCTAATTTTAAAGATATATGCCTCATCCCTCAAGAGACCTCGTGACAGATTTTATTATAAATTCTATTTGCAGCCCCTGCGGACTTGTTCTTGACCCAAATTACTACAATATGGGTCTCATTTTACACTTATTGATGTGTAGATTATCATTTTCATAGTGTGATAGTATTTCAAGATCATAGAGAAAAGATGAGCAGTTTATGGATAATTCAAGCATTGTAGTTCGGCATTGAGGTAGGCTTCGATCTACTTTTCTTAATGAGATGATGTGTAGTGTAGATTGCATGCTAGGTAGGGGTATTTTAGGACATAATTATTACTAAAATATCATGACTTAGCATAATTTAGGAGCATAGGGGTAGAAGGGTGAACTAACCCTTAAGATGAAATGCTCGTTATATAGAACCCTATCATCTTAGAATATAAGCATATTTGACCATAGCTGATGCTAAGTAACCTTTAGTTTAAGGTTTAGTATTTTAATTAATGTCTTGGGTCATAGTTTCCTAGTTTATTACTATTATGCTAGTTACATACTATTAGGCCCAGGTTGTGATACCAGTTGGACTTCAGGTAAGTATTCTATTCTTATAAAGGATGTGGACTTATTTTATGGACGTTTAGATGCTTATGTTATGTTGTTTGGATATTGGTGATGGCATGCATGTATTACAATACATTTATGCTCACTTTGTGGTACGATTCCAACCTAAACCATGATTTTAGTGCTATTTTCTAAACTTTTTGTTTTTGAAATGGATTCTTTTATAATGGGAATCATACCAACTTAATTGGTGATTTATGAGGTTATAGAAATTAGATCGAGATTGATTTTGATCCATGGTTTAGACACTCTTTTACTGCTATTATTTACCTCGATCGAGAGAAATTCCGACCATTTCTACCCTATGATAATGATTTAGTCTTAGAGATGATCTCAGGCAATAGATTTATAGATTTATTCTCTTTATCCATGATTAGAGTCTATACACTTAAAATATAAACATCTCTCTAGTACTAGATGAAGTATATTAATGACGATGATTAGAAATCCTTGATTGGGATTAGGTTAGTGCATACAGATATTCCCAAATCTCTCAAGGACCCCTTCATTTGAGAGTCGTCGGGCCAGAGAGGTTGCCATAGGTCCTGCCTATGTGAGCTATTGAGATGGAGGAGGTTTATACACTTGGTATGTTGTGGTACTTGGATCGATTATGGTACTATGGAATTACTTTGCATTCATTCATTGATATCCATTTCCTATCACCAGTATGTTTTTTGGTGCTTATATCTATTAGCATTATGAGAGGTTGCATAGGTATAGGCTATGATTGTTGTTAGCCGAGTGTTAATTGAACCTTTCGAGTTTATGGTGCCCTGATTAGGTATTGTTTGTTTGAACTAGGCATTTACTTTATTATCTTTGTTATGGTTAGTTTTTGTAGGTTGATATGAACTACTACTGAGGTTGTAGGTATGGTTCTGATCCTTTTTATAGGGTAAATTACATTATGGATAGTTATTTCATTGTTAGAACATATGATTAGGGACACTGATTATGCTAACATTTACTTTTTACTTGGTTAGGATTCCATGGAAAGGTTAGGTTGATAACCTTTGGTTGTATGTTTGAGTTAGTCTTATATGCCTATTGTATACATGGTATTATCGTATATAATTCTCTTCCTTGATTATTCATATCATATATGTATTCCTTAGCCTTGTACACTAAAATATATAAATTTTTCACTCTTCATTGATATTGACTAGCGATATTGAAATATCCTGGGTTTTTACACTTAGAAAATTTCCTGGAATTCCATTCTCCGAAACCAGTACAACTTATAGGTACGAGCTGTATGTTAATGTACGAGTGGTATGGTCTTATCGTGTACGGACTAGTGTCAGTTGGTGGGATAGTTTTGGAAACTTTAATGGGTATGACTTAGGGGTATAAGTCATAGGGCTTGGTACAAGATATATTAGGGACTCGTAGGGTGGGCAGTATTTGATCTGCCTAGTATTTCATTCTTCTAGGGATACGAGCAATGGATGCGGATTATATGCTGTGGTCACAACATGGTTGAAAGACTTGTATACTGGATAGGGTTTGATCCATGGTTGAAGCTTGGGTACAAGTGGTGGATACCAATCGTATAGGACGGTGCGACTTGTATGGGTTAGTTATATCACTATGATGGGTTTTTAAGGGACTTAAGTGGGGGTATTCTAGATATTTAACTATTTACCCAAACAAGGACCCATGACTTACAATACACTTACGAGGTAATTTACCCTATTATTTTATTCATTAACACTTTAAAACTATTCCAAAACATCTCATAATTCTCTCAATAGCTCTTGGGGCAAAAAGGCTTGAGTTTCATCTTAAGGATTTCTTTGGGTCTCGCTTTGGTGATTTCTTTCCATCAATTCTCTAGTATGAGGCATAATTCTCTACACTCGTTGTAATTTCAACTTAAAGTATGGTTTATATTATTGATTTCATAGTTTTACTATTTCATAATTACGGTTTCCAACTATTATTTGGTGGTTTTGATGTTAAATGATTGGTTATGATTTTCTATGGTTTTAGTTATACTTTTATATGCATTAATGGTGATTTTTGACAATTGCATTGCATGGTAATGCTTTATTGGTCTTTGGAATTGGTTTTGATTATATTTTGCCCCCAAGTTGTTTGATAAAATGCTTATAAATATATGTCCATTACATTAACTTCTTGTAATGTAACTCTTGCATATTTTAAGCTTGGTAAAGGAACTATACATGGTTTAAATGGTTTGAAAAGGATAAAGTCTAAATGGTTATGCTTTTGGAAAACACGGAAGTCTCCCAAGTGGTTTAATATGGTATATGGAAAGGGTACTTGAAAGTCCCCTTAGCCTAAATAGTTTGGCTGTAGATATTACTTCCAAGTAATGGGATAGTATGACGATACCACTAATATGTTAATAATTGATAAATGGATTTGGTTAGTTATTTGGAAATAATTTTAATTAGACATTACTGGTAGGGTGTGTAGCAAAGCCGTCGAAGGTGGTGGTCTTGGGGGACAAAAATTGGAAACTCGTATTTGCTGATATGAGTATTGGTCTCATTGGACCATATGCATGATTTCAAACTATTGGGGGATGTACTAGTCATCCTATGGGATACTTCCCTGGTCGTGCGTCTACACACACTGGGGCCCTTTCAGCAGAAAAGCTGAACCCATATAGCTCTTGGGTCGTTTAGGATGGCCAAGCTACACAACCTAGGTAAAGGTTTTCAGTGCACTCTAAACTCGTTTCCCTTTCCCGGCACTTATATATATGTATGGTTGTATGTATTATGGATAGTTTTACTTAGTTTTATAACTGTGTTATTTTATCTTTATCTAAGATTCATGCTAGCGGTCACTCCCTAACTCCGTCTACTAGAAGTTGTGTACCCATGCTATGTAGGAACCATCCAGTCTACTCTTCCTATTTAGCACTTGGATTTAGTGTTAGTATTTTGACTGAAGTGGTTAGCTTCAATCCTTTCGAAAGGCATCATTTAATGTAAGGGATTTCTTTAGATATTTTTCTTTTATTTTTGATATTAGTCATGCTATGGTTGGGGGCATGTACCAACTAGATTTGTTTACTCTTTTGGATAAAAGCTTTGTGGTACTTCTAGGGGTCGATGTAGGTGGGATCAGTATTGGGGTTTACTTTGCATTAGTTTTGGTGTTATGGCTTACACCCTTGGACAATAATTGTTGGTTGTTCCATCCTATTATATTTTAGGATTAATTATATTATATTTTGGTATTCTCTTTGGTTATCACCTAGTTTATGGCCCATGGTTTGGTTTGGTATGGTTTGGGTGAAGGGTGTGGTAAGGTTGTATTTGGTTGGGTCTGTCATGGTAATGACCTTATCCCAGAGTCTTAATGAGAACATTTATGCTATCATTTATATGTTAGAAATTCAGCTCATCTAAGGCTGGGTATAGGTGGTTGTCTTGGGTAACAAGGGGCATTCCCTGGTCTAGGTTGGACTTGAGATGCCTATTACGATAGGGCCCAGGGTCGGGTCAGGTCAAGTTGGTAACAGAGCCTATGTTTATGGTCACTTGGGAGTCCATAAAGTCGTGTCGAGTGGAGTCTCTTATAGGGGCGTGAAGTGCACCACACTATAAGAGAAAGGTTGCAACACATTTAGGAATGTTTCACTTTCTTGGTATTCTATCTTCAAGTTTGAGTTCTCAATCCTGGAATCCTCTCTAATCCTTATTTGTTCGTCTTTTAGATCATGCCTTCTAGATCTAGAACACAAGGAAATTTTTTTGTCCCATCTGGGGATAATGCTGAAAGGGTACGTCCTATGTCGGGAGTACATCTTCGATCTCATGGTCCTATTCCTAATAGTGTTGGGAGTTTTTTCTATTCCTGATAGTTCTCCTCAGGGCAATGTGATGAACATATAGTTTTGCCAGTCTATTCATGTTATTGGCCAACTGGTTGCTGCTTAGGCTAAGCGGGGTACGATTAGTAGTTTGTCTGCTGAGGCTACAAGGGTTGGTTAATTTATGAGGATGGGTCCTCTAAATTTTATTAGAGTGAAGGTGGAAAAGGATCCACATGGCTTCTTAGATGAGATGGAAAAGATCTTTCGGGTGATGTAGGCTACTAATGTATAGGGTTAAATTTTGTAGCTTACCAGCTTAAAGATGTTGCTTATTAGTGGTATGAGGAGTGGGATAGAAATAGAGGTGATATAGAAGAGGAAAGGCTGTGGGTGTCCTTTTCTAATGACTTTCTGGATCGGTTCTTTCCTCAAGAGTTAAGGAAAGATAAAATGGAGGAAATTATGAACCTTAGGTAGGGGAGGATATTAGTAAAGGAATATTCTTTGAAGTTCCATCAGCTATCAAGTTATGCTCCTGATTTGGTGGCTGACATGAGGTCAAGAATGAGGAAGTTCACTTCTGGGTTGAATAGAGATCTGATTCTGGAGAGCAAGACTACTTTGCTCATTAAGGATATGGACATTTTTTGATTGACCTTTCATATGTAGCAGATTGAGGGTGAGAAGAGAAAGTAGGTGGAGTTTGGGGATAGGCAGGAAAAGAGGGGCAGGTTTTCTAATCAGAAAGGTGCTCAGTCTTAGGGTGGTTGGGATAGTGGAAAGTGGAAAAAAAAGAAGAGGGGGAGTTCTGACTCCTTTTTTTTCTAGTTCTCCTTATCAATCGGGAGACAGGCATCATCAAGGTGATGACAATTCTCGGGCACGGGTTGCCCAATCTCAGGCTAGCGGAGGTCAGTCGGTTTCTTTGTATCCTCCTTGCCGATTCTATGGTCATCCTCATTGGGGTTATTGAAATGAAAAAGGGAAAAATGCGTCAGGTGCGGACAAGTAGGCCACTAACTCAGGGATTTTCTGGTTAACATAGTTGGTATAGAGGAAAATAAGATTCCTTTGGCTTTATCTTCTACTCCTACACCTGGTGGTGGGGGCATCTTCTTTTATTACTATTCCTGGTTCTAGTGTTGGTCGAAACAGGTTGTATGCTTTTGTATCCCGATACGAATCCAAGGTATCGCCTGATGTCATTACTAGTACATTAAAACTTTTTTATCATGACATCTACTGTTTGCTTGATCTAGGTCCACTCTTTCTTATGAGACTCCATATGTAGCAGTGTCTTTTCATTTTGATCCAAAAGTCATTTTGGATCCTTTTTCTATTTCTACCCCGGTAGGTGACCGGTTATTCCTAAGAGAGTCTATAGGGTATGTGTGGTATTTGTTGCTAGCAAGCAGACCTTTGCGGATCTATTTGAATTTAATATGGTAGATTTTAATGTAATTCTGTGTATGGATTTATTGCATTCTTATTTTGCATATTTTGATTATCGGACCTGAAAAGTTATCTTTAAGTTCCCTAGTGAACCGATAATAAAATGGGATGGTAGTTCGTTAGCTCATAGGGGGGTTATTTCTTATCTTAGAGCTCAGAGATTATTCTCCAAAGGTTGTCTTTATCACTTGGTCCGGGTTAAAGATTCTAACTCGGAAGGCCTTTCTTTGTCTTCGGTCCCTGTGGTTAATGAGTTTCCAGAGGTCTTTCTGGCTTATCTTCCTGGTGTTTCTCTGGATAGGGAAATAGACTTTGGTATTGATTTGCTTCTGGACACTTATTTAATATTTATTCCTCCATGTAGAATGACTCTGGCCTAGTTAAGGAAACTCAAGAAGCAACTTAAGGATCTTCTGAATAAGGGGTTTATTCATCCTAGTCTTTCTCCATGAGGTGCACCAGTGTTGTTTATGTGCAGGAAGGATGGTTCTCTTCGGATGTGCATTGACTACAGTCGGTTGAACAAGGTGATGATCAAGAACAGGTATCCTCTTCCTCAGATAAATGACTTTTTTGACTAGTTGCAAGGTGCCAAGTTCTTCTCTAAGATATATCTTCGGTCTGGGTACCATCAAATTAAGATTAGGGAGGTGGATATCCCTAAAATTTCTTTTAGGGAGGTGGATATCCCTAAAATTTCTTTTTGTACTCGATACGGGAATCTTGAGTTCTTGGTGATGTCCTTTGGGTTGACTAATTCCCTGGCAGCATTTATGGACTTGATGAATAGAGTATTATTTGGATCTCTTTGTCATTGTGCTTATTGATGACATTATGGTTTCTTCAAAGAGTGAGGTGGATCATGCTGATCACCTTCGTGTGGTTTTGCAAACCTTAAATGAAGAAGACTTGTATGCGAAGATCTCTAAGTGTGAGTGTTGATTGAATGTTGTGACTTTCTTGGGTTATATAATTTCTAGTGAAGGGATCATGGTGGATCCTCAAAAGTTTGGTGTGGTGAAGAGGTAGCCTAGGCCCACGACTCCATCTGATGTTCGGAGCTTCTTAGGTTTAGCAAGATATTATAGGCTGTTTGTTCAAAATTTTTCTTCGATAGCTGCTCCTTCGACTAAGTTGACTCAGAAGAAGGCTAAGTTTTCTTGGTCAGATGCTTATGAATGCAGTTTTGAGAAGTTGAAGGATAAGTTAACTTTGGCTCTAATCCTGACTTTGCCAAAAGGCAGTGACGGGTTTGTGGTTTATTGCGATGCATCTCAGGTAGGGATTGGTTGTGTTTTGATGCAGCATGGGAATGTGATTGCCTATGGTTCCAAGAAGTTGAAGTTACATAAGAGGAATTATCCTAATCATGATTTTGAGTTGGTGGCGGTTGTGTTTTCCTTGAAAATATGGTGGCATTATCTGTATACTGTTCACTTGGTTATATTTTCTGATCACAAGAGTCTTTGGTACGCGTTCACTCAGAAAAAGCTTAATCTCAGGCAGAGGAGATAGCTTGAGCTTTTCAAGGATTACGATATGAGTCTTCAATACCATCCAAGTAAGGCTAACGTGGTTGATGATGCTCTTAGTAGGTTATCCATGGGTAGTCTAGCTCATGTGGAGAAAGGAAAGCGGGAATTAATGAAGGATATTACCGCTTGGAAAATATTGAAGTTCATCTCTTGGACTCTAAGGATGTAGTATGATGGTGCAAGAAGTGGTCTGATCTTATCTTGGTACAGAGATTAAGGAGAAATAAGTTTTAGATCCTATCTTGATAAAAATCAAAAGTGATGTTTGCATTCAAAAGACAGTGGTGTTTGAGATTAGAGGTGATGATACTTTATGGTACTAAGGGAGGTTATGTGTTTTTTATGTCGACGGTTTGCGGCAAAGATTTTTGGCTGAGGCGCATTAGTCGCGCTATGTTGTCCATCCCCGCTCGACAAAGATATATCATGATCTTAAGAATGTCTATTGGTGGAATGGTATTAATAGGGATGTGGTTGATTATATGGACAAGTGCATGGTGTGTCAATCGGTTAAGGTTGAGCACATGAGGCCTGGTGGGTTGTATAAAGACATAGAGTTTCCTTAATAGAAGTTGGAGATGATGAATATGGATTTCATAACCGATCTTCCTCGGTCTTGAAACAAAATTGATTTGATTTGGGTCAACGTAGACAGGATGACTAAGTCTGCGTATTTCTTTCTAGTGCGAACTACCTTTTCGGCGAAGGATTATGTGAATATACTTCATGTCTTAAACCATGATGATGATGGAAACAAATCACCAAGACAAGCTCCAAATCAATCCTCTAGTTGAAACCCTAGCATTCCTTGACCACAAGCTTTTGGGAGAATTATAGCGTGTTTTAGAAGAGTTTCTAAGTGTTAATGAATGGAATAATAGGGTAAATAACCTTCCAAGTAGGTTAGTCGTGGGACCTTATTAGTATAAGTATGAAAATTTCCATAATAACCTCACTTAAGTTGTATAAAATTCATCACAGGAGTATGACTGACCCTCACGAGTCATACCCTCCAAATGAGTGGTACCCTCCACTCGTATCTTAAGACTCAATCCTTGGACCCAACACTGTCTAGTATACAACTCATCCAACCAAGTTGTATCCAAAGCATATGATCTATACCCTTTATTCGTACCCCTGGTAGATTAAACCCAAGGAAGATTTAGACACTATCTACCATACCAGTCCTGGGTACAACTCATACCCTGGCTTACGGCTCACGGTGATCTACTCATACTCAAATCCAACCTGAGTAACCAAGTCTAGGATTAAGTTAAGGAACCAAACAATCTGTACCCACCAATGCGACTCGTATCCCTAAGTCATATCCATTCCAGTAACCAAAATCCATCTACCAATCCACACTGGTTAGCATACGAATGGACCATACCATCCGTACCCAACATACGAATCATACCCATGAGTGATATTGGGTCCAAATATTAGAATTCCAAGAAATTTTCTAAGGTCCAAAAAGCATGGTGTTTTAGAGAAGTTCCAATCAAGCATCAAAATTCTACGACATATAGGCCACAAATGATAAAGTGGTAGAGGATTCAAGTTAGAAAATCAAGAGGATACCCTAAAAGATGATTGATAATCACAAACATTGGCATGAAAAGATACTTTTTGCGCTACAGAGATATCACACTACAGTTAGAATTTCAACAGACGTAACATCCTATCTTTTGGTTTACAGTAGTGAAGCAGTGATACCTATTGAGGTAGAAATACCATCTTTAAGAATCATCCAGGAAGAAGAATTGAGTGACATTGAATGGGTCCAAAGTTGATTCGATCCATTGGCCTTCATCTATGAAAGAAGAATAAATACAGTTTTTCACGGTCAGCTCTGCTAGAATAGAATAGCCAAGGCTTTTCTAAAAAAGATTAAACAAAATCACTTTAATCTTGGGCAGTTTCTGAAGTAGATTTTTCCATATTAACATAAAGCAAAGGGCAAAATCTCACCCAATTGGCAAGGTCCTTATGTGGATCATCGATTCTTGATAGTAGGAGTGCTCATACTTGCAGAAATGGATGGTGAAGTTTGATCCAAGACTGTAAATTTAGATGTTCTTAAGAGATTATGTTTAAGCTTATTTCCATGCCCTCTTACCTTCTAATTGAAATTATGTTTGACCAGATTCCCATTTAAGAGGGATATGTATGGGCTCTTATGGTGTTCGATCCTGTCATAATAAAGTTCTCTTATTTCCCTTATAAGTACATAACCGAGGTAGAATTTTTAAGAGCATCTAAAAAATTTTATGAGAAATAACATTTGTGAGACAATCTCAAAAATTCTTGACAAGTAACCTTTTGCAACCTTCCAAAGAAGTCAAAATCTACACTGGGGAAAATTTTTTTGAGCGGTCCTAAAAAATTTCTAGACAGAAGGATAAGTTCTTATAATGATGACGTACTTTCACGAGAGATGTCACAGTCAATGATTCAACAATATCTAATATTTTTTACAATAACATTTTTTTCAAAAAGAAAATATTTTCAAAGTATTATTTTAGAATTATTTTTATTTTCTACCCAAGTGAAAGTCCGAACGAATCTTATTATCCGTCTGCAACATCAAGCAAGAAGAAAACACACTAGTAGAGGTAGGGGCACAAATAACCTCCCTTTTTTATAAAGTCATAATTTTTCTTTGAATGTAAAATTAACAGGAACACATAGAAGGAAACAACATGAATGATTATTATCATAAATGGCCCCATTATGACTTTGACATTGGGAATAAGCTAAGCTACTCTATCTCTTTAATTTTGATAAATGGCAAATATGACAACATTACATCTATAGGCTTGACAACTAATCCAACACTATATTGCATCGATAGAATCTACAAATAATCTAAAAAGTACATTGCATTAACATTCTTGATAGCCAATCTGACAAGTACATTGCATTGATAGGCCCGACAGCTAATTCGATAAGTATATTGCATTAATAGGCCAATAATAAATCAGATAAGTACATTGCATTGACACACCTAAAAGCTAATTTGATAATATATTATATTGACAAGACCAGTAGCCAATCTACTAGTATATTTCATTGATAGGCCTAACAGTCAATCCGATAGTCTATTACATTGATAGGCATGATATCCAACTCGATAATATATTGCATTGATAGGAGCCCTTTGGATAGTATATTAACTGACATGACCGATAATAACCCAATAAAATATTATATTGATAGGCACAGTAGCCAACCAAATAATATATTAGATTGACATGCTCGGCATTAGACATTGCATCAGAATACTACAGACTAAGTTTAATGTCATATTATGTTACTCAATAAAGATACACTTTTATTAATCCTCATATAATTATCCTAAGGTATCATAGTCCAAAGATGTTATTTTAATAGAATGTGAACACCATCTAGCCTTATATTACTCTCTACTTATCATTCTCTAAAGGCATCATCGTTTAAAGGCATCATCTTTATGGTCGGCAGACATCATTATATAGTCTTAGAATTTACTTTCTGTTTTTCATGACCCTTAGACATTATAGCTTAAAGACATCATCCTCATCGTCTTAAAGTAAATGCTTATGGTGTAAATAGGAAATTAAAACATGCTTAGATACTTATAATAATTACTTGTCATTTATCTGATCTGCATGTTCTAACTATTTTATTTAGTCATGCTGAAAGTGTGCATGTAGTGAAAGGAGCATGCGTTACGCATGGAAACAACTTCTCCTCCTATTTTTAATATTAAATTGTTATCTTTTTGTCACTCTAATTTATCTTGAAATAATTCGCCTTTTATTCACGCTTATCATTATTCTGTTGCTCAAATCTTACCCACTCCAATCTATCAATCCATGATACCTTATTGTGGTCCATTAAGTAGATTATTAACTTTCTTTAGAAATCTCATTTGTTCCTACATCTAGAACTACACACGACTTGTTTATCATAAATCTGAGATACATAAGTGACTTAAAACCAAAAGTTTTAGCCACATTATTTTTATTATCACCCTCTTGTTGCTTCAATTTCAGCGAACTGTTCTATCAATCTGACAGAATTGGCAACTATGTCAATGTTTACTATTTGATAATTCATTTATCATTATTGAGAAATGATGGGGTAGATATTATGCTCAATTTTGACTTTTAGATATTCCTCCTAGGCTACTATTTTACTAAATTTATTAATTTTGAATATATTTTTTATGTATTATTTAGATATCAAATAAATATTGATGTTTTGCATTGATGATTTTTGAAGTATATAGTTTATTTTATTATTTAATTTTATATTTTTATATAAAATATAGTATATTAATTTAAATATACTATTTTTTACATAATTTTATCAATATTTATGAAATTATTTTCATAAATATGCATACTCATAATTTTACAAACACCTAGTGTTGTTGTTGTTGTTTGTTTGTTATTGGTGTTGTTGTTGCTATTGTTGTTGTTGTTGTTGATGTTGTTATTTTTATTGTTATTGTTGTCACTATTGTTGTTGTTATTGTTGTTGTTATTGCTATTGTTGCTATTGTTATTGCTATTATTATTACTGTAGTTGTTATTATTGTTGTTGTTATTGTTGTTATTGTTGTTGTTATTATTGTTGTTGTTGTTGTTGTTGTTGTTGCTGTTGTTGTTATTGTTTCTGCTGCTATTGCTATTATTGTGATTGTTCTTCTATTATTATTATCATTATTATTATTATTATGTTGTTGTTGTTGTTGTTGTTGTTGCTGTTGCAGTTGTTGTTTCTGTTGTTCCTAATGTTGTTGTTGCTTTTATTATTCTTATTATTATTGTTCTTTTTGTTGTTGTTGTTGTTGTTATTGTTATTATTATTGTTCTTATTACTGTTGTTGTTGTTATTTATATTGTTGTTGTGTTACTGTTGTTGTCACTGTTGTTATTGTTGTTGCTTTTATTATTGTGGTTATTTTTATTTTAATTGTAGTTGTTGCTGTTGGTATTGTTGTTGTGGGTGTTGTTGATGTTGTTGTTGTTGTTGTTGTTGTTGTTGTCAGTGTTGTTCTAGTGTTGTCGTTATGTTGTTTTTTTATTATTGATGTTGCTGTTGTTAGTATTATTATTGTTATTGTTGTTGTCGTTGTTGTTGTTTATGATACGATTTTCAAGTCTAGGTATGATGATACATTTTTATGAAATGCCCTTAATAGAATAAGAGATGTGTCACGATCTAATTTCTCAAGTCATGATGACGCCTACTATAACCCACCAGTAGAAAAACTCAATCCGTAGTTCAGAACGACTAGTAATGGACTACTCAATAATATAAAAAAATGTGAAATAAAGATCAATTACTTAAGTGAATCCCAAAATCTGGTGGTATTAGTACAAGAGCTTCTAATATAATAAGAGTACAAGAGTGAAATATCATGGAATTACACCAATACAACTTATTTTGAATACAATATAGAGACTAGTCTAATATATAAGAGGGAGATAAGTAATACTCTGAACTTCAGGAGCTCACTCTCAGTCTCTGAACCGTGGTTGCTTTGCACAAGACACAAATCAATGGACATAACCCATACTATGATCTGCAGGCTGCAGAAGTGTAGTATGAGTATCAAAAGAATGGTACTTAATAGGCAACTGCCAACTGAGCTCCAAAGACAAAGCAAATATATACAACATATAAACAGAATGAAAATTACACCAAAAGTCTATAAATCATATAACAGGTCAATGAGACAATACAGATAGCCTATTCTATTCACGTCCAAGATACTAACATAATAAGGCTAAGGAAGTATCATGGATGAACTATCCTATTCATTTCCGAATTCATAAATCTCTATACTATACCGTATATTCCAGGCTAATATGTGAATAAAGCGTGAAAAAAGGTAGATAATAATATACAAGGCCAAGGAAAAAATCTATAATATGAACAAATGAAAGAGGAATATACGGTAGTACCATAGCTATGTAAGGCTATATATATATATATATATATATATAAGTATAGTTATAAGGTCAACTCAAAGCTTAACCTAAATCATTATGTCCTCATTATAATTTTATCAGGATTTAATACTCTCATAATCAAGGTTTCTAACCCACATGGATAGACATGAATTAATCATGTATAATAATATAATAGTAAGATAAAAGAGGACAGGAACATACCTCAAATCTCAATACTGAATCAATGACCAATCTGTCATAAGCTAGCCATAATAACGATCATAACAATGATAATAACAATAATCTATTATTCTAGACAATCAAACACATAGTTGAGCCTATGCATACCCCCACTGCCCCAGACTCGGAAGATTCAATCAACATACAATAACACAAGGCATATTCATCACCCATATCCATACAACTATCCTATATCGGCTGATAGACATAGGCGTATATAGGTGATAGGCGATGCGCATGCAATAATGAATGCAAGGTACAAAATCGATATCACAATCTTATCATCGTAACCATCATCATCATCTTAATCAACCACGTCCTTGCTAGGTATCAACATAATATCATAATATCCTCTGGACTCGAATCAGGTATATATATATATATATCATCACAATAGTATCCTCTGAACTCAAACTGAATATATATACATATCATCACAACAGTATTCTCCTAGATCAAACTGGATATATATATTATCGTAACAGTATCCTCCAGACTCGAACTAGGTATATATATCATCGTAATCATCAATACATATATATATCGATATATAATAGATGCATGGACTCAAGCCATGGCTAAAAAAGTGTAAATTCGTAAGTTTGTTTCCTAGAATAATCTACGAGATTAAATCATTGTAAAAGTGTAGAAAGAATAGAAATATGTCACAGTCGAAGTAAATAATAGTGTTAAGTCATGTACATGAATCTATCTCAGTCAAATCTTTAAAATAATATTTTTAATCTCTATTATACATATAAATATTCCATTTAGTGAGGCAATTATTATAGTAAAGAAATCCATTTTTAAGATAAAAAGTGGGTTTGAATATAATAAAGTCGTATTTCAGCTAGGATTACATCAATACCAATATAATAATCATGAGTGTACCAAATCTATGCATGCGACACTAGTTTCAGTCAATGAAATTGTAGGCAACATAAACATATATGTATCCATATTCTACAACTGTATTCTTTACAAGGATAAATACTTTTCGGAGATCCAACCAATATCATAACACGACCCTCGGCTAAATAATATATCTGCAATAATTGAGACATCATAATCAAGGCCTTAGGCCTATAAATATCCGAAGCTCATATCAACAATCATATTTTTATGTCGTAGCATATCTATAATCATCTCACATATAAGAAGCAGTTCACATCTAAGAGGTACAGTATCAATAAGCATATCACCCCTATTAGACATCTCATATCTTTAGGTCATACATCAAAACCAAGAGAAAAATAATCTTTATAAGCCCAATAATTATAAGTAAGAGGAAAATCATCTATATAGATCAAAAATTATAACTAAGAGGAAAATGCATCTCTATGGGTCAAATTTCATAACTAAGAGGAAAATGTATATCTACGGGCCAAATATTATAACTAAGAGAAAAATGCCTCTCTATTGGCCAATTATCATAAATAAGAGGAAAATACATATCTATGGGTAAAATATCATAACTAAGAGGAAAATGTGTATCTATGGGCCAAATATCATAAGGAAAAACTACAAGAAGTGACAAACTTAGACCATAATTAAGAAAAATAGCAACACTTTTATAAAATCATATGTTCTAGCATAAATAACATTATTTTCATGGGACACTGCACACACGCTTATTTTTTGATAACTCCTCTTATTTTTACTTCAACACTTTACCTCTTTCCTATCTTTCTTTACCTTTTATTTATTTATTTATTTTTCAATTGGCGCATATTTTGCAGATTTTCATTTTAATTTTTTTTTATCTTTTCATCATATTTTTCTCACATAATAGATAAAGATTGTGCTCCATAAAATAAGGTAAGTACCAATTTACAGTTATGGCATATCATCTCTTCCACATATTCTGTATATTTTATACTTTTATATTTTTTTGTTCTCGTCATTTTTTATTTATTTTTTTGAGAATTTTTTGTGGTATGATTTTGGAGGTTTGATCTAATGTATGAGGTCGAAGAATCGTAATGATTCGGAGAAGATGAGCAAAGTTATGAAACAAAAAGAATTGAAAAAAACTCCATCTCCAAAATTTTCAAAAATACAAAGATCTAAGGAAAAAAAGAAAATAAAAAGAAATCAGAGAATCAAACAAAATTTCAAGTCCTGGTGTTGAATACTCTTCTGAATATATATATATATATATATATATATATATATATATATATTGGCATGTGCATGCATTTATATTTTTATATGGCAAGGTTTGTATTTTTTGTATTTTTAAGATATGTATTATGTATTTTGTTGGTTACTATATGTATATGTATATAATTATTTTTGTTACTGTTTAAGATATGCATTTTGTATGTTTTATTAAATATGGGACAAATATGTATTTCGTAAATATATATACAGATATATATAAATTTTTGTATGGTAATACAAATATGGGTCAGATATATATTCTACAAATATCTATGCAGAGATATATATGTGTTTTCGTATTGTAATATACATATAGGTTAGATAATAATTTATTTCTTAGTGTATTTGCAAGAATTAAGAATTGTATATGGTGACATATGTTCGGTGCCTTACTTATGGTGAAGGCATTCCTTCAGTTGACTTCAAGCCCGACTTACTTCGCACATGACATACTTCAATTATGTGGGATTATGATTTGAAAAAATAAGAAGTTGATGCATAAAGTGATGAAGAATCACCAATGAGGCCTTTTAGGAAAATCAGGAAAACAGCCGTCACAAAAATTCTTGAAGTTTGATGATTATTTGTATTTTGTATTTGATAATATTTAACTACAGGTTGCCAGTGATGTAGTTGAATAGCTGTTAAGTTGCTGTTAAGTTTCGTATCTTACTCTTAGATTTCATGTGAAAATTTATTTAGAACATGCCAGTTATATTTTGAAGATTGATACTAAATTAAAATGAAATTGAAGGTTTTCAGTTTTAGTTTTAGGTTTAATATTTTCTTTCTAATAGTTGTTTTTTTAATTACATATGTATTGATAGGTTATTATACATTTGTATGTTCAAATCTTACATATATATAACTTGGTTGAACAACTATATATTTGTAATAATAAGTATTTCAAAAAGCAATTACCAATACATCTACGTAATTGTACATGTATTTGTACTTGTTATGTAATTGATTACATATATATTAATAATTTTGGATAGATTTATATAGTTTTTGTGTTTGTAATTATATGTATTTTGTGATTGTACATCTACCCCCATATATGTATTTGTATTTTTATATGTATTTTTATGATTGTATATGTAGCTAGATTTGTTTTGATATTTATATGTATTTTTGTGATTGTAAATGCACTAGGATATGTATTTAAATGTGAATATGTGTCATTTGAAACTAAATGTGTAACTGAAAAAATACTACTGTTTTACATGATTTTTTCACATTCATTGAACACTTATAGAATCAATCACATTTATTTATTTATTTATTTTTTAAAAAAGTTGCATTTATGAAAAATGTAATTGTAATGTATTGTAATACATGAAACGTAATTGTCAATGAAGAATTATTCAAATATTTTGCAAATGAGTTCAACTTTATGAAATGCTAGAATTTTTTTTGATTGATATAACAAGTGTATCATTTATGATATTTGCTACATAAACGCATATTGTGACCCTTAAACCCACAAGCACTACAAGAATTGCTGATTTTTTTCGAACATATCCCTTCCAATTTTTTCACGATTGTTTTTTGGAGGTCTGTCAAGAGGCTGCTTGCATTTTTAGGGCAATACTACCTCAACCAATATGTTATGTGAAACTATCCAATCGTCTTTGTGTGGTAAAGAATAAATTAGAACATCATATGTTCTCAATACATTTTTTTACTTGTATAAATCAAAATAATATGGCCCCTTTGTAAAATTTTTGCTATCCAGGATTGTACAGGCATGTGCACATTGTATCTCGTACAATTGAAATGCATGGCAAGAATATTTTTTTCTTAAGGCAAGCAATAAAATATTTTTCTTTGTCATGTACTGTGTAGATATACTCTGTGGTTGGTTGTAACAACTCAAAATCACCTCCCAGAACGTCACACGGTGCTTAAGGCTACAAGTAGCCCCAAGCTAACTCTTTGATCCTATCACTTCTTATAATAACTCATTCAAGAAGAGATATACATTACACTGGCACTGTCATGTCAAATGAAAAGAAATACGAAGATAATACTCGGTCCAAATGACCACATTACTAGAAATCTTAACAAAACCATAGTCTGATAACTCGTCTGACAAATCCTCTACTACTCCATGAACTAGAAAGCTATTGGGAGAGGTACCCAACTGATTTAAACTTTACTGAAAGTAATAACATAACCACTCAAATACTGAAAAATCTGGAGATAGGCCCTCAAACCATGAGGACTCACCATCAGAGAAATATAGACAAAGGTACTCGAGAATCACTGACGAGACTGGGAATGAGCACCTGAACCTACATTATAAGACAATGTAGCACATAGACATATATGTGGATCAACACTTGTGAATGTACTGAGTATGTAGGGGTGTTTGCATTTATATAAAACAGTCAATACTCTTTAATCAAATCATGCATGCAAATAGAAATTACTCACATGGCTTGAATAAGTCTAAAATGTAAAGCTCATAAATCATGTAAAATGAAGCATGTAACACAAATTTTGTGAGTCATTATGGTTTGGCTTTAAAATCTGTGCTCTTCTCTTATTCTCATTACTCATAGGATGAAGAAAGTTTTAAAGGATACTTTCAACTCATGCATATATCTCATGGGGATTAAAACTTCATTAATGCTCAAGAACTTATAACTCTTTCGAACTCAGACACTTGGAACTCGGAATTATATAACTTTGGTTAAAAAATCGGTGATCAACTCGTATTAGTAGAGAAATCTATTTTCTTCTCTAGAAAATACTCAAAAGTAATTTGTTCACTTTAGAAAATATCTCATCTCAAATCTTTAGGGAAAATATTCTATCTCAATGGAAAATACTTTAGTTTAGTGAGGTTATGTTAACCGACATAAACCATGCGAGCTACATGGAGTTCAATTTCTTATCCTCCTAAGGAAGAAACCTCACGTTGGGAAGAGGCATCATACTCTTACCAAGGAGTATAACTTCAACTCAGTGATCACTTATCTCGGCCTCGAGCCCAATCATCTCAGCCTCAGGCCCAAAATCGTAATCCCACGGTGGCACGTAGTTCTGGGGTAAGAAACCATTGTAACTTACCTAACTCAGTGCTAAATACTACTCCCTTTAGTTTATCTCTCTCATCTCATGGAAATATACTTTCAAAATAATCTCATGGTTCATAAGAACCCAACAATCAAATCTATAATCTCATGTGGTAGAGTAAATTTCAAAACTCTATGACCATTAGGTCAAAACATTTCTCAATAATCTCAAAATACTCAAATAATGGGTGCTTATAGTACAAAAGTTCATAAAATTGCAAGTCTCAAGTAGGGATTAATGGCCCATAATTCAATCTCAAGTTAAAAATCCTAAAAATGAGTATTAGATAGCATATAGATTCATAAATCATATAGAAATCTGGAATTTACAGCAATTTAGCTCATAATCTCAACATACTCATATACTTCAATATCTTAAACATTTCAACTATTAACTTCTCAAGGATTAAAATCATGGGATATAGATCGAGCTGCAATTTCTCAAGAAAACATATAAAAATCATGTCATTAGACTCTCAATTCATGGGAACATCAAAATTTTGAAACCAATAACCATGGGTCAAACCCCCCAATTTAATTTTATGTAGAATCTCATAAATTGCAGAAAATTATAGTTTAAATCAACCTTTGGGCACAAGGGTGAAAGGATTACCCTTGTTCAAAATCCTACATACCTTAGACTATGAAATTGGATGAGCGAGCTCGCTTCAACTCTTCTTTTTACTCTTATGAGAGGGTTCTTGAAACCCTCGAATTTGGAAAAATTAAATATCAACTCAATTTGTAGAATCCATGGTGAGTTCTTGAATTTTTTGGAGAAGGGTTTTAGATTTGATCTTAAGGGAGAAACATGGCTTTTTTGTGTTTTGGATGATGAATAAAGCCGTTTGCTTCGTTTGGAATATATCAGGGTATAAAAGAGTGGAAAGACCAAAAAAACCCTTTAAAAAATGACTTAAAATACTGATCGGGGGCTGCGACGGTCGGAGCGATGGTCCGTCGGATCATCCATCGCATGCCGGTCGGAAAAAAGAGCACATAGCCTCGATGTGACGGTCGTAGCGACGGTCCATTGCAGCCTTGACGGTCTTTCATCCTGGCCTTCGTACTTTGGCCAGGAAAGGGAGTTTTTTCTTGTTCATGACGGTTTGAGCAATGGTCCGTCGCAGACTTGACGGTCCATCGGATCATCCGTCGAACCTGGGCAGTTTCGATAACTCTCAGAAAAATGGCCATAACTTCTCACCTCAATGTCGTATTTGGACGAAATTGGTATCGTTGGAAAACTAATTTAATTCTCTACATGACAAAAAGTCAAATTTAAGAAAATTTTATATGGTTTAAATACCAATCACTTGGGAAGTATCTTTTCAATCTTTTAGGGCCAGAATTATACTTCACTTGACATGCTATAAGGCTGGGACTATGAGGGAACTTTGCTGGGTCTTGCATTAGTGCAACTTGATATTTTTTTAAGAAACACTATTAAAGTAGTCAAATAAAATTGGATATTATTATTTTTCTATCAAATAGGATGTATTTTCATTCACTGTTGAAAATACATTTACAGGACTGTATATGTATTTAGAATTAAAAATACATTTACAGAAATGTATATGTATTTACAATTAACAATACTTTTATAGAACTGTATATATATTTTTACAACAACAACAACAAATACAGTTTTTAGAGAACTATACATATATTTTTCAAACATAGCAGTAAATACTATTTTCAGAGAATGATATATGTATTTTTCAAAACACAGATGAAAATATATTTTTATACATTCAAATATATATGTATAGACAAGAGTATAATTTGGTTGTACAATGCATTTGTGCTCAACAATATAGCATCAGTGATATATTCTTCATAATTTGAATCATATTCCCATCTCCTAGAGTGCTTCACAAAAACAGGGATGCTTCTCATTTTCATTTTTCTACACATGATAAATGTTATAAAAAAAAATACGGCATATTCATTCAGTCACAACTATAATGACAACATACAGATAGAAATATTAAGTTAAAACTACAATCAAAATATACAATATAATTTTAATTATACAAATGAAATCCTAATATAAAATTACACTCTCAAATCCACAAATTCACAGAAAATATACAAATAAAATTAAAATAAAAAATAAACCGATAATTTACAATTTTACTCAATATATACAAAAAAAGCTTTAAATATTCAAACATAAACAAAAATATACAAACGCAAGCAAAATATACAAATAAAAACCAAAAAAATCACTATTTTGAATATACAAATACACTCATCAAAATATACAAACGCAATCAAAATATACAAATCAAAACATTTACAGTTTGGAAAATAAAACTGATACTCTTTAATGAGTACATAGAAAAATTGAGCTTGATCAAACAATATCTCGATCAGTTTGATGAACATCAAATTTGATAAAATAATGCAGTCACCTTAATTTTTTAAAAATTATATATGAAATATTCAAAAATAATTTTCTAGAAAAAATGATTTGACCTAAAAACAATCAAATACAAAAAAATAATTTTTTAAAAAATAAATAAATCATTTTAATTTGCTGAAATTCATTTGAAATTCAATTTATTATTCAATACTTGTAACAACAATGATGATATATTTTGAAATTTTAAAGATCATTAAGATAAGAATATTCCTTTGTTTATAGTTTGATTTTTGTTGTTAAAAATTATACTGTAAAATGGCTATATGAATTTGATTTTAGTTGTTGAAGAGTAACGTCAATTACGTTTAGTAAGAGTCATTTATGAAAAATGAATCTTTAGCTTTAAATACATGGGATAATTATCCTTTGTTTAGTAAGAGTTATTTATGGAAAATGAATCTAAGCTTTAAATACATGTGATAATAATCCCTTATTTAACTCAACTGATTTGAGTAAAAATGTGACAATAATTTTATTTGTATATGTATTTCTGTAGAAAATTTTATCTGAAATACAAAATATAACTTGTTATTTTATGTAATCATAAAATAGTTGCTATGAAGCTCCTAATTATAGAGTTTAAGTTTCCTACTTATGAAATTTTTCCTTGTCATAATTAAGAGAAAAATGCATCTCTATGGGAAAAATATCATAATTAAGAGGAAAATGCATCTCTATGGGCCAAATATCATAATTAAGGGGAAATAACATCTCTAAAGGCCCAATATCACATCTAAGGAAAATTAACATCTCTATAGTCAATTAATCATAATCCAGCAAAAATCATCACAATTTATCAATTCACCAAGTAAATCTCATAAGTAAGGCTAATTAGTCTCAACTAGGCCTACTATCCGCAACTAAGTCCATAAGGGCTTACACAAGTCTTGGCCTAAGTGAGACAGATGATCCCATTTCTAATCCTTAACATCCATATTTAGACAAACAACTCCCAAAACTAGGCTAAGGTATACAGTTCAACTAATAGATGTCAAGTAATCCATAACTAATCCTAATATAGGAAATTCGTCAAGAAACATGGGCAAATATGTCAATTCTACCCCAAGATACAGTATAAAGATCACTAGACTAGCCCAACAAAGGAAAATCACACTAACCCTGATTTCAAAACTTGGATCACACCCCAAACCTTGCATTATAACATTTCCATACTACAAACTAATTCAATCTAGATAGAAGGCAATAGGATTCTAAAAGGGTCATAAACATACTACCTTACGGGTCTAAAATGCTCATCCCATTCCCCAAGCATCAATAATCAATACTAGGTTATTTATTTATAATCAAACATAATATTCATATTCACATACCATACATAACACACATCATCTTCAAATAAGAGTAGGTAAAAGCCTACCTTGAGACCGAACACTATGGCTTTTCAACAAACACTTGGCATGCATGAATTTACACACACTTGGGGATTTCCAGTCAACATGCTATAATGGCTCTAATTCCGTCATATAAGCATTTTATCAAACATATGGGGAGCATGCTTTGGTTATTCAATCAACATGCAACTTTAGGGATTTAACATAGACATAATACAATTCAACTCAAATCAAGAACAAAGCTTGCAATTTGTATTATAAAGCATGAATTATATCTCAACAATAACATGAACATGAACTTCCATTCACATGTATTAGGAAAAACTCTTAAAATCACAATCTTTGAATTTAAAAAGGGATTCTTGAACTTCTTGGGTGGAAGAAACCCAAGAATCAACATCTAAATACCTTAGAAGATTCTTCTTGAGGGTTCTTGAAGAAATCCTTAGTCTTGTTCTTGATTTCTTGGCTAGGGTTCTTGCCCCTTTGAGAGAAAAAATTTTGATTTGGGGAAACTTTGATGAATAATGAAGCATTCTCGCTATTTAGGGTATAAATCCCTTACATAGACTGATTTGGGGTTTTAGGAAAGTACCAATTGTTCCTTGAAATTTAAAAATAGAATCTAAAAATCTCATGTTGGCGCAACGCGGTGAAATCACGCCAGCTCACTAGAAATTGGACAATTGGGAAACTGAGCCTTGGCGCGATGCCCAATAATCGCGGAGGCTCACTGAATTTTGACGATTGCTATTTTGTCTGACTCCGCGACGTGCCAAAGTACCAAGTGGTACACTGTCGCACTAAAATGGCTCTGACTATTCGCTCGAGTGTCGGATTTGGGCGAATTTGCTATCGATGGAAAGCTTATTTGATTTCCCATGTGATAAAAAGTCAAAATCTTAGAAATTTCACATGGAATAAAATATATTCATCTTTGAAGCAAGATCTTTGATGTTCTAGCGATGGATTTGAACTAGGAGAAGTGTGGGGTATTACATGCAGGCACATTCAAAATTTACATCCAAGATCGTTTCATTGAAGTTTTCACCCGATGGCCATTTTTAACCACTGAAATCTTCCAAATAGGGAATTGGATAAAAAATAAACTACCCAGTAATCAAACCGTTGGTCCTAGTATGTCATAAAGGACTTGGAGCAACTATGGAGAAGCCCCAATGGCGAAGATAAGCGGAAACATGAAAAATGACCAAAAGGGTCATTACAACATCCACTACTAAAAGAACTTTCATCCCTGAAAGTTAATGAATAAAAACAATATCAAAAGCTCAAAAGGATAAGGTACTGGGCCTGCATGCTTTGAACATGAATTCCCAGGTAGCCACCATGAGGAGAGAACACTTGCCAAGGATTTCGCCATAGGTATCCCTTTTCAACCAGCACCCTCATTTTACTTCCCAAAAAGCAAAAACTCAACTTTAATTGCTAACTGGCCTCCAACTGAATCGAAAACACTGATGTACGTAAATCTAAACCATAACACACTGATACTATCTTGATATCCACACAATCAACAAAGTTTCATCCAAGCCAAACTAACCCAAGTTATGTGTCATACCACTGACACCCAAATCCAAATATAATCTTCTTCTAGCTATCTATTCTTGCTATCCACTCCGAACTAGAAGAAAAATCAGTTGAGTCTCACTCCCGCAATCTCATCATCGAGAACTCGAAGAACTAAAGCTGATCCACTGAAATTCCATATGAGAAACATAAGAATAAGCTCATAAGGTGTTATTTGGGCACAAAAATAGAGATAATCAAGGAATACAACCTATGACAATGATGCAACCAGTTCAAATGAAAATCAAACTAAAATCCTAAAGTCCAAGGTGTAACTACTCATCACTGAATATTTTGCTCCAGAATATCCCATCAATTGATAATAAAGACATACTGAATCCATCTCAAGTGTATTACTCCCACTGAGTATATCATCTAAAATTCCCAAAGAAAATTTGAGACTCAAGGTCAAAGCTAAAAGAACCAATACCAGGTATGTGAGCTATCATCTAAACACTTATCAACTACAATCCATCAAAAGTCGAGAAGATCTAATAGACAACCACAAAGTAGGCTCAACTAGCTTATAAATAAAATTTGATCTAAGGTAAGTCCAAAATGAAAGATGTATGCAATATCTACAACACCAAGCTAAATCTCGATACTGAGACTGAATCGCTCAGTTTTAACTACCAAAACCAAACCTGAAAATGGGTCAACATTCATACTCCAAGTTTATCACAACTTCTAAATCACTCTTCTAAAGCATCAAGTCAAAATTGAACCAATAATCCTATATCATTACCAACCATTCAATTCCACTTTAGTATCCAAATCTGAAATATCTGAGATAAATCATACCAAGCCACGGTAAAAAAATTATGAAAAAGGGCAAATTATCGACTGAAAATGCAAATAACCCGCCCCACATCTTCTGGAGAGCATGAACTATCAAAACATACTATAAAACAACTCCCTAAGGATGCAAACCATACCAGTATAGGCAAAAATTGTAGCAACTCAGAGAAATTCAACTTAAGCCAGAACTAACTAGTCCAAAACTCTGTCTCAGAAAAGAGTAGTCATAGGCATATATTATTAAGGAGAAACACTCCAACAAGCCTCATTAGGCCACACATTATCAAAAAAAATATACCCATCCCTAAACCAAGGTCAAAGTCAATACCACCACCACAAAATCAATAACTCAAGATAAGGAATTTCCAATTTAACAACTTAAGAAGCGATCACAAGAAAGGCCTCCTACCTCTAAATTTCAAACTCCACTTAAGATAAAACAATATCAAAGCAAGAAGGAAGTAGCTAACCCCCACACTAATAATAAGAGCAAACCATCACAAGGGAACAAACCCAACAATTTAAGAGACAAATCCACGACACGTCAATAACAATATCAAAACTACTATTGCGATGAAATAGTCATAACAAAGGAATGGACCTCAAACTAGTTAATCTCACAAACGGGTTATATCATAAGGGTTAGCCAAAACAAAAGCATTCGCAGCCTAGGAAGCAAGTCTAAGAATCTTAAACTCAATAATAAGTAATATAACTGAATTGCCAACTTAAAAATCACATGAAACCATGGATGGTCAACTTACCTTTGATACCATAATATATTCCCAAATCAGTCTAACACAGCTAACCAAAAAGAAAAATCAACCTCATCACGCTATAGGAATAACTTCAAATCGGGCTATATCTACTCAACCCACCGAATAAGATCACAAAATGAAATTCTAATTAGATAACACTAGTCCAAATAGTTACCCAGCGAGGATCAATTACATCAAGAAATAATATCAATAACCGCAAGCAGTAATAACAATTGCAATAGCAATATCCATATAAATATAATGAATAAACGGTACTAAAATAAACATTATATCAAGTACCACTCAAGAGCCACAGCAAGGCCAATATGCCAAGATAAATGGGACTCAAACCCAAATTCTACACTCATAATGAAAAATATCAGCATAGATCTACTCCATCTACTACTAAAAAAAATAAACCATGGGAGTAGTCATATGATCATGAATTCAATAACAAGGAACATAATAATTAATATAAACTCATCATGTCATATAATCATCAATGGGTATGAAAAACCCTAATACACATAATAAAAGATAAATGCATAAAATAAAAGCATACTAATCGTGGTGACATCTATAATCACATGCCTAAAAGGCATAGGAAAATAAAATATGAATGGGTCCAACTTAGACCAACTGACTGGATCATCAACCAAGGCACCACACAGACTATCTCTAACTAAAGATGCCACATCATCATAGGGCTAATTTGAATGAGTTGAATGACTAGAAATTCTGTGTTAGAGACACTTTTTAGATCAGTAGTCGATCTCTCTGTAATCATAAATTATCATAGCTCAGTGGGTATACAGGAACTGCGCGGTTATGATATCTCAGAAATCCATGTCAGCAGATTTAGTGGAGTTAGAGATAACTGATTTTTATGTCATTCTCAGAATGGATTAGCTTCATTACTGCTATGCCACAGTCGACTGCAGAAATGGGATAGTTCAATTTCAGTTCCCAAATGATCCCGTCCTAGAGTGGAAGGGTAACATTTCAGCGTTTAGGGGTCAACTTTTTTCCTAACTTTGGTCAAGGAAAAATGATTTCTAAGAGGTGTGTGTATCATCTCGTGCATGTTAAAGATTCCAGTTCTGAATATCCTAGTCTTGAAATAGTCCCTGTTGCTAATGAATACTCAGATGTTTTTCTCAAAGATCTTCCAGGCATTCCTCCCAAAAAGGAAATAGACTTCGGTATAGACCTTCTTTCGGATACTCAACCTATTTCTATTCTACCATACAGAATGGTACCAACAGAACTCAAGGAACTGAAAGATCAGTTAAAGGATCTCTTAGATAAGGGATTCATCAGACCCAGCATTTCCCCATGGGGTGCGCCAGTATTATTTGTGCGCAAGAAAGATGGTTCTCTTAGGATGTGTATTGATTATCGTCAACTCAACAAGGTCACGGTCAAGAATAGATATCCTCTTCCCAAGATTTATGATGTATTCGATCAACTTCAGGGTACCAGTTACTTCTCCAAGATAGACCTTAGATTAGGCTATCATCAGCTCAAAGTTAGAGAATGTGACATTCCAAAGATAGCTTTTCGTACTCGGTATGGTCACTTCGAATTTTTAGTCATGTCATTTGGTCTTACCAATGGCCATGCAACTTTTATGGATTTGATGAACCGTGTGTTCAAGCAATACTTAGACATATTTGTCATAGTCTTTATAGATGATATTTTGGTCTATTCTCGCACAGAGCGTGATCATGTAGACTATCTCAGAATTGTTCTTCAGACTCTCAGTGATCACCAATTATTTGCTAAGTTCAGCAAATATGAATTTTGTCTAAGATCAGTAGCATTCCTTGGCCATATTGTTTTCAGTGATGGCATTAGAGTAGATCCTCAATAAATTGAGGCAGTAAGAAACTGGCCCAGACCCGTATCTCCATCAGATATTAAGAGTTTCTTGGGTTTGGCTGGTTATTACAGATGGTTTGTTGAGGGATTTTATTCTATTGCATATCCCATGTTTAGATTGACTCAGAAGAAGATTAAGTTTCAGTGGTCAGATTCATGCAAGAAGAGCTTTCAAGAGTTGAAGACTCGACTCACCTCCGCTCCAGTTCTAGCTATTCTAAATTGTTCAGACGATTTTGTAGTCTATGGTGATGCATCCAGAGTGAGTTTAGGTTGTGTCCTCATGCAGCATGGTAAGGTTATATCCTACGCCTCCAGACAGTTAAAGCCACATGAGAAGAATTATCTTACTCATGATCTTGAGTTATCAGCGGTAGTTTTTGCCTTGAAGATTTGGATGCATTATCTCTATGGAGTTCATGTAAATGTCTTCACAGACCATAAAAGCCTTCAGTATGTTTTTTCCCAGAAAGATCTCAATCTTCACCAGAGAAGGTGGTTAGAGCTCTAGAAGGATTACAACATGAGTGTTCTTTATCATTCGAGCAAGGACAATATTATGGCCGGTGCTCTCAGTCGACTCTCCATGGGTAGTATTTCTCACGTTGAGGATAGTAAGAAAAAGATGGCTCAGGAGATCTATCAGCTTGCCAGACTGGGCGTTTGCTTAGTCGATTCTTCATAGGGTGGTGTATATGTTCATAGTAGTTCAGATTCATCTCTAGTTTCCAAGGTGAAAGAGAAACAAGACGGGGATCCTAGCCTTGTCAAGCTCAAAGAGTCAGTTCAGAATGAGAGATTCGAGGTTTTCTCCCAAGGGGGAGATGGTGTTCTTTGTTGTTAGGGTCGTCTATGTGTTCTAGGTGTAGATGAATTGAGGTAGCGAATACTTGTAGAAGTGCATGGTGCATGATACTCTATTCATCCAGGGGCCACTAAGATGTACCGCGACATACGGGAGATTTATTAGTGGAGTGGGATGAAGAGAGATGTTACAGAGTTTATGGATAAGTGCTCTACATGTCAACAAGTTAATATAGAGCATCAGAAACCTAGTGGTTCCATGCAAGAGTTCACCATTCTTACTTGGAAGTGGGAAGAAGTTAACATGGACTTCATAACGGGTTTGCCTAGAACTCGTCATCAGCATGATTCAGTCTGGGTCATTATTGATAGAATGACCAAGTCAGCTTATTTCCTTTCTGTTCATACTTCTTATTCCACCGAGGATTATGCCAAACTCTATATCAAGGAGTTAGTAAGATTACACGGTGTTGCACTATCTATCATCTCAAACAGAGGTTCCCAGTTTACTTCTCACTTTTGGAAAACATTCTAAAAGGGTCTCGGTACCCAAGTCCATCTCAGCACAGCATTTCATCCTCAGAAAGATGGTCAAGCAGAGAGGACCATTCAGACTCTTGAAGATATATTAAGGGTGCGTGCAATTGAATTCAAGGGAAGTTGGGATGACCACTTGCCTTTTATTAAGTTTGTATACAACAATAGCTATCATTCTAGTATTTAGATGGTTCTATTTGAAGCTCTCTATGGTAGGAGATGTAGATCTATGATTGGTTGGTTCAAAGTTAGTAAGGCCTCGATCATAGGTCCTGACTTAGTATACGATGCCTTAGAGAAAGTTCAATTGATCAGAGAGAGACTCCAAGCTTCTCAGAGCCGATAGAAGTCCTATATAGATGTTCGTAGAAAGAATCTCAAGTTTAAGGTTAATGACTATGTCTATCTTAAGATCTATCCCATGAAGGGAGTGAAGAGGTTCGGCAAGAAAGAGAAACTCAGTCCCCGGTATGTCGGTCCTTTCAGAATTCTTTGTCATTTTGGCAAGGTAGCTTATGAGCTTGAGTTGCCTTCAGATCTAGCCTCAGTCCATCCAGTCTTCCATGTCTCTTTCCTAAAGAAGTGCATAGGTGACCCGACAGTTGTTGTCCCTATTCAGAGCATCAACATTCAGAACAGACTCTCTTATGAAGAGATTCCAGTCAAAATCTTAGATTATCAGACTCATAGATTGAGGAACAAATAAGTCCCTCTAGTAAAGGTTCTTTGGTAAAATCAGTCTCATGAGGGAGCTACTTGGGAAGAAGAAGCAGATATGCATACCAAGTATCCTCGCCTCTTCCCCGCTAATTCAAATAAAGCTCAAGGTAACAGTTCTTCTTAAGATTATTAAGTTTCACGTTTATGTTTCCAGTTTAAACTTGGTACCTATTAACCATTTCATACTCAGTCATGTATTCATGTGTCAGTTGTCCGTGCATCAGATATGCACAAGTTCAGTATGTTTAGCATGTCATTCATAAGATCAAGTTTTAGTTCTTCATGTTCAGTTCAGGTTCTATTGTCTTGTATCCCTTCTCAGTAAATTCTCATTCGAGGACGAATGTTTCCAAGAGGGAGATATTATAATACCCTGCATGTTTCTAAGCTAGGAAGTGAATAAGTATTCCTACGTATGAAATCTCCTATCCTGTGATTCATACTTGAGTACATGACTTACAATGAATATCCTAGTGATAAGATAGCTTATGATGCATTAAGCATGTTCATACGAGTCACTTAAGGTAATACAAGCTAAGAGTTTTTGAATCCATCAAGTCTTAGTGTTCGATTTTGCAAGGGCCATCTTTGAACAAGTATAACTCGATGTTAATCTGCCATTTTCACTTATTTAGACCCACCAAATTGTATAGAATCAAATTAGCTTTCCAACGATACCAATTTCACCTTAATCCAATACCCGAGTGAAAAGTTATGCCCATTTTCGTGAGAGACAGTAAGCATAGGCCCCGCCTAACCCAAGCATAGGAGATTGGTTAGGCACCGCCCAAACCAAGCATAGGCAATCACTTGGGCGCCGCCTAAGTCAATTCTAAGTGTCAAAACTACACCGTTTTGAGTCATTTTAAGGGTAATTAAGTCTTTAAATACTTCTAACACGTCCCTAAAGTTAACCCTAAGAAATATATAGCTCCTAAACATATTACAACCCTATTTTCATCTCAAAGCTCATCATCCAAGAGCACTAAAGGAGGAAAATAACTAAGGTTGCATAATTAATCTTGAAGGTCCGATTTCAAGGAAATTCCTCCGTCAATCATCAAGAATCTTCCTTCTAACGTATGCGTAATGTCCATCCACGGATTCCTTTCATCCGTGGAGTTCAACAATCAATATTTAAAATACAAAAGCTTGGTTGATTGTGCTGATATGATCATACCCATGTTGATTCTTGATTGTTTTCCTCTTTTTCATTATAAAGTATGACTTCTATATTGTTGGCTATTGATGGTCATGTTATTGATATTGGGTGATTCCCAAGATGGAATCTTTATATGTTTTTGTGAATTCATGATATCATATGAGTTGGAAACATGTAAATTTAGTTGTTCACGATGTATAATTTGATGGTTTCACCTATGCTTAAGATGCGCATGTAAGGTGTTTGATAAAATTCCTAAGGAACTAGAAACCGTGCAATATAGCTAAATTATGACTAAGTGAAGGATTCATGATATGCCCTTACGTTCCAATGACTTCTATGTTGTTAATGTGCCATGTAAATGTTGTTGGAATACCCATGAATTATTCTTATGAGATTATGCTATGTTTACTTGCAAATCCTACTTATGAACAAGATGCATGATAACCATGCAATCCACATAACTTCCATGCTATTAGTATGTGTTGTCAATATGATTATGAAACGAACATGATATTAAGATTGTTCAAGTACTTCCATGTGATATGAAATCCTTACCATTCAATATATTTTTGATAACCATGCTTAGTATGAGATCCCTACTTATGATATTATAAATTATGGAATCTACTCTTATGATTAAGTCAGTCATGTGTGTCAGTTTCCTTCCATCGAGTCTTGGGGGTACTTGTACTCAAAAACTATAGCTGGGTGCCTAGATCCATGTCATATTTCACGATATCCGAACTCAAGCTATGATTTCATAGACCTCAGTCATTCATGTGACTTAGGAAAACCTCATGATCTTAGTTAGTTGTCAGATAACAGTAATATTCCATCAGTCAATGGAATTCAGTAAGATTAAGTCATACACAGTTCGTTATTCATGTCCAGTCCCTCCAGATAGAAGTAGAGGTTAGCACCGAGTGAACCCAAGGATGGGAACTCACCCGACAGTTGAGGGTGTGATTCTTAGTAGAAATCCTTGTGTTACATAACTACGCAGCCAGCGTAGGTTGAGACATCTTAACCCGTCAGCTTAGGGTTGATGAGGTGACTTAACCCATCAGTTTAGGGTTCCCACCATTCTCATTGAGTACCCGCCAGATAAGGGTTACTCATAGTTGTCCTTACCAGTGGCGCGGTATTGACACCCCTCCAGTCGAGGCAGAGATTGGACCCCAGCTTAGCCATAATGGCATACATGGGGCATGTCAGTTAAACACTACCTCCCACAGTTTTAGTAACAGTCTCAATAAAAGAACTCAGATAGTTCTTCAGATTTCAGTATATACTAGACTGTCAGATGCAGTCATCCATGTTATTAGTTTCAGTATCAGTCATGACAGTTATCAGTAAACCATGTATTAGCTTACAGGTCATACTATTATGTATTCATGATCCCAGTTTCTATATATGTGTATTTGCGCTCTCACATTCATATTAGTCAGTCAGTGTTGTTCATGCATGGAATCCTTTATGTTCAGCCTACCTTCCTCGTATACTCAGTACTCTAGTTGTACTGATACATTTGCGCCATGGTACTTTCTTTTCATGTTACACCATAGGTTCTAAGACATAAGCTCCAGCCCAGCAGTAGTGGTAGCATTCCAGTCGCACAGACACAGTGAGTCCTCATAAATTTGAGGACAATATGATTTGATACATTTATTTGTTTTTTCAGTTCAGTTTTATTTAGTTAGTTGGATACATGTTCTTTTAACTCCTTATTCAGACAGTTTAGAGGCTTTTAGATTTACGTTCAGATTGAGTTGTTTTAGGTATTTTCACCCACATGTTTGTATTTAGTTGAACCTTATGGCCATATAGTTCCATGTATTCTGCATTATATCATGATTTGCAGCATACAGGTACAGAAATCAATCATGGGTTAGCTTGTGGTCCTCAGGATCATGAGCACCGTGTAGCATTCCAGTTCAGCGAATTGGGGTGTTACAATATACCTGGTGTGTGGGCCTTAGAACTTATGTCTTAGGAATGACCTCAAATTGTTATTTGCATACTAAATCCTTGTTCAATTTTGTGTGTTTAGTAAGGTTAACTATTTTTATTAGTGTGCACAGAATTAGTGAAGTCTTGAGTACCCAAAATCATAAAAAATTAATAGAAATAGCATGTGTACACTAAGTATTTGATTAAATGCACGAATGAATTCCTTGCTAGTTTTCCCACATCCTAAGGTTACAATTGAGTATTGGGGGTACTTGTACTCAAAAACTATAGTTGGGTGCCTAAATCCATGTCATGTTTCACGATATCCGAACTCAAGCTATGATTTCATAGACTTCAGTTATTCAAGTGACTTAGGAAAATCTCATGATCTTAGTCAGTTGTCAGATATTAGTAATATTCCATCAGTCATTGGAATTCAGTAAGATTAAGTCATACACAGTTCGTTGTTCATGTCCAGTCCCTCCAAATAGGAGTAGAGGTTAGCACCGAGTGAACCCAAGGATGAGAACTCACCCGCCAGTTCGCCAGTTCAGGGTGTGATTCTTAGTAGAAATCCTTATGTTCCATAACTACGCAGCCAGCGTAGGTTGAGACATCTTAACCCGTCAGCTTAGGGATGATGAGGTGACTTAACCCATCAGTTTAGGGTTCCCACCATTCTCATTGAGTACCCGCCAGATAAGGGTCACTCATAGTTGTCCTTACCAGTGGCGCGGTATTGACACCCCTCCAGGCGAGGCAGAGATTGGACCCCAGCTTAGCCATAATGGCATACATGGGGCATGTCAGTTAAACACTACCTCCCACAGTTTTCGTAACAGTCTTAGTAAAAGAACTCAGATAGTTCTTCAGATTTCAGTATATACATGACTGTCAGATGCAGCCATCCATGTTATTAGTTTCAGTATCAGTTATGACAGTTATCAGTAAACCATGTATTATCTTATAGGTCATGTTATCATGTATTCATGATCCCAGTTTCTATATATGTGTATTTGCACTCTCACGTTCATATTAGTCAGTTAGTGTTGTTCATGCATGGAATCCTTTATGTTCAGCCTACCTTTCTCATATACTCAGTACTCTAGTTATACTGATGCATTTGCACCATGGAACTTTCTTTTCATGTTACACCATAGGTTCTAAGACATAAGCTCCAGCCCAGCAGTAGCAGTAGAATTCCAGTCGCAGAGACACAGTGAGTCCTCATAAATTTGAGGACAATATGATTTGATACATTTATTTATTTTTTCAGTTCAATTTTATTGAGTTATTTGGATACATGTTCCTTTAACTTCTTATTCAGACAGTTTAGAGGCTTTCAGATCTACTTTCAGATTTACGTTCAGATTGAGTTGTTTTAGGTATTTTCACCCACATGATTGTATTCAGTTGAACCTTATGGCCATATAGTTCCATGTATTCTGTATTATATCATGATTTTCAGCATACAGGTATAGATATCAATCATGGGTTAGCTTGTGGTCCCTCAGGGTCATGAGCACCGTGTAGCATTCCGGTTCAGTGAATTGGTGTGTTATAATATACCTGGTGTGTAGGCCTTAGAACTTATGTCTTAGGATGACCTCAAATTGATATTTGCATACTAAATCCTTGTTCAATTTTGTGTGTTTAGTAAGGTTAGCTATTTTTATTAGTGTGCACAGAATTAGTGAAGTCTTGAGTACCCAAAATCATAAAAACTTAATAGAAATAGCATGTGTACACTAAGTATTTGATTAAATGCATGAATGAATTCCTTGCTAGTTTTCCCACATCCTAAGGGCACGATTAAGTATCTAGGGACTATTTTTCTTGTTCATAATGTAAATTTTATTCGAAACATAACTTGGCATTGACATTGGAAGTTTTGGATTCTGAGAAATTTGATCAAACATGCCTCAATTACCGTTATGAAAATCTGAGGGTCGGGATCACATCATTGTGATCGTAAACCTATTATCACAATCATAATAACTGAGAGAATAATTATAACCGGTCTTAATAATTACAATCGTGATCCAAGAAAACCAAGATCACAATAACTAAGACCAGTTTAATATACTGGTCCAAATCTCAGACCTTGCATTCTTACGCCTATCCATGTCCCATGAGTCACCCCTTTATCTCAATAAAGTTAAATAGAACTTTTTATACACATTTACCTTAAGTACTAATGGGGATCCCAGGTACTAAATTGTAGGTTATGACATAAACTGCATCATGGCCCCAGGATATGAGACTGAATATTATAAGGACCTTATAAGAAAGCAATTGCTTCCTGAGAGGGGGATTTCACTATAGAATGTGCCTGATAAACTCTTGTATTTCTATGGAAGGCTAGAGGACACAAGATGGATATGTTTTTCCCCAAAACCATGCTGAGAAACTGAGCATGGGCTAAAGGAATTCTATGCGAATCTCAGCATAGTATATCTCTCTAACACAATGATAATAATTAGGGGTAAAAAAAAATTATTTTAGGAATGAGTGGATTAATGGAGTTTATGGGTTACAAAATATGGACATGAGGGACTAAAATTCCAAGGATTATTCTCCTAGGAGTTGATGGAAGGGAGGTCCCATAGGCTACCAATAAGACTAGGATTCTAATGAGTGACTTCACTATTGAAGTTAGGATCTAGATAACCATTATTTTTAGAAAGGTTTCTCCCACCACCAACCTAAAAAATATCCCCACTATGCATGCTCAGATGGTGGACTGCCTCTTCGACAATATTTTTTTGAATGTTGGCTACTTTGTGCACATAGAGATATGGCATTACATAAAGAAAAGATGGTCCTATGCTCATGTTCCTATACAAAATCATAGATTTATATAGGCGAGGTGGTGTTTATGTGTATCTGGAAGATAGTTGGATCCCTTCCAAGACTCCAATTTACCTAATGATTAGCAAAAAGAGAAAGGTCAACTTGGGAAGGTCGGTAGAGGATGATCTAGATTCATGTAGGCCATCCACTAAAGGGCCATTTGATAAGATCTTAGTTGAGATAAGGATGATATGAGATCTTATGTCCAAGCTACCTCAGGGGCTGGGAGAGCCTTCCACCACTCATCACTTCTGTATTTATCAGTATAACTATGAGAAATACCTAAAGGACTAGAAGAAGGAGGGGGCCACTATTTCTAGGCTTGAGAGAGACTATCCTTCCTTAGCACATTCACATAGAGAGCTCAAGGATTTTCATAAGAAGATAAAAAATAGGGAGAAGAAGAGAGATAAATTCTTCAAGAAGATATGGAAGGGGGTGAAGGGCCTTTGGAAGGTCCTAAAACCAAAAGATAGACTTCCTTCTCCCAGGGATGAATGTAATAATGAGGTTCAAGTTGCATAGTTAGACTCAGATGATGCTACGGATGATGCTGAGATCGAGAGTACGGTTATAGGGAGTACCTTTTTACCTTTTCTATACTTTTTTGATTATGTAGTGAGGTGACTACAAGCTTTGAGTTGGGGATGTCCATATCCTTATTAGCCATGGTTATTTGATTAATTTATACTATTTGGATATTTTTTGGATACTTTCATCTTGCTTTTGGATAATTTTATTTTTATTTTAGGTTGTAATATTTATGCACCCTGATGGTGCCTATATTTTATAGATTAGTTATTTGTTTCATTCTTAGATTTTTATTTTACTCTTAATTTGTTCATTATAATGTCAAACAATCCTTTCCCTATGATATATCGAGTAATGACATTCTTATGGGAAAATCATCGTGTTTAGGTTGGGAATTACAAATGTAGGGTAAGTCTAACTACCCATGGCATCTAACTTTTGTGATTACCCTTGCACCTATGGTGAAGTCAGACTAGCTATATGGTTTCCTATCATGAGAGCCAAAATGTAAGATAACATCTTGGTTTGATACCATCAATAGCAAATTTTGCATGGTTTAAATTCAAAGCAACAACCCCCCCCCCATACAAATTTTTTTTGAAAACCAAGGGCATGGACGTGAACAATCTCGTAACAATGCTTTTTTACTTCTTGGTATTATATGTCAAATGCGTCCTTTTTTCATTAGTAGGAAAATCAATCTAGCTTCCTTGAAAATTTTGCATGTCATGTGCAGTGAGTGTAGTTGTTTAATTTTTATGCTTACTTGTATCATCTAAAACTTTCCCCGTTAGTTTCTCAAGGCTAACTGTGATTATGCTTGGCTGGTGAAATGATCTTAGGCCTTCTCTGTGAACATAGGAACCCCTTTAGCCTAAAGAGCCTACCCGTACATAGAATAGTATCCCTAATCACCCATTTTGAGACTTCAAACCTTTCTTTCACATCCACATATAATGCCTTTAGATTTTGGTCCTTGTAAAATTCTAAAATTTTATCCTCACTATCTTGACTATGACTCACTGTGTGAGTCGTAGGGTGTCGTGATGGGTTCTATGACACTAGTCTTAAGGTGCCTAGTAAATGGTGCAGGAGTTGTTATCCTGAGTATGACTTGGGTACATGATCCATAAAGACCCATTATAGGTCATTGGACTCAAATCATAACCTAAACAATGTGTATGTGGCTAAGTTTTCTCTGAGTATGAGTTTCTCAATACGAGTTATGAGGACTCGTTATGAGTCATTGGGTGCAAATCATAGGGTAACTAGTGTAAGCCCCAAGTGGTTCTATCTTGGATATAACTTGGATCCTGTGAGTCGTATGGTCATGATGCGAGTTAAAAAAATATAAGTCCTAGGGTTAATAGTATAGGTTCACCCTAACACTGCCTTGTTTATGACTCATGCTGATGAGTTGTAAGGTGTTGTAGCGAGTCGACATGTGACCCATAGTCAGTGGATACACTACTTCCAGCTTTTGAGTTAAGGTCATTATGGATATTTCCCACTTTAACCACTTAGACCCCAAGTCCATAAAACATATTAGGGGTATTCTTTCTACACTTTAATAGATTAAAGACTTTTTTGATTCTCTGTAAATCTCCTCAAGAAAAATATGTAAGGTTTTCAAGAAGTAGGCCACCCAAGGGCTCAATGGTTGAATTCTTTTCGTGAAACTTGGTATCTCAGGTATGTTACTCTTCCCTAATTGCTAATTTATTAAAATCATATGTTTAAAGTATTGATCCGTATGGTATTGATGATGGTTTTTGAAACATAGGTTGAGGGTTTTGAAAGTTTGCTGTTAAGCAATGTCTTTCCATTATTTACATATGATTTTTCATTCTTTAATTATGGTTTTGAATACGTGGGGTGTATGGGTATGGTGAATAAATAAGGGGATTATGATTTCCTAAACTTGTGACTTTTAAAGTGGTTATGACCTCAACCTTATATTATGAAATTGGTTTTGAATTTAAAGTACACATATTTAACTACTCTTAAATTATTTCATGATGTGAAAGGTTATTAAAGCATAATGATTTTGAATTAAACCTTATGGGTTGTGTAATTCCCCAAGATATTGTATAGTTGAACCAAAGGGGTTTTGAATTTCCCTAAGTGATGATAATTGGTTTGGAATGTTAATGTTACCTTGCAAGTGTAGTTAGCATGATGATACCAACAATGTATGCCTAAATGTGTATCACAGTTCAATAAATAAAACTATGTGATGATTGCTTTAATTGGGCATTAATTAAGGTTATATAGCTGAGTTGTGAATGTGAAGGTCCTAAGAAACCAACACTAAGAACTGTGGTTGCCGATGTAGGGGACTATATGATCGGGTGGTACAATTCCCCCTTATTATTATCACATGATTAGGAGGTTTGAGTCCCCTATATTATATTACCAATAGGGTTTTTGTGTCACCTTGATTCATTGGGAGATTTGAGTCATTTATAGAACATATGTATATCCCCCGGTTCATGCAATTACATGCATTGGGGACCTTTTAGCTGGTGGAGAGCTGGACCCATATAGCATGTGGGTGCCTTCTTATGTTATGACATTTGAGTAAGACAATCAAGACTAAAGTTTTAAAGTGTATTTTAAGACTTGTCCCCTATTCCAGTATGTAATATATATATATATATAGGCATTTGATTATGAGCATTGATTTTGAAATGCTGATCACGGCATTATGTTATACTTATCCCTGAGTTACTTGCTAGTGTTCACCCCACTAACCTTCTATGGACGTTGTATCCCCACGTGATGCAGGCACCGAGATACTTTTGCTATTTCTATGAATAGTTAGGTGGATCATCTTGATTTATCTATTCGTTGTGGAGAAGTGGTTGGCCTCCATTATCAGGAAGGCTTAGATATTTCATCAACTCTTATCTTAGATTAGAATTTAGAGTTTTCATTATTATTGTCATTGTCAGGGCAGGGACATGTCCCGAACAAGACTGGTTTTTGATTCTTCTATAGAAGTCTTTGTTGGATTACTGTGTACTGTGGACCATTCTAGGGGTTATGATGCTAAGTCTTCCTAATGGGATAACTTCTCTAGTGCTTTTCCTAATCGCTTTTTTTTCTCAAGAGTTGAGGGAGGCAAAGACTGAGGAATTCATGAATTTAAAGCAAGGCAGGATGACAATAAATAAGTATTCCTTGAAGTTTCATAAGTTGTCTCATTATGCTCTGAAATTAGTTTCCATTATGATGGCTGGAATGAGGAAGTTTGCCTCTAGGTTTTCACATGAGTTAATCTTAGAGAGCAAGGCTATCTTATTAAACAAGGACATAGACATCTCTAGACTTGTGGTGTATATGCAATAAGTGGAAGAGGAAAACATAAAGTAAGAGGAGATCAATGAAAGACGGAGTAAGAATTTTTGGTATTCTGATCAAGGTGGAGGTCTGCAACTGACCAGTAGAGATGGTAGAAAATGGTCTAAAAAGAAGTGGGCAATTCTGGTTCCTACTCTCAGGGTAGTGCTCCTTATCCAAAGTAATTGGATGATCATCATTCTTAGTGTAATAGTGGGTTCATAGCCCTAGGAGCCTAACCACAGGTTAGTAGGGCTCAGTATGCTCTATGATATCCCTCTTGTAGATTTTGTGGTCAGATGCATCATGGTGTTTATGAAGAAGGGGGGAGCAAATATTTTAAATTTGGACAGATTTGTCATATACCGAGCGACTGTCCTTCTAGGTCTACTTTTGGGGAAAATAATATTCTTGTTAAAACTTCATCAGCTCCTGCACCAAAAGGTGCTATTTCTACTTCTGGCTACGCCACTAGATAGAACCATTTGTATGCTCTTTCCACCTACTAAGATTTTGAAGCGTCCCTTGATATTGTTATTGGTATGCTCAAAGTATTCTTTTGTCATGTATATTATTTACTTAATACGGGGTGTACCCTCTCTTATGTAACCACTTAAATGGCTATTCATTTTGGTTTGGATCTTGAGTGTATCTTGAATTGTTTTTCAATGTCCACCCCAGTGGGTGACTTAATTAAAGATAAAAGAGTGTATAGGAGTTATGTTATGTCGGACTATGGTTGGGAGACCTTGGTAGGTCTGATAGAGTTTGACATGTTAAACTTTGATGTGCTTTGAGGATGGATTGGTTGTATTCGTATTACGCATCTCTTGATAGTCAGACCCAAAGAGTTATTTTCCACTTCCCTAATAAGTCAGTGATAGAGTGGGAAGGTAGTTCTATGGTTCCTAAGGGAAGGTTCATTTCATATATTAGATCCCAAAAACTGCTTTCTAAAGGGTGCCTCTTTCACTAATTTCATGTTAAGGACTCTAGATCCAAAAGTCCTTTTTTGCACATTATCCCTGTAGTCTGTGAATTTTCCAAGGTGGTCCCTAGTGGTCTTCCTTGTATTTCTCCTGATAGGGAAATTAATTTTGGGATTGATCTTCTTCTAGACACTCATCTTATTTATATCCCTCTCAATAGAATAGATCCGATTGAGTTGAAGGAAATCAAAAAGCAATTGAAAGATCTTTTGGATAAGGGTTTTATCCGCCCTAGTGTATATCCATAGGGTGCTCCAGTTCTCTTTCTGCATAAGAAGGATGGTTCCCTTGGATGTGTATAGATTACCGTCAATTAAGTAAGGTGACTATAAATAATAAGTATACCCAGTTGAGGATTGATGATCTCTTTGATCATTTTCAGGGCGCTAAGTACTTTTCTAAGATTGATCTTAGATCTTGGTATATTTAGTTGAATATTGGGGAGGAGGATATCCTTATGACTGCTTTCTGAACCCGGTACGATCATTTTGAGTTTTTGATGATATCTTTTGGATTTACTAAGGCCTTGGCTACATTTATGGATCTTATGAATTAGGTTTTTCTTAAGTTTCATGAGTTGTTTTTCATTATCTTTATTGATGATATTTTGGTGTATTCAAAGAGTGAGGTGGATCATTCTGATCACCTCCACCTTTTTTGCATACAATAAAAGATTAGGGGTTGTATATGAAGTTCTCTAAGTGTAAGTTCTAGTTAAATGTTGTGACTTATCTGGGTCATGTACTTTCTAGTGAAGGGACCATGGTGAATCCACAGAAAGTTATGGTGCTTAAGAAGTGGCATAAACCCATGACTCCAACCATTTGAAGCTTCTTGGGTTTATCTTGTTATTATAGAAGGTTTATGGGAAGTCTTTCTTCTACTTTTTCCCCATTGACTAAGTTGTCTTAGAAAAATGAGAAGTTCTTATGGTTTAATGCTTGTGAGAGTATTTTTGAAAATTTGAAAGATAAGTTAACTTTGGCTTCGGCCTTGACACTACATGAGGGTACTGATGGTTTTATTGTCTATTGTGATTCATTCCCAGTGGGACTGGTTTGTGTGATGATAAAGCATGGCAAGGTGGTTGCTTATGCTTTTAGACAATTGAAAGTTTGGGAGATGAATTACCCGACTCATGATTTTGAATTGCTAGCTGTGATGTTTGTATTAAAGATCTAACGACATTATTTGTATGTGGTCCGAGTTGATATTTATTCTGATCGTAAAAGCCTACAATACCACCTAGGTAAAGCTAACATAGTTGATGATGATCTTAGCCGATTGTCCGCAGCAAGCTTATCTCATGTGGACAAGGAGAAGTGGGATTTTGTAATGGATATTCACTGATTAGATAATCTAGGAATCCATTTCTTTGATTTTGAAGACGATGGTGTGCTTGTTCAAGAGGTTGCGAAATTATCTCCTTTGCCGAGGTGAAAGAAGAGCAAGTGTTGGACCCTATCTTGATGCAAATTAGGAATGATGTGGGTAGGCAGGAAGTGATGGTTTCCGAGATTGGTGGTGATGGTATCTGAGTTACTAAGGTAGATTATGTGTTCCTTATATTAATGGGTTGCGGGAAAGAATTTTAGCCGAAGCTTATGAGTCGTGATATACGGTTCATCCTGGTTCAACAAAAATATATCCGGATCTCAAAAAGATTTATTGGTAGAATAATATGAAGCGGGATATGGCTAATTTTATGGCAAAGTGGATGGTGAGTTAGCTAGTAAAGGAGGAGCACTTGAGACCTGGTGGGTTAACTTAAGATATTGAGCTGCCGTATGGAAATGGGAAATAGTGAATGTGGATTTTGATACCAGTCTTCCGCGATATTGCCAATAGTTTTATTGTATTTGGGTCATCGTGGATAGGATGACTAATTTCGCTCAATTCTTTCAAGTGAAGACAAATTTTTCTATTGAGTACTATGCTAAATTGTATATGTAAGAACTGGTGAAGTTGCATATTGCACCCTTTTCTATAATTTTTTATCGAGGCAATCAGTTCTCATCTCAATTTGGTGATCTTTCACAGAGGTTTGGGGACTAAAATATTATATTAAAACTATGGGAGATATCATCTAATCGACATGCCCCAATCTGAGCTAATTGAGGTCCAACCTGTAACCCCAGTTAGAACGGTGTCAGTACTATTCCACGGGTACTAACACTTGTTGTGTTGATCTACTAAGTTGATGTCCTGAAGGACTAGGAAGTCTGTCCTAAACTGGCGGGTGACCCCTAAGAGAGTGTCAGTCTTAAACTAATGGGTGACATCTTATAATCCTATGTTGGCTACATAGTACTTGAACTTAGGGACTATTAATAAGGACACAGTCCTAACTGGCGATTGAGACCACATCACTAGGTTAGCTAGGTGCTAAATGCTACTCCCAACTAAACTGATACTGGTACTGAACTGAACTAAACTCAATTTAATGTTGTTACGTAACTGATAGTGCTCATCATGAATATGAATGTCTGAGTATAATGATAAGATTCATGGATTAACTATCTAAGTACATGAAAAGTTGAATTCATGTGAATCACATAGGTATTGGTCATTCATAACCTACCAATACTAAATGAAATAACCATAGTGTCATATAAAAACTTTAAAACCATATAGGGGATCATTGTTCAAAACCCAACACTTAGGCATTTCTTCAAACATGTGAGAGTCATGAACTTAAGCATGGGAATGGATAAATCATGTGAGAATAACATAATTAAAAGACTAAAATAATAACTTGGAGATTTAACGTGAAGTTTTCAATATTCAAAACATGTAATGGTTCATTCCACTTGAAAACACTCATAAACGTAACTTGTAATTAAATTAACAATAGATTCATAGAGATATTTCAACTTAAACATGAAAACTCATGATTTAAAACCAAAAAGGGCTTCTTGGAATCCATGGGTCAAAGGAACCCATGGATGTACATCACACAAACCTTAAATCTACAACTTGAAAGAGAAAGACCAATCTTGATATTTTCTTAAAGGTTCTTCAACTTGGGGAACTTGAATTCTTGATTTCTTCGGGAGAAAGGAATTGAATTTGTGATCTTGGGGAAAATGAGAGGGTTTTCTAGAGAGGATTTGGAGAAAAAGGGCAAATAATGCCCTAAATGATGTCCCAATTTGTGTTATGGATGAGTTGGGTTAAGGGGAAAAGACCCAATTGCCCCTCAACCATTTAAATAAAAAAAACTAGGCGTATCAATTTTACCGTGATGTGGGCTTATCGTGGTTGTTAAATTCCCTCACTTCTATGTCGGGAACATAAGATTAGGACTATTACCATGATGCAGGCTTATTGCAGTGACTTGCTGGATTCCTGATCAAAACATGACCCAAACCTCATCCAATAAATCTGAAACTTCTCCAAGGTATGCTTCTTACACCCTTGAATATGAACTAACTCAAAAACCAACACCTCAGGGTCGGTAAGACCAATTTAAAAATTCTTGAACTTAAGAGTCCTTACAAATACTAAGTCTCCAACCCTTAGTGAAATTTTTAGGCCTTAAGCCCCTTATGTATGCAACTAGATATTGAACTAAGCTAAGAATAATATGGGCTATTACACAAAATGCCTAAGTTAAATTGTCTATCATAGGGGTGCATAGTGTAAAATGGGTATGAAAAAGGGTAAAATAAGAGAAAAAAGTTAGTAGGGCTAGGTGCTGTAAAAAAAGAAAAGAAAAAAGTAAAAGAAAAGAAAAATTGAGAAAAAGAGAAAAAGAAAGAATAAAAGACCACACCCAACTTGAATGTGCAATATAGAATAAAAAAAGGAGAAATAAGCGTGTAAAAAAATCAGCTAGTAAGCGATACCGTAAGGTTAGTGTAGTTCCAAGGAGGCTTAGTCACTTGATATGTCCATATGTGCCATAAAAGCCTCCAAACCTACATTATAAGCTGAGAAAAGTCTTATAGTGATCCTAACTTGACTATATGAATACTAAGGTAAAGAAAATAAGGGCAATCCTATGGTATTTGACATGCATTGATTGAAACTTCTCTTCTGAGTGTGAGTGTCTCTTTACCGTACCTACATTGACATGCATGATTTCATATAAGTGAGTGGTACATCCTTGTTGTGAGGGCACTTGAGTCATATTTCTAGATATTTGCTTGTTTTGGGTAGTGTAACTTATATATATGAGTGGTTGTATATTGCTAATGTAATTGTCATACCTTGATCCCATTATGTCACATTGTTATGCATCATGTTCATATGCAGTTGGTTTTGAAAAATATGATTGGAAGGGGATGTTATGTTATGAGGTTTAGTGTTGATTGACTGTCTTGAATAGCTTAGTTTCTCCTAGTTAAGCATAATTTTTGTTTTTGTTATGTTTTTTGCCTGAGAACATGCAAACGCTCTAAGTTGAGAGTGTTGATATGCTATTGAAATATAGCACTATTGATGGTTAAAATGAGGGAAAGATGCAAGTTTCTGAGGTTATTTTGTTAGATATAATGCTTTTAGGGCATGTTTTGCAGGAAATCATGTTTTGGATAATAAGTTCATGAAAAACTATGTTTTTGGCTATTTTTGGAGCAATTATGGATATTCGGGATACTTTTCGCCTTGTTTGTGATCAAAAAATGTTTGAGAATCAAAGAAGAGCTGAAAAGATGACTCCCAGCACCTACTAAGTCAACCTATGGACCACATGTAGGACCTACGGACCGCAGGTAGGCAAAGAAAATGCCAGAAGTCCAAAATCCCAAGAGCTAAAATTGAAGGAATTTTTCATCCGGTACTTATGATTTGTACTTGCACCCAGAGTCAGGATAATAGGTTCTATCTGCTCTCGGTGCTAGACTATGGTTACGGACCACATGTGGCCACCGACCCTATTTTCTCCTATTTTGTTTGAGCTTTAGTTTTAGGGTTTCCGCATGTACTATAAATACCCTTTATGTGTTTTTTAGTAGAAGTGAAACACTTTTGATATTCATAAATATATTTTGATTCCATGATCTGTTTTCGATCTTGGGATTCTCTTTTATTGACTTTGGTTCATTAATTCAGTTACAGTTGTGGGTTTTATTACTTCTTATCATTGTGATTTCATCTAAGTTTTGAATATGAATGTTAGTGATTTCTTCACAAGCGTGAGTGGCTAAAACCCATAGCTAGGATTATGGAAACCCTTGCGGATTTACGAAGTAGGGGATGAGCTTTCGTTGTTCTAAACTAATACCCATGCATGCATTGCTTTATCTTTGTTATGATAGTTTTCTTAATATGTGCACACATTAGGATCCCACCTAGATATTGTTGCTTACTCTAAAATAGGAGTAGTGACTAGGAAAAGATAAAGACAATAGTAATTTTGAGTTTAACTATCGATCCATGCTTGTAGGTTCTATCCTTTTAAGATGGTTAGGTTTTATCTAATAACTAGAGACTCAAAAGGTAATACTTAATTGGGATCAAGATAAGAGTTAGTAAGGCAACATCCAGAAACTAAAAAGGTAAATGGTGAAAGACATTTGCTCGTCCAAAAGAATGTTGAATGTACATAAATTATCTATTCTACAAACAAAGTATTGGGTTGGTTCAACAAAGCATGATAATACTACGGAGTTGAGAAGATAGGGGAAACACAATGCTAGTGTTCACCTACGAATGATTAAAACTAAAGTTAGTATAGTTACTTGCTCGATATTACTACATAAACACCCCCTTTACTTTCCTTCTTCTACCTGCAGACTACAACTGTGGAGATCTACACTTTCACGTGTTCCCTTGGGATTCGACCCCAGCCTCATTTTGGTTACTATATTTTAACAATGACCATATAATTATCTGATAGAATGCATAGTTTGGAAGTTATCAACGATCCTAAGAAATTTATCCTTCCAAATCAGTTTATAAGAATTTATAATAGGGTAACTGTATTTAGTTTCACTTATGCATTTAGACTTGCATGTAAATTTTGTATATTGTTACTTGTCAACATGCTTAGTTATTTTTAGTTATATATCTCACATTCTCAGTACCTTTAAAGTATTGATTGCATACTTTCTTTTTCATTGTATCATCTTATGATATAAGTTTGGATACTCAGAATTAACTTCACACTTAATACATTATAGTGGTGAGTCCCCATCATTAGAGGAATATCTTTCAATTTTATTTCTTTTACTAGTTATTTAAGTTTCAAACAATTAGAGTTAGCTAGAAACTTGTCCCAATAACTCCTCAATTAGTAGAGGCTTTGAGTCAGTCAGTAGATGTTTTTTTTCTTTATTCTTGTGTTATAAATATGTTTTATTTTAATTATTATTCATTATTATGTTTGTATTAGATAAATCATTCTTATATTCAGATAGCTTCGGCATTACTATATCAGTTACTTCAGTATTTTTAGTATTATTTGAGGTCATGGGTTAGCTTGAGATCACTTAGGAGTTTAAGCATCATGTTATGTCTAGTGTGTAGACCTAAATCATGACATCCAAGTACTCTATACATTCGAGTGTAACCAAACTATATATAGATCGAAGGAAGCACTATTGGTGGTAAAGGATAAAGTGAGATATTTTTGAGTTTTTAACAAAGTATCAAAACTGTCAAAACATAAAATATAAGCATCAAAAACCTAGCGGCACTTCTAAGAGGATTCCCATTCCAAAATATAAGTGGGAAAAAATAACTATGGATTTTGTTGTTGGTCCTCCTAAGACTTAAGAAAATATAAATCAATATAGGTAATTGTTGATCGATTAAACAGGTCTGAAAATTTATTCAAGTGTGGGTGGACTATAATACATCTAAGTTATTTAAGATTTATGTGCAAGAGGTTAGAATTCATGGGGGTTCTTTTATCCATCATGTTAGATTAAGGTACGAAGTTCACCTCTAACTTTTAGGAACAATTTTAAGAAGTGTTGGTCCTAAATACAACTTTCCATCCACAAAATAACGGGCAGTCAAAAAAAATAATCCAGGTACTAGAGGATATTCTACTGGCATGTTAATGTATTTGGTGGTCAATGGGACCAATTTTTTCCATTGAGTGAAATTGCATACAATAATATCTACTACTCAAGTATTGCTATGTATCATTTTAAATCTTTATATTAGAGAAGGTATGGATTGCCTATTATGTGGTTTGACGCCATTAAGGTGAGACCTTGAGGCACTAATATGTTGAAGGAGTAAATGACAAAATCTAGGTTCATCTAAGAAAAGCTAGTGGCAACCCAGAATAAACAAAATAAATATGCAGACAACAAGATAAAGGATGTTCAATTTTAGAAGGAGGAGAAAGTTTTTCAAAGTATCACCAATGAAGGGTGTAATGTTATTAAAGAAGAAAGGTAAGTTGTGTCCAACGTATATCAAGCCATTGTAGAAATTGAATGGATTAGGGTCTGTGGCTTATAGGTTGGCTCTACCTCCTAGTTTGTCAAGAGTATATCCAATATTTTATTTTTCAAAGCTTAAGAAGTATCATCAAGATTTGGATTATATCATCCATTAAGATTTGGTGTTGTTTAGCAAGGACCTCTCTTGTGAAGAGAAGCTAATTATTATACTAGATAGAAATATGAGAAATTTATGACATAACTTAATTTCTTAAAAGTCCAAGGGAGGAGCCATCCTATTGGAGAGGTCATATGGGAGACTAATAAATATATGTTTAAGCTCTACCCTTACTTATTTGATAAGTTAGGTACTTCTTGCTTATTTTGTTCATATTTTATTTCTTATAGTCCTTCAGGATGAACGAGTGGTAAATTGGTACCAAATGTAATGAACCAAAACATTGTATGTTAAAATAGAGAGTGAAACCTTAACTTAACCTTTCCTTAGGCCAATTTTATGAAATTTTAGACTAACCTACTTTTAGGTGATTTTTGAATATGGAGTTGGCTTACAAAAATTGATGGGTATTAGTATCGTGATTGGTGGATTTGAGTTGATAATGTTAGATGATGATCTTACAAAGTCATAGAAACTTCTAATACATAAAATAGGTTATTATAACTTCAATTCTAGTGAATACCATGATAAGGGTTACTTCGTGATGTTGAAATTTGAGTTGTTTGTTATGAAACAAGTAGAACTAGTAAGGGATTATGAGCTACTATCTAACCATTCCTACAACAAAATATTAATAAATTAACAAAAGTGTCAACACGATGATGAGTTCTTTTAGCCAGAGCATCATTGTAGAAGTAGATTCATAATTGTAGAAATGTTGTAGTGATAAAGCCATTCTTACAGCAACAAAAAAGAAATGAGTGTCAATTAAAATAGATAAAATTGGATTTTTTATCTCCATTATTTAAGTTTTTGGTTAAGGGATGAGAGAGGGAAATTTACACCATTCTTGGGGGTTTTCCATCTTTAAGTAAGATTTCTTTACTATTTAAACTTGTGATTACTCCCATAGATTACCAAAATTGTAAGGACCATAACCATATTTGAAATTAGGTTTAGCCCTAGGTTTATGAACTAATAGAAATTGTTCGGGAATGACTTAACTTTCATTGTTTTTTATCTTAGGTTGTAAGAAAACACTTGCTATTGTAGAATTTATCCTTTTAATCATGAATATGGAGAATTCAAGGAGATTAAAGGGTAGAAAACTAATGAAGTTGGTTAAGCTCATAAATTAAAATTGATAGGGTTTAGTTTGTAATGCCTAGAAGTGGAGACTATTATATTGGTTTCGGCTTATTTTTTGTTTAGAGATCAAGAACAAATATAAATTTACAGAAAAGGCAAGGCCTTGGATAAGTAGTGCTTTTGGATTAGGACATGAGGTATGTCATGATTTAAATATAGTTATAGACTTGATTTAAATCTTTGCTAATATTTTAGTTGTATGTCAATGATTAGCCTTTATGAATTCTTGTGATTGTTAATTGTTATCATGAATTGCAAATAGTTTTGAGATTATTTAGTGAGATGATTTGGGATCAATTTTCATGCCAACAGTGACTGTATTTGGCTTGGGTATCACACCAATATTCTTATTCGGATTGAGTGAAATGTTGCCTCTTGCAACTCATAGCTTAGGTTCCTTTAAATGCCTGTAATCATTATTATATTTTCTTGATTTTCATTGATTATTGCTGACTCTCTATCTAAGTATAAATAAGGTACCAATATAACTTGACAACAGATTAATATGTAGAAATTTATTGATGGTTTATGAGTTGAAGTGTTTATGAATGCACATTTAGTTGTCCTGTAATTAATTAGTTATGCCTTGATTGCTTCTTAATTGCATTTAACTTATCTATTAGTATTGTCACGCATGACCCGAGACAAACCCCTAGTCATAACACGGTGCTTAGAGTCACAAGTGACCCGATACTAACCTATAATCTGGCATGACACTAAGAATATTGTATAAAATTGAATAATATTGTGTAGAAGCTAAAGTCTGAATGATATATGAATAATCAAATCAAGCAACATAACATAAAGCTGAGCAGTTACTGCCTGTCTAAAAACCTCTATTAACAACTTACTAGCACAAGCCCTCATATGACTCCAACTGCCTAAAATCTTATGGCATAAATGAAAATTATTAATAACTAGTCCTCAAATGATAATGGCTCACTCAAGTACTATTTTTATATAATAGAAGATCGTACTATATGTGACCTAAAGGCTGAATGTCAGAACCTATATTATAAGAAAATATAATGCAAAAGAAAGTATGCAGTCAGTACTTTCAATGTACTGAGAATGTAAGATATGTACCATACTTTATATGCCGAACATGAGAAATTAAACTAAACATAGAGTGAGCAACATAAACTAATGTAATGTCCAAGTGAATAAACATGTAACTAAATAATAATAATATGCTGAATAAACTAAGTACAAAGTTATGCAGTATCTAAGTTCAAACTATGTGAGTAGAATGACATTCTAAATATCATAAAGAGATATGCAAACTAACGTACTAATGATAGAATATTTAAATCAATAACATATCATTGATGTATATTATGATGCAAGGACCCATCTAGATACACACAAATACTAATAGTATACATATTTTTCTATAACTAAAATACTATGAACTAGACTGAACTTAGGCCATGCAAATATCAAAGTGTTAGACTATGGGAGATATTTGAACACCCTAAGTTTTGGACCGTTGAAAAATTCCCTTGTTTTAGGACTTACTAAACTTGGTAAGACTCAAGGGTACTAATCGTACCTTTGAATACGACTTGTGGGATGGCTTGGTAGTTCACTCTTACCCTAGGCAGTGTGTTTCAGGTATCTACTACCAAAAATATAACTTATCTTGGTACATGTTGGATAGGAACATAAGAGTGGTCCAAGGCAAGTTGTATGATGGTTGTTTGGGTTGTCTTGTGGAATCAGCTCAAGGTATGGTTGGTGGGTATGATTTGGGGTAACAATACCCTTGGGTACGAGTTAGGTAGGTGTGAGTCGTATAGAAACTAGTAATTAGGGTCTTGGCAAAGTCTTGGGTACGAATTTGGGTACCACTCGTACCCTAAGATACGGATGGTATAAGGGAGTCATACCCCTCGACGTGGCTTGTTTTTAATTTTAAGTCAAAGGTAGTCCAAATATTTCCTAATTCAAAGCCTTTATTTTTTCACATTATATAACCCTTGGTGACCACTTATAACACTTATTAAAGAATGGAAACACTAAAAATACTCTCTCAAACTTACTCTTGAAGATTGGAGTCTAAGGTTTCTTCATATGTTCTTAAAGGGCACAAGAGTCATGTTTCTCACTTGAATCATCTAGTATAAGGCATGTTCTCCTTCCCTCATTTTTAGTTATAACTAAAGGCATTTTTATTATGTTTTAAACATTGCTTTATGAATCATGAATGGTGGTTTTTGAAATAAATATTTAGGGTCTTGATGCATACGGTATGGTATTAGTTTAGACTATGTTTTTACATATTTTTGGTAATTGTTTGCATATTTTGGTACTTGTTGGTTAGGGTTTAACAAATGTATCTTGAGTAACCCTAATTATGTTGGTTTATCCTTTGGTTTTGGTCTTGGTAAAGGTATGCCCTCAATATGTTTGATAAAATGCCTAAATGAATATTTTCACTCTATTGTGGAACTTTCATTGGAACTCTTGCATAGTTTGGTTTGATAATGGAACCCTAAATGAAATTGAATAGTTTTGTATAGTTTATATGATATAAATGGTTTAAATGTTTGGCATGGTTTGTAATGGTTTTAAATAGTGTACATGGTTTGGAAGGATTAAATAGTAAAGCCTTGGTGGATATTAAATTGGTTATTCTTTTGGGGTACGTGGGAATCCTCCAAGTGGTTTAATATGGTTAATGAAGGGTACATGTAATTCCTTAAATCTATATATGGTTTACTATGGTCAAAACTTTCAAGTATAGTCGGTATGACGATACCACTACTAATGGCCTTGGTTAATAAATGGTTAATAGATTTGTTTGCTTCATAATGGTTTAGTTGGGAAATAATGATGAGGTGTGTAGCAAAGCCGTAGAAGTTGTAGGTACTGGGGGACCAAAACTGGAAACTTATATTTGCCGATGTGAGGTTTCTTCTTGGTGACCATGTACATGATGTCACACTTTATATTTGGAGGATGTACTAGTCATCCTAGGTTTTTACTCCCCGGTGCGGCTTCATGCACTGGGTTCTTTCAAAAGATGGAGTTGAACCCATATTGCCCGTGAGTGGTTTAGGATGGCAAAGCTACACAACCCAGGTAAAGGTTTTAATGGCATGCTAAACCTAAATCCCTTTCTCAGCATAATACATATATGTATGGTTGTATGCATTTAAGGATGGTTTTCTTGGTTTTATAAATGGCATTATGTTATCCTTATCCTGATTAGATGCTAGTGTTCACCCGTGAACCCATCTTTGGGTGGCTGTATACCCATACTATGCAGGGATCGACCATTTTATTTCTCCTACCTAATGATTGGATTCAGGGACAGTTGATGCTGGATTGAATTGATGAGCTTCCATAATTTAGAATAAATCTATTTCATGTCATGGTTTACTTTACATATCTTACGTCTTTCATAGACTTTGGTTTTTGGCTATGGTCAGGGGATGTCCCGACTAGGTACTCTTTAGTTGGTCTAGAGGCTTTTATGGACAAATATGGACTTGGGTCTAGTATGGATTGGTTATGTTTCATATATATATATATATATACACCCACACCCACACACACACATATATATATATATATCTACATGCATCAGATTATTAGAATTCGTTTTTGTGTATGGGTTCTTGAATTGGTTTAGTTGGTCATTGGGTGGTTGGACTTGGTTGGATTGGCCTCAAATATGACTTATCCCAGAGTCACCACATGGTTGAATATGCTATCTTGTTGTATGTTCGAACTTCAGCTAACTCAAGGTATATATTTGGTGGTTGAGATTGCCCATTACGATAAGGCCTTGGTTCGTATGGTGTTAAGTTTGTATCAGAGCTTAAGGTTTAGTGTCATAGGGTGTCCACAAAGCCGTGTCGAGTAGCGTCTTGTGTATGGGTGTGTCGTGCACCACACTTATAATCAGGAGGCTACGAGGCATTTTGTAATGTTTTATTTTCTTGGTTATTCTACTTTTAGACTATGGAGTCTATGGTCTGGAACTCTTCTCTAAATCTTTCTTGATTCACTCTTTGGATCATGTCCTCTCAATGATCTAAAGATTCTTTAAAATTTGTCTATCGTAGCTTCTAGTTTTCCCCATGGAGTCTTTCTAATCTCTTCTAACCCTATCTTAGTAGGCGATACTCATACTCGGCAACCTCAAACAGAAGTTACCAAAGCTGAGTTTTATCATCCTAATAATCTATTAGCCTAAAGAATGAAAACTCTTTCATGCCAGTCCTATCCTATTAGTACAGAGAAGTATGAGGTAAGGTTGGTAAATGGGAAAGTTAAGGGGGTCTCAATCTTCTGAATAAAGGGAAGTTCAATGGTATGGCAGTAAAAGATCCAAAAATAAAGAGTTTGGTGAGTTGTAACTCCTATTCTATGTCTTGTGTTCCCTACATAGATTTAATAGGGAGGTAGGTGTTTTTAGATTGGTAAATTCTTTTAGGGCACAAGGTGTTCAATCTCGAGCCAATAGGGCCCATTCTGCATTTTCTAATTTTCCTTATAAATTCTATGGTTTGTCGTACCATGGTTATTACAAGGAGGAAGGAATAAGTATTTTGTTTATATTTAGTTAGGTCTCGTATGATGGGGATGTCCCATAAAGGTTTTTGCTCGGAGAAAATAAGATATCAATTTCTAATTCTCTAGCTTTTACATCGAGGGGTGCTAATTTTGGTTCCAACATTGGTCAAGATTGTCTCAATGTTCTTACTATTCCTCAGGAGTTTGGGGAATCTTCTATTGCCGAAACTTATATATTGAAAACTCTTTTCCTTGTGGTGTGTATGGTTTACTTGGTTTGGATTTCTCTCTCTCTTATGGCCCATTTGTGGAGATGTATTTTGGTTTCAGTCCCAAGGTTATTTTAGACTCTTTTCTTATTCTTTTTCTACCCCAGGACTCTGCAATTGCCAAAAGAGTCTATGGGGCTGTGCGGTTTCTGTTGGTAATAAAGGAGTCTTAGTGTTTATTTGACATGGATGTGTTGGATTTCAATGTCATTCGGGGGATAGATTAGTTGGACTCATTCTTTTCATTACTAAATTGTCAAACTTGTTAGGCTCCCTAGTAAGTTAGTTATGGAATGGGAGAATGGTTTTGTTTGGGTCCCTAGTTTTTAAGGGAAAGTTTATATCTTAGAACTTAGAGATTGGTCTCCAAAGGGTTGTCCATATTACTTGGTCTGGGTCAAAGATATTAACTCGAAAGGTCCTTCTTTTGTTTGGTTTCGGTGGTGGATAAATTTCCTGAGGTTTTCTTAATTACCCTTATGTGTCTTTTTAATTGAGAGGTTGGTTTGGGATTGGTCTTATTTTGGACACGTATACAATTTCTATTCTTTCTTTATAGAATGGTTCTGGTGGGGTTAAATAAGCTTAAAGAAGCAATGTTTTCTTCATATTAGTGTTTCTCCATGGGGTGGTTTGTTCTTGTATGCATAAGGGGAATGGTTTCCCCGGAAAAAGGATAGGTTGTTTCTTGGTGGATAAAGAACTTGGAGTGTCCTTCTTGTTGAGAGGATCGTATATATTGTTCCATTCTATATGGGGCATTTTGATAGTATTGTATGGTGATTGGTAGATCCTAGGCTTGAACCTAGATGCTTGATCTTAGTAAAGGGAGTATATTAGCTCAGGAATAGCAACACATAAATTGTGGGGGGTAATTTGGTAGGTCAGGGGTCTAGTCATTGAATAGGTTAGATTGTTGAGATTGCACGTATCTTTGTCCCTAAGTTGCATTTTATTGTTTTCATGAAATTGATTATTAAATTCATAGTTTTAAATATAGGTTTTGGCACAATTGAGGGCTTTGACATGATTACTTCTTTATTTGATTTTCCATGGATTATGATGCATTATTCATGCTTTACTTATGTTTATGAACATTATGGGATGTATGGGAATGTTATATGGATTTTGGGTAATATGGATTCCACAATTACTTGGTATTGGTCTTGGAAATTATATGCCCTCAAAATTGTTTGTGAAATTTCCATTGAACATATAATATCATATGGTTTGACTATTCTTAAATCTTTGCATTTCATAAGAGATTAAAGGAACATGAATTTGTTTTGGTTGGATTCAAATGACTTTGAAAGGTCTTGGTGGCCATGGTTAGATTTTGTATGCTTTTGGTTTAATTGGAAACCTTGGAGTCAATTTGGTCTCATGGTTTTTGCACGTCTACACTGGGCTCTAGGTAGCATTTGGTTGAATGAGGTTTTGGGTTTAGGAGAATGAAGTATCCCTGGTGTACGTCTTCGGTGATACCCATTAGAATGAAAAATTATGTTCGTAGATGTGATCAGATGAAGGTGGTGGTTAATCTTAAATTCCTTTCTAGCAGTGGATTTCAAGGGAAGGTCGGGTTGCATATTCTAGTGATACCCTTCTCTCTCAGTAAGGAGATTACTCTACCAATATTACATGCATTCTCATAGCACTTATGACTAAGGTTCATGTTTTACATTCTCCTTGTTCCCTGGATATGAGCCTTGACCTTGTGTTAAGTTACGCATGGTATGTGTTGTTGTATTTCTTTTGGTGTCCAGTCTTAAGGACTCCTCTTATAGTATGGTTTGTTCAGGATGTTTCTTTATTATGGTCTAGATGGTTGTTGTGAATTACTTTGTGCCTATAATGTCGTGTCTTATCTGTGGGATCTTGCCTTGAGAGGCATGGATAACTCATATAATTTGGTTTCATAAATAACCCTTTTTATCTTAGGATGGTAGTGGTTTGGGAAGTATGGTAATATTTTGAAATGGGGAATATAGAAGTCCCCAAGTAGGGGAGAGTCTAGGGTGACTACCAGAGTTGAGGTTTTGGAAGGTAGGGTTAGGTTGTTTTCATGGGAAATGGTTAGGAAAGGAATGGGTGGTGAAACCTTGTGAAGGTTGTAAAAGGGTACCAGATCTTTTGATGGATAATCATACTGTGGGTATATATGTCGTAGGCTTGAATGTTGTGATTGGTAGATATACAAAATAGTTGTGTTGGGTACCTCATAGGTCTTATAGGTCATGGTTTTATGAATTGTTTTCATGGAATAGTAGTGTATGGTTTTATATGTTCAATTACAGGTTGGGGTTTTCGATTATAGTGGTTGGATATTGTTTGTCCATGTCCTTTACTCATGGTTTCCATATTATAATGGTGATGGATGCAGGTGGTGTTTCGAGATAAAATTAAGGACTAGAGCTCTGTGGCCTAAGTTAACTCCCTTTAGCATTGGTTAGGCTTGAATAGGGAAGTGGTAGTATATAGTTAGACTCAATCTCTCATAGTGGTGTGTCTTGGTAAATTCTAAGTTGAATTGGACTTGCCCTTGCATGAGTTCGTTCAGTCGGCATTCTATGAGTTTGGGTTGGGGTAAGATCTGGATGTTCCTTGGTTGGTTGGTTCCTTCGGGTGGTATTGGTACCTCAGATTCCTTATTTTATAAGGGGGTCCCAATGAGGATCATGGAATAGTAAGTTCGTCGGTTGCGAACAAAAGATGTGGTTTCAGTAAAGGTTCCATGGTGGAACCAAAAGTTTGAGAAAGCCATTTAGGAAATGGAAGGGGACTTTGAGTCCAAGTATCCATATTGGTTCTTTCAAAAACTTATGCATAGGGTATATGTTTTTTATCACATCTTGGTTTCTAACTTGGTTAAAGGTTAGGAATGGTTCCTCTTGCATCTTTGTTTTCTAACTTAGTTAGAGGTCAAATAAAGGTGTTAGGGTGTAAATCGTGTTTGGGCTATGTGATGATCTTCTCATCTTGGTCTATGTACTTGTTTTCTATTTTTCGTTGAGGGAAATCTTGATGTGCATTAGTTTGATATCTCGTGCTTATTCTTACCCTTACTCTTTATTCGAGTACGAAGGATCCTAATGAGGGAGACTGAAATACCCCATGTCTTGGACCCTCGCAAAATTCCCTTAGTTTAGGATTTAATGGACTTGGTATGACACAAGGGTACTAATTGTACCCTTGAATAAGACTTTTAGGATAGCTTGGTGGTTCACTCGTACACTAGTAGTGTGTTTGGGGTAGCTATTGCCCAAGATATGACTCATCTTTGTATGACTCATATAGGAACATACCAGTGGTGCAAGGCAAGTTGTATGGTGCTTATTTGGGTTGTCTTGTGGAATCTTCCCAAGGTACGGTTTGTGGGTATGATTTGGTGTACCACTAGTACCCTTGGGTATGAGTTAAAGAGGTGCTAGTCATATAGAAACTAGTAGGTAGGGTCTTGGTAAAGTCTTGGGTATGAGTTGGGGAACCACTTGTACCTTAGGATACGGATGGTATAGGTGAGTTGTATCCCTGGATGTGGATTGTTTTTTATTTTAATTCAAGGGTAGTCTGAACATTTCCTACTTCAAAGCCCTTATGTTCTCACATTTTATAACCCTTGGTGAACTCTTATAACACTTATTAAAGGATGGAAACACTCCAAATACTCTCTCAAACTTATTCTTGAAGATTGGAGGCTAGGGTCTCTTCATGGATTCTTCAAAGGGCTCAAGAGTCATGTTTCTCTTTGGAATCTTTAGGCATGTACTCCTTCCCTCATTGTTAGTTCCAACTAAAAGCATGTGTATTGTGTTTTAAACATTGATATATGAATCATCAATGGTTGTTTTTTAAATATATGTTGAGGGCCTTGATACATAAGGTTTGGTATTATTTTAAACTATCTTTTTACATGTTTTGGTAATGGTCTGCATATATTGGTACTTATTGGTTATGGTTTAACAAATGGGTCTTGATTAACCCTAATTATGGTGGTTTATACTTTGGTGTTGGTCTTGGTAAATGTATGCCCTCAACATGTTTGATAAAATGCCTAAAAGAATGTTTTCACTCTATTATTGAACTTTTAATGGAACTCTTACATGGTATGGTTTGGTAATGGAACCCTAAATGGATTTAGGTGGTTTTGCATGGCTTAAATGGTTTAAATGATATAAATGCTTTAAATGTTTGGCATGGTAATAAATGGTTTGGAATGGTTTTAAATGGTATACATGGTTTGGAAAGAATAAATGGTAAATCCTTGGTGTCTTTGAAATTGGTTATTCTTATAGGGTACAGGGTAATCCCACAAGTGGTTTAATATTTTTAAAGAAGGGTACATGGAATCCCTTAAACCTATATATGTTTGGCTATGCACAAAACTTGCAAGTATAGTCAGTATGACGATACCATTACTAATGTCCTTGGTTAATAAATGGTTAATGGATGTTTTGGTCGCTTGATAATGGTTTTAATTAGGCAATAATTGTAGGGCGTGTAGAAAATCCGTGGAAGGTTAAGGTCCCAGGGGGACAAAAACTGGAAACTCATATATGCCTATGTGAGGGTTGGTCTTGGTAATCGTGTGCATAATGTCACACTTTATATTTGGGGAATGTACTAGTCATCCCAGGTTTTTATTCCCTGGTCGTGAGGCTTCACATACTGGGGTACTTTCAGCCGGGGGATCTAAACACATATAGCCCATGAGTGGTTTAGGATGGCAAAGCTATACACCCCAGGTAAAGGTTTTAATGACATGCTAAACCCGTTTCCCTTTCCTGGCATGGTTATATATATATATATGGTTGTATGCATTTATGGATGGTTTTACTTTATTTTATAAATAGGATTATGTTATCCATATCCTAAGTGCATGCTAGTGTTCACCCACTAACCCATCTTCGAGCGGTTGTATACCCAAGCTATACATGGACCGGCCATTTTATTTCTCCTGCTTAGTGATCAAATTCGGGGACAGTCGATGTTGGATTGAAGTGGTGAGCTTCCATAGCTTAGAAGGCATCTATTTAATTTCATGGTTTACTTTACATATCTTTTGTCTTCTATAGTCTATGGTTTTTGGATATGGTCTAGGGCATGTACTGACTAGGTACTCTTTAGTTGGTCTAGAGGTTTTGTATGGACAACTATGGACTTGGGTATGGTATGGATTGGTTATGTTCATATATATATATATATATATATATATATATATATATATATATATATATATATATATATATATATATATATATATATTTACATGTATGAGATTATTATAACTATTTTTGCTTTATTGGTTCTGGCATTGTTTTAGTTGGTCATTGGGTGGTTAGACTTGGTTGGGTTGGTCTCGGATATAGACTTATCCTAGAGTCACCACTTGGTTGGATATGTTATCTTGTATATGTTCGAACTTCAGTAAACTCAAGGTATGCCTTTGGTGGTTGGGTTGGGTAATCGGGGTGGTTCTCGGTCTGGGTTAGGCTTGGGATTACCCATTACGACAAGGCCCTGGTTCGAGTAATGTCAGATAATACTTACCAATGTATATCCATGTGAGATAAACATAGAATTTGTTATATAATCTCCCATTGGAAAGGGCTAATATACCTTGCCAGGATATAAAGGTCTTAAAATTGGTCTTGGGCCTAACTCACACTCCAAAAGCTTGGCCATGAGAAAGAGGATTGTCCAAGCCTTATAAAGAGACCACCCATCTCATAACCACCAATATGGAGTTTCTTCTTAATCTTTAACACCCCACCTCACGCCCAGGCCTAGTTAACTGGGCATGGACAATCTCCATGAATCTAAATTAGGGGCCTAACAATGGGTGAGAATAGCCCCTTCTCTGATAGCATCTTAAAATGTGTCTTGGGCCTAACTCACACCCCAAAAGCTAGCTCGTGAGGAGAAGGATTGACCAAGCCTTATAAAGAGACCACCCATCTCAGTAACCACCAATGTGGGACTTTCTTCTCAATCTTTAACAAAAGGTGAAGTTGATCTAATGGTATAATAAACCTATGATGGCAAGTAGAGTTGTGACTTAGGGATTGCTACTAAAGGTCTCAACCTAGTAGGTAGGTGAACCTTCATCTCCATACACTAGGAGCTAAGTACTACTCCCAACTGAACATAAATAATAGCTCTATGAGATAGCATATCTGGATGTAAACTTGAGATGACATATATAGATTTCAACCTGTCCATTATCATGAATGCCATACCTGGCTTCCATAGTACTAGTAAACTTTACTTTTATAATAAAACTGATCCATGATCATTGATGGCATTCTAAATACCTTACTAATTGGGAACCTTACTTTCTGGAAAAATATTCAAGAGCATTGATGGCATATCTGGATGTCATGCATGTCACGTGTCTTACTTATATAAGCTGAAGTTCTTGACTTTGATATGAGTACACACACACACACACACACACACACATATATATATATCATGTACTTCAAAATTACGAGAATTGTATATTTATGAGTTATATGAGATGGCTGGAGTAAATGCTTTAAAGAAAGATATAAGAACTAAGATTTGGAAAAAATATATAAGGTTTGACATGAACCTGAATCCCGACTCATGAAATTTCTAATAAGTCTAATACGGTGAACTTATTCAAAAATATTATTTAGAATATACATTATCTAAAAAATGATCTGTAGGTTAGTAACATTGAACATACGGATAACATAAGACTAAGTAACAAAACCTCTATCTAAAAATGTCCTAAAACTAAATGGAACAGGCATTTAATTAATAATGCATGGGATCCTAGATCATCAGGTGATCATAACCTGCCATCTCTGAAGAACGCAACTATTCACAAAAAATTCTATGATGTGAATGGAATATGAAATTACATAATACAAGCCTAGAAATAATTGAAATATCATTATACTTGGGGTTAATGGAAATGATACTATCAATGTACAGAATTTAATGTAGGAAAATGTATTTATAGTTTAGTGGTTATGGAAACTGAAGTACAAGAAGGATCATGGCTACAACAAAAACCATAATTTCAAGATCATGAATTTATTGAGGAATTGAATATATTTCGGGACCCAATAGGAGAAAGGATATCTACTGATGAAACTCAATACCTGAGAGTGAAAACTTTGGTGAAGTCTAATGATTTGGAGCTTGAAGATGGTGAACCCTAGTTCTTTCTCTGGATGAGAGAAAATTGCTAGTTCTCTTTGTATTATGCTAAGTGCCACTAGATATTTTGTTAATGAGGAAGTGAGGTAACTGAGGCTTAATAACCAACCTTAAAGTATCCAAACTGATTTAGTTTAAGGGCTTTAAAAATTGTGATAAGACTGGATTGCCCCTCATAAACGTAATTGAAAATGCTATTGGAAGGGACATACAAGACGTTATCTCAATAATAAGGCCTACCTATGATCGTAGGAGGTGTTCATGATTGGGTGTATAATTTGGTTATCTCCAAAATCCATAAGAAGAGCCTTGATACCATAATTTGTCCCACCTATGATCGTACCCTGGTTTGTAGGTTGTATGTTTAAATCGAATCCCTTTTGGACACACAACTAAGATCATGGTTTAAAGCCAAAGTTATGTTTACCTATCAAGATTTGGAGGTATGTTTGTCAATCTTTTGGTGTTTGGGCTATTTCTCTAAGATGAGACCATTGTGAGAGGTCGTGGTTTCTAACTACGATTATGGTTTCTGTTCTTACTATGTCACTTTTGGACAATGCTTTACTAAAATGGCCATAACTCTAAGTTTTGGAATTTAATTAATGCAAAACTAGATTCAATGGAAACATTACTCAAAGAACTTTAATTTGGTAGGTCTTGAGCTAAAAAATACTTCATAATCTACGATGTATTCTCGTTCTAAGTTGACTATAGAAAGATTCTTCACAAGAAATCAATCTGTAAGGAAGGTTTCAACATGGTGATAGGCTAGGAATTTACTTGTATACTAAATGCACATTTAATTTACTTCCCATACTACCAAAACATGAACTTTGGTTCTTCAAGTACTTGAAGCATGGTTCTAATCTCAACTTGGATATTTTGGGTGTTATAATACCTCCCCTTGGGATCATTAATCCCTAAATAAACAATGCCAAGTTGAGAAAACAGGGAAATGGCTACCATCCTTACACTAAGTTGGTTGGATGTAAATACTAGTATGATCGTTAATTTTGTATTGGGGCATGGAATGAACTGGACTTATGAAGGCATTCTAGGATATGGGATTTATTAAGAGACATGATACTGAAATGGGTAATAAGGAGGTAAATATTACTTTGAACTAATTTTAGGCTAGGAATAAGACTCAACTATATTTACATACATCATAATGCACATAAGAGCTCACATGGAATAGGCATAGGCATTGACTTACCTGATACAACTAGAAGAAAAGAGAGCAAGTCACTAGTACTATTATCTTGATCTTTAAACTGAACCATCGGCTATGTGGACTAATGCATATTAAGAATTCATACCAAACTGATGTATTCATGACTAAACAACACACATGGAACTATGAGAAAATGACTAATAATATGAAATTTTTGATAGTCATTGAGGAAAAAACTTTATTTCTTACAATACCTTTTGTTGGAAATTCTAGTTGCAATTAGGGGAAGAAATCATGGACATGATTTAAGTGATAGATCTGAATGGGGAAATTTTGACATATTTTGATGATCCTAGTCCACTGATTTAAGTAAATAGGAAAACAGAACGATATCGATTTAATCATGTGGCACCTTTATAATTTTATAGCATGAAGCATGAGGATCCGGGGGCGAAAGGAATGATAAGAGTACTACTTTTTTAGAAAAATAATTGTTAACTTGTATCTTATTCTATCACTAACCTCACTATCGAAGTATACTAAAAGTCACAGAGGGACTCTACTAGGAAGATCTAGAGTAAGAAGGGTACTGTAGAATAGTGACTTAGAAACTCTCAAAACCCTTAACACTCAATCGAGGTCCTAGGAGTATAATATAATATGAACAATCTTGTCCAAATATTTTTTCATAAGAATATTCCCAACATATTGTGATTTCACTAATAAAAGAGAATGTATCATGAGTATGCTGGACTGAGCGTGATGGGAAATCATAGGTACATGAGTCATGAACTTTATGGTGTGAGACTAATATTTATGTGTTCATATAGCATGATTTGTATTTTGGAGCAATACTATTATTCCTTATAATAGGAACAGAGAGTAGACATACATCTGAATGAAGTGTGTACATCAAAATATTGCAAGTCAAGAATAATGGTTGTGGTGACATAAGTGTACTAAATAGGATAAGATAAGAATGGGTATCGATCTCTATATATCTTTATTCTAGAACCTACTAAAACTACTACTGAATTCTCTAAAAAATGACTTGTTCCATACTCTAACATCTCCCTCTTATATTGCTATCACCAACTAAGTTTGCAAATTTTCTTTTTCACTACTTTCTAACTAGGCTTACTCAAAGATCAAGACATACCACTTTAGGATCCATTCTGATTATGCATTTTCTTATATAATCTAAGAATATATCTCTTTATATTATCCACCTTATTACTACTCTACACCATCATAACTTTGTTCTAAACTATAACTACTAACCATTATAAGTGAATAAGGACTTGAGGACTATAAATGCATGAAGGAGGACAAATAAAACTGATCCATGATCATTGATGGCATTCTAAATACCTGACTCATCCTTAGTAGAACTATTATAATATGGAAGGACGAATATAAATGGGATTGAATTAAGTGTTGACCACAACCTACTATAGGGGGGTACCCTTTTGATTTGGGTAACCAAGAGAGGTTGTTGAGAAAGTAGGCTGAGCATTCTGGCAAAACTCCCTACCTTTTATCGAAGCTATAGGACAATCTCTCAACTTGTGCCCTGGTTTGGCCACTGCTAAAACAATTTTCATGGCCAACCATACATTTTATTATGTGGCGCATAACACACTTTCTACCAGTAGGGTGGGATTTTTCCCTTAAAGAAATTCTTATGATGAGAGCTAGATTCTCTCCCTTCTAATAATAATAAGGCTTAGGAATAGACACAAAGTATTAAATGTTGTGAGGGTCAACTCTGATGATCTTTGATGAAAATAAGATTAAGATCTTCAATCAATTTAAGTAACTATTCCCTGGTATAACCCTCATTATTTACCTTCTTCTCCTCTTACCAATAGAATTTGCAGGTTTTTTACCTATTGATTCAATTAAACAATCATAGCTCGAGCTAATAATTGGATGGCATCGCAAAACTCTACATTACAAAATCGACACTTGTAGATTGATCAACTGGTGCAGAAGGGTTACCATTTTTATAACTTTTTTGACCGATCTCTTTTTGAGAAGACATATTCTAAAACACATAAGGCATAAGTTAAAAAAATGAATAGATTTTAACTCCATCATGAAATATGATTATGAAAAAGTGTGCCTTTTCAAAAATATTTCATAGCCTCATATTAATAAATGTAGCATGCTTCGTACCCATGGATAAGACTCTAATTAACGCAAATTTTAAACACTCTAGGACACTTTAAACCTGGTGCTCTGATATCCAATCTTTCAAGAACCAACACTACCCTAAGATATAACCCGGTGCTTAGACTCATAAGTGACCCCAATCTAACCCATGACCTTGTATGACGCTATGAATACTAATAAAATTGAATAACATTGTGCAGAAGATAAGTATAAATTTATATATGACTAATTGAAACCAAATTTCATCATATAAAACAAATAAAAATCAAGAAACATAACATAAAGTTGAACATCTACTATCTGTCTAAAAGAATTTACTAAGACGAGTTGCTGGGACATGTCCCTAGCTAACTTTAATAGTCTGAACACTGAAAGGGGAATAAATGAAAAATATCAGTAACTAGTTCTTGAATGATAACTCAGCAAAGTACTATTGTTGATATAATAAGAGATCATGCTTTGGAGGATAAATGTCAGAACTTATATTATAAGACAATAAACTGTAAAGTAAAATATGTGATCAATACTTTGAATGTACTAAGCATGTGAGATATGCACCACACAATAGATGCAAAATATGATAAAATAAACTTAACATAGAGTAAGGAATATAAACTGATTTAATGTCTAAGTGAATAAACATATAACTGAACAATAATAATATGCTAAATAAACTGAGTACAAAGTTAAATTTTATCTAAGTCCAAACTATGGGAGTAAAAGGACATTCTAAATATCATAAAGAGATATGCAAACTAACGTACTGATGATAAAATATTTAAATCAATTACATATTAGAAAGGTATACTAATATGCAAGGACCTATCTACATAATCAAAAATACTGATTGCATAAATATTTTGAAATAACTGAAATAATATCAACTAGATTGAACTGAGGTCCATGCAAATACCAACGCGTTAGACGAGGGGAGATACTATAAACCGGCATATAACCATGTGATCTAAACATGGAATTTGATGTATAATACCCATAAAAAATGGAACTATATACCTTTGTATCATGTAAAGGCCGAGTTGATCTAATGGTACAAATAAATCTATAGTGGCACATAGTTCTATGACTTAGGGACTGCTGCTAAATGTCTCATCCAAGCTGGTTGGTAATCCTTCAGCCCCTCGTCTACTCAATTCTAAGTACTAATAAAAAATAAACATAATTAAAAGCTCGATGAGATGACATATATGGATATCAACCTTCCATAATCATGGATGCCATACCTGATTGTCATACTATTAGTGAACCTTACTTTTATAAGAAAAACTAATCCAAGATCATTGATTGCATTTTCAATACCTATTAATTGGGAACCTTATTTTTGGGAAAAATGTTGAAAAGCATTGATGGAATATCTGGATATCAGGCATGTCACCCTTCTTACTAATATGAGTTGAAGATCTTGACTTTGACATGAATACATATAAATTTCTAAATTATGCCACATATATATTTATTGAGGACATGAGATGGTAGGATAAAAAGAATCAAAAAACATAAGAGAATTGAGTTTTGGAAAAAAAATACAAGGTTGTACTTGAACTTGAATCTTGACTCATAAAACTACTAATAGTCTAATTTGGTGAATTTATCTGAAAACATAGTATGGAATATAATTTATCTAAAAATACTACGTAGGTTAGTAACACTAATCGTATGAGTAAACTGATCTTGAGTAACAAAACTTCTATCTTAAGGTGTCCTAAAATAGGTAAACTTGAAGGAACATGTGTTTTACTAACAATTAATGGGATTCTAGGTCATTGGATATTCAAAACCCTCCATCTTTGAAGAATGCAACTTTTTGTAACAGATTCTATAATATGAATGGAATATGAAAATAAATAATACAAGCCCAAAAATCATGGAATTGTCATTATCTTAGGGTTCATGGTCATGATACTGTCAATGTACTAAATTTTATAGAAAAACATGTATTTGTAGTTCACTGGTTATGGGGAACTAATGTAAAAGAAGAATCATGGTTGTAATAAAAATCAACATTTTGAGATCATGAAATTATTAAGGAACTAATGTATTTTAAATTCAATAGGTTAAAGGATACCCACTGATGAAATCCCACATACTTGAGAGTAAATACTTTGGTGAAATATTTTGATTTGGAGCTTGAAGATGATGAATCCTAGTTCTGCTTTGGAGTAGAGAAAATCACCTATTTTCTTTATATTTTACTAAGGTCGCCTGATATTTTGTCAATAAGGAATTAGGTTAATTGATGCTTAATAACTAGCTTTGAAGTATCCAAAATTATGTATTTTAGGGTTTTTAAGAAGTGGTCAAATACTAGAATGCCCATTATAAAACGTAACTAAAAAGCTATTAGAAGGGACGTATGAGACCTTTCCACAATCATGGGACTTACCTATAATTCCTGGTGATGTTTGTGGTTGGGTGGCTTATTTGGGGTTATCTAGACTCCATTTTATAAGACTTGGTACAATTTTGGGACCCACCTAAGATCGTACCTTGGTTCGTAGGTTTAAAGTCCAAATTGGATCCCATTTAGGATATCGATCACACCTACGATCCTGGTATGAAGTTATGTTCATGGTTCCTATAATGAACCTCTTGGTCATTCCCTTGATTTGCGTGCATTTTCAGTATTTTTAACCTTCCCGATGTGGCTATAGGTTATTTATGACTTGCCAAAATTATTGGTTCATTTATCTGACAATTCGTTTGGATTTTAGGCTCATTTCTATATTTTAGAGGTTTTATTATTTAGGATTTATCTCAGACGAAAAATTCTAGTAGATGACATCGGATGAGAATTTTAACAATGACATCATCTTTGAAACGTTGGTTTTAGTCTAGTGGAACCCATGTTTTAGGTCTCGAGGCTTTCAAACTCACTTTGGGCTATTAGGCTGATTATGTGAAAAATGAAACTATAGGTGTGAGCAACACATTTAGTTGAAACGATCTTGAATGAAAGTTTTGACAGTTTCATTAAGACTCGAACATCGAATTTGGTATAGTAGCATATTTTTTTTGCACTTATGAGATTCTAAACGAATCCTGAACACCCGATCCAAGTCATTCTGAACTTGGTAAGAATTTATGGCCTGGCACATGATAGGACCACTTAAGCGCCTATTGGGTGGCTTTAGAACCCTTGGCCACTTTAGCAGCACTGGCCATTTGTCGGTAGTGTGATTTAATGCCCAATTATCTCTAAAGCAGTGTGATCATGACCAACTTACTCCATTATTTTGGGGCAAGACAATCGTTGTCAATATAATAACCCAACTTGAGTTAGGGTCGAATCCACGAGGAGTGTGACTAGTTTTCGAATCCAATGTAGGTTGAAAGTTACTAAGTGTTGACTCATAATGTATACTTAAAACAAGACATGAATGAAATAGGGGTTTGTTGTAACTCAGACACACACACACAAGTGCACGTGATCGTTCAAGTAATATAGTGATTTAGACAATCAGATATCGTTCCTACGAGGACCAAGCAACTAGAAATTTAACCAACTTTTTATTTTAGACAATGAGTATTAAGTGTTGTAAAGTATCAAGATGATTTGGAACTTGAGAATAAAAATATAAATTAATTAATTATAAATAAAATTTTATGACTAAAGCAAGGCAAGCAACGGTTGTAAAAAATAATGATAAGAAGTCCAAGGTTGAGGCTTTTCGAACAATCATACAAATCTCGATTCTTATAGTAATTTGTTTGGTTATCGGGTTGTTGGTTCACAAGGTTTAGGCAATGATCTTGATCTCCCGACCTAAAATCTTTTATCTACTGAATATTCCAGCTACAACTCTCACCGAGAAACAACAATTCTTCTAGATTCATTAAGTAATCTTCTTGCAACTGAACCAAGCAAGGCTTCTAGGTATATCCCTATCGTAGATGCTAATTCAAACCCCTTATTTTATACAAGGATAAGAACTTTACTCCTTAATTTCCTCGTTCTAATCTATGATTCTCCTCCCAGATTCACATAGAAATATAAATTTATTCTAATGGCGGCCAATCATTAAAATAGTAAGCTCAAGAAATTAAGAACAACCCAGGTGATAATCCAAAAAGAAACTATTACAAAGAATATCAAAGAGTAATCATGTTCTTGACCTCAACACTAGAACAAGAGCATTTAGCCACTCATGTTTGAATTAAACATCAAAAACAAGTAATTAATCATACCTAAAATTAGTATTGAGGTAAAGAACTTCAAAAGAAATAATAAGAACCCTAAAAGGAAGAATTGTATGCTTTTCCGCCACTGCATTGCTTTCCAAAAGTGTTTGGAATTGTGCTCACGTGTTTCTTTTATACTTGGAAAAATTTTACTAGATGTGAAGCCTTGACGCGATGCGTCAATAATCGTATCAACAAAGTTGCAATGATGCACTAGAATTTACCTTTAAAAATCATACTAAGTTAATTTCTTTAACATACAACGTGATGTGTTGACATCGTATTGTGTCACTATAATTTACTTCTTAAAATTTGGCTAAGTGTCAAAACGTTAAGCTTCAACGCAATGCGCTGACATCGCGTCGATGCACTGGAAGTTGCAGAAGAAGAATTTTCTAAGGAACAGAACTTATGCATCGACGTGAAGCGTTGAAATCACGTCGATTCACTAGAAATTGATCTTCAAATTTTGGCTAAGGCACACATATTGCTAGTCGACGTGATGTGTTGAGATAGCGTCGCATCATTTGAATTTTTTTTTCTAATTCATTCTTTATTTTCGTCAATCCTCAAATCTTTTCTTTTGTCTTTACTCTCATGCATCTCCATATGTTTTTGACTTTGATCCACATGGTCTTTCGCATCTTCATGATGTGTATCCAATTTTCTTCCGAATCCATGAAAAATTTACCATTTATCTCTAATCACATCGGTTATCCACAAAACATAATTTCACTCACAATTCAATATAATTAGCACAATTTTAATTCTCAAAACAATTTCAAATATGGGTAAATAGCAGTGTTTGGACATATAAATACGCCCAAGATCCCCACCCCACACTTAAAACCTTGTTCGTCCTTGAACAACTCTAAGCAACACCATCATCAAACATTCTAATCACAACTTAAGAGTTATGCTAGTGTTGGGCACATAAACACTTTATTTCACACTTTGTCGTCTTAATAGTGGCATTCAATTCATTGGTAAACTTAATATAAGCACGTAATCAGGCAACTGAATAAGTAATTCAGACTTTCATCCATATGCACCCTCACAACAAGAAAGTTTTCCCCATATCTATCACAACATTCACTATTTATCATAAGGGGAATATCAATTTTCAATCACTTTCTCTTACAAAGAATTCATACATAATAGGTAATGAACCATAGGCTTGCCCTTAGTGTATTAATCCACTAATAGTTGGATGTTGAAGTGGAGGATCAATAGGTATTTTCATGGTTATAATGCAGGCTAAGGGACAGGTAGGAACTATTTAGGAAATACTGACTAATCTCCCTAAGCACTTTAATACATATCCATATTCAATCAAAATCACATTTTGTCAACCCAACTTTTCATTTCATTATTTCTACACATCCATTGTTTCACCCCAATCTTTCTAAGCATATTAACACACTAAAGTAGGAGTATTTTTCTTTTTAAAATATAATTCAAATTTTAGCTTTTCTTCAAATCCCAATTCTTGATACGCACCCCTATAATAGCAAACCTCAACCTAAGCAATTTGCCTTAGTTGAGGTGCACATTGTCCTTAACGGATCAGGGCCAAAATAGATTCATTGTAACGCAATAATCGGGTAACAATAACTAAAATTTTCATCACATATTATTTTCTAACTCCTAACCATCACAATTAAATGCACAAATTACTTCTCTAGAACATCACTTTTACCTTTTTCTTTCTTTGTACTTCACATTCCCCCTTATTCCATTATTTGTATTAAAGCGCTTAGGAACTATGGATTAAATTAAGGTGTATCAAAGTAAGGATTCAGCTACATATGAGGCTACCAAAAAAATTAGGTTATAGGCTCAACGGGGCTTAACTAGGTCATGCATAAGGGTAGGTAAATAAAGTTTTTACAGTTTGGTTAACAAAGAAATGCCTAAATCACTTCCTACACCTAACACCATTTATTTTACTTTGTAAACACACCAGGCAAGTTCTAGTCATTCCTATACATGTAGAATAGAAACGAATACTCATCCACTCTGTGCATCCTTAGAATCAAGTCGGATCCTTGCGGTTTTCGATATTGTACTTTATCAAATTCAACAATTAGCCAATCAAACCAAACTACACTTTTTGGGACTTACATTTAAAAACATCTCATTTTGTTTCAACACTATTTCATTTATAAACAAATTAAAACATTTTGCCCAACACACCACATTCTTCAAATGTAGCGATCAGTGTCCTATTATTTTCTTAGCTTTTAAATACGCACTCCCCTTAAGATAATTGTAATCCATCTATCATAAGGGAAGGCACTTAGCTATGACGTTGCATAAAGAAAATTGCCAAAAAGGGCATATATAATACTCGTAATATAAAAATTTACCTCAAAGGGTGAAAATAAAATACTGTAAATAAAGCAAATACTTTTAAACTAAATTTTTCAAAGAGGGAAATCATCCTTCCAAAAAGGGAAATATTGTCAACATACAGCCCATCAAACATAAAACAGAAATAAAAATTATTCATCCTACACAACAAAAAACCAACTTTGTTCAGATATTAAAAATGAAAGAGGTAAAGATGAAGAAGATTAACGACCAACCACCCCACACTTAAATAGAGCACTGTCCCAGTGCTAACTATAAGCATAAGGTAGGGTGGTGTCGTACTCCTTGCTTAGTCGAATGTCACCATGGCCATCACGTTATTAACATCAGCACCATCATTATCACCAAATTTGTCACCTGAGTCACCATCATCAGACTGCCCCTCTTCCTCGAACTCATCATCTGAATAAGCCATGCGTCTGTTCTTAAATATGGGGACACCATCATCAATGGTCTCATCAAAGTTAGGCCCAATGCGCAGCAAATTCTGAGAATGGGGTCCTAGTGGGTAGTCAAACTCCACCGCACAAATCTTCTGTTGGGTGGCTGGACGCCCCCTAGTCCTCAATTGCAGCATAGTTAGCCCATACATGCGAGCTGATATCTCATCCAATGCGAGCATTACGCTCGGGCATAGTCAAATTCACACCATGAGGAGCTGGTCCTTTGGTGCGAGAAATATCAAGTGGTTTGTCACCAATAGACGGCAAATAATCGGTCTCCTCCTTTGGCACACCTTGTTGCCTCAAAAATTTGGTAAGCAGCCCACCAAACCCATATCTCCGACCCCTTAAGAATCGCGCCTTCATCATCGCCAAAAATATAATGGCACCCACATTCACATCCACATCATCATGCATCAAAGCATAAATAAGACACACCCTATCACGAGTCACCTCCATTATATGTGTCCCATGAACAACACGGGCATAAATAATTCTGGCCCATAAACGTGCCTCCCTATTCAAGTGAGTAAATGGAAGTGAAACATGTGTACCTCCCTCTTTGTGGCAAATCCACCTCGCCATAGATCGAGTTCCACATAAGAGATGACGGATATGCTAATAAGGTGGCTCAATGATCATTTTTTTCAATGGATCTAGATCCACATACCTAACAGCTCATTAATAGTGTTTGCAGTAAAAGTTATCACATAACCACATACCTCAAACTCAGAATCTTTTGGGTTCCAGTTTGCATAAAATTCTCGCACCAGGCTCAAGTTGCATACACGCAGCTGCTCAAAGAGAAAACTCATGTGTTGGACCTCTATCTTTCTCACCATAGAGGGATAATCCTTTATCAAAATTGCCTTATTGATAAATTGATCAACTAAATATTTCGACTCTTTGTGGTGGGAGTACCACTTTCATCCTGCCACAACCACAACCTTAGTTCCAAACCTCTTTTGACCCCTAGGAATATGTAGGGCTGCAGGAACCCGATCAGCTTCACGGGTCCACTTATGCTTGGGCTCAGATGGTCCAGCTTTATTTTTTCCCTTTCTTCTTTGTTGGTGGCTGCTCGACATTGTACCTATTAAACATCACAACCCATAAACATATTAAATAAGCACCTTCAAATCTAGCCACCACTAAGTGTGAAATTTACCCACACTTAGTTGCTAGCACAGTTTTGTATATAAATGCACTAGGGTACTCAGACTTCCCTTTTTTATTTTACAAGTCCAAGCATCGGTTATTCAGCATAAACACATAAAGACATTTCAAAGTTGGGATAATTCACAATCTCAGCTCAAGGACTAATGAATGAATAATTTTTTTGCATAAACACCTCTATCTATGACTACATGACCTCTCTTCACCACACTAACTTTAGTCCCTCATAGCTACCACTAAGGTATTGTGAGCTAGGTATTCATCCCAAACTTAGATTCCATCATATATTAAACATCATCAGTCTAATATTCTTGAAATTTTCCCATGATTCAGCAAATCAACTTATTTATTCGGAAACTAAGTCAAATTGAAATTGCAATTCATCAATTCAATAAGCACATAAACAAACCAACCTCTCCACAGCTTAAAGTCATTCATGAAAATTCACCACAAGAAGTAAGGGTAGTAAAAAAATATTTAATAACTCACCATTCAAGATTAACAAAATAAGTTCAAATAAAACACTCAACCTATACAATTATTGTTACTAATTCACCTAAGCATGCCATTTATCATCTTAAGTCCATAAATCAAAACAAATTCATGCCCTTCATTACTAACTATTTAGCATCCTAATCATTATTTACCATATAAAATAACTTTGAGTATATAAAGGGTACAAGAATTACCTTTGACTTGATGAAGAGAAAATGAAGGATAAATTATGCACCACAAGAATAAAAATCAATTTTCAAATTAAGGGAATTTAGGGGCGGCGGCAGCGGCAGCGCTAGGGTTAGGGTGAAATATGGAATGAGTTAAGTTCATATATGTAGAGGACACCAAGAATTGAATGGTCAACGCTACGCGTCATATATCACGTTGGATAATTGAGCTGGAATATAATTGAAAGCTAAAGAATCATAAAAAATAACTAATAAAGCATACTAAATAAACTTTGTGAGCCACACACTTAGATTCTAAAAGCTTTACTTTTAAAATTTCTTAGGGAGTTTCTTCTAACCGATATAAACCATATGAGCTACCATAGATTCCAATGTCTTACCCATATTGGGGAGAGTTGTCTTACCCTTTCCATTGGAATAGGGCCTTAAATTGAGTAATCACTATCTGTAATTTCATCCATATTGGGAATAATCTTAACATACGTTTGCTCATAGTTTTGGGGTATGTGACCTTGGACGCATACATAACTCTGTGCTAAATACTACTCCCTTATTACTTAATGCTCCTACTTTAGAAAATTCCACCTTAAAATAGCATAAGGGATTATAATGAAAACCAGTTATGCTTCTCTTTGCTTTAAACTGTAATCAAAATGAACAAATGTGGATTCCATATCTTAGCTGAGGATTAAAATATCAATTCTAGCTTTAAATCTTGATATAAGCTTATCATAGAATACATACAAGCATAATCTTCTTGAAATCTCAACACTTAAACTTAGGGCTTAAAATTCATGCTTTAAACTCATGGTAATTCATACCAATACTTCATTCGCAATATAATTCTTGAAATACTTCAACAATAAGAAGTCAAGATAGTGCAAGTTCATCATAATATAAATCTTGTAAGTTAAAAACATAAACATAAGCACTTCTTGATATACTTAAAGCTTTAAATCTCATGATAATCACATGCTTTAAGAATATATAAACTTGGGTATAGACCCTAACTTCAAAACAAGGAAATAGAATCTTAAAATTATATAATTTAGGCATAAAGGTGAAAGGATACCCTTGTTCTTAACCCCACATAGCTTAATAGACTTGACTTGGTGGAGAAACCTTGACCTTGAAAGCCATGGGGATGATCTTGAAAGCATTATGAAGAAATAAAAACTGATAATGATATGTGCCCAGATCTACCAAGAAGTTTAGTAAATAGTAAAAATATAGCAGAAAAAATAATAATAATAGGAGTTAGGAAAATAAAAATAGAATTTGAAGTAAAGGAAGAAATGCAAAAAGCAGATATAATATTAGGAATAAGATGGTTATAACAAGTAAAACCATATAATATAGAACATACACAATTAACCTTAACATATAACAAAGAAAAATTATTCTTAAGAAGAGCCTTAACATAAAAATGAAAATATATGTATTAATGAAAATAGTAGTAGAAGGATATTACAGTAGATATTATACGCCTATGATAGATACAGGAGCAGAAGCTAATTTATGTAGATATAATTGCTTACCAGAAAGTAAATGGGATAAATTAAAAACACCAATCATAGTTAAAGGATTTAATAATGAAGGAAGCTTAATTACTTATAAAGCTAGGAATGTAAAAGTACAAATATGGGATAAGATATTAACAATAGAAGAAATTTATAATTATGAACTAACGTCAAAAGATATGCTTTTAGGAATGCCATTTTTAGATAAATTATACCCACGTATAATAACTAGAAACGACTGATGGTTTACAACACCATGCAAACAGAAAGTAAGAGCAAAAAGAGTTAATAATAAAATAAAAAAGAAAACTGATTGGATAAAAGGAAGTGAAAAAATTACACAAAAACTAGAAAATATAAAAAATACTGAAGATACAATAGAACTAGTAGTATTTTCGATAAATAAAACAGAAATAACTATATTTTCAATAAATAAAATAGAAATAATTAAGAAAACATTAGAATAATTATATAGTGAAGATCCATTAAAAAGGTGGGAAAAACATAAAACAACTATAAAAATTGAATTAATAGATAAAAATAGTATAATAACCCAAAAACCATTAACATATAATTTTGACGATTTAAAAGAATTTAAAATACATATAGATGAATTATTAGAAAAACAATATATACAAAAAAGTAATAGTAAACATAATAGTCCAGCATTTATAGTAAATAAACATAGTGAACAAAAAAGAGGAAAAAGTAGGATGGTTATTGATTATAGAAATTTAAATGCAAAAACTATAACATATAATTATCCAATACCAAATAAAATATTAAAAATAAGACAAATACAAGGATATAATTATTTTAGCAAATTCGATTGTAAATCAGGATTTTACCATCTAAAGTTAGAAGAAGAATCTAAAGAATTAACCGCATTTACGGTACCACAAGAATTTTATGAATGGAACGTATTACCGTTTGGTTATAAAAATGCACCAGGTAGATATCAACATTTTATAGATAATTATTTTAAACAATTATCTAATTGTATAGTATACATAGATGATATATTATTATATACAAAAACCAAAGAAGAACATTTAAAATTATTGGAACAGTTTACAGATATAATAGAAAAATCAGGAATAAGTCTAAGCGAAAAGAAAGCTGAAATTATGAAAAATCAGAAAGAATTTCTAGGAATACAAATAGATAAAAGTGGTGTAAAAATGCAACAACATATAGTACAAAAAATAACATATTCGAAAGAAGAATTAGATACAAAAAAAAAATTACAATCATTTTTAAGATTAGTAAACCAAGTAAGAGAATATATTCCAAAATTAGCAGAAACTTTAAAACCACTACAGAAAAAATTAAAGAAGGATGTAGAATATAACTACAATGAAGAAGATAAAAAACAAGTCCAAAAAATAAAATTACGTTGTAAAGAATTACCAAAATTACAATTTCCAGATGAAAATAGAAAATTTATATATATAGTAGAAGCAGATGCTAGTGAATGTAGTTATGGAGGAGTACTTAAATATCGATATGAAGCAGAAAAAATAGAACACCATTGTAGATATTACTCAAGTACGTTCAATGAGACAGAAATAAAATGGAAAATAAATAGGAAAGAATTATGTTCATTATATAAATGTTTGTTAGCGTTTGATCCATATATTGTATATAACAAATTTATTGTACGAACAGATAATACACAGGTACGCTGGTGGTTAACAAAGAAAATACAAAATCCAATTACAACAAAAGAGATTCGGCGACTAGTTTTGAATATATTAAATTTCACATTTATAATTGAAGTGATCAGTACTAACAAAAATGTTATTGCAGATTACATATCAAGACAAAGCTACACAGACTGAAATAATAGAAGAAGATACTCTAGAAAAAATACTCAACACCCTAACTACGCTTTCATTGAAAGTGGACAATATGGGTACTGAGATAGAAAAGCTAAAGACTAATGAAGATAAACTGAAGTCTATAGCTACAAATCAGCTAACTCAGCAGTATGCAGAGCTATGTCGATCGGAAGACATTAAAGTTCCAGAGCTAGAAGGAGACGTTGGGACACTCCATAAAACCCATAATATTTATCAATCTACTTCTGCAGGTACAAGCAAAGGAGTTAGTCGACCAAGATACCAGAACACGAATATGAATAAAATATTTAAAAAATCATTTACACCAAAAACACAAAAAGACCATTTATTCATACCCCCACAAATTACCACATACCGAGATAGCCTACACCAAGATAAGAAAGTTTACAATTGTACAACCCAGAAATATATAGAAAATATAAGTACAAACTTTTCTAAACTTTAACCCCAGAGCTACAAATATCAGAGAACCAAACACCAACTATATAACCCAAAAATTACAAGGATATAACAAGCTAATCGCACTACCAAAAACTAACCCAAGCCTAGTAAAAACCTATTTTGACTATGGACTATTAAACACCATATACACCCAAGACGAAGAAGAATTAACAGCTATGGAAGAATTACACAAGATATTCACCACCTACAAGAGGATAACGAAAGACAATCTATTTTATATAAAGTGTTATACTGCACCAGCAGAGATATTATATGACGAGATAAAACCAGTTATTCAAGTTGTAAAAATAGGACTAACCAGAGATATGATCATACCAGAAGATATTACTCAGCAACTGGAGATACCCAGAATTGAGATACCCAATTTTTACGCAAATAAACAACTTATTGGGCTAGCTACGATTATCCAGGAACTAGCAAATAATTATACTAATGGAAACCCAATATGGAGCTATTATTCGAGAGATCATCAAATGATTTACTCAAATTCAAAAGAGCTACGACAAGCAGATATGGAAGATGTCAGACAATGGATAATGACACTACTTAACCCAGAAAAACATTCTACCGCAAGAGCAGTTAAAAAAGGATTTATTTCAGACGGACTACTGACAAGATATTGTAAAATAATTGGACACAAATACCCAGATCACCAATGTTCAAGATGCAATGGAGAAGATAACATTATTCCAGAAGTACATTTAGAATAAAAATCAAGAAGACAAAATGCCAGCTGGAAAGATAAGATAAGAAGCAATAATGAAGATATAGCAGATACGACAAAGAATTGTAATTATTGTAAGTTACTATTCCTATGTAGACTTTTTAGGCTTGTAGAATTCTTAAAAGGCTAAAGGGCTAGGTAGTAGCCTTTTTGACTTTTTAGTTTTTTTTTTAGCATTTAGTTAGCATTTAAAAAATGTGTAAAGGATTGTAAAGTTCTTTTTTCGTTCTATAAATAAAGAGAACTGAAGGCATTGCAAAGCAAGCCTTCATGCGTTGAAGCAAATACTCTCTCCATTCCATAACAAATATTATGCTCAGTTAATTTAAAAACATACATACTTCAGTGGAAAAAGCTATGGAGAAACAAACTTCAGAAATATCAAAACTACCCGAACAGGTATATTTATTTATGATTATGAATAGCTAAATTCATAATTCCCAACAATCATGATATGATAAAATAAATTCATATTAGTTACTTTATAGTAGAATTATTCGAAGAATAATATGTTAAGAAGTTTATTAGCAAAGTGGAAACGGAGAAAAATTCCTAAGAACTATGCCATCCTAAAGGTGAAACCAATGAGGCAAGAAGCCGTGGCGGGGAGTAACCAGAGTAGAGGCGTTGTTTAAGGGAAAAAGTATCCAAATTACCATGCTAATAGTGACCGAAGAACATGTTATTTAAGAATAATCTAGTATATAGTAATCTAAGATGACCATATTTTGTTATGTACATGGTTGCAGGGAATATTTTGAAAAAAACAATTTTATGAAAATGAATGATAATTTATCTGATGTGATGGTAGATAAATTTAAAATACTTATTTTGTATGCACTTAAAGATATAAAAGTAGTAGATATAAGAAAAATCATATTAGAAAAAGCATTTGGTGAATATTACATGACTAGAGTAAATTATATACCATACCTACCTAACTACTCTTACAAATACTTATCATGATAAATTACATAAAATTTTTAGAAAAAGATATGAGAAACATACAGTTACTAGAAAAATAGATGAAAATAAATATGGACAAATACATGGAAAATAAAGATATAAAATATATAGAATTTCTTAGTAAAAATATGCAAGAACTACTAAGGCTAAAACAATCAACTACAAAATATTATAGTAAAATTAATTTTTTTTAAAAAAATAGATCATCTAGACTATCTTAAAGTTTTAATCTTATATATACTTAAAGATATAGAAATTATAGATATTAAGAAAATAATATTAGAAGAAGTAATAAACTATAAAATTGAAACCATAAATTGGCTAGAACAGTTATACGAAGAAATTTACCCGGAAGGATATTATTCAGATTAAAGGATGTTAGAATATATTAGAAAAATTAGAGAAAATTAAGATAATCTAAATAATGAAATTAATTATAGAAACCGAATTAGAAAAATAATGGAAAATCTAAAAGAAAAATTAATATGAGTAGAAGAAACCTTAGAAAATTTAGAAAAAAGTACATGTGATAGTTTATATAATTTAAAAAACTCACTACGAGAAGAACAACACAAGATAATAAATAACATAGAAAATCTAGAATTAGATATACATTATAGTACAGTTAGGATAAATTATTATACAGAAATTTGTAACTCTGCAGTTACTACAGGATAAAATAAACCAAACAAATAAATGAATACATCTTACAAAAAGAATAAATTATTAAAAAATATTGAAACAAAATCTAAGAAATATCCACGCACAAAAAAGAATAGATTCATTAGATATATAATAGATCTATTTTATAATCTAGGTATCCGCACCCTCCTTACAAATTTACCATCATTAAATAAACCACCACCATTAAGTCAACGCCTCTCTTCTAATTTTCACCCTTCTTTTGGTTAGGTATTGTTTTGTTTTTATGTCTTCGGCACTTTTTTTAGTTTTTTTCCGTATCTGGTTTTAGTTGGACGGGTTTCCTTCTAATGCGGAATATATATATATATATTGGGCTCATATTCAGCGCGGGCCTTTTGATGTCTAGTTATATCTAATAAGAGGAAATAAACAAAGAAGCAAGCAGGGCTCCGTCAACATACGTGCTTCTCCTATCGGCTTTATAAGTTGCTTTCTCCGTGATTTTATTATATCATCTATTAATTACTCCCTCTGTTTCAAAAAAAATACATAGTTTGACTTGACACGGAGTTTAAGAAAACAAAAAAGACTTTTGAATCTTGTAGTCTTAAATCAAAGATATGTTAAATGTACCAAACTATCCTTCAATCTTGTGGTCTTAAACATGTCACGTCAAAAGTTAAAATTAAAAGTTACTAAAAAGGAAATGGGGTCATTTTTTTTAAATGAACTAAAATGAAAAGTAGGTTATTCTTTTTTAAATAGGGGGTATTATAAGTTATTTATGTATTAAAAAATTAATAATATATTTAATGAAAAAGGTAAAATAGATATTTATAATATGTCTGATTCAACTGTTTCAGCCATAATTTGACTATATTAGCCATAGTTAATTATTACAAGTCATCTAAATACTTAAAAATTAATATTAAAAAATTATTATAAAGCTATCTGAGTATTAAAAATTAATAATATTCAATGTTAAATTTACTTGACGTTTTATATGAAGCCCATTTAATTTTTTCGACAAGTATTTTTATGTAGTAATTTTATTATATCACTTCTAATTAGTTATTATAAGTCATTTAAGACATGTCTACTTCACTGATTCAATCGTGATTTTTTTATTATGTCATTCCTAATTAATTATCATGACTATTTAATCATTGTGTCCCTTAAATTGAGACTTGAGTAATTATTTTCTTTAAAAAGAAAAAAATCTTTTTTAAATGAATAAATAAATAATTCTTTTCACTTATAATTAGTTATTATAAGTCATTTAAGATATGTCTGCTTCGTTGTTTCAATTGTGATTTTACTATGTCACTCCTAATTAATTATTATGACCATTTAAGCATGAGAAAATACATCAACCCCCTCTCCCCCCAAACTTGTCGCCCAAACTTACTTTAGACCCTAAACTAATCGGGCAATTATTTACCCCCCTTACCAACTTTCAAGTTAATTAATTTCACCCTCTACGGCTGACGTGGCTAAAAAACGAGTGATTTTTTTTTAAAAGGCCCACTTTATTATTATTATGTATATATAAATTAAAAAAAATCAAGAACCCATTTCCATCTTCATCTTCTTCATAACCCCCCACCCCCACCCTTGACGTTTTTACTTGACGTTTTCAAGAACACCATTACTAAGCTCCATTAACTCCTCCCTTCATTAATTTTTTTCACTTTTATTTAATTTTTCAAATGACTACATTCAATTTGTGATGATAAATAACTTGATTCGAATTTATCAATTTCTTAGTTTTTGAGCATGGAGCATAAGTGAAACTATGATGACAATTTATCATTTCCTTGTCTTGTGCTTATCAGAGCATTTGTCAATTCCTTGTTAAATTTGAATCAAGTTATGATACATGACCATTTGTGAAGTTTTGAAATAATGGTGAAAAAAAAACTAAAGGAGGAAGCATTTTCATGGCAGGTCAGAACAAAGGAACGAATATTAGTATTATTGTTGCTAAATCGTTTGGTAGACCTGAAATTATTGTGGATGGTTAGGTTTTTCTCTACTTGCAATTGTTGATTTCTAACTGTTGATGAAGGAGCCATGGCTTAATCTACATTAACAAGTTATTTACCAATTTCTTGTTAAATTTGAATCAAGTTGTTGGTGTTAATGGTGAAACAATGGTGTTAATGGTGAAAAAGAAATTAAAGGAGGAGGATGAACGGGGGGTGGGGGTAGAGGGGCTGTTAAAGAATTAAACAAGAAGGAGGAACGGGTGAGGGGAGGGGAGGGTGTTGTTTATATATATTTCTTTTAAAAAGCAAAAAATATATATGTAATATATATGTATAAAAATAGTACATATATTTTTTGCTTTTTTAAAAAAATATATAAAAATAATATGTGTGTTGGATTACGTTTTTAAAAAAAATTATAATTTCTTACGTGGAAATGACATGGCACTGATTTGGCAATGACGTGGGGAGTGTGTACTTCACTCTCCGTAGTGAGAGTGGTATAATGTTTTTAGGATGGTAAAAAATTCACTTTAGAGTTATTAAGGGGGGTATATAATTGTCCGACTAATTAAGGGTCTAAAGTAAGTTTTGGCAGCAAGTTCAGGGGTGATTCAATGTATTTTTTCTTTAAGCATTGTATCACTTAAATTGAGACTTGAGTAATTATTTTCTTAAGAAAAATCTTTTTGAAAAAATAAATCTTATAATTTAATTATTATTATAATATTAATTTAATATAAATATTGGGCTTATGTATTGCAAAGGCTACTCATAACTTGTGTGTGTATATATATATATATATATATACACACACATAGTAAGTGAGCATAAGCTGCTGAAGTAGGCACCTTGTGGCTGGCATGCCTGCTTCAGCAGCTTCAATTGTGATTTTACTATATCACCCCTAATTAATTATTATATGTCATTTGCGTATTAGAAAATTAATTATATTTAATTAAAAAAATCTAAAATAGATGTTTATAACATGCCTACTTCAGTTACTTCAACCGTGATTTCACTATATCATCCTTAATTAATTATTATAAGTTATTTATGTATTAAAAAATAATTATATCTAATTTTAAAAATAAATAGATATTTATGACATGCCCGCATCAACTGCTTCAATCGTGATTTTACTATATTATCCCTAATTAATTATTATAAGTCATTTAAATATTATAAAATTAATAATATTTAAATAAAAAAGTAAAATAAATATTTATGACATGCCTGTTTCAGTTGCTTCAACCATGATTTTTACTATATCATTCCTAATAAATTATTACGAGTTATTTACGTATCAAAAAATTAATAATATTTAATTTAAAAAAACAATAAATAATTATGACACATCTACTTCAACTTTCAATCGTGATTTTATTATATGACCCGAACTAATTATTCTAGATCATCTAAATATTAAAAAACTGATAATACTTCATAAAAAAGGAGATGATTTATATGATGTCCATTTAATTTTTTTTACAAGTATTTTTATAGTAATTTTAGTATATCATTTGTAATTAGTTATTATATATTATAAGTCCTTTAAGTATTAGATAATAAATAATAGTTAAAAACATAGTTAAACTATATACAAAAATAAATTTAAAATGATTAGATGAAGTACTCTGCAATCTTAATATATGTATTGAAAAGGGAGAATGGAAGCGGTAGCCTTATTGAGATCTAAATGATTGGATTCAAATAAAAAATTAAATACATAGGTAGCTTGTGGACGACAAACCTACTTCAGCTGCTTCAATTGTGATTTTACTATATCATCCCTAATTATTATTATAAGTCATTTATGTATTAGAAAATTAATTATATTTAATTTTTAAAAAGTAACACAAATATTTATGACATGTCTACTTCAGCTGCTTCAATCGTGATTGTACTATATCACCCCTCATTAATTCTTATAAATCATTTATGTATTAAAAAATTAATAATATTTAATTAAAAAATAAAATAGATATTTATGGCATGTCTGCTTCAGCTGCTTCAACCGTGATTTTATTATATCATTCCTGATTAATTATTATGAGTCATTCACGTATTAGAAAATTAATAATATTAAATTAAAAATATACAATAGACATTTATGACATGCTTGTTTTAACTGTTTCAATCGTTATTTTATTATATCACGCCTAATTAATTATTATAGATCATCTAAGCATTAGAAAATTGATAATATTTCATAAAAAAAGGTCATATAGACACAAAATTATAAGTTAACTCTTGAACAGACATCCTCCCTTGCTTTAAGTTCATGAACTCTTCCACCTTAGTTATGCTCTACTCTTGAGGAGAGAAGCGGTCAAGGAAAGCCTCAGAGAAGTCTACCCAAGATGCCAAACTAGCATCAATGCCCCTAGACAACTCCCACCCTTATTACCGGTAGTATGTTACATAATTCCATTAGTAGGAATAAAGCATGCATTATTCGGAAGATTTTTTCCATTTCATTAACAAAGACTTAATGATCTTTCTCAACCTTCGTACCCGATAAGATAGCAGGGCTCTACCTCATAAATTGGATAATTCTTGTGGCCTCAGAAGAAATGGTAGCCGGGGCACCACACTCCGTTTGAGAGGCTACCAATTAAGTCAAGAGGTTACATGACTGATGAAAATCTGCATTAGTAGCATCCCTTTGAAGAGATCAAGGTGGAATACCACTCTCATGAGCAGGGTTGGTGGGGGGAACCTCACAAGGATGGTCAGATGCCGCATCCCTAGCTCCAGTCTGAACTCTAGAATTTGGATATGCTTCATCCATAGGACCCTCAGTAGTGTCTACCTAATTCTCATATCACCTTTGAGGCATAATATAAAAGATAGGAAATGGAATTAGAGAAAATCCAAGACATTAGGCTTAATATCTTGAGATTGAATTACAAGAAAGGGAAACATTCCTAAAATGTCTCATAGCCTTTCATTTGTAAGAGTGGCACGCTTAACACCTATTAAAGAAGCTCTACTTCAAACAGTATTTTGAACACCCAACTGACCATGAACCTAAGCTCTGATACAAACTTGACATGCCTCGAACTTTAAGCCAAGTCGTATGGGCACCTCAAGCACACATATACAGGAGGTCGCCTTATAACCTAACCTAAACACCTTACCTTATCCTACAAGTCAAAGTAAATCCATAAGCAAATTATGATCGCGAAAAAATGTTATAAGTCGACAATAGATACATAATAATACTTATGCCCAAGTTCACAGTTGTTCACAATACCTCTATATATTACTAAAGTGAATAAATGTATATGCCGACATAAGCCCCCGACTATAGCAAAACCATGTCTTAAAGTTACTAAGTCTAAAGATAAGGACTAAGAGATAAAGGCCTTACGGATGTAAGGACGCTCACCCCTTCAAGTCAATGCACGAACCGCTTGATCATCTAATCACTTCATAGGAAAACATGAAGATACTCCAGCACCTACGTCATGTGGGGACATTACGTTCTAAGATGGTTAACGATTGGAACGCCAGCATGTAACTCAAGGATAAGTGATAGGGTGCATCATCAATAAAAAAAAAATTAATATAGCACATTTTATTACATTCATACACTTATCCATCTACATGCACAAACGATATACCAATCAAGATATAAACGCGTATCAATATTTTCGAGTATTCATTACTTAGAAGTAAAGTGGGGGACTACTACCTTCCATTCTTACTGATTCACCAGTTTAGTAATCCATGGACATTATCCATATTCACATTATCATTAGACTGGGAACTTCATCCATGTACACACAATCATTATTTTAAGGACTTTAGCCACACACTCCATCATTAAAATAAGGGACTTTACCCACACACACACCTTCATCCAAATAAGAGACTTTATCCACAAATATCTATTTCAGAAAGGGACTGTAACTTCATAGCCGATTGTTGGATAAGGGACTCTAGCCATATACCATATGTGCACTTTACAACAAGACGCTTCATGAGGAGAGGTACTTTGACCTTAAGAGATCTTCTTAAGAAATGGACTAAACCTTGAATTCACATTGGGCTAGGTACTTTAACTCCAAGCCATACCATGGGGCAAGGGACTTTGACCTGAAGCTATTGTATAAACCAAGGGAGTTTGACCTTAATCCATCACAACCATCATTAGTTTACATTTGGGAATTTACCCTCTTGTCAATACATCAACACTCATTCAATACAATATTTAGGGACTTTGTCCATTTTGCCAATTCAACACAATACTTAGACCTCATGGTCATTATGGGAAACTTTATTGCTTAACCATCTCAATATTCAAAATAATTTATTCAATTCATCACACTAGCATTTTTATAGTTCTCAAGACCCTCATAAGACATTCACGTTTTAATATCATTCTTATACCATACCTTAGTTCAATACACTATTCAAGATCATCTTAATATTAATGGACTTCAACTCCCTATTGGTCCCTTGGCACCATATGGTTATCATCACACCTAACATGACTCACCATACTAATATCATAATATTAATTAAATGTTCATACTCATTGGGCTATTGCCCTCATTCAACATATCATCAACAACTCACTAGACAATTTACTTAGATTATTTCACAAACGCCTTTTGTACATACTTATAACAAGGTCATTTTCATGGTAGATATCATAAAGGTTACTCCAGACCCTCATGTAAACAACATACAAGAAGTATACACATAAGCAATCTATAATTAATAATATGTATCAACACAAGTATAAACAAGAATCATCATTATTCATTGTTAGGTAGTAAAACCATTTTCATTTGTTTGAAAACCACCATGTACACATACTAATTTAAGTGTGAAATATATGGGTTTAGAGTTATTTAAAGATAGGAAGAGATACATACCTTAAACAAGTTGAATTAACAACAAACTTGACTTTTCCTTCTTACCACATGATGAATACCTTCAAACCCTAGCCTCTAATCTTGCTTCCCAGAGACTTTAGAGTGTTTAAGATGTTTAAGTCTTGTAAAATGAAGATTTAGGCGGCTACTATGCCTTATATAGTGAGAGGGTTTAGGTTTTCAGCCATGGGAAATGACAAATAGGTCCTTGGTTAAAAGCTGAAAAATCCACAATTGTGGGGGTACGAGTCCCCCTTATGGATCACTTGGAAATCGTGATCTAGAGTACAAGTGGTACCCTAAGTTGTACCCTAGGCTCCTCCTAAGTAAAACACACTGTTGTGGGTACAGAAGGTCACTTTTTAGTCGTAACCAAATGGTAAGACTCAACCCATAACTCGTAATATCCATCCGTGACATAAATAGTCCACTCTAGGTTAGGTTTTCAGTCCATACAACTAAGTAGTATATGACTCGTAAGCTTGGTTACAACTAAAGGATGGCCCTATCGTATGGAGGAAGTATATTACCCTGACATACTATCTAGGATTTGAAATGGAAGGGGTAGAGGGGTACGAGTCATAACCTAAGGTACAACTCAAGCACCCCCAATCATATCCACTCCAGGACAAAAAAAGGTTGTTGTTTTCCAAATGGTCCAAGCCCTATGTTTTTCTATTCTCTTCCATATTAAGAGGTAAGTATAGATACTAGTTAACATCTCAACATACACCAAGAAAACCTTTACACAAGTTAGAAACAATACACTGCAACGATGCAACATGAAACACCTATTATGATCACTACCAATACACCAAAAATTTTGCAAGGCCATATTTTGTGTGTTTCAATACCCAACAAAACTCAAGAAGCTCCAAATATCAGTTGGAGTCGTGGGCCTAGGCTACCTTTTAACCATAACCACCTTTTTCAAATCCACCATGACACCCTCACTAGGAATAATATGACCAAGAAAAGCCACAACATTCAATCAAAACTCACAGTTGGAGAGTTTAGCATACAACTGCTGCTCTTTTAAGGTCTGCAATATCACACAGAGGATACTTGTTCTTAACCGTTACCTTATTCAATTGCTGATAGCCAATGCATATCCAAAATGAGCCATCCATCTTAGTATGACTTTTCACTGGCAGATAAATGGGCAGTCAGAGAGGACAATTCATACCAAAGAGGATATATTGAGACCGTGCATGATTGATTTTAAAGGTTGTTGGGATGATTATTTTCCTTTTATTAAGTTTGACTATAATAATAGCTACCATTCTAGTATCCTAATGTCCCTATTTGAATCACTTTATGGTATGAGGTGTAGATCTTCTACTAGTTGGTATGAATTTCATGAAGCTATATTGATGGGGCTAGATTCAGTACATGAGGCTATGGAAAATTTCAGCAATTAGAAAGGCTTAAAACAGCTTCGAGACATCAAAAAACCTATGAAGATATTAGGAGAAGGGATCTTGAGTTTGTTGAAGGTTATGTTTTCTATTTGAAGGTTCACCTACGTGCCAACTCTTTCTTACCTTCTACCACATGCGAAACACTACCCATGGACACTCTACTTAGGGCATCTGCCACAACATTGGCCTTGCCCAGATGGTACAACACACTCATGGCATAGTCCTTTAATAATTCTAACCTTCGTCTCTGCCTAAGATTTAATTCTCTCTAGGTAAACACATACTGCAGACTCTTATGATCAGTGAAAATATCAACATGGACACCATACAAATAGTGTCTCCAAATTTGTAAAGCAAACACAACAACAACCAACTCAAGGTCATGGGTGGGGTAATTTTTCTCATGGGGTTTCAACTATCTAGAAGCATAAGCTATGACCTTACCCTTCTACATCAATAGCAATCCAAACCAACTCTTGAATCATCACAGTACACCACAAAACCATCAACACCTTTAGGCAAAGTCAAAACAGGGGCTGAAGTGAGTCGAGTCTTCAACTCCTTAAAACTCTTCTCACAAGATTTGAACCACAAGAACTTTACTTTCTTTTTGGTCAATCGAGTCATAGGAGACGCTATAGAGGAGAAACCCTTGACAAAACAATGGTAATAGCCAGCTAAACCCAAGAAACTTTGGATATCAGTCAGAGAAATAGGTCTAGGCTAATTTCTAACAACTTTGGTGTTTTAGGGATCAACTCTAATACCCTCGGAAGATATGATATAGCCCAGAAAAGCAAATGACCTTAGCCAAAACCCACACTTACTGAACTTAGCAAACAACTTGTGATCTCCAAGGGTCTGCAAGACAGTTCGGAGATGATCAGAATATCCATTCTCACTATGGGAGTACACCAGTATATTACCGATGAATACTATAACAAATGATAACGCTCAAACTACAGCTCTCGTAAGAGTGTAAGCGGTCGTTGTCAAATATAGAACCCAACTGGGTTGGGTGTCGAATCCCACAGGGAATACTTGGACACTAAGTAAGCAACGATTATTAGACTTTTGATGAAAGTTCTTGCGAATAATGGGGGGATTTTAGGTGTGCAAATAATGTGAACCAAATAGTAGAGTAAAAATGGAAAATAGAAGAGTAAAACGGAATACTTAGTAGGTTTTAATCAATGAGAATTGAGAGTTAGGGTTATGTCCACCTTATGAGTTATACGTATCTATTGACTATGAGTTATGCGGAATTCAGACATGCATGCGCTTATAGAGAATCGTATTCTATGGTAAATCCAGGCGTCTTTCGACCATCAAGGACTATTTCACTTTAACTCTTTCGAGCTTAAAGCGTATATAATGGTACTAATTCTCCAAGAGGTTAATCCAGTTACAGCACTAACTTTTTAACAGGGGTTGGTGCCCTATTACCTTGACATTATCTCTTTTCCAGACATGTAACCTTTCTTTCGAACAAGTTAATTCTATACTGGCGTATTCTATATGTTTGCAACCACAAGAATTTAAATTAAGATAAAGAGAGTAATGATATAAACAGCATACGTGTCAAGAATTCACAAACTCATAACAATAGATAGTATCTCATAAGGCTTCCATAACCCTAACAGAGAAGTTTAGCTACTCATGATTGCAACGGAGATCACAATAAACATCATCATGATCTCACGTTGGTCACAAGGGCCGTGCTTTCTCTGTCAGAAAGTGTAACGTGAATTATAATCAAACGTTGAATGAAAAAGACTTGAATTAATTAAGGAGTGAATTAAGTACGGAGTGAATTAATTAAGGAGTGATGATGGTTAATTCGTATTCAAAAGTTAAGGCACAAAGAATCATACACAACTACCCAAAACTCATCAACCATGTGTGTCTCACAATCTATCACCCATACTCACTCACAAGTATTCCAATTTTTGAAACATGGGTATAAGATTTTCCTTGCTCTCACTCTCACAAAGAATTCATATGTTGCAACTGCTGACCATAGGCTTGCCCTTAGTGTAATGCTCCACTAAATATCAAAATGCTAAGCTTAGGATCAAATAGGTCTTTTACAGGTTGTAATGTTGGCTAAGGGACGGGTAGGACTATTTTGGCCAGAAATAGTGACTATGTTCCTAAGCGCTTTAATACATCACATTATGCCATTAACACTTTCTTTCAAACAACCTTTCTACTTTCTCTACCACCCCTTCTCACCTCTTTTGTTATTCAATTTTGAACAGAATTAAATTTTTATTTTCCTTTTCCTTTTTCTTTTTTTTTATAACACGCCTCTATGATAACCATTATTTTTCATAACGAATTCAAGTACCAATTCACTTTAAGGCACTACTCTTACCCAATTTCCTCTTATTTTGTCACATGACTTTACAATTTAAAGCACTTAGGAATTTGGAACAAATTATGGTCTTGAAAAAAATGGATTAGGCTTACATATGAGGCTGTTAAAGAAAATAGGCTAAAGGCTCAAAGGGGGTTATCTAGGATGATGTCCATGGGTAGATAAAATGAAGGTAAACAATCACAGGTTGCCAAAGAAATGCCTAAATCATCTCCTAACTCACACTCTTTATTTCGCTTTACATACATACCGGGCAAGTTCTAGCATCAGCCACAAACATAGAATATACTATCATCTCACACACACAAGGCACATGGTTGACTTTATTGGCAGCAGTATAGACTCTTGACCCAACGTATGAAGGAATTAAACAACACAATTATCACATAGTGAGTCACACTTAGAGCCTAAACGTCTCAATAGTAATGATTTTATCACAGACTCTTGTCATAATACCATGCTGCCTATCTGAACAATTTTATGCAAAGTTTGTAACAAAAAAAAATTTCCTAAAAAAAATTAAAACAAACAAACATAAATAAGCAAAACACACATAAATAAGCAAATGCAGATAAAGAAGTATAGCATACAAATACCAGCACCCCACACTTAGACGGGACACATTGTCCTTAGTGGAAAATAAATAAGAAGAACCTGGTTAGTCGGACTCCTTCTCTATGTCTGGGGTCATACCCCCTACGTCGGAATCATCATCAGAGTCGTCATCCTCAGAAGTTCCTCATAAGTACCCCACTTGATTCCAAGAGTGCGTCGAGGTATTTGCAGCACAGAGGATTCAGCTTGCTCTTTTCTTCCTCTTTTCTTACCTTTCTGTGTGGTGGGCGCTTTTTCTTTTCCTTGACGTCCTTTTTGTGCCATTCTACCTGAGATATCAATAAAGTCATGTTAGCTTCATCTCAAAAGATTCAATCTAATTAAGTGGCACCACCCCACACTTAATTTGTTGACACAAACTAATTAAGTGAATGATGTCGATTACTCAGACTTCATCGACATACATTTAGGTGATATGTTCCAACAATATGTTCAGCACAGTCATACTTTCATGTCCTCTTATGTTATGCAATCTTGACAATGCTTTCGTGTTTTGACTAATGCATCTTTTGAACAAAACTACTACATAGATATCGTATCAATTTATGGCATAGAAATAATCACAACATCGCATGTTTGTAGTCACCCATGATTTTCATCTCAATGAACAAGTCATTTCAACATGCAAGCTTTCAAGTTACAAGATTATGCAATTATCTTGACCATGTCGATTTCGCAAAAGTATGACAGTGTATCAAAATTAAATACAAGTTGGAAACAAGTTAAGAGCATCCATACATATTCTTTCACTCACTTAGTTGTATCAACCACATTCAAATCACCAACACTACTTCACGATTTAACAACTTATTATAGGTGTAGTATTGTGATACTTATGTAATATAAAAGAAGAGCAAAGAAGTACTTACTTGGTTGATGGCCTCGGAAGATGTTCTTGCAAAGTTAAAAGAGCAAAAATAAAAGTTTTGAGAGTTTTGGGAGGCAAAGGTGGCGCCTATGCTATGGCATTGTAGATTCAGAGAGCAAAGGCAATGGCATAGGCGGCGCCTTTAGCTTTGCCTAGTTGAGCAGAAGGCCATAGCATAGGCCATGCCTAATGCTTCGCCTAGTTGAGCAGAAGGCTTTTGCATAGGCGGCGCCTATGCTATGGCATTGTTGAGCATAGGCGGCGCCTATGCTATGGCAGTCTAGAATCCGAGAGCTTATGCCATAGCATAGGCCTTTCCTTGTTCGTGGGCTAGATTTACATAGGCCTTGGCTTGTTCTTTGCCTATATTTTCATAGGCAATGCCTAACCCATAGCCTTTTGCTTCTTCATTCCTAACTTACCACCTTCGACATGCAATACTTCCAAATCAAAATTTGAAACCAATCTCCTCCTTTACACCTCTTGCATCTATATTTACTCAAAAATAACAAAAATGATTAGAACGATGGGTTGCCTCCCATCAAGCGCCTTAGTTTTGGTCGTGGCTCGATAAAATCCTAAGAAAACAAAAACAACAAAAACAATTAAAAACGATGGGTTGCCTCCCATCAAGCGCTTGATTTATTGTCACGACACGACATAGCTCTCTCGATTACTTAGACTTCATCGAGATAGATAGTGCATCATTTTCTGAATACATATCCCAGGAGGGATACCAATTATATCATCAATAGTCCAACCCATAGCTCTCTTGTATCTCTTTAGAGCAGAGATGCGAGCCTCTACATGCTGTTCACTTAAATCATCTGCCACACTCACAGGAAGTGTATTTCCACTTCCCAAGAACGCATACCTTAGATAATTGGGGAGCTCTTTCGATTCTAGCACTGGTGGCTCTTCAATGGAAGTCTTCGCTATTGGTGACGGTTGATTCTTAATATCAAGGTTCGGCTGTTTAGGAGTATGAGAATAGGACCATATTTCTGTTAGAGCACAAATAGTTTCTTTATAATCTTCATCGTCCTCATGCTCAACATACAGCAGCGCAGCAGACAATGGCTCATCAATAGGGTGCTTCTCTACAAATAAGTTTTTCTCATCCTCATAACAAGCATCATCTACAGAGAACACATTCATACAGCTAGGCTGCTTCATTGCTTTGCATACATCAAAATGGATCACTTCGTCATTCAACTAAAATAACAGCTCATTATCTCTCATGTCAATGAGTACACTTCCTGTTGTAAGGAAAGGATATCCCAAGATTATGGGAACTTTAGAATCCACCTTGCAATCCAAAATCACAAAGTCTGCAGGAAAAATGAAGGTAGACACCTTCATTAACACATCATTCAAGATACCCACAGGTCATTTTACCGACCTATCTGCCATCACGAGCCGCATATTGGTTGGTGTAGGGTTGTCCAACCCCAACTTTCTGTAGACGGATAGTGGCATCAAATTGATGCTAGCTCCCAAATCACACAATGCCTTAGCAAAATTCATAGATCCAACCGTGCAAGGAATAGTGAAAGCACTAGGGTCTGCCTTCTTCTGTACTAAGGACCTTGTGGCAATTGCACTGCAATGATGAATACCATCTGCCGGCTCAAAGCTTGCTGCCTGCTTCTTTGTCAGAAGATCCTTCATAAATTTTGCGTAGCCAGGCATCTGTTCTAGCGCCTCTACCAACGGAACATTAATGGTCAGTTGTTTTAACATTGACATGAATTTATTGAACTTGGTATCATCAGCTCTCTTCTTTAGTCTTTGAGGAAAGGGTGGTGGTGGAAGGGGAATAGTTTTCTCCACGACTTTCTTTTCCTCTTGCTTCGGATTGGGGATCTTTTTGGGCTGTGAACGTTGAGGGGTGACGTCATTGATGCCTTCTTCAGCTTCTTCGGCGTCTTCAGGTTATGCATTGATCACTTGCGTGCCTTTGGATGAAGTTTCCAGCACCTTACCACTCCTGGTAGTAATGGCCATGCATGTTCCATCGTTCCTTGGATTTTGCACTGTGTTGCTGGTTAGCGTTCCAACCTTTCTTTGGTTTAATGCCGCAGATAATTGACTCAATTATTGCTCTATCTGTTTTATTGAAGTGGAATGCGAGTCAACTAATTGCTTCATTGAGGAAAAATCATTGATTACCTCTGTTACTCCCGTGCTGGTTGCCTCTACTCCTTTCAACAGCTTAGCCATCATATCTTCCATAGACATATTTTCGGAACCAGATGTAGTGGCGTCACGTCTTCCAGGAGGAATATACACGCCACTCCTATCAGTCTTGTTCTTCCAACTACCTTTATCACAGTCCTTGTTTCCAGAATTATCATAATAGTTCCGACCTTGGTTTCCTTGGGCATTGCCTCGGAAACCCCCCTGATTGTTCAAGTAGTTGGCTTTTTCCTCAGAATCGGATTCGTCTCTTCCTTTTGACGTAACCGTTTTGACTTTTTCGGTCTTCCCTGATAATAGATGCTTTGTAAGAAGATCCATCTGTGTTTTTATGTGAGCCATATCCTGGTCACGCTCCTCTTCTCTTTGCCTCTGTTCTGTGGTCATGCGAATAGATATAGTAGAGCTTGCTACCTCCGAATCCCTGGTATGCCAAGCTCTACTCTGCTTTGTCATACGATCTAGCATACCACTTGCTTCATTAAAAGTAAGGTCCATGAATGACCCACCTGCAGCATTATCAACCACTGGCTTAGTTACCGAATTCAAAGCTCTGTATAATATCTCCATCAAGTGGACATTGGTCATATGATGATTTGGGCACCGCATAAGCTTCTTCTTGAACCTCTTCCATGTTTTGTGGAGAGCTTCAGTTGGAAGTTGTCTAAAATTGCTGATCTCATCTCTCAACTGTGCTTTCTTGGATGGCGGAAAGAATCTTTCTAGGAAAGCATCTTTCAATTGCCTCCAATTTGTAATAGAATCAGGATTCAGCCCGTTCAACCACAGAGTTGCCTCCCCAGATAGAGACAATGGAAATAAACACAGCCGAATAGCATTCTGTCCAACGCCTGGATTGTCGAATGACTTGCATGTAGAGATAAATTTGATCAGATGCATATTCGGATCATCGCCTGATAGTCCACCAAATAATCCCTTGAGTTGCACAAGCTGAATCATGGTGCTAGTGATATTGAACATGGCTCTGGGTGCCAATGGCGGAGGAATAATAGCTCCTGTGGCACCAGCTCCATCCAGATCATCATCATCATCATCAAAGGGAATCTGCATAGCTCGACGTTCAGGCCAAAATCTTGCTTGACGATCTCTTCTGTTTTCTGGTGTCGCCACCTCAGCATCACGCCTAGGGTTTAGTAACTCGTCATCACCCAAGTCCTCATCATCAGGATCTGCTGCTCGCCCAGGGTTATCGATATTCTATTGATGTACTTGGGCAGTGGCCAACGTAGCTAGTCTAGCCTGCTTCTGTTGAGCAGCCCTTCTCTCAATGTCACATTGTGCATCCATCCTTCCAATAAGTTGCGGTTCAGGGTTTATGGGTAATAATGGTTGTCCTGAACTTCGAGTATTTGGCATGCACTGAACAAAAACCTGCAGAAAACAAAAACAACAACTAAAAGTAAAGTACGAGTATCTTTGACCAAAGGGTCTAGTAATTATCACAAACTTAGTTGACAACCATATTCCCCGGCAATGGCGCCAAAATTTGATAACGCTCAAACTACAGCTCTTGTAAGAGTATAAGCGGTCGTTGTCAAATATATAACACAACTGGGTTGGGTGTCGAATCCCACAGGGAATACTTGGTCACTAAGTAAGCAATGATTATTAGACTTTTGATGAAAGTTCTTGCGAATAAAGGGGGGATTTTATGTGTGCAAATAATGTGAATCAAATAGTAGAGTAAAAACGGAAAATAGAAGAGTAAAATGGAATACTTGGTAGGTTTTAATCAATGAGAATTGAGAGTTAGGGTTTTTTCCACCTTGAGTTATACGTATCTATTGACTATGAGTTATGCAGAATTCAGACATGCATGCGCTTATAGAGAATCGTATTCTATGGTAAATCCACGCGTCTTTCGACCATCAAGGACTATTTCACTTTAAATCTTTCGAGCTTAAAGCATATCTAATGGTACTAATTCTCCAAGAGGTTAATCGAATTACAGCACTAACTTTTTAACAGGGGTTGGTGCCCTATTACCTTGACATTATCTCTTTTCTAGACATGTAACCTTTCTTTCAAACAAGTTAATGCTATACTGGCGTATTCTATATGTTTGCAACCACAAGAATTTAAATTAAGATAAAGAGAGTAATTATATAAGCAGCATACGTGTCAAGAATTCACAAACTCATAGCAATAGATAGTATCTCATAAGGCTTCCATAACCTTAACAGAGAAGTTTAGCTACTCATGATTGCAACGGAGATCATAATAAACATCATTATGATCTCACATTGGTCACAAGGGCCGTGCTTTCTCTGTCAGAAAGTGTAACGTGAATTAGCATCAAACGTTGAATGAAAAAGACTTGAATTAATTAAGGAATGAATCAGAATTTATTAGAATGGGAAGGAATAGAAGGGGGAATAAGAAGAGAATGCTGAAAAGTTTCAGCAAAATAGGGTTTATATAACATCCATATCCTAGTCCTATTGAAATAGGATTTTTATCCTTGTCCTAGTCCTACTGGGATACTGCATACTTGTCCTAATCCTACTAAGTTACTGCTGATCCCCAAGTCTTTGTAAATGTTGTTTTTGCCCGGGACAAGTTATCCATGCATCACTTTCATTCCATAGGTGTCCAAACGCTGCTTTCCTTCTTTCATGAAGCTTCCTTTGGCGTCAAGTTATCCCTAAAATGCTGAAATCTTCATCATTTATACCTGAAAACTTACTAATCATGTTTGTTAGCTGACTTACAGGAAAAAGGACTAAAAGTGCATGAATTATATATTCTGTCCTTAAAACTTAGCAAAAATATGGGTAAATTAAGGCTCTTTAGGCATGTAAATACTCCTAACATCAACAAACATATCCAGATATGGTCTGAACACTCGATTCATGAGGTCTATGAAAGCTGCTGGGGCATTAGTTAACCTGAAAGACATAACAAGAAACTCAAAATGGCCATAACGAGTTCGAAAAATGGTTTTTGGGATGTCACACTCCCTAACTTTGAGTTGATGATAGCCAAAACAAAGGTCTATCTTTGAGAAATAACTTGCACCTTGCAATTGGTCAAACAAATCATCTATTCTCGGAAGGGGGTACTTATTTTTTATGATGACTTTATTCAGTTGGCGGTAATCAATGCACATACGTAAAGGGTCATCTTTCTTTCTCACAAACAACACAGGAGCACCCTAAGGAGAAACACTGGGGCTTATGAAACCTTTATCTAGTAGATCTTTGAGTTGCTATTCGCTGGAACTTGAGCACTAACAGTCTGAGTCTGGGACTGAGGGCGATAGTCACGATTACCTTGTCCATCATGTGGACAATCTCTAACTCTGTGACCCATGTCACCACACCGGAAACAACACCTCTTCTCACCCCAACACTCACCCGAATGAGCCCTACCACACTTAGGACACAGGGGATGATTTGGCTTACTGCCAGCACTGTACTGGGACCTGGATGCATATGAACTTCTACCTTGCTCCTGCCTACCTCTAGGCATGGTCACACAAGCAGATGACGGTGCTGGCATAGATGAACGATCCTGATACTGAGGGCGACTCCCTTCCTGTGATCTAGTCTGACCCTGTCTATGCTGCTCGGACCTAGCTCTCTTATTCCCTCTTATTCTATCTCTCTCCTTAATCTTGTCTGCCTTAAATTGTTAGGCATGAGTTATCAGCCTAGAAAGATTTATCTCACTATTCAGCATAGCAGACCTACACTCCTTAACCACATAACTAGACACTTCAGTCACAAACTTACTCATACTAGCCCGATTATCATCCACTAAGTTAGGATCATACTTGGCCAACTGATTAAACTTTAGACAGTACTCCCTAATAGTCATAGAGCCCTGTCGCAGGTTCATAAACTCTTCCACCTTCACCTCCCTCATCACCAAAGGGAAAAACTTATCCAGGAATACATCCTGGAACTCTTGCCAAGTTGTAGGGGCAGCTCCCTCACCTCTACCTTTCCTCCAAGCAACAAACCAGTCATAAGAAAGGTCTTTCAACCTATACGCAGCTAACTCCACACTATGTTCCTCAGATACATGCATCACCTGAGTAATCTTCCGCACCTCCTTTAAAAACAACCGTGGATCCTCATCAGACTTGGACCCATAGAATTCTGATGGATTCATCCGCATAAAGTCATGGATCCTGGCAAAAGCTGAATCACCTCCCTACTACTGTGGAGCCGGGGCCGGGTTGGCCTAAACATTTGCATTAACAGCTTGGGCCAGGGCCTGAAAGGCTGCCAAAAATTCAGTATAAGACACGTTTTCATTCAATGGGTCAGCGGGTTGAGGTTTCTGACCATTATTGTTTCTTCTCACTCGACGTGGAGGCATATTTCTAAAAGAAGAGAGCATAAATCAATAGCAGAGAGAGACACCTTAAGAACGATACACTTCTAAAAGAAAGAATCACACTTTTTCCTAAAATGTCTTGTAGCCTCTTGGTCATAGATGTGGCGCGCTACACACCGATGATCAAGACTCTACTTAATGTGGCTTGTCATACTCCCTAGGACACCTTAAAACCTTAGGCTTTGATACCAAGTTTGTAATGCCTCAGAAAATAGGTCCCCGAGCGTCACACAGTGCTTGAGGCTACAAGTAGCCCCAAGCTAACCCTTTGAGCCATTTTTATTTAGTTCAACACAAATCAATGGGATTTCCATAAATAACCCTCAAATATCAACAGAGTAATCATCATCCAAGAATAAAAGAATTTCAGAAAGATAATAAAATATGACTTAATAGTCAACTCCCAACATCTATACTAGTTTGACAAGCCTCTAAGAAAATCAATAAAACCAGCCAGCCATTGAGTCATGCCCCAACTAACTCATACTCAGTTATTAATGTAAACAATTCCGTGAAACCAACATCAAACATCACGTCCTCAGAACATGAGTAGTCACAACAACAGAGGATGTAGAATAGCTGCCCGAAGAATAACTGTCGAACCTAGAACTGAGCACCTGAACCTACATTTTGAGAAAATATAGCCCACATCTGAAGATGAGGGTCAGTACCATGGAAAAGAATCGAGTATATGGGGGTGTATGCAGTTTTATAAACATCATCATCATAAATATTTATAATAAATATGCAGGATGTATGAAAGACTCACATAGCCCGAAGAAAATCATCATAATCATGAGAGGATGAAATAAGTACAATAACATATGCGTGTCATCATATAATTTGTCAATCACTTTCTGTTCATCAAGAATATCAATTCTCATAATATAAATATCATTTAAGTCTTTCAAAAAAATAAACTTCACAATTTCACTTTCAAATCACTTCACCATTCACCATAGACACAAGGAAACACAGACACACTAGGAGATCCTATAACTGACATAAAATATGTGAGCTACATAGAGTCCAATGTACAACCCACGTTAGGGAGAGCCATCCTATCCTTGCCATCGGAGTAGGACTATCGATATCAAATCCACACAAACTAGTGATCACTATATAAATCAGACTCAGGCTCACTCCTACGGAGGCACGTAGTTCTAGGAAAGTAAGGTCTCTTTATACCTCCCACTCGGTGCTAAAGATTTCTTCTGGACTTAGCTCAGATCATTTCAAAGACAATCCAAAATAAAACAATTTCATTAATATATAAATATACATCAGGAGTAATCATGCTTCCTATCTATCAAAATCAACCACGTTATGGATTTCTTTCACATTCGAGTTCAAAACAAATCCATTAATACCAAAAGGTCAAATCATTCTAAATATCTCAAATATTCAACATCAACGTGCTTATAACACATGCTTTCTCAACAAAACACAATTTCCAATGGGGATTCACAACCCAAATATCAAAATCATGATAAATATCGTTCAAGATTCATGCTTTATATCTCCACACATGTAAATTCATTTTTTAAAATCATAAACATCAAGATTTCATAATAATCATCATAAGTATGGGTTCATGCTTCAAATTCGAAAAAATCAAATAAAAATCATGCCTTTGTAAAGAAAATTACTTTTGGACACAAGAACGAAAGAGAGTTCTTGTTGAAAAATCCCACATACCTTGAATGATGAACTTTAGATCGATACTCATTTTTGAGATGTTAATCGTGCCTTTGAATGATGGTTCTTGGAGTTCTTGAACTAGGAACTTGGAATCTCGAATAAATTTGCAGAATTTATGGTGAACTTTGGAGGTTCTTGAAGTTGGATGTAGGAGCTTAGGGTTTTATTTTTGAGGGAATTTGATGAAATATAACATATAATGTTTCTAATAGGCTTTAATATAGGGTTTGGACGGATTTTGGGTGAGGGAGAATGACCAAAACTCCCCTAAGAATCAAAACAATTCTCGAATTTGTCCTTTGGTGGACTATTTTGATAGTCTAAAGTAGATCAACCATAACGTTTTACTCCGATATCCAAATTGGATGAAAACAATTTCATTAGAAAAAGGACTCTCATATCTTTCCATTGATATATAGTATCTCACCCAGATAAATGTGTACGAGGAGTTATGATCATTTGAAATTGACCCAAAAATTCACTATTGATAGGCTGAAGTAGATCGACCATAACCTTTTGCTCCGATAGACAAATTGGATGAAACTAATTTCATTGGAAAGAGAAATCGCAGAGCTTTCCATTGATATATATTAGATCACCCAGATCATTATGTACAAGGAGTTATGATCATTTAAAGTTGGAGCAAAAATTCGTCAGGCCTCAATACTTTTTCCTGCACGTTTTACTATTTACTACTATTCACGGTTCGATCGAAATGTTCATAACTCGTCGCTCGGGTGTCCTTTTTGGATGATCCACATATCGTTGGAAGGCTTATTCAATACTCTACACAATGGTGGGTCATAATCTAAGACATTCTACACAAAAAATTTATAATTTGTTCTAGAAGATAGAACCCAACACATTTACGCACAAAATTTCAACAAAAAATTTCTCGGGGTATTACACCACACTCTCACTCTCGATTTTTACCTCACACTTGGTTTCACAAGTTTTGAAATCTGGCTTTTACTTTGCGAGTGATTGAGGGTCGGGTCTACTATTTCCCGGAATAGATTTTTGTTTGAGTTGACTCAAAGAAAATTTATTTACAGACTTGAATCAAAAAGATACAACGAATTCACAAAAGAGAAAAGCACACAACAAACTCTTAACACGAATGAATGAACACAAAGACTAACTAACAATCTAGTAGATGAGCACTAGTTTGTCAATTAGTATTGGAACCAACAAAATTGAAACTAAGGAACAACAAAAGAAAACTAAGAAATCTAAAATTTGAGCCTAAATATATTGTGTGAACTGTAAAACATGATGATGGGGCAGCCACGTATTATTGGTCTCGGTCCCACACAACTTTTGTTGTCCAATTTCAAGTCTTGGTCAATTTTTCAATTTGGACTTTGGTAGAATTTGTTTAAGGAGGGAAATTCAAACAAGTCTTGGAGCCCTTTTCAATTTCAAGTTTTCAAGACATGATTTTCTTGTACTTCTCCTTAAAACAGTGATCCTTAAATCATGGAAAAGTGTTGGAAAGTGGTTGAGACTTGATTGATAGGTCCTGGTTAGTTGTAGTGTCTTCCAAGACTAACTAATAATACACCATTTTCCTTCAACTTTTTGGATTTAGCATTTACTTTATCTTAAACAATATATGAAGGTGGTGATGAACATCAAGAAAAACAACAACACCAAGAACTACAACAATAATCTTCAAGAACACCAACAATTTTCACACGGCCACTCCCAAATTCCAAAATAACAATATCTCCAACACTTGGCCAAGACAACTACAACTTCAACAAAATGGTTCTCAAGCCACCAATTAACAACAATATCAAGTGGTCAACCTTAGAACATCAAGTAGAAACCACACGGCCAAAATAATTCACCACAGCAATGTTCAACAACAATGGGCCAGGCTTATGTTCACAACAACAACATCAAAATTCAAGTTCAAATCAAGATATAGACTCAATGTGTTAGTGAGGAACAAAACTAACACTTAGATACAACAAATACAAGTAAAAATCTCAGTCAAGATACAACAAAAACACAATTTTTGGTCAAGAAAACAAAATGTACAAATTGCTCTCTTTTTTGGAATTTTCAGTTTTCAACTTTTTTTTTCAAGTCTCAAGCCCAAGATTGATCTTGTTAGAACAAAATCAAATATGGCTTTGATACCAAATGATAAAGGACAAACAAGGAGAACACAAAAGACACTCCAAATTAGTCCACTAATCTTAAGGATCCGAGGACCTTTTTAGAGACCACTCTCGGATTCGCTACCAACAAGAAAAATATAAGATTCAATGATGTATATAACACCCAAAACAGGATCAACACGTGAAGAACAAGATGATTACAATAATAATAACCAACGGTTTCAACAACACTAGAAAAAACACCAAAAGATTACACTAAACAAAGGGATAGAAAGATAGACTACATGAAAGCATAATCTTAAGAACCCAAGAGCATATTCCACTCTTGGACCCTTACCACTACACACTACAATTCACCTATCTCTTATGTGGCACAAGAGGGACCTCGATCTCCCAAGCATCCAACGTTTCCAAGCTTGAATCCAACACGAGTGATTCCACACTTAAGTTAAAATCCCTAGTTACAATGTTTGGCCATAGGGGCCTTTCTGACAAGAGAGAAATGTTTAAATGTCTAAAACTTTCAATATTCATCAAAACTAAGACTAAAATCCTAAGAGGTTTTATATATAGTGTATTAAAAAATAAAATACAAAATAACCACAATACCCCTCAAGGGTGAGATGCCCATTAAGTGTAACTTAGGGGCTATTTTTAGTGCATTTAGGCCCTCTTTTACACTTCACTTGTGAAATTCCTTGGATGGATTCAATATGCACTCATTTTCATCCATCCTTTTGGTCGTACTCGTATCACAATTGAACCAACACCATCTCAAAAAATCTCTTAGTGGACCCTCATAACTCATTTGAAACCCATAAACATAAACAAAACCATGATACTAAACAAAAAAAATCATTCCAAACCCAATGGAATAGTCAAATTACCGAACAAAGGTCATTTTCAATGACTAGTGAGTGAAGTCACCTATATGCCTTAAACTTTCGACCTTTCAACAAATTATTCAAAATTTATCTGAATGCCTTAATACAAAATCTAATGGTCCTACTAATCCAAGAACAACATTCCAAAGCTAATACTGATGAAATTCTTATACGAACTAGACACCAAATGTTAATAAAAGTCAACCATGTAAACTTCTAATCCTTCTAAAATTAAAAAAAAGCCCATGTAAAAATCAATCAACCACCTCAAAAATTATGCCACACATACACCTAAAATATAAATATCATAAAGCAACTACAAGAGAGGATTAACATATTCAAAACATAAAAGAGTTTAAAATCACTATGAGGTTTATTACATCATTCACCATTAATATATGCTCATTCTCAAACATAAGTATAAGAAAGGTACCTGAATTATGGAAAAGATAGAAATCACCATGTCTGACTCTATCTCTGAAGTGGTCTCTTTAATTGGGCTATTTTTCGTTGAACCTTCACTAAAGTTATTTTCATAGATCTTAACTTCTATGTAACCCCCAATATTTTTTGGCTAAAATTAAGTGTGTTGATCAATTCTATTGTGTTGGAACATCATTTGATATCAATTGAGGTCATAAAATTAGTATAACTCAAAGAAGAGTTGAGAACTTTTCTACTAATTAAGTTTTAGTCGATGTTTCAACTTAGGTAAACTTCCAATGACCATTACTCTAAGAATATATTGAGTTATTATCCTACTTTATATCAAATGAATGATCTTCGGGTCTTCTTTCCAATGCATCTGATTTCACCTTAATCTAATATCAGAGAAGAAGGTTATGTTCATTTTACTTAGTTGTGTCTGTCTATAAACTAGGTTCCAACTAAGTTGATGAGATATCAACTCAAGTCATCAAAATTAACAAGAAAATGGAAAAATCTAGCAATAAATTGACGACTTGGGTGACGAGTTGTCATCAAACAGATAAGCCATCAACCCTAAAAAATCTTGTGACTCTTTTTATTCTCTTAGGGGTATTTTTTGTCTTTTAATCACCTCAAACCCTACCCTACGACTTAAATAACCATATAAATACTAGGCATTCATCAATTATACATTTTTTATGCTCATTCTTTTCTCCACTCTCAAGAAAAAGAAGTTAGAATTTCTTCCTAAAGTTCAACTTCCAAGAATTCAAATTTATGTTCTCCTTCATGAAATAAATATAGCTATGTGGGGTTTGAACAGTGATACTTTCCTTCCTTATTCCAAAAATTTTGATTTTTAATTGATTTTGAAGAAAATGAGTTACTAGGATTTATACCCACTTTCATTATGCTTTTAGATGTTGATACTTCCTTATGAACTGAACATTTTTTATATGATTTCATGTTTGCTTATGTTTTATCCCTAAAATTTCTTTTAAAATTTGAGTTTGATAGTTTTATATAAAGTTTTATGTTGAATGATTTCAAGTTTAAGCATGAGTTACTCAGTCAAAAGAAGTTGAAGCTTAAAAATGTAATTTACAAGTATTATAGCTTGATTAAAGTTCAATTTTTATCTTATGAACTCAGATAAGACATAAAATCCATAAATATCCTTATGAATATGTCTTAAGTAAGACAAGCATAGTTGATTATTAGTTTAGAAGCACATATGATATTTTAAGGTGGATTTCACACGTATGAGATATAAGTATATGTTCTGAGTGTAGCATTTTCAATCAAAAGGTGAATGTGGGTTTAGTGCATCCTAGTCTCTAGAAACTACATGCCACAGTTGGTTTAGGGGCCTCGTAAGAGAGTGTCTCCTTATTTTGCCAATATGGGCTAAGTTTAGTGTCACTCTAAGTTAAAGTTTTATTTCATTGGCAAAGGTAGAACAACTCTCCTCAATATGGGTAAGATGTTAGACTCCAAGACAGCTCACATGGTTTATGTCAGTTATAAGAATCCCTTACCAAGAAAACATAATCAAAGATTTTTGAAACTAAGTTTAAGGAATCACTAAGCTTATCAGACTATTCTTTATTATTCATGTTTTACGATATTTAATCTTTTAGTTTTAGTCATGATCGTCGTGAGTCCTTTTCCACTTAACATGCATGATTTGAAAGTATGCTCATATTTAATTTTACTTATTAAATTCACCCGTACACACTCAGTACATTCTAGAAGTACTAACTATATATACATCTGTATGGCTACACTATTTCATAATGTAGTTACCAATTGTATCCCATATATCATGGTTAGGCATTCACAGATTCCAGCTACCAGGTGATAAGTTCTCTTGATTTAAGGACTCGATTAAACTATAGTTTTATTTAGTTGTATTGATTAGGGATAATTGGGGGTCATGTCTTGGCTATTTTGTAGTTAGTATTAGTAGAGGCTTTATAGAAAGCTAGTTAGAGTTTATGTATTCAGTTTTAGTTTCCTTTGTATGACTAGTGTTGTAAATGTTTGAAATAGTTTTGTATTGAACTTGTTCAGTTAAAGACATCTCTTCTACTTATTATTTATAGTTTTATGTATTTTATTTAGTTTCTCATGGTTTATGTCAGTATCATGGGTTACCTTAGTATCACTTATGGTTCTAAGCATCGTGTGATAGACAGAAGGTAGTCTCAAGGTATTAAAAACATAGTATCAGAGAATAAAATTTAAGTGTACTATGTCTAGTAGAGTCTTGTGGAATGGTATGGAGATGTTAGTATTTTTCTTTAAGAGGATAATAGGCGTTTAAGAAATATTTCCCTTCTTCATGCTCTAGATTGTACAGTAAGGTTGTTCTCTCAGAAACTTCTATCGATTTATGTGTTACTCCACAATTCTCCATCTATGACTTATTCTTGAGATAACATTAGAAAATTCCAATTCCTCTCGAGATGATTCTCTCAAATTTTCTATAACTAACTTTAAAAGTTACATAAAGGGCTTAGGAGGAGCCCGCTAGTGTGTTTAAATTCCTTTAATAGAAAATATTATGTCCTTATAAATATAAGTTGTATAGTTTAGACAAAATATACTATATAATAATATTTATCTTTTTTCTTTCTTTATAGATAACACTTATGAAAAGAGAGAGCATATGCCTACAGTATTGAATGCAATTTTATTAGGGGATAGTGTAAATTAGGGTGATATCCTTAAGTAGTAGAATATCCTTAATGTTGGAAGTATGTATTTAGAAGTGTAGTAACAAGAAAAGGTGGGTTTAGTGTTTGGTTGAGGGTAAATTAATAAATCTATGCCTGCTATTAAGTAGGATTGAGGTGATAGATCCTGGGTGTTAACTAAGGGGTAGTGAATATGGGGTAATGTTCATGGTGGAACATAGAGAATGAGTTGTTAGTTAGGGTGAATTATGATATTCTTTAATTAGGAAAGAAGTTCTTGATGGTGTTCCATTGTGTTAGAAAAGTATAGTTTTATTAATGGAAGTATTATGTTGTTAGGGATTGTTAATGTGGGTTCTACTTGTGTCTATGAAAGAGAAATTAGTTAATGCTATAGGGCTAGGAGTATAATTTAGATATATGGTTGTATAAGTAATAGTGATGCATGAAAGGAGGATGTGCTAATGGACTGTAATTAGATTGACTGTAAGATTATGATCAATTATTGTTATTATGAGGTTTAGTGGAATAATATTTGTTGATGTTTTAGAAAGTGATAATAGTATGTGATTGTGTTGTTAATTATATCTAGTACTAGAATCTAAGCTTGAATAATGGATAATCATGAAGGTGGAAATAGTAATTCTTGGGATAATGAGACTAGTTATATTGGAGGTGAGCTTGTAGGGTTAAAATAATGTATACAAGAGTTTAAATTCATTTATGTGCAATTAAGTAAGATGTGATATGTATGACGTAGAGGTGTACCCAAGTTATTATGTGGTCGAATTAGTTTCTATGATTATTTAGTGTTGTGTATATTTAGATAGTACCCTTGAGTTGCATAGCAGAAAAAGGGCTAGTATATAATATATGGTGTTCTTATTAGCTATGTTAAGGTGTTATGGATAGATAATTTTGAGTCTTTTGGTATGCTTTTGATTCTCATGTTTTAGGGAAAGATATAAGGTTAGAAGTGTGATATTAGTAAGCTAAGAAGTGAAAGGAAGATTGTGTATTAAGTGAGGCAGGTATGCTCACCCAAAAGGGTGTAAGTATGGTATGATGATTATTAAAGATAGAAAAACTTAAGTGTGGTATATTATAACACCCCGATTTTCTGAACCAAAAAGGCTACACAGTGCTCATGACCCCGAAGGACCACAAGCTAACCCATGATTGATATCTGTACCAGTAAGCTGCATAATATCTCATAAAATATGCGGAAACATGAACTATAAGGCCATAAGGTTCAATACTAATACATATTTGAAAAACATGGTATAACAATACCAAAAAAAGAACATAAATACTGAAGTTTGAACATCTAATCTTACATCTAGTCCAAAAGCCTCTAACAGAACTAAATAAGGAGTTGAAGGGACATGTCCCCAACTACTAAAATAAACTGAAAACTGAAATATAATTGAAATCATCATGTCCTCGAAGGATGAGGACTCACGTCTGACTCTGACTGTTGATCCTGGAATCTACTGCTGATTTAGAGCTCATGCCTCTAAACCTATGGTGTAGCATAAGAGAAAGTACCATAGCGCAAATGCGTTAGTACGTCTAAATATACTGAGTATATGAGTGAGGTAGGCTAAATGCAAAGGGTTATATGCATAAAAAATACTGACTGATATGAATGTGAGAGTACATACATGCATACGTAATTGTAACTGAACTCGTGGAGATATGGACTACTGAGTCTGAATACTGACAACATGAGTGTACTAATAATGAGATTCTGAAAGACTGAATTTACTGATATTGATATGTAAATAACTAATAAGTGATGGATTTGATACTGTATTACTGAATACTAAGAGACTGATATTGCATTACTGATAAATGAATGATTGTTTCTGACAGTTCGAATTATGAAGAACTGGTCTGATTGACTGTATCTGATAGTCCTGAAGCTGAGTACTGATAGCATGAGTTTTGATAACTATTGTGATTGATAGCATAAGTGACTATATCTCATAGTCCATAAATATGAAGGAAACTATTTCAGTTCCATTCTATTTCTGAGTTGACTGTATCTGACAACCCTAATATACTAAAATCTTAAGAGCTATATGAGTTCTTTACTAAGAATGGGTAGCTATAGCTGACAGTCCTAAAATCTGTAATTGAAACTGTGGAAAGTATTCATCTAATCGGCATACCCCAAATATGCTATAATAGCTAAGATGGGGTCCAATCTCTGCCCCGACTGGAGGGGTGTCAATACCGCGCCACTGGTAAGGACAGCTGTGATGCCCTATACTGGTAGGTACTCAATGAGAACGGTGGGAACCTAAAATAACGGGTTAAGACACCTCATCAACCCTAATCTGAGGGGTTAAGATATCTCAACCTACGCTGGCCATGTAGTTCTGGAACACAAGGATGACTACTAAGAATCACACCCTGAACTAGTGTGTGAGTTCCTATCCTTGGGTTCACTCGGTGCTAACTTCTACTCCCATCTGAAGGATACTGAACTGAATAACTAAGATGAACTGAATAACAAAACTGAACGGATTAGCTGAACTAATACTGATTAACTAGACTGATACTAGTGGTATTGTTTAGCAGAGCTAAACTAAGTTTATTGGATTCCAATAACTGGCGGAATGTACTGAGTTCTGAGGACTGGTTGAGAATACTGAATTTACTGAGATTGACTGTGAATACGTAGGTTGCTGAGGTTATTAAGATTACTAAGATTACTGAGATTTCTGAGTTTTCCTGAGTCACGTGATTGACTGAATTCTATAGATCATGGCTTGAATAAGAGTATCGTGAAAAAATGATAATGTCTCTAGGTACACAACTATATTTTTCGGGTACAAGTACCCCCAGGACTCGATGGAAGAAAAATGACACAACTTGAATTTCTTGAGTACACGACCATCAATAAAAATCCATAATACATGAGTGGGGGATTTCATGAAGTACATGGTCATCATAATATCTATCATGAATAGGAATGCTTATAATCAAGTCATAAATCTCATATTCTAATATCACGGGCATTTCGACAACATATACTATTCATAGCAATCGCATGGAAACCATTCAAGCGTAAGGGAACGACAACATGTAATGTTTAGTTCCTATTGTAATGATTTGGGGATATTATACTTCATGTATTTATTCAACATCTCAAACATGGTAGGGAAAGCATTGATACATCTTGTGTACATAATTTATATCTCCATTATCATACATGCTTTATACCACAACAATAACAACACATAATTTGCATGAAAATTCATATTGGAGTGTATGACTAACATGAACTTGTTATTTAGATATCATGAAATCATATAAATATGAAGTTCTAACATACTAGGCATTTTATCGAACACCTTGCATGCATTCTTTAAGGCATAGGTGGATTTCATACTTGCATTCTATCAATCCATCTAAAGATCATGTTTTTCAACTAACAACATAACTTTCATGAGATATACAGTCACGATACTATTATATAGCAAAACAAACAAGCATCAATATGGGTATGATTATATCACCACAATCAACTAAGCTTTTGTATTTTAAAGATTGATTCTTCAACTCCACAAACGAAAGGAATCCGTGGATGAACACTACGCATACCTTGGAAGGGATGTTCTTGATGATTGACGGAGGAATTTCATTGAATTGGATCTTCAAGCTTAATTATGCAAACCCTAGTTGTTTTTCTCTTTTAATGCTCTTGGATGATAAGCTTTGAGATGTTAATAGGGTTGTAATGTGTTTAGAAGCCATATATTTCGTAGGGTTAAGTTTAGGGACGTGTAAGGTGTGTTAAAAGACTTAATTACCCTCAAAATAACTCAAAACGGAGTGCTTTTGGCACTTGGAATTGACTTAGGCGGCGCCTAAACAATCGCCTAAGTTTGGTTGGGCGGTGCCTAACCAATCGCCTATCCTTACTGTCTCTCACAAAAATGGGCATAACTTTTTGCTTGGGTATTGGACTAAGGCAAAATTGGTATCATTGGAAAGATAATTCGATTCTCTACAATTTGGTGGGTATAAATTAGCCTAAAATACCATATTAACATCAAGTTATACTCATTCAACGATGACCCTTGCAAAATCAAACACTAAAACTTAATGGATTCAAAAACTCCTAGCTCGTATTACCTTAAGTGACTCATATGAACATGCTTAATGTATCATAAGCTATCTTATCGCTAGGATACTCATTGTAAGTCATGCACTAAAATGCTACTCACAGGATAGGAGGTTACATACGTAGGAAAAATGGTTCGTCTCCTAGCTTAGAAACATACGAGGTATTATAATATCTCCCCCTTGGGAACATTCGTCCTTGAATTGAAATTAACTGAAGTGGGAGAGACGATAAGATTAAGTACGTACAATACATACACTACTGAAATATGGGTTCATGACTGGCATGACTGAAAGTTGAGCACAACGTACTGAATATGCATATCTGATGCATGGGAAGCTGATTCATGAATATAAGACTGAGGATTCTAATAAAGTAAGTTTTCTCAAAATGAGAATCCATATCTGATGCATAACTGAAAGGCTGAATCTATGCATATCTGATCCATGATTATATGACTGACATAATACGTGAATGCATGACTGAAAGTACTAATGAGCTGATCACACATATCTGATGCGTAAATTCATGACTAAACTTACTCATGAACAATCAATGGTAAAGGTATCAATTTTGAACTGAAAACTAAGCATGGAACTGAATACCAAGTTCGGAACTAAAATATGAACATGAGAACAAGTAAGTTTAAGGAAAACTGTTACCTTAAACTGATAATACCGATAAGTTTGAGATTAATTACTCCTTATGCATGATCGGAAACATGAGAACATAACTAAGTCTGGGACGTGGTAGATATACTGAATATGATGATCTAAACTGAATCTTGAAAACATGGCATACGACTGAAGTTGGAGCTTGAGGGTTATCTTATAAGTACCCCTTCTCCAAACTGGATTCATCAAAAGAAAAGAGAGCAGCATGTTTATGTCATGAAAGTTTGGGGGTATGATGTATCTCCCCCTTGGTACACTATGTCCCTCAAAGAATACTGACTTGGATGAGCTATTGAGGGAAATTGAGGCGATGCGCAAGACACCTAGAAACTGAGTCATGACTGAATAGTTAGGATCTGAAACTGAGAGATCCTCGTGCACTGTTCTCGTATCTAAACAACTGCTCATCACTACACTGTTCTATAAGGAGAGCTAACTGGAGGAGTAAATCAGGAGGACCTGAAATATGAATAGATACAAACTACACTTGACACATGACTGAAACTTGAGGAATAAAATATCAATAGTTTGGATTTACTAATAAGGTCTGAACTGAGGAGATACATGACATAGTCTAAATGTATCTGATCTGTAGGGGTATAGCATAAGTCATGGAAGCTAAGTATACTGGAAAGCATGATATGCATACATGAGTCATGAGTTGCATGACCTGAGTCTAGAGTTTTCTGTACTCGTAGGACATGATTCGAATACTGAGGGAGCTGGAACTGAACCCCTTATACTGGGAACTGAAGGCGCACATAATACCATGGAAAGTGTGTGAAAGTAGATTGTTCTCATGGAACATGACTCGTACTGTAGAGTAAAAGGGACTCCTTATGCTGGAAATTGAATTCATACATGATTATGGAAAAAGATATACATGAGCATGGTTCATGACCATAGATTTAGTATGCAATGCCTGAGTTGGTTTCATGGTAGCTAAAGTGAAAAACTCTGTACTAAGATGAGAATGGGTTTGGAATTGTCTTCCCAAACTGCTTTCTAAACATATTGGGTCTACTGCTAAAATCTGAGGGTCTGGCTTAGGTACTTGATCTACCATCACATACCTACATTATGTTCAATACCTGTCTGTCTTACTAAACCCATCATCTGATTCTGTTTGCTCATATACTGCTAGTATCACATTCACACCTTCATGCTTAATTTTGAGTCAATAAACTTAAGTGTTTAGCTCGTACTGTTCAAGCCTACTAATCTAATCCTCATGACTACATAATCTGATCAAATAGAATAACACTATCCCAACTCTTATACTGCTAAACTTCTGGGTTCAAGAATGAGTTCTCATAATCATGAATAAAATCTGTACGATCTTGGAACAATAATAAACTGATAGGATACTATTTGAGTCTGTTGCTAATCTCATAACTAATCGTAGGGACTATTTGAGAAAGCCTTGTCTTTAGGACTTTGAACTTTACTGTTTATATTGCCTTGAAAGTAAGGTAAAGTTAACATGAGGGGTGCATGATATGAATCTACATGGTTTCCTTAAAGAAACTTGCTATAGCACGATCTTGAGACATGAAAGAAGGGAAACTGTCCCTAAAACATCTCATAGCCTCTTGCACATAAGTGTGGTGCACAACACGCTTATGTACTAGACTCTACTTGATGCAGCTTTCAGAATTCCTAGGACACTGTTGAACCTTAGGCTCTGATACCAAGTTTGTAACGCCCCAATTTTCTGAACCGAAATGCTACACAGTGCTCATGACCCCAAAGGACCACAAGCTAACCCATGACTGATATCTGTACCTGTAAGCTACATAATATCTCATAAAATATGTGGAAACATGAACTATAAAACCATAAGGTTCAATACTAATACATATTTAAAAAAAATGGTATAACAATACCAAAAAAAAGAACATAAATACTGAAGTCTGAACATCTAATCTGACATCTAGTCTGAAAGCCTCTAATTGAACTGAATAAGGAGTTGATGGGACATGTCCATAACAAACTCCAACTACTGAAATAAACTAAAAACTGAAATAGAAATGAAATCATCATATCCTCGAAGGATGAGGACTCACGTCTAACTCTAACTGCTGATCCTAGAATCTACAGCTGATTTGGAGCTCATGCCTCTGAACCTATGGTGTAACATAAGAGAAAGCACCATAGAGCAAATCCGTCAGTACATCTGAATATACTGAGTATACGAGTGAGGTAGGCTAAATTCAAAGGGTTATATGCATAAAAAATACTAACTGATATGAATGTGAGAGTACATATATGCATACGTAATTGTAACTGAACTCGTGGAGATACGGACTACTGAGTCTGAATACTGACAACAAGAGTGTACTAATAATGAGATTCTGAAAGACTGAGTTTACTGATATTGATATGTAAATCACTAATAGGTGATGGATCTGATACTGTATTACTGAATACTAAGAGTTGATATTACATTACTGATAAATGAATGATTGTTTCTGACAGTTCGAATTATGAAGAACTGGTCTAATTGACTATATCTGACAGTCCTAAAGCTGAGTACTGATAGCATGAGTTTTGATAACTATTGTGATTGATAGCATAAGTGACTATATCTCACAGTCCATAAATTTGAAGGAAACTATCTGAGTTCCATTCCATTTCTGAGTTGACCGTATCTGACGCCCTGATATACTGAAATCTAAAGAGCTATCTGAGTTCTTTACTGAGACTGGGTAGCTATAGCTGACAGTCCTAAAATCTATAACTGAAATTGTGGTAAGTAGTTATCTAACCGACATGCCCCAAATATGCTATAATAGCTAAGCTGGGGTCCAATCTCTGCCCCGATTGGAGGGGTGTCAACACCGCGCCAATGGTAAGGACAGCTATGATACCCTATACTGGTAGGTACTCAATGAGAATGGTGGGAACCCTAAAATGATGGGTTAATCCACCTCATCAACCCTAATCTGATGGGTTAAGATGTCTTAACCTACGGTGGCTACGTAGTTCTGGAACACAAGGATGACTACTAAGAATCACACCCCGAACTAGCAGGTGAGTTACCATCCTTGGGTTCACTCGGTGCTAACTTCTACTCCCATCTGAAGGACACTGAACTGAATAACTAAGCTGAACTGAATAACTGAACTAAACTGATTAGCTGAACTGATACTGATTAACTGACTGATACTAGTGGTATTATTTAGCAGAGCTAAACTAAGTTTAATGGATTCCAATGACTGGCGGAATGTACTAAGTTCTGAGGACTGGTTGAGAGTACTGAATTTACTGAGATTGACTGTGAATACTGAGGTTACTGATTACTAAGATTACTGAGATTACTGGGTTACTGAGATTACTGAGATTTCTGAGTATTCCTGAGTCACATGACTGACTGAATTCTATAGATCATGGCTTGAATGAGAGTATCGTGAAAAAATGACAATGGCTCTAGGCACACAACTATATTTTTTGGGTACAAGTACCCCCAGGACTCGATGGAAGGAAAATGACACAACTTGAATTTCTTGAGTACACGACCATCAATAAAAATCCATAATACATTGAGTGGGGGATTTCATGAAGTACATGGTCATCATAATATCTATCATGAATAGGAATTCTTATAATCAAGTCATAAATCTCATATTCTAATATCATGGGAATTCCAACAATATATACTATTCATAGCAATTGCATAGAAACCATTCAAGCATAAGGAAACGGCACCATGTAACATTTAGTTCATATTGTAATAATTTGGGGATATTATACTTCATGTATTTATTCAACATCTCACACATGGTAGGGAAAACATGGATATATCTTGTGTACATAATTTATATCTCCATTATCATACATGCTTTATACCACAACAATAACAACACATAATTTGCATGGAAATTCATATTGGAGTGTATGACTAACATGAACTTGTTATTTAGATATCATGAAATCATGTAAATATGAAGTTCTAACATACTAGGCATTTTATCGAACACCTTGCATGCATTCTTTAAGGCATAGGTGGATTTCATACTTGCATTCTATCAATCCATCTAAAGATCATGTTTTTCAATTAACAACATAACTTTCATGAGATATACAGTCACGATACTATTATATAGCAAAACAAACAAGCATCAACATGGGTATGATTATATCACCACAATCAACTAAGCTTTTGTATTTTAAAGATTGATTCTTCAACTCCACAAACGAAAGGAATCCGTGGATGAACACTACGCATACCTTGGAAGGGATGTTCTTGATGATTGACGGAGGAATTTCATTGAATTGGATCTTCAAGCTTAATTATGCAAACCCTAGTTGTTTTTCTCTTTTAATGCTCTTGGATGATAAGCTTTGAGATGTTAATAGGGTTGTAATGTGTTTAGAAGCCATATATTTCGTAGGGTTAAGTTTAGGGACGTGTAAGGTGTGTTAAAAGACATAATTACCCTCAAAATAACTCAAAACGGAGTGCTTTTGGCACTTGGAATTGACTTAGGCGGCGCCTAAACAATCGCCTAAGTTTGGTTGGGCGGTGCCTAACCAATCGCCTATCCTTACTGTCTCTCACAAAAATGGGCATAACTTTTTGCTCGGGTATTGGATTAAGGCAAAATTGGTATCATTGGAAAGATAATTTGATTCTCTACAATTTGGTGGTTATAAATTAGCCAAAAATACCATATTAACATCAAGTTATACTCATTCAACGATGACCCTTGCAAAATCAAACACTAAAACTTAATGGATTCAAAAACTCCTAGCTCGTATTACCTTAAGTGACTCATATGAACATGCTTAATGTATCATAAGCTATCTTATCGCTAGGATACTCATTGTAAGTCATGCACTAAAATGCTACTCACAGGATAGGAGGTTACATACGTAGGAAAAATAGTCCATCTCATAGCTTAGAAACATACGTGGTGAAAAGTTTTGGCCAAATTACCGAAGCACTTTCAAAGTTTCCAGTAAGGATGGCGACTCGTAACCAGAATAGATGATTCGTCAAGAGAAGTCATACACACAATAGTAGGGCTCAAAATTTGGGTTCCTGGTGATTACTTAAGGTACCACCCTTACCCAGAACATACAATTCATACCCAAACACGATGAAATAATACCAAGATGATTTCAAGAAGGTTTTTAAGGGATTTTTTAGTCTTTTCTCCCCTTATAACTCCCTACCCATGACTTTTAACCCAACGGAGTGTTACTTTTACTCTTTAATCATAAATTAAACAAAACAAAATTCCTATTTCTATTCTCAAGAATAAGACTAGGGTTTCTTCTCAAGATCATCTCCCTAGTCTTAAAGGTCAAGTTTACATTACCAAGCCAAGAACTTTAAGGTATGTGGGGAATTCATCAATAGGTCCCTTTCACCCATTGAGACTATAAACCTTATTTTAAATTAAGAGTATAAATCTTACCCTACTTTATGAAATCATTCATGAATCTTAGGAAATTAATATGTGAAGTTCTTGTTAAATTAATTACAAGCCATATCTATAAGTGTTTCTAAGTGAATTAAGCTATTTCATGTTTTGAGTTGCAAGTTTCCATGAGATATTCCATTGATTTCATGTTAAAATCCCCAAATTATGAATTTAGCTATATAATCATATTGTTTTCTCATGTTTGACACATTTCTATGTTTAAGTTCATGCTTCTCACTTATTTGGGGAAATACTTATGTTTGGGTCTTTGAACCATAATTCCATATTACAGTTTCAAGCTTTTATATCATGTTTTATGATCATTCAATGCTGGCGGGTTATGAACACCCGATACCTATGTGTTTTACATTATTTTAGATTTTTATGTAATAAGTTAGTTACACCATGAATCTTATCATTACACTGAGATATTAATGATCATGATGAGAACTATCATAAATGATGTTCAATTGAATTTAGTTCAGTTCAGTACCTATGTCAGTTTAATTGGGAGTAGGATTTAGCATCGAGCAAACTAAAAGATGGGGCTCACCTGCCAGTAGACTTTGTGACCTCTAGTAGTAGTCCCTGAGTTCAAGAACTACATAGCCTGTGTAGTTTTAGGATGTCTTTCTACTAGTTGAGGGTTGACACATATATCATGAGAGCACCTTCTATAGAGAGTGATTCCTTAGTCCTTTCGGACACTAGTTTAGTTGATCCACACAACTAGTATTGGTGCTCTTTGCATGGTACTGACACCCTTTCATCTGGGGTTACAGGTTGGACCCCGATTAGTCATATTGGGGCATGTTAGATACATAATACTTCCTACAGTTTTAGTCAGTAATCAGTGTATCCCAGCTCAGTTTACTTGACTAATTGTACAAATATTCTATTATTCAGTTATACAAAATTTAGCATTTCATATTACAGATCATCTTAGAAATATATTTATGCTTGGTCTTGCAATCTCAGATATTATATGTTCATGCATTCATGCTCTGTTATCTTATGCATTTCAGTCAGTCTTTACCTCACATACAATTACATTCAAAGTACTGATCGCATATTTTTCCTTTGCGCTATGTTTTCTTATCACATAGGTTGGGACACTTAATTTCATGACCGTTCTTAGACAGCTCAGAGTTACTCAGTAGCAGTAGTGGGGAGTCCTCTTCTATCAAGGACATGATATGCTTTTATAGTTATTTCAGTATTCCTTTATGTTCAGTCAGTCAGATTTAGTTGGGGGTCTGTCCTATCAACTCCTCATAATGTTTTGAGTCTTTTAGGTAGACAATCATTCAGTTTTCATTATTTTTAGTTATTTTAGATAGCCAGTTTAATTTTTAGTACTTCTCTGATATTTCAGATAAGTCATTCATATATATATATTGGTCTTTTAGTTGATAGTATCTTATTAACTTATCTTCCACACATGTTGTATTTTTATCATTGTACTCGGTGCTCACATAAAGTACCAGCTCTTTCATTAGCTAGTGGTCACATATGGCTGTAAGCATCATTTTTGCAACAAGGGGGTAGCCTCGGATTGGGACAAGATTGTGATGCATGTCAATAAGAGCTGTGATGAGATAGTAATTCATTCTTGCTCTAGAATATTCTTTTTCTTAAATTTCAATCATTATGTAGCCTTATCTATGTCTTGCATGATAGATCCACGCCTCTGACCAGTGCTTATACACTTCTTGCATATTAAAGTTCATTCTCATCTACTTGTAAAGAAGTAACAACTTCACTCTATGGTTTGAGTCACCTCTCATAACTCTATGAACTTAGTATTATAGTGAGCAGATTATGATACGTATGAACCTCTGTTTCAGAGTATGCTCAGTTCTTCAGTTCTCAGAACTTATGGTAAACCCTTAATGACCAGTGAAATTCGCATTATGTTTTGTAAGTCCTCTGTTTAGATATCATTAATGAATCCATTCTTTTGATACTCTATTCCTCAGGCGTAAGTTAAGTGTCAAAGTTATGTGTAATATTTCTTTATGCATTAGGTTCTAATGTTCTATCCCTTCAGTGACCCTCTTCTTATATTAATATAGTGGTGATGAAAATGGAATAACAATGATATAGTTGGGAGAGAGTATTTGTTCCTTATTTGGGAAAAAAATTTTGAATGCTTGTTTTATCTAAGGCAAAAGTAGGAAGGAAGATTGAGGCAAATGTTTGATAAATGTTATACTTAGTTGAGAATTCTAGGTGTGTCTTCTTAGGGATAGTGTATAAAAGTTATTCTTGATAGAGGTATTAGAGAATATGGGAAAATTCCTAGGTGGGTTGGTCTCCTAGGAGTTCATATGTGGTCATATAATAGGCTTGAATGTTATGTTGGTATATAAGTAGATGAATGCATTGTAGGCTATTGAATTCTTATTAAGAGGTCGAAGTTAGTTATTGAAGTGGTGAAAAGTATTATCATTAAGATAAGAACTTAGAAAATACATAGGAGGTTTGGAGATAGAGAACGATGATCCGTTATATAAAAACAAGGGTGACATTCAGCGTTGCAACAACTATAGGGGTATTAAGTTATTGAGTCACACTATAAAGATTTGGGAGAGAGTGGTTGAGCGAAGGTTGAGAAGGGTTGTTGTAATACCCCGAGACTCTAACAAATAGTACAACCATGACTCAAGCTCATGAAAAATAAATTATAGTGCTTTGGTTGTTTTCTGAGCAAGGGTGATGTGTATTAAGGCCTCAAAGATGTCTAGTGATTAGGTGAATCAAAACATTCCTTACCGATTTAATTCTTGGGAAGGATATTGCCATATTTAACTTCAAATGAGCATATCTGTCATTATACTATGAATTATTGAGCTTAGGACCTACCAAAAGATAGATAATTTAATTAGCTTTCTAACAATCCCTATTTTGCCAAAATATGATATCGGAGCAAAGAGTTATGCCCATTTTACTCCAGCGTGTCAGCCTAGAATTTTTGTGGCGACATTTTGTGACGACTTGTCACAAGCCTGAAGGGTTGTCACAAACTGTCGTCACCATAAGCAGAAAGTCACAAAATCCAACCTTTTGTGACGACTTATCACGAATGTCGTCAGTAATTTTTTTCAGCAATTAAGGGACGTCTTTCCAAGGGTATTTTGGTCTTTTTCCATATTTTGGAGGCCTATACAAATTTGAGAATCCCCATCCAAACCCTAATTTCTTCATTCTCTTGTCCAATTTTCTTAAGAATATATATTAGGGTTTCAATCAAGAAAATTTAATCTTCCAAAAATCATCCGTAAATCTTCAAGATTTCTTCAAGAATCAAGTTCCTCATAGTGTGGGCTTCAAGAATCATTTATTACAAGTGTGGATAGAGTCTCAAGCACTAGAATTCATCCAATTTCAAAGATTAAGGTGTGTTGGGTTTTGAACAAGAGCAATTCTTTCGTTCTTGTACCCAAAGCTTTGATTTCTATTAAGAATTTATATTATTTTGCAAGAGGGTTTATACCCAAATTACTTCATCATGAGGCTGAGAATATAAATTGTTCAAGATTTTTTATACATGATTAATTTACTATTCCCAAGTTATGACTTGATATTTAACATTGTGAATTTCATATTTCTACCATAAGTTGATATTTTAAGTGCTTTCAAGATATGTGTCAAGCTTTAAGCTTTCTTATGAAAAATTGGATTATTGAGTTTATTGATTCACGAGCTTAAGTTGTTACAATGATTTTTGATATTTCTTCAAAGTTATTGATGTTGCCATGATTTAATGAATTGATACATTTTGATATTGAGAAAGATTAATTTGATTTGAGTCGATTTAGGAATACACAAATTGATTATGATTTGATAAATGAGAAAGAGATTTGATTTGATCTTCATGATAAACCCTTGTGATGTTTGTGGTGGATTTCCTAACGAGTTCTGAGCTTGTGTCTGGGAGTAGTATTTAGCACCGAGCGAGAAATGTGGTATTTTCCCCAAAACTACATGCCATCGTAGGATTGATATTGATAATTGTGGGCCAGAGGCCGAGTATGAGATTGTGATCACTAAATTTAGGTTGTACTTCCTGGCAAAAGTATGACATCCCCGCCAATGTGGAGTTCTCTCCTTAGGAGGAAAAAACGTTGGACTTCATGTAGCTCACATGGTTTATGTCGGTTATAAGAACCTCAGATGTCCATAAGAGTTGAGTTTCTTGAATTACCGAGTCACTTTGAGTCTTGAGTCTTGAGTTGAATTGCTTATGATGATTTATGAGGTTTTTATCATATGATTTATTTACTATGAGATCATAAAAAGTATGTTTCAATCTAATTCAAGAAAAGTGAGCCATCATTGTACATAAGCATATTTTCATGAAATTGATGATGATATTTACATTGTTTCACGCACCCCCGCATACTCACTACATTCCAAAGTGCTGACCAATATATTTTCCTATGGGCTACATTTTCTCGTAATGTAGGTTCAGGTACTCAGCCATAGCTGCGTTAGCAATATTCGAGTGCCTCAACTACGTTCCTTCAGTGGTGAGTCCTCATGGTTTGAGGACCGTTTCTATATTTTTGTGATATTATTTTGTTCTAATGGTTTTCAGTACTATTGAGTCAGTTGGGGGGTTTTCCCAATGGATCCTTAATTCTGATGTATAGAGGCTTTGTTAAACTAGAGGGTTGGTGTGTACAAACACTTGCATAACCAAGTAGGTTTTAGGATTGGTAGTCAAGGAAACCAAGGTTGGAACCATCAAGGAGATTGGAAGAATAAAAGTGTTAGGAGTGGACTCTATGTACCTCTTGGAAGTAGTGATAATGCTGCCACTAGTTTAGGTAAAATGTCCATAGAGGACATGATAGAGAAACTATTAAAGGGAGTTGAGGCAACCAATTCGGGGGTGACTACTATGAAGACTGACATATCTTCTATGAGTACACTAGTAAATTCACACTCAATATCTATTAAACAACTGGAGCAGCAGATGATCAATTTATCTATAGTATATAACCAAAGACAAAATGGGACTCTACCAAGTGATACAGTTCAGAATCTGAGGACTGATGAATCATGTATGACCATTACCATAGGAGCTGTAAGATGTTATCTAGTCCAGGATTGGAAGCATTCTTTCATACTGATGCAGTCAAAATAGATTAGGAGATGGTTATGAATCTTCAGTGATGCCTATGGAGTTGGGAGGTTTCAAAAAGAAGAGTGCGGAAGTTGAACAACCACCTAAGCTGAGGCATGTTAGTGATGTGGAGCAAGGCATAAGAAAGGAGGTAAAAGTTGCTCCAGCTAAAATCCCAAGGCCACCACCCCCATTTAAATAATGATTAAAGATGAAAGAAGATAAAGGCAAGTTTAACAAATTCATGGCTATGTTGAAGCAATTGCCTGTGAAAGTTCCTTTAGTTGAAGCACTTAAGCAGATGCCAGGATATGCTAAATTTTTAAAAGATCTTGTGATGAAGAAAAGAGCAGTAAGCTACAAATTGGTGGATAATCTCCATCATTATATTGCTATTTCTACAAGGCCGTTGGTGCAAAAGAAGGAAGACCCAGGAGCATTCACCATCCTTTTTACTATTGGGTCTTTAGATTTCGCTAAGGCCTTATGCGACCTGGGAGCTCGCCTCAATCTGATGTTGCTAGATATTTATAAGAAGTTGGGTTTGGGAGAACCCACACCCACAAACATGCGACTTGTAATGGCAGATAGATCGGTGAAAAGACCGGTTGGGATTCTATATGATGTACTTGTAAAGGTGGCCGATTTTATATTTTCTGCCGACTTTGTAATTCTTGATTACGAAGTGGACTTTGAAGTACCCATAATTTAGGAAGGTCGTTCTTAGCAACTGGGAGAGTGTTAGTTGACCTGTAGTCGAATGAGCTAAAATTTAGGCTCAACGAGAAAAAGGTTAGTTTTGAAGTGTGTAAATCCATGAAACAATAAAAGGAGATCTATTTCTTTTCAATTGTTGATGTATTCTACGAAGATGAGCGAGATGTACAAGTTAAGGATAGGCCTTCTGTGGAAACCATAGCTGGTCTGGTTGAACTTGCAAGCAAGGATATAAGTGACTTCAAAGTGGTTGGACTTGGAATAAAGCATTTTCTTGATCCAACAAATAAGGTACAAATGGTATAATTGATATATCTTAACGAAGCCGAAGTAGTCAAGATAATCGAGTCTTACCATGACGTTAAATCAGGTGTTGCTTAGTAGACAACCCATGATTTTATTTTCATTTTATCATGTTAAATAAAAATACAAAAATAAAAGTTGATCCACGACTAAAACTACAGTGCTTAGTGGGAGGCAACCCATCCTTCTTATCATTTTTGTTGTTTTTAATTAAATGTAGGTGCATGAAGTACTAAGGAGGTGATTGGTAGCAAACTTGGTTTGGAATTAAGCCATGTCAACGGTGGTAACTTTAGGAGTAATGGGAACATTACAGGTAAGTTAGAGTGGTCAACTGTGTAAGTCTCGAGTCATGACTCGTATTAGAGTTGTGACTCAAATTATGTTAATAGACCCCCCAAAGTTCCATGGTACAGACCTTTCTCAATACTTTATATAAAGAATGAGGTGTATGGCATCCAAGTTTGAGTGTACTACAGGGTGTGTGACGCCCAAGTTTACATAGGCCATGGTAAAAGCATCGCCTAAGACATAGACTAAGCACACTGACTCAAGTGGGCATTACTATTTGTGGTGCACACCTTAACTTGTGTGACACCTTACGCGGCGCACACCTTAATGTTGGCAATAGCTTGTGCGTCGCACACCCAACAACACACTCTTATTGTTTCACTTGTGCAATATCTTAGGATGTACATACTTAAACTTGTGCAATACTATATGCACTACACACTTACCTTTGTGAGATAACATATGTGTCGCACACCATACTGCATAGGCTCACTATTTTATGTGTATGATGACCTATGTAGCGCACACTTAGACTTGTGCAATAACTTGTGTGCCACACACCCTTCCAATTTCAACATATATCCGGCTTTGATTTGGGTCAACCCGACCGGATTTCATTCTTTCAACAAACTCCACACCCTTAATGCCCAAATTCATCCTTATTTCTCCCCCAAGCCATACAAGATTTCTCCCTCACCATTCTCTTTGTCCTTGAAGATTACTCTTTGCTTAACAATCTCAAGAATTTCCAACTTCCTTCCTCAATCTTCCATCTTCAAGGTAAGTTTTACTTTTTTAGTCCTTAGTTATTGTGAATTTATGTATTGTTACTTCATTTCTTGAGGGTTATAGATTAAATTCTTGCCATGGCTATGTCAAAGAGAGCTTTTGAGCATCTTGGGAAGATAAACATCATTGTGTAGTAGTCACCATTGTTATAGTACTTTGAGCTTTTACATGTGATTGAATTGTTCATGACTAACGTAGTTTAGTTGTGTGGCCATTATTTCACAACTTTCTTGATGGAACACAGTGTTGGTTAAATCGTGTGAAAATGATGGTGTTTTATGTATTTGATATATTGAAGCTCTAAGGCATAACCTTGTTTAAAAATTGTTTCATTGAAGTAAAATTGGTGGAATTAAATTGAGTGAATTATATTGTGACTAATGCTGGTGCACCATATCAAATGTATGTCGGCGAAGTCTGAGTACCCAACAATAACACTTAATTGGTTTATACTAACAAATTAAGTGTGGGGTGGTGACTTCACCACCTTTATCTTAATTGTAGTTAGTTTTATTATGTGTGGTTGACATGGGTTATGTGATGAATACAAGAAAAATAGCTCCAATGATGATCTCCATGCAGTTGGCATAACTCTTAATGTGGATGAGGAGTACTACTAGCCAGGTTCTTTATCCTGTTATGTGCACTGTGGATAGTGCTTAGCTTAAGTGTAGGGTGGCTAGTTACTTTGCTACTTGTTTTGTAAGAAAATAAGACCTTCTCCTTAGTATACTTCTGGATAGGATTACTATTTTGTTTATTTTGTTAGTTACTTAGTCATAATTAGGTGTTGTTCTCGTTGATGGAATGATGATGACCATCTTAAGAGAAAATTATTCATTTTTACATATAAATGTTCTTGTGGATCACATGGCATTATAGCATGAGTATGCTATAGATCATTACGTTTGAAACACCTAGGCTCTAGTTCTGACTCTTGTTGTGATTGTTGGCTTTATTTGAATTCATTTGATTGTTAGGTCGAGAATCTATAATGGTGCTAACTGAGTTGACCATATTCCATGAGTATGTAAGACTTGTATTGATTCCTTGTTGCAATTGATACAATAACTTTCCTGGGGTGTGTGTGTAAAGCGAAATAAAGATTGTGAGTTTAGGAGATGATTTAGGCATTTCTTTGACAGCCATTGTTCATACCTCCTTTTGACCTACCTTTGTACATTATCTTAGCTAGCCCCTTTGATCCTTTAGCTTGTTCTTTATTAGCCTCATTTGTAGCCTAATCCGTTCATTAATAGACTGTAATTTGATCCAAAAGCTCCTAAGCATTTTAATGTAAAATAAATTTGAGTTAGGAGTTTTACAATAAGAGGAAAAAGGTGAAATTGATGCCCCAAAGTCTAGTTATTGGCGTGTGAAATTAATGTGGTTGGGAATAGCAAAAATTGTTGAAAAAGTTCCAAATTTTATTTTGGATATGTTACAATGAACCTGTTTTAGCTCTGGCCCTTCTTGGACATTGTGCACCTCAACTAAAGCAAATCGCTTAAGTTGAGGTTGGCTATCATAGGGGTGCGTAATGTGAAATGGGTGAAATATATATATATATATATATATATATATATATATATATATATATATATATATATATATATATATATATATATATATTTGAAAGGGTTGCATACTTCTACCATAGTGTTATTAATTGAGCTTAACGAGTTGGGGTGAAAATCGAATCTGTGAAGATAGCAGAAGTGGAAATTGGTTGTTAGAGATTGGTCATAATTGCATAATGTAGTGTCATAAGGAGCTTAGGGAAGATAGTCACTATTTTTGGCCAAAATAGTTCCTACCCATCCCTTATCCTGAATTACAACCCATAAAAGTCATATTTGATCCTAATTTTAGCATTCTGATATTAGTGGAGCATTACACTAAGGGCAAGCATATGGTCATCAGTTGTAATTTGAGAATTCATTGTGAGAGTGAGCGCAACTTGATTTTTGTACCCACTTTATTAGAAATTTCATGATTGTGAGTGATTATGGGTAACTTTCTTGTTGTGAGGGCACATGGTTGATATGTTGGGTAATTTATATGATTTCTTTGCTTAAACGGTATGCATGAATTTGCCAACTTAATGAGTCTATTCTTGAGGGTAGGTTGTCTCTAGTAATGATTCATGAATCAACTTCTTGTTCATAATTGTTGTGTGAGCCTATTTGAGCATCTTTTTTTTCCTTCGTAGGTGTTAAGACTTGTGTAGCATGCATAAATGGATAAGTTGTTGGGGACAAACAAAGCTTTAAGTGTGGGGTGGTGTTCTTGGGTGTATTTATATGCCTAAGCACCATAACTTACCCATATTTTAGCTAAGTTTGGAGAACAAAGTGCCTAGTTTCTTATGTTTTTTCTCTACTTCTATGTGATTGAGATAATCGATGTGATTAGAATGATTGTAGGTACTAATGAGGTAGATGGAGACATAATGGGACTACGGATTGCGGATGACAAATCACACACAAGGGAAAAGTAGCTTGTTGGACCAAATGTGGCGCCTAGAAAATATGTCCAAGACTAATTTATCATTTATAATTAGTTTAGGGACTTAGAAGGAAATTATGAGAGAAAAGATAATTAAAAAGACTTGGTGCTGAAAATTTATCATTATTCAATATTCTGTATTAGTTTTTGAACAAGGGGAAGGGCGGCTTATCTTGGGAGAGAGACAGAAATGTTTTTTTCTCTTATTTTCACTATTTGCACACCAAGATCGTCTAGTTTTTGATATGATGAATATTTCTATTGTGATTCCCATTTTATTCATGTGTAGCTAAGTTTATTTTATAGAGTTATAGAAGCCTCGTAACATACAATCTATTAATTTGGGTTTTTGAATTCATCATGTATTGACCTGCTTATATCATACTCTCTTCGTTTATCTTGAATTCTTGTGGTTGCAAACATAAAGGATGTGCCTTAAAACTCAACTTGTTTGATAGGAAGGTTGAGGTTCGGACAAGAGAGTAGCGACAATAAAATAGGATTTCCAACCCCTTTTTCATTTGTTAATGCCTTAAAAGGATTAACTACTTGGAGATTTCGTATTATTTTTTTGTAAACACTTTTGATTCGAGAGAACTAAAGTGAATTAGTCCTTGATGGTTGATAAAGACTAATATTATGTTATTGAATACAATACATTTCTCTGTAAGCATGATACATGTATGAATTCGTAAAGCCCATAGTTAGAAAGTACTGAAAACAACAAAGTGGACATAACCCTAGCTTTCTATTTCTCTGAATTTGAATACTACTACATATATTTCCTCTTGTTAAACTAAAACCATTAATTTGTGAACTGAATCAAATTACCCCTTTTTATTTTACGGAAATGAACAATTAAAAGTCAACAAATCTGTATACAACTTAATTAGCACCATATTCCTTGTGGGATTCGACCCCAACCTAGTTGGGTTCTATATTTGACAGCGACCTGAGAGAGGTGTTATTTGGGCGTATCAATCCCTTCACTAGAAAAAATATGACCCAGAAAAATGAAAGCAACCAACCAGAACTCATATTCAGAGAATTTTACATAAAACTACTGCTCTTTCAAGGTCTGCAACACCAGTCAGAGGTGATTGGCATGATTCACCTCACTCATAGAGTACACTAAAATGTCATCAATGAACATAATGACAAACTGATCCAGAAATTGATTAATACCCTATTCATCAAATCCATGAATGTCGTCGGGGCATTGGTCAAACCAAATGACATAACAAAGAACTCAAAATACTTATACTGAGTATGAAAAGTTGTCTTAGGGATATCCACCTCCCTAATCTTAAGCTGATGAAACCCAGACCAAAGATCTATCATAGAAAAAAATTTGGCACCTTGAAACTAAACAAACAAGTCATCTATCATTGGAAAAGAATACTTGTTCCTGTTTGTTACTTTATTTAACTGTTGATAATCAATGCACATCCAAAGGGAACCATCCTTATTACGCTTAAATGATATTGGTGCACCCCATAAAGATATACTATGACGGATGAAACCCTTATCCAAAAGATCCTTAATCTACTCCTTTAGTTCCCTCAACTCAGTTAGAGCTATTTTATAAGGAGAAACGGATAGTGGAAAGTGTTCAGAACTAAATCAATCCCAAAATTAAGCTCCCAATCTGGAGGAACACCAGGAATAGCATCCAAAAAGACCTCAGGAAACTTATTCACCACCAAAACCGAATGCAAAGAAGGACCTTATATGTTAGAATCTTTAACCTAGACCAAATGATATAGGCATCCATTAGAGATTAACCTCTTAGCTCTAAGAAATAACATAAACCTCCTCTTAGGAGACAGGGAACCACCCTCCCACTTAATAACCGATTCACTAGGGAACTTAAAGATAACCTTATGGGTCCAACAGTCTATGGATGCATAGTACAAGTGTAACTAATCCATCCCCAAAATGACGTCAAAATCCACCATATCATATTCATATAAATCCTCCAAAGTCTTCTTACTACCAACAAATACCACACACTCCCAATAGACTCTCTTAGCAATCACAGAGTCTCCTACAAGGGTAGAAACAGAAAAAGGATCCAAAATAACCTCGAGATCAAAACCAAAATATACACCTACAAATAGGGTCATATAAGAGAGAGTGGACGCCAGATCAAGTAAACAATAAACATCCCAAGAAAATAGTTGTAACGTACTAGTCATGACATCAAGTGATGCCTCGGACTACTATCGGGTAACAAGAGCATATAACTAATTCTGGCCTGTGTTGATGCCAAAAGTAGAAACAAATACAAAAGTATCACCCTTTAGTGCAGAAGCAAATAAAGAGGCAATCAAAACCTTATTCTCCATTTAATCAACCTTACTAACTGGACAGTTTCTAAGCATATAGTCTAGCTAACCATATTTGAAACACATGTTCCTCCTCTCATCATAGAAACACCTATGTAACCGACCTCAGAACCTGCAAGGAGGACATACTAAGGCCTACTGAGCCCAACAAGCCTAAGATTGGGCACCCTGTTCCCAAAAGTTGTCGCCACCCTACTGACACCTATCACCTGACTACTTTGGGTAGGGAGCACTAGCTGTGTAGAAAGAACCATAAATCCCCTACTTCTTGATTAGCCACTTACTACCATTGCGACTACTTTGTTATTGTTTACCCTACTCAGAGAACCTAAACTTCTTGCCCTACATTTCACCTATCTTAGCCTATTTTCTTTTTTCCTCCTCCACCTGTTGCATATGAACTACAAACCTAGAAATATCCATGTCCTTCATCAACAAGAAGTTTTGCTTTCAAGGATCAAATACCAAAATAGTCCTGAATCAAACATTCTCATCCAGGCCCTTATATCATACACCAATTCCAGAGCATACCTAGATAACTAGTGAAACTTTAAGGCATATTTCATGACCGTTATCTTTATCTGTTTCAGATTAAGAAATTCTACACTTTCACTTCCCTTAGCTCCTGAAGAAATAAGTGGTCCAAAAATGCACTGGAGAAAGTCTCCCACAAAGATGATTCCTCAATATCATCCCTAGCCCTATCTTATTCCTTATACATTGGTACGCTATATCTTTGAGTTGATAAGCTGCAAACTCCACCCCTTCCCTATTCGTGGCATACGTAATCCTGAAAATAATTTCCATCTCATCTAGAAAACCCTGAGGATCCTCCTCTACCTTAACATCAGTAAAATTCGACGAACTCTACCTTATAAACTGGCCAACATTTATGGCCTTAGAAGATGTAATCCCAAATGCACCAGCTCAGCCTGAGAAGCTACCAACCTAGCAATCATATGAATCGGTCGATGGAACTATGCATTCATTACGTTTGCTTGGGGAGGACTAGAAGAAATTGTTGGAACTCTAGAATAATCAGGGATTGGACCTCTAGACAAAGTATGGATCCCATGAGTAAAATGTGTCCCATCAATATGTCACCAGTTGGGACAAAGGACTTTTCGTGAGCTTCAAACCATCGAGGAATGATCTGAAAAATGAACAAACAGTAATTAGAAAGGATTTCAAGACCTTAGACCCTACTTCTTGAAATAAAACATAATAAAGAGAAACATTCCTAAATGTCTTGTAGCCTCTCCCTTATAAGTGTAGTGCATTACACACTCTTAAAAGAAACTCTACTCGACATGGCTTTATGGACTCCCAATTGACCATGAACCTAAGGACCTAATATCAACTTGGCATAACTCAAACCAGAGCTTTATCGTAATAGGCATCTCGATTCTAACCAGGACCAGAGACCACCCCTGTTACCCAACCCATCCATCCAACACATACCCTAAATTTATTGAATTTTGAACATATAACAAGATAGTGAATTTGTACCAATCTAGACTCTAGGATAGGTCCATGACCATGACCAACCCAAGAAAGACTAACCTTCCCACACCAACCAATAACTACAACCAAACGAATATAATAACCAAGTTCTTGTCTATAACATAACATTAGAAGATAGAAAAATCATAAATTCAGTCAAACGATACCAGCCTAAATACCAATGCCAACACTAAGGTTGACACAACCCATTCCAACCCATAGTAGTTCTATAAAGCCTCTGAGAAAAACAATATTCGATTGGGACATGCCCCCAACCATAGCCAAAATCAATATCTATTAAATAACCAAAGTATGTAAAGACATCCATGATATAAAATGGATCCTTCCAAAGTATGAAGCTCACCACTTCAATTCAATAGCTGATCAAGAATCTGATCACTGCATAGAATAAGGATAAAATAATGCCAACCTTTAAAACCAAGTAAACAACCATATATATTTACATCTCTATATATATATGTATAATTCATGTCAAGGAAGGAAATCGGGTTTAGCATGTAATTAAAACCATTAAACTAGGTATGTGTAGCTTAACCAACCTAGAACCACCCATGGGTTATATGGCTCCAGTGTAACCCCCTGAACGGGCCTCGATACGTGTAGCCACATGAATCGAAGATACCATAAGAGTAGGGGATTCCCAATTACCCTTCGCGCTCCATGAACATATATAAAAGTGTAACTTAGGGGATTTCCATGAACCCCATATGGTCATCATAATCAATCCTCATATGGCAAACATGAGTTTTCAGTGCTTGTCCAAGGAACTCATACCTTCACGCTTAGCTATCACTCCCCGTCATTATTTCCCAAATAAATTAATTAACAAATAACCAAGACCACCATTCTCTCTAGTATTAACCAAGGATATAAGTAAAGGTATCTTCATACCGACTATAGCGATTACTTATAGCTGCCAAGAAATGTCCTTAGCTATTTTTTTAAAAGAAGGGATTCCCATGTAACCATTGATTACATTATTAAGTTGACTTGGAGGAATCCCATAAACCACACAAGTGACAATATTTATGTTTTCCTAGGGGATTCCCTTATACCCTACAAGGTTTTCAATAAGACCAACCATAACCACCAAGACCTTACTATTTAACTATTCCATATTATTTAAACTATTTAGGGTTCCATTACCAAGTTATACCATGCAATAGTTCTGTATAAGCTTTTTCATAGGTGAACTACCTATACTTTGAACCATGCCAAGATTTTATCTTTTGATGTCACTAAGATGGATATGAATAGGGGTTTGAGTTGTACCCCTTGGATATAGGTAGTATACTCCACTCCCTACTCTTTCATTCCTTTTGCATCCTAGTAGGAGGACACACTATCCACTATACAACTTGGTCTACCCTTAGTTTTACTAAGGTGAGTCGTATAGAGGTGTTTTAAAGCTAGAAGTGGACTGATTAGGATATGGATTGATTCATAGCCTTTAAATATGACTCAAAGGTGTATGGTCATACCCTTAGAAGTGTGTGTGACCTAGGAGAAGTCTAGGATAAATTCTAGGGTACCACTCGTACCATAGGGTTTAGTTTTCTTAGTGAGTCATACCCTTGGACGAGTTTATTTTCTAGCTTTTAACTAAGGCCCTTATGGTAATTTTCTATGCTCTAAACCATAAGTTCCTTCACTATATTAGTTCTTGTAGCCTCCTAAACTTAAATTTTGATTGATCAAAAACCTTTAATACTCTCTCAAGCTCATCTTTGAAGGATTGGAGGCTAGGGTTTCAAGGTTGGTCATCATAAGGAAAATTAAAGTCAATATTCTTGGTGATTCAAGTTTTCTAAGGCATGTAACTCTTCCCATTGCTAAATTAGTCTAAACCCATGTATTTCACACATGGATTAGTAAGTGTACATGGTTGTTTTGAAATCAAATGAAAAGGGTTTTGTTGTCTAATGATGAATAATAAAGATTCTTACTTAGACTTATGTTTATACATATTATTTGTGGTAGTTTGCACACATAAATTCTTGTTATATATATTCTACCACTTGGGTCTTGAGTAACCCAAGTCTTGGTGAATTCTACCATGAAATTAGACTTGGTAAAGGCATGTACCCAAGGTGTTTGTGAAAATGTCTAAGTGAGATGTCTAGTTACACGATGATGATGATTTGAACTAGGGCAATGGCCCAATATGTAGTAATACTTGAGAAATGATATTGTTAAGATAAAATGAGCCATGTGTTGTGTATCTGATGACCTTGATGGTTTGATGAATAGGAAGGGAGTAAAAGTTCCTAACATAAAAATGAACTTGAATTATATGTTTAACTAAATTATGGTGTAGAATTTCTATTGAAGTGTGAATTGCTTATAAGGGTCTTGAGGACCATAGTTTGAATTGTATGATGAATTGAATTAAGGCATTGGCTTATTAAAATGATTGAGCAATAAAGGCTCCCATGAGCACTATATGGTTATGTATGGTGTTGAATTAGCTAAATGGGTTAAATTCATTATGTCTGGAATTGAATTTAGATGGATGCATAGAAAAAGGCTTAAGAGTCTCAATGTTTACTAATGATAGTTGTGATTGCTTGAGGATAAAGTCCTTTTCCTAATAAAATCATTTGTGGTTAAAGTCCCTTGCATAATGAGATCTCATGAGGTCGAAGTCCCTCGCTAAATGAATTGGCTTGGAGTTAGAGTCCCCTATCTAATATTGCATAAGGTTAGAGTCCCGTGACTAATGTGTGATCATTGGGTTAGAGTCCCATGCTTGAGTGAATGTGTGTGAGTGGTTAGAGTCCCTCACTTATATGAATATGTGTGAGTGGTCAGAGTCCCTCACTTAAATAGATGTGTATGTGGTTAGAGTCCCTTACTTGATGAAATGTGAACATGGTTAAAGTCCTATGCCTAGTGAGAAATACTTGAATCTATAAGTGTAGAAGGTTGGAGTCCTCCATTCTATGCATGATGAATGAGTGCTACCAAAGTGTTGACAAGACTTTCCCCTTTGGTTAGCATGTGATATAACTATTGTATGGATAAGGTTATGGATGTGATTAAATATAATATATATTGAATTCTTGTTGAATTATGATTTTATTTTATCCTTATCATTGAGTTACATACTAGTGCTCCAACCGATAACCATATTCAAACGCTATGTCCCTATGCGACATAGGGACTAGAGTAACTTCTTCTCTTTCTACCAGTGATTAGGTAATCAAAGTGGTTCGTGCATTGACTTGGGAGTGGTGAGCTTCCTTACTTCGGAAGATAATATTTCTTGGTCTCTTATCTTTAGACTTAGTCTTATATTGACTTGGTTTTACTATTATCGGGGGCTTATCCCAACATATACATTTCTAAACTTTGGTTTGTATAGATGTATTATGGATGATAGTAGACTTGGATATATTTTTTAATTGATGAATCTAATGAATTTTTTAGACATATTTAAGTTATTACTCTTAGTGTATTTTCCATTCTCTCATTATATGGTCGGGATTTACCCGACCCTTGTGATTGATGTGATGATTGTAATGGGTTATTAGGATACCTTTAGTTTATATGGGATTGGGTGCCCATATGACATGGCCTATTTTTGGGTCATGTCAAGTTAGTATCAGTGCCTAGGTTCATGGTCAGTTGGGTGTCCACAGTACCGTGTCGAGTAGAGTATTTTTTATGGGTATGAAGCGCACCACACCTATAAAAGAGGAGCTATGAAACATTTTAGGAAATGTTTCCCTTCATAGTGTTTCACTCTCAAGTTATAGAGTCTAAGGTCTTGGATTTCTCTAATTTTTGTTTTCTATCTTTCATATCATGCCTCCAAGGAGATCTAATACTCAGGCAAACTATTCTGAGGGCATTATGGACAAACCTCATCCAACTTCTAGAGTTTGGACCAAGGCTAGGGTTGCGGTATTCGACCATATTCATGGGGTTCCACATGTCCCTACCAACCTCGACTATGAGAGTGACCCTAATATTTTGTCACCTCAAAGGGATGATACTAATGCTGAGTTTCATTGCTCTATCAACCTATTAAGTCAATTGGTAGCTTCTCAAGTAGAGCATGGTGCTTCGTCTACCATTCTTCTGAAGCCATCAGAATTGGCCAATTTATGAGGTTGATCCCTCCTATGTTCTCTAGTATAAAGGTTAAAGAAGATCTTCAAGGCTTCGTTGATGAAATAGAAAAGACCTTCTAAATTATGCATTCTTCAAAAATTGAAGTTGTTGAGTTTGCTTCCTATCAATTAAAAAATGTAGGATACCAATGGTACGAGGGATGGGATTTTTATAGAGGTATGAATACAAGTCCCGCCATGTGGGAGGATTTCTTTAAGGCTTTCTTAGATTGATTCTTTTGTTAAGAAATGTGGAAGGCCGAGGCAGAAAAGTTTGTGAACTTGAAGTAAGAGAGGATGTCCGTTCAAGAGTATGCCTAGAAATTTGATCAATTATCAAAGTATGCCATCGATATGGTTGCTATCATGAGGCCTATAATGCATAAGTTTGTTTCCAAATTGTCCCATGAGTTAGTCCTTGAGAGCAAGGGGGCCTTATTAATTGAAAAAATGGATATTTCTAGGTTAATAGTGTATGTGTAATAAGTGAAAGAAGATTAAAAAAAAAGTAAGTTAAGCTTAGTGAGAGTCAAGGAAAGAAATTTAGGCCTTCTGAGCAAAGTGCAGGTGATGGTGGCAAGTAGCCAAGGAAGAAGTGGTGGAGTTTGAGTTCTTTAGTGGTGGAGTTTGAGTTCTTTCTCCTCGACTAGTGTTTTCTTGCCTTACCTAAAGTTTTTGGATGATCGTCAATCTTTGTTTAGCAATGGGTCATAGGGATAGGGTGCCTAATTCTAGGATAGTAATGGCAAGTTGGCTCCACCTCACCCTCCTTGCAGATTTTGTTGTTAGAGTCATCATGGTTAGTATGACTAGGGGAGAAACAGATATTTCCATTAGGCAGTATGGGCATATGCAGCATGAGTTCCCTTCCCTAGCAACTTTTTTATCCAATGGGGCTGCTATTGCTACTCCATCTGCTCCCGCACCAAAGGGTGATATGTCTATCTCTGCTTTTATTTCTGGCACTGACGCTGTCCTAAATGCTCATATACACTTGCTACTTTCCAAGATTCTGAGGCATCTACTGATATGGCCATGGGTATGTTGAGACTTTTCTTCCATGATGTGTATTGTTGGCTTGATCCAGGGTTTACTCTTTCTTATGTGACCCCATATGTAGTTGTACATCTTGATTATGGTCCTGAGAGTTTGTCAGTTCCTTTTTGTATCTCTACCCCGATTGAAGAACTTATGATTGTTAAAAGGGTCTATAAGGGGTGTGTTATATCAGTTGGTGGTAGGGATACTATTTTAGACTTGATGGAGTTGGACATGGTTGATTTTGATATTATTTTAGGGATGGATTGGTTGCACTCTATGCTTTTTTATATTGTCGGACCTATAGTGTCACGTTCAAATTCCCTAATGAGCTGGCCATTTTGTGGGAAGGTGGTTCCCTAGTGCCTAAAGGAAGGTCCATTTCCTATCTAAAGGCCCAAAAGTTGATTTCAAAAGCTTGTTTGTATCATTTGGTTAGAGTTAAAGATTTAACTCAAAAAACCCCTCTCTAGAATCTGTTCTCGTGGTTAATGAGTTTCTCAGGGTGTTTCCCGATGATCTTTCTAGTGTTCCTCCAGATAGGGAAATTGATTTTGCGATTGATCTTGTCCCAAAAACTCATCCGATTTTTATCCCTCTTTATAAAATGGCTCTGGAGGAGCTAAAAGAGCTTAAGGAGCAATTGAAAGACCTCATAGATAAAGGTTTTATCTGCCCTAGTGTGTCTTCGTAGGGTAATCCCATGTTATTAATGGGAAAGAAGGATGGTCCCTTTTGTATATATATTAATTATCGTCAGTTGAACAAAGTGACCGCAGAGAATAAGTATCCTCTTTCTAGGATAGATGATTTGTTTGATCACCTTCAGAGTTCGAAGTATTTTCTAATATTGATCTTAGATCAGTCAATCACCAGCTTAATATTAGGGATGCGACTATCCCAAAGACAGTATTTAGAACACGGTATGGTAACTATGAGTTTTTTATCATGTATTTTGGGTTTACCAATGCCCCGGTGGCATTCGTGGATTTTATGAATAGGGTCTTCCATCTGTTCTTGGACATATTAGTCATTGTATTCATTGATAATGTCTTAGTCTATTCTAAGAGTAAGTTGGATTATGTCGATCACCTTTGTGTCGTGTTGCAAACAATGAAGGATCATCATTTATATGCAAGTTTTTCCTGGTCATGTAATCTCTATAGTGGATTGCCAAAAGGTCGCGATAGTTAAGAAGTGGCCTAGACCTACGACTCCAATTGATATTCAGAGCTTCTTGGATCTAGCCAGTTACTATATAAGGTTTGGGAAAGTTTCTCTACTATAGCTTCCCTGTTAACCAAATTAACCCAAAAGAAGGTCAAGTTCTTATGGTTCGATGCGTGTGAGGGTAGTTTTGAGAAGTTGAAATATAAGTTGACTTCAACTCTAATTTTGATATTGCTCGAGGGTAGTGATGGTTTTGTGGTATATTGTGATGCTTCTCATGTCGGTTTCGGTTACATGTTGATGAAACATGGTGGGGTGGTGGCCTATGCTTCTAAGCAATTGAAAGTTCATGAGAAGAACTGCCCTACTTTTGAACTAGAGTTTTTAGCCTTTGGTTTTTGCATTAAAGATTTGGAAGAATTATCTTCATAAGGTTCATGTCGACATCTTTTCCAATCATAAAAGTCTTTAATATGTGCTTTCCCAAAAGGAGTTAAATCTTTGGCAAAATAGGTGGCCTGAATTGTTAAAAGACTATGATAAGAGTCTTCATTACCATCTCAGTAAAGCGAATGTAGTCATTGATGCTCTTAGTAGATTATCCATGGTATGTTTGGCCCATGTAGATGAGGATAAGTGGGAATTGGTGAAGGACATTCACTATTTGGCTAATCTTGGAGTTCAACTTGCCAACTCTGAGGATGGTGGTGTATTTCTATTTTTGGTATCTCACTCATCTCTAGTTGTTGAGATAAAGGGCAAACCTTGGACCCTAACTTGATGAACATCAATAGTAATATGGGTCAACACAAAGTTGCAGACTTTGTGATTGGTGGTGATGGTATCTTAAGATATCAAGGTAAACTATATGCTCCCGACATCGATGGATTGAGGAAAACGGTCATAGAAGAGGCTCATGAATCATGGTATTCTATATATCTCAGTTATTCCAAGATGTATCATGACCTTAGAGAGTTTTATTAGGGGAGAAATACAAAACGTGATGCGGCTAGCTATGTAGCTAAGTTTATGGTGTGTTAACAAGTAAAAGTTGAGCACATGAGGCCCGGTGAGTTATACCAAGAAATTTTGTTGCTCAAATGGAAATGGCAGGTAATTAATATGGATTTCACTACCAGTCTTCCTATATCTCAAAATCAATGTGATTCTATTTGGGTCATTATTGATAGAATGACCAACTCTGCTCGCTTCTTACTCGTGAGGACTAATTACTCGATGGAAGATTTTGCTAAGTTGTATCTTAAAAATATCGTGAAGTTGCATGGTGATCCAATTTCTATTATCTCCAATCGTGGTCCTCCATTTTCATCCCACTTTTGGAAGTCATTCCAAAAGGGTTTGGGTACTTGAGTGTGCCTTAGTACCGTTTTCCACCTGCAAACGAATAGGAAAGTGGAAAGGATCATCAAAATATTAGAGTATATGTTTTGGGTTTATGTGATTTATTATGGTGGTAGTTGGTATGACCACTTGCTTTTGATTGAGTTTGCCTATAATAATAGATACCACTCTCTAGTATTAGCATGGACCCTTTTGAGTCATTGTATGGTAGGAGATGTTGATCTCTCATTGGGTGGTACACAATTGGCGAAGGTAAGTTTCTTGGCCCCTATTAATTCCACCAAGCCTTAGAAAAGGTGAAGGTGATTTATGATAGATTGAAAATCGCTCAAAGTCACCAAAAGTCCTATGCGGATAGGAGGCATAAGGAATTAGAGTTTAGTTTTGGAAATTGGGTATTCTTTTAAGTGTCTCCCATGAAGGGAGTGATGCAGTTTGGTAAGAAGGGAAAGCTTAGTCCCCGACATGTTGGTCCCTACTTAATAGTAAAGAAGGTTGGCAATGTTGTCTATGAGTTAGAGTTTCCTTCTAATATGAACTCCATTCACCAGATTTTCCATGTCTCTATGTTACGATATATGTGGGTGACCCTTCATTGGTTGTTCCTTTAGAAAATATTGGTATTTCAGGCTCTTTTTCCTATAAGGATATCTCGGTGAGGATCTTGGATCGACAATTTTACCGATTGTGAATGAAAGAGGTGGCTTCAGTGAAGTTTCTATGGAGGAACCAAAAGTTTGAGGAAGCTACTTAGGAAGCAGAAGAGGACATGAAGTCAAAGTATCCACATTTGTTTACAATTTTGAAAACTTGGGATGGAGGTATGTGTTGATCTCCTTGCTTTGATTTATGTCTTTGGTAGACAATGGTTCAAAGTCCACAATGTGTTGAGCGATTTGTGTCATGTTATACCATAGGTTCAAGTCCCTAATGTTTTGAAATTATGTGTTTTTTGTTGTGATGGGTTTAAGTCCGTAGTATCTTGAGTTGATTGATGTGTTTGGTAGATCATGAGTTCTAGTCCTTAATCCTTGAATTGAGTAAGTATCCTTGATGATTTGATGGTTTGAAGTCTCTAGGTTGTGAAATGAGTATGTATTGATAAGTACGGGGTTTAAATCCACAAGCTTTGAAATGAACAAGTGTATTGTTGAATAATGGGTTTGAGTCCCAAAGATAATGAAGTAAATGACTGATTGATTGTGATCATTGTGTGTGTTCTATCCCTGTTGTATGCTTGTTCTAACTTTTTAAAGGTTGAATTGATGTGTCATAGTGTGTGACTTGTGTATACTTGCCCTACTCATCATTCGTGGATGAATTACCCAAGTGGGGGAGAATTGAAACACCTAGTCTTTGAAACATGCCAAGAATTTCATCATTTGATGTCTCTGGGATGGATATGACTAGGGGTATGAGTCGTACCCCTTGGATATGGTTTGTATTCTCCTATCCTTCCCCTCTCGTACCTTGAGCAGCCTAGTAGGAGGACACACTGCCCACTATACGACTTGCCCCTTAGTCGTATAAAGGTGTCTTAAATCTTGGAGTGGATTGTTTAGTGTATGGTTGATGGATACGAGTTATGGTTGAGTCGTACCCTTTGGATATGACTCAAAGGCATGTGGTCATACCCTTGACAGTATGTGTGTGTCCTAGCAGAAGCCAAAGGTATGAGATAGGGTACCACTCGTACCCTAGGGTACGGTTACCTTAGTGAGTCGTGTAGTAAGTTGTACCCCTGGACGGGTTCATTTTCCAGCTTTAAACTAAAGTCCTTGTGGTTATTTCCTACACCCTAAACCCTAATTCCCTTCACTATATAAGTTCTTGTAGCGTTCTAAGCATCCATTTAGATGGATCAAATTGATGCAACCCGATTGGGAGCCTTTTCATAATGGGCGTCCCAAATTCGATCGGTATCGGAGACCACCCTCGTTACCCAACCCAACCTCCAGCCGCCTGCCCTGAGTTGGCTGAATTTCGAGCATGTAGCAAGATACTTCAATATCTCACATGATGACTCTAGGATAAGATCACAACCGTGAACAACCCAACCAAGTCCAACCATCCCATACCAAACCAATACTAAAATAAGGGCCATAAACCAGTCCATAACCAAAGTGTTCCAAAACATAGTATAATCAATCCCAAAATGAAATATGATGGAACAATGAGAAATTATGTCCGAAAATGCCATCCTCTCAGCTTATCCAATTCCAAGGATAACAAGTATACTGATCCCGCCCATTCCAACCCATAGAAGTACCACAAAGCCTCTAACCAAAAGATTAATAAAATCTGGTTGGGACATGCCCCCAACGATAGCAAAAACCAATATCCAAAATAAAACCAAAATGTCCAAAAATATCCATAACATGAAATGGAGCCTTCTAAAAGGATGGAAGCTCAGCACTTCAGTCCAAATGTTATCCCTGAATCAATCACTATGTAGGATGAGTAGAATGACCGATTCTTGCATAGCGTGGGTATAAAGCCACCAGTAGACGAGTTAGCGGGTTAACGTTAGCATGATCCTAGGATAAGGATAATATAATTCCATTTATAAAACCAAGTAAAACTATCCATATGTACACAACCATACCTGGGTTGTGTAGCTTTAACATCCTGGACCACCCATTGGCTATATGGGTTCAGCTTCCCCTGCTGAAAGGGCCTCAGTGCGTGTAGCCATAAGAACAGGGAAGAAAATATTGGGATGACTAGTACTTCCCCCAAATATAGTGTTACATCATGCACACAGTCACCAAGACCAACCTCATATCATCAAATATGAGTTTACAGTTTTGGTACCTCTAGGACCTCTACCTTCCATGGCTTTGCTACACATCCCGCCATTATTTCCCAGTTATAACCAATTTCCAATTAACCAAACCGTTTTCCATTTACTGTACAAAGCCATTGATATTGGTATCATCATACCAATCCTTAGTTGCAAGTATTATCCATAGCCAACCATGTATAGGTTAAAGGGGACTTTCAAGTGCCCTTTCCAATGGTCATATTAAACCACTTGGGGGATTCCATGTACCCCACAAGAATAACCATTATCTATTTACCATTCCAAGCTATTTAAACCATGCACAATTCCTTTACCAAGTTTTAAAACATTTAAGAGTTCCATTAAAGTAGTCAATGTAATGAACATATTTTTATAAGAATTTTGTCAAACACATTGGGGGCATAATATGACCAAGTAAATTCCAATTACCATAGAACCATTCCCAACAATCTAGTAATCCAAAAAAACCATTAATGCATAAAAATGCATAATTAAAACCATGGAAAACCATAACCAACCATTTAATATCAAAACCCACAATTCATATTTTAAAACAAAAATCATACAATTAATAAAATCATGGAAACATTCATAAAAACCATGTATTTTGATAAAATTAACAATGAGGGAAGATAACATGCCTTAAAATAAGATAATGATGGAAATAAATCACCAATACAAGCCTTAAATCAATCCTCTAGTTAAAACCCCAGCTTTCCTTGCCCAAAAGCTTTAAAGAGAATTTTAGAGTGTTTTAAATAGTTTCTAAGTATGAATGAACGGAATAATAGGTTAAATAACCTTCCAAGTAGGTTCGAAGTCATGGGGGACTTATTAGGATAAGTTGGGAAATGTGCAGAATACCCCCACTTAAGTTGCACCAAAATTCCATTACAGGGGTACGACTGACCCACACGAGTTGTACCCTTCTATACGAGTGGTACCCTTCACTCATAACCTAAGACTCAACCTTTGGACCAAACACTGTCCATCATACAAATCATCTAACTAATTCATATCCAAAGCATATGATCCGTACCTTTCACCTATACTCTTGGAAAAGTTAAACCCAAGAAAGATTTAGACATTGTCTACTATTCGAGTCCTTGTTATGACTCATACCCTGTATTACAGCTCATTGTGATCCACTCATACTCAGATACAACCTAAGTAACCAAGTCTAGTATTAATTTAAGGAACAAAATGATATGTAACTACCAATACGACTCGTACCCCTAAGTCTTACCCATTCTAATATAAAAAATCCAACCCACCGACCAATATTGGTCAGCATACGAAGGGACTATACCATCTGTACCCCAACATACAACTCATACACATAAGTCGTATTGGGTCCAGATATCAGAATATTAAGAAAATTTCTAAGGTCCAGAAACCAAGGTGTTTCACAAACTTCCTAAATACTCTCTCAAGCTCATCTTTGAAGGATTGGAGGCTAGGGTTTCAAGGGTGATCTTTAAGAGGTAAAGTGAATTCAATATTCTTAGTGATTCAAGTTTTATAAGGCATTTAACTCTTTCCCTTGTTATATAACTCTAAACCTATGTTTTCCACACTTTGGTTAGTAAGTGTACATAGTGGTTTTGAAATCAAATGAAAAGGGTTTTGCTACCTAATAATGAATAATGATGATTCTTGCTTAGACTTATGTTTATACATATTATTGATGGTAGTTTGCACACGTGAATGCTTGTTGTATGTGGTCTAACATGTGGGTCTTGATTAACCCTAGTCTTGATGATTTCTACCATAAAATTAGCCTTGGTAAAGGCATGTACCCAAGGTGTTTGTTAAAATATCTAAGTGAGATGTCTACTAACATGATGATGATTCTTTAAACTAGGCAAAATGGCCCAATATTTATAAATGATTGAAAAATTATATTATAAAGGTAAAATGAGCTATGTATTATATAATTGGTGACCTTGATAGTTTGATAAATAGGAAGTGGGATAAAGTCCCTAGCATAAAAATGAACTTGAATTATATGTTGAACAAAATTGTGGTATAGAATTGCTAATGAAGTGTGAATGGCTTGCAAGGGTATTGATTACCATAGTTTGAATTGTATGATGAGTTGAATTAAGGAATTGGACTATTGAAATGGTTGAGAAATGAAGGCTCTTATGAGGACCATATAGTGATGTATGGTGTTGAATTGGCTAAATAGTTTAAAGTCCTGATGTGTGAAATTAAATATATCTGTATGCATCAACAAAGGGTTAGAGTCCCAATTTCTATTAATGATAGTCATGATGGATTGAGGTTAAAGTCCCTTGCCTAATGAAATTGCTTATGGTTAAAGTCCCTTGCATAATGAAATCTCATGAGGTCGAAGTACCTCACCAAATGAATTGGATTAGGGTTATAGTCCCCTATCTAATATGGCATGAGGTTAGAGTACTTTGCCTAATGTGTAAGTACGTGGTTAGAGTCCGCTTCTTGAATTAATATGTGTGAGTGGTTAGAGTCCCTCACTTATATGAATGTGTGTGAGTGGTTAGAGTCCCTTACTTAAATAGATATATATGTGGTTAGAGTCCCTTACTTAATGATATGTGAATATGGATAAAGTCCTATGCCTATTGAGAAATTCTTGAATCAATAAGTGTGGAAGGTTGGATTCCTCTATTTCATGTATAATGAATGAGTTCTTCCAAAGTGTTGATAAAACTTTCCCCTTTGGTTAGCATGTGATATATCTATATGTATCGATAAGGTTATGAATATGATTAAATATGATATATATTGACTTGGTGTTGAATGATGATGTTATTTTATTTTTATCCTTGAGTTACATGCTAGCGTTGCAACCGCTAACCATCTTCGGACGCTATGTCCCCATGTGACATTGGTGTCGAAGCACCTTCTTCTCTTCCTACACACTGATTAGGAAATCAAAGTGGTTTGTGCATTGAATTGGGAGTGGTGAGCTTCCTTAATTTGAAAGATATTCCTTCTTGGTCTCCTATATTTAGACTTCGTCTTATTTTTACTTGGTTTTACTATTACCAAGGGCTTGTCCTGATGTATACATTTCTAAACTTTGGTTTATATAGATGCATTGTGGATGACTATGGACTTAAGTATATTGGTTAGTTTATAAATCTAATTAAATTTTTAGACATTTTTAAGTTATGTCTTTTAGTATGTCTTTCATTATTTCATTATATGGTCGTGATTCATGATGAGCGGTGATTTTACCACTCATTTGCACTCAACATTCATGCACATTATATGATTTGAATGTCTAAGTGATTTATGGTTAAATGCACTAATTCCCATATTTTGCAGGTATACAAGTTCTTATAAAAAAATAAGCAACTTTGAGCTAAAACGGATCAAAAGGGGAATAGAAGTGAAAGAGCTGGACAAGTGCAAAAGGGAGCAGGATTTGGCCCTCAATTACCGTGGTCACGGGATGAGGTCCACGATCAAAATCAATCAATCTAGTCAACCAATAGCGATCACGATTAGCCCTCTGCAATCATAGTAGGTTCGATCGCAATCAAGACTCCACGATTGTGTGATAGTGGAAAATGACCTACAGGAAAAAATATCATTTGGCTAGCCAACCCAAATCCCATTTAAGGCTTAATACACATTCATCATAGAGGACCATCATTATTCTACAACCCTACATCCCATCCTTAGTTTAGGGTTTTTTAATTTCTTGGAGCTTGGAGTTTAAATTTACACTAACTTAAGACAAGATTAAATTATAGGATCTTTAAAGTGTAGATTTGGCTCTGTCTATTGAAGACTCATTTGAGTGTAATGTCTAGTTAGTCCTCTCTTTATTTTCTGATTAATAACTTTGATGGACATCTTCATATATTTGTTTTCATTATCCTTATGATGTGCTAGATCTGCCTCTTGGCATTATGCTACATTTGGGTGTAAATATGTGTGGGATTTGATTTATTTATGTATATTTTAGTTTGTTGATGATGGGTTCCATTATTTCTTGATTAAATCGGTTGGGATTTATGGGTGAAAGACCCAAATGCCCAAATGGGTTTGATGGATGAAAATCCCAAGGTCTTGAAAGCTCTAACCATCCTTGAAAAAAGGGTTTGGGTGAACTATAGGAACCCTCATCACCCTTGAAAGAGGGATGAAGCAACCAGAGCAATAGTAGAAAAGTTATGGGTATGTCTTGCCAATTTTTCACTATCTTAGACATAAGGGTGATTAAGAGGTTGACTATACCATGGGTATCATCCTAGGAATAGGGATACCCAATTGAGTTATTGGGTGGCTTTAATTGACACACTCATTAGGTACTCAAAAAAGTCAATGAGTGACATCATTGAGGTCTTTTTGAAAAAACTAGCCTCAAAGACCTTAAACCTAGCCTACCACATCATCAATGATTAGAATTTTCATTGAATTATCATGTTCCCATGCATATCTTGTGCCTAGGAAAGCATAGTCCCAAGATCCATTTTAATTGATTATACTCTAATTATTCTTAGTCTCGAATTAGTCGCTTAGAATCCCAAGAATTACTCTCACATTAGAAAACATTGAAATCCCCTAAACCATCTTGTACCATAATTTTGAACTTAGCAAGCAACTTTTATTTAGGACTTACTCAATCGCCACTCACATTGTTTCTCTTAGATTAGACCCCTACTAGTAGTTGGGTATATATATTGACAATGACCGCCTTGCACTTAAATTGATGTGTAAGTTGAGCGCTATCAATTCACCCAACCCATGTGATTAATGTAATAATTGTGAGGGGTTATCGAGGCGACCTTCGGTTCATGTGGGCAGGGGGTTCCCATACGACATGGCCCTAAAGTTCATGTCAATAGGTATTTTATCAAACACATTGGGGGCATAGTGTTTCCAATTCAAAAAAAGAGTACTAATTAACCATTCCCATTCCACAAAATGTCCAAACCACCATTAAAACATGTAAATCCATAATTAAAACATATAAAAACCATAACCAAGCATTTATAACCAAAGCACCCAATATATATTTGAAAACCCAAAATCATATAACATTCATGCCATGAAAACAATTCATAAATATGCCTTTAGTTGGATCTAATGGTGAAGGAGGAGTAACACGCCTTAGATTGAGAAGAATATTAGAAGAAATCACCCCTATGAGCCTCAATTGACCACCTTAAAGGAAATCCTAGCTTTTGCTTAACCTAAGAGCCTTGAGAGATTTTGAGAGAGTTTAGAGTGTTTTATTGATTGCAAATAGGTTAATGAAGCCCTAAAAAGGCATTTAAAGTCATGGGGTCCCAAGGAGTTGTAAGGGTAAATGTCCAGAATGCCCCCAACTTAAACAGTATTAATTTTTCACAGGAGGGTACGATTCCACCATACCACCCGTATACTATCATACGAGTAGTTCCCATCACTCGTACCGTTGGCATCCCTTAGACCCCCAATGCTATCCAACATATTACCATCAATCTCCAATTATACCAAAGCATACGACTAGTACCATGAAGTCGCATCCAAGATAGAATCAAGAAGGGTTGACACAGTCTAACAAATGAGCTGGACTATACCACTCGTACCCTATCTCATGACTCATAGTGAGCCACTCATACTCAAATACAAGTTAAGTTACTTAATTTTAGATTAAGTGAAGAAAAACTTAACCATATGATCTGTCACCCACCATATGACTCGTACCCACCTAAGTTTTAACCATTCTAGAAACTCAACTAACTAACACCATCCAACACTGCACAATATACGAATGGGTCACCTGAACCATGCCCTATCATATGATTAGTACCCCAACTCATCTGATGTCCAATTTTCAAGGACCTAGCAAAATTTCTAAGGACCCAAACCCAGGGTGTTTCACATTATGACTCGTAGCTTTCCATGACTTAAGTTCTAGAAAATTGCTTTGCCTACTATTATTTTTATAGTTGCACGTCACAACTCATAGTCACTCCTTAAGATTCATGGTCAGTCTTCGCTTGGTTTCTTCAGCTTTACTTTTTCTACTGTTCTTATAACGAGTTTGGCTACGAGTCGTAATGAGCCTTAATGACTCATAGCTTGACCAGTACTTTAGCTTTTTAGGACTTTCTTTTCTTCTTTTTATTAAGCTACAACTCTAAGTCAATTTTTCCTTTGAAATACATAACACACATGTCATATCTAATGAAAAAACCTAAGTTAATACATATTTTCACTTTTTTAAGCATCAAGTATGCCATGTTTCCATGGAACATCAGGTATATTTATATGGACACCAAATTTGAAACTATTGCATTGCATAAAAGGATAATGAAATATAAATGGCTTTAAAAGGCCTTTATGTCTATGACTTGATTTTAATTAAACTTTAGGATCATGGATATTGACCATAGGTGTCGAGGATTCCCCCAAGTTGATGTTCAATGGAAATGGCATAATGATATTATCTTGCATGCATAATTTGTATAACGATACCAACGCTATGTGTCTTAAAGGATGATTTTAGTTCAATGAGTGGGAATGTATAAATGTTTTAATTTAGCTTAAAGTGGGTTGTGCAGCTGGTCGTTAAGGTAGAGGTCCCAAGGGACCAAAACTAAAAACTTGCATTTATCAATATGGGAGTTTGTGAAATACCCTAGATCTTGGCCATTGGAAATTTCCTAAGCTTTAAGCCCACTTTCCTAGTGATAACTCATCATATGATTCATATGGTGCTGCTACAGGTTAGGCAACCCAAATTGTAAGGTTTTCAGTGATTGGTGGTTGGGTTTCTACTGTGGTTATGACTTGGTGGTGTGGGTCATTTTGTTTGGTGATGAGTCGTTAGGACAATCCTTCATTTAATCAGAAACTTAGTGACTTGACTTGGCTCTGAGTACGAGTGTCTCACTAAGAGCTATGAGGATAGTTTACAATTCATTGTGAGAAGTCATAGAGTGTCCATTGTTAATCCCTTCGAATATTTTCTTGGGTATGAATGGACCATATGAGTCGTATGGTCTATCATAAGTAGAGGTCAGAGAGTCGTATTGTGGACAGTGCATGCATGTTCAATTTATTATCTTAGTGATAACTCAATGGTATGAGTTGTATGTTGTGGTCATGAGTCACGAGGTCAACTCGTAACCACCCACGATAATTTTATAATTTTAAGTTGGGGCATTCTGGATATTTCCCCTTTTTAACTGTCTTTGATACCACGGCTTAAAACACCTCTTGGGACTTCATTAACCTATTTTTCCCAATCAAACACTCATAAAAATCTCTTAATTTCTTTGTTCAAAAAAGAGGCTATGGTTTCTTCAAGATAATCAATTAATGCTTTCAGGAGTGGTTTCTTTTCATCTTTATTTGTGTCTAAGGCATGTTATTCCTTCCTCATTGTTATTTTACAAAGACCATGAGTTTTAATGTATGTTTTTCATGATATTTTTATGGTTTGAAATAATGGTTGTGGGTTTTGAATGTTCATGATTGAATAATGATTGTCTTGGTTTAATTATGTTTTTTGTCATGCTTTTAGTATGATTTTGACATTGTGCGATGCGTGTTAATGGTTAATGGATTTTAGGGTATTATGGTTTCCCCATATTACTTGTTATGGTTTTCAAACTTTTGTGCCCTCAACATGTTTGTTTAAATGCCAATGAGAATGATCTTGTCACATAGTTTGACTACTCTTGTTGTCTTTGCATTGCATAATAGTAAGAGAACTTTAATTAGTCTGGTTGATTTTCAATGGTTTGAAAAGGCCTTCGTGGCCATGGTTTTGGTTTTATTGGAAACTTTGGAGTTAACTCGGTATAATGGTTTGGTATAGCATAACAAGATAGATTATTAAGCTTTATATTTGGTATGATGATACTAACAGATAATGCCTAAACAAAAGACTCCTTGGCAAATAGTTGGAAAGTGTAATTGGTTTTAATATTGTCTTAAAGAGTGTTATGTTAGCAAAGTCATGGAAGATGAAGGTACCAGGGGGAACAATATTAGAAACTCGTGTTTTCTAATGTGGGGGTTGGTCATGGTGACCATGTGTATGATGCCAAACTTATATTTTAGGAGATGCACTAGTCATCTTAAGTATTTCTCTGGTCTGTGCGGCTAACATGCATCGAGGCCCTTTCAACAGGGGGAGTTAAACCTATATACCCTATGGGTGGACATTTAGGACGACAAAGTTACACAACCCAGGTTAAGATTTTAAATGCATGTTATCCCAGTTCCCTATCCTGGCACAATATGTATGTATATATGTGATTGCATATGGTTACTCTATTTGGTTTTGAATAACGGCATTATTTTATCTTTATCCTTGAGTACATGCTATCATTTACTCCTCTTACCATCTTTGGGTGTTCTAACCCCACGCGATGCAGAAACCATCAATGCTACTATTTTCCTACTCAGTGAATTGGATTTGGGGATAGCTTTGAGTCAGATTAATGTGGTGGGCTTTCATACTCCAGAAGACTCCATTTCTTTCAATGGACTTCTTTTAATTATTATTATTTCATTAGTTTTGGTGTAGGCTATGGTCGAGGAAATGTCTCTATCAGATGTTCTTTGATTCTGGTTCAAGGCTTTGTCAGACTACTATAGGCATGGGCGGTGTCATTTTTTGTGTCAGCCTTGGTATTGGTATTGTTATTGGCATTAGGGTTGGCACCTCTTAGATATTTGGTTGAGGTTGTTGAATTATGAATATATACTTTATTTAATTTCTTTGAATTATTCTTGTCTTATCTTGTTATATGTTTGAAACTCATCCGACATAGGGTGCAGGGAGATTACAATTTGGTATTTGGGGTGGTCTCTAATCTTGGATGGACTTGCAATGATTGACACGTATAGGCCTTAGTTTGGGTCATGTCTAATTGGTATCAGATCCTTAGGTTCATGGTCAATTGAGAGTCCACAAAGTCGTGTCAAGTAGAGTCTCTTTTAAGTGTGTGTAGAGTGCTACAATCATAAGAAAGAGGCTACGAGGCATTTAGGAATGTTTCTCTTTCTTATGTTTTTTTTTGAGCTGTAGAGTCTTATGTCCTAAATTCTTCTTTAACTCCCATTTGTTCGCTTTTCAGATCATGCCTTCTCGAAGATATGAAGCACATAAAAACTCTTATGTCCCACCCAAGGATAATATTGATAGGACCCATCATACTTATAAGGTACAGACTCGATCTAGGTGTCTAGTTCATGATTTCCTTTCTGGAGTTTCATCAGTCCCTTTTAGTCCTTCTCGAGCTCCTTGGAATGATGTGATGAATGTTGAGTTTCATTAGTCTATCCATATGTTGGTGCAGTTGGTAGCTTCCCAGGCTGAGCGCGGTGCTTCTGTTATTCCATCTTCTGAGGCATAAGGGTTGGATAGTTCATGAAGTTAAAATTTCCAACCTTTACCAATGTTAAGGTAGAGAAGGATCCTCAGTGTTTTTTGGATGAGATGGAGAAGATTTTCCGTGTTATGTATGCCATAAATATAGAGGGCATGGAGTTTGCCGCCTACCATCCAAAAGATATTGCATACTAGTGGTATGAGAAATGGGATTAGTAAAGGGGTGACGACGCTGAGTCAGCTCTGTGAGAGGATTCTAACCATTTCTTTCCTCAAGATCTGAGGGAAGCAATGGCAAAAGAGTTCGTTAATTTAAAGCAAGGTAAGATATCAGTCAAGAAGTATGCCTTAAAGTTTCACCAGTTATCTCGGTATGCTCCGAAGTTGGTTTCTATCATGAGGGATAGAATAAGAAAGTTCACTTTTGGGTTATCTCAAGACATGATTTTGAAGATTAAGGCTGCCTTATTTAACAAGGACATGGATATCTCCAGGTTGGTTATATACATTCAAAAGGTTGAGAAAGAGAAGAAGAAGTAAGCTAAAATGAGGGAGAGGTAGAGCAGGAAGTTTAGATTTTGTAAGCAAGGTGGTGTCTAGCAGCAAAGCAGTAGGATAGTGGCAAGTGGCCTAAGAAGAAGTGGGGTAAATCTGGATCTTACTCGACACTAGTTCTCCCAACCCAAAGTCATTTGGTCGCAGGTGTTTTTAGAATGGCAATAATTATAAGGCAGAAGGTGCCTAATCCTACTTTAGTGGGGCTTAATTAGCTCCATCATATCCTCCCTGCAGATTTTTTGGTCGATTACATCGGGGTTACTGCGTGAAGGAATGGACAAATGCTTAAACTTTTGTCAGAAGGGCACACATGGTTAGAAACTTTCCCATGGCCAAGGTTTCTTCGGGGAAAACAATGTTCCAGTTGCCTCTTCATCATCTCTGACGCCAAAGGGTGTACCACCTAGCTTCGACACTTATCGAAACCTTCTTTATGCTCTCACTACCCCCCAAGAATCTATAGCATTGCCTGATGTCATGACTGGTATGTTGAAATTTGTTTTCCTATGGTATGAACTATTTAATTGATCTAGGGTATGCTATCTCTTATGTGACTCTATTTGTTGTTGTGATTTTAGTTTTGGTCCCGAGTGTGTTTTGGACCCTTTTTATATTTCTACCCCGGTGAGTGACTTTATGGTAGATAGAAGAGTCTATAGTGGTTGTGTGGATCTGTGGGTGGTCGAGAAACATTTGTTTATCTATTTGAATTAGACAAGGTTGATTTTGATGTCATATTAGGGATAGATTTGCTCCACTCATGCTATTCTTCTCTAAACTCTCAAACCTTTAAGGTTGTCTTTAAATTCCCTAATGAGTCAGTTATTGAGTGGGAGGGTGGTTCCCTAGATCCTAAGGGGAAGTTCATATCATATATTAGATCTCAGAGATTAATCTCCAAGGATTGTCTCTATCATCTGGTCTAGGTTAAAGATTCTGACTCGAAGGATCCTTCCTTTCATTCCATCTCGATGGTGAATGAATTTCCTGAGATCTTCCTTGATGATCTTCCTGGTGTCCGTCCGGATAGGGAGATTGATTTTGGGATTTATCTTATTTTGGACACTCATTTGATTTTCATTCCTCCGTATAGGATGTCTCCAACTGAGTTGAAGGAGATTAAGGAACAACTAAAGGATCGTTTTAACAAGGGTTTCATTAGTCCTAGTATGTCCCCATGGGGCGCACTGGTGTTATTAGTGTGTAAGAAGATTGATTCACTTCAAATGTGTATTAATTATCGGTAGTTGAATAAGGTGAAAGTAAAGAATAAATATCCTTATCCAAGGATAGATGATTTGTTTGGTCGGCTTCAGGGTGCTAAATTTTTCTCCAAGATTGATCTTCAATTCATTTATCATCAGTTAAAGATTATGGAGGTGGATATCCCTAAGACTGCCTTCCATACTTGGTATAGGCATTTTGAGTTTTTCGTTATGTCTTTTGGGTTAATCAATTCCCTAGTGATATTCATGGATTTGATGAATAGAATCTTCCAATGGTTTTTGGATTTTTTTATTAATATGTTCATAGATAATATTATAATGCACTCTAATAGTGAGGTGGATTATGTCGATCACCTTCTCATTATGTTGTAGACCCTGAAGGATCAGCATATGCCAAATTTTTTAAATCTGAATTCTGGTTGAACGCTATCACTTTTCTGGGTCATATCATTTCTAGTAAAGGGATCATGGTAGTTTCGAAAAAAGTTGTGGTGGTAAATAAGTGGCCTAGACCCATGACTCCAATAGATATTCAGAGCTTTTTCGGTTTAGCTGGCTACTACAAGAGGTTTGTGGAAATTTTCTCTTCCATAGTTGGCCCATTGACTAAGTTAACTCAGAAGAAGGTGAACTTCTTGTAGTCGTATGCTTATGAGGGTAGTTTTTAAAAGTTTAAGGATAAGCTAACTTTGGCTCTGATCTTGAGTTTGCCTGAAAGAACTGGTGGATTTATGGCCTATTATGATAAATCATGTATGGGGCTTGGTTGCATCTTGATGCAGCATGGCGAGGTGATAGCTTACGCCTATATAAAGTTAAAGGTGCATGAGAAATATTATCTGACTCATGACTTGGAGCTATTGGTTGTGGTATTCACATTGAAAATCTGGTGTCACTATTTATGTGGAGTGCATGGGGATATCTTTTCAGATCATAAGAGCTTGCAATATGTATTTACTCAGAAAGAGTTTAACCTTATACAAAGGAGATGGGTTGAGTTTCTCAAGGATTATGACATTAGTCTTCACTGCCATACAAGTAAAGCTAACATATTTATTAATGCTCTTAGCAGGTTATCCATGGGGAGTCTAGCTCATATGGATGAGGAGAAGCGAGAGTTGGTAAGGGATATTCACTATTTGGCTAACCTTGTAGTTCGCTTCTTAGACTGAGAATAGTGGTGTATTGGTATAGAAGGTGGCACATTCATCTCTTGGTGCTAAAATCAAGGAGAAGCAAGTGTTGGATCCTGTTTTGATGAGGATCAAGGATGATGTAGATGGGCCAAAAGTAATAACCTTCAAGATTTGTGATGATGGTACCTTGCGGTACCAAGAAAGGTTATGTATTCCCAATATAGATGGGTTGCGAGAAAGGATCTTGGTTGAGACGCATGGGTCGTGTTATGCTATTAATCCTGGTTCAACAAAAATATATCATGACCATAAAGAAACGTATTGGTGGAACAATATAAAGTAGGATGTGGCTAGTTTTATGGCTAAGTGCATAGTATGCCAACAAGTGAAATTTGAGCACATAAGGCCTGAAGGATTATATCAAGAAATTAAGTTGCCTGTGTGAAAGTGGCATGTTATCAACATAGATTTCTTAATGGTCTTCCTTGGTATCAGAATTAGTTTGATTCGATTTGGATCATCATGGATAGGATGACAACATTTGCTCGCTTCTTTCCAGTAAGGACTAATTCTTGGCTAAGGATTATGCAAGGTTACACTCCAAGGGTTTGTGAATTTAGATGGGGTACCTATCTCTATCATCTATGATCAAGGTATGTAGTTTTTATCTCACTTTTTGCAGTTATTTTAGAAAAGTTTGTGGACCAAGGTGAGTCTTATTACTACTTTCCAACCACAATTGGATGGGCAAGCAAAAAGGACTATTCTGATGTTGTAGGATACACTTCGAGCTTACGTGATTGAATATGGTGGTAGTTGGGTCGAGCATTTTTCTCTTATAGAGTTTTCTTATAATAATAGCTACCACTCTAGCATTGGAATGGCTCTATTTGAGGGGTTGTATGATAGGATATATAGATCTCCTATTAGGTGGTTCGACGTTAGTGAGGCAGAGATGTTTGGCCCAAATTTGGTTCTCCAAGCTATGGATAAAGTAAAGGTGATTGGGATAGACTTAAGGCTTCCCATGGTCGCCAAAAGTCGTATGCGGATGTAAGGCAAAGTAAGTTAGAGTTCAAGGTTGGGATAGGGTATTCTTGAAGGTATCTCTCGTGAAAGAAGTGATGTGGTTTAGGAAGAAGGGGAAGCTCAGTCCCTGAGATGTTGGTCCATATTTGATTTTGAGAAGGAATGCCATTATTGCATATGAGTTAGAGTTGCCTTCTAGTTTGAGCTCCATTCACCTGGTATTACATGTTTCTATATTAAGGAAGTATATGGGAGATCCTTTGCAAATTGTGCCTATTAAGGATATTAGTATTTTGGATTCCCTAACTCATGAGGAGATCCTGGTTGAGATCTTAGATTGGCAGGTTCATCACTTGATGACTAAGGATGTGGCCTCGGTAAAGATTTTATAGAGGAACCACAAGGTGGAAGAGGCTACATGGGAAGCTGAAAAGGACATAAAGTCCAAGTATCCATTCTCATTTCCGCTCTGAAAGATTGTGCTTAAGGTAGGTTTTATTCTTAAAATCATTATTTTCTAACTTAATTAAAGGTCAAAGTAGAGATGTTGGGGGTTTGATCGTGCTAGTCAATGCCATATTCCGTCATTTGGGGATGAATAATCCAAGTAGGGGAGAATTAAAACACCCTGGGTATTGGCCCTTGGAAATTTCTTAAGCTTTGAGCTCACTGTAATTGTGATGACTCATCATATAGGTCGTATGGTATGGATACGGGTCTGGTGACCCAACTGGTAAAGTGTCCAGTGATTGGTGGTTGGGTTTCTGTTGTGGTTAGGACTTGGTGGTGCGGATCTTTTGGTTTGGTGATGAGTCATTAGGATGATCCTTTATTTAAATAGAAACTTAGTTACTTGACTTGGTTTTGAGTACGAGTGGCTCACTAAGAGCTATGAGGATAGGTTACGAGTTGTTGTGAGAAGTCATATGTTGTCCAGTGTCAGTCCCTTTGGATTTTGTCATGAGTACGACTGGACCATACAAGTCGTATGGTCTAGTCACGAGTGGGGATCAGGGAGTTTTATGGTGGACAGAGCATGGATGTCCAACTTACTATCGTGGTGACGACTCAATGATATGTATCATCTGTTGTGGTCACGAGTCATGGGGTCGACTCGCAATCACCTGCGATAATCTTACAGTTTTAAGTTGGGGGCATACTTGACATTTTCCCTTTTTAACTCCCTTTGATATTACGACATAAAATAGCTTTTGGGACTTTATTAAACTACTATTCCCAATCAAACACTTTTAAAAATCTCTCAAACTCTTTGTTTAAGAAAGAGGTTGGTATTTCTTCAAGATAATCAATTAAGGCTTTCAAGAGTGGTTTCTTTTCGTCTTTCTTGGTGTCTAAGGTATGTTACTCCTCCCTTATTGTTATTTTACAAAGGGCATGTGTTTTAATGTAGATTTTCATGATATTGGTATGATTTGAAATAATGGTTAGGGGATTTGGATGTTCATGGTTGAATAATGTTTCTCATGGTTTGATTATGTTTTCTTTTATGCTTTTAGTATGACTTTTACATTGTGGGATGCATGTTAATGGTAAATGGATGTTTGGGTATTATGGATTCCCCAAATTACTTATTTATGGTTTTTAAACTCGTGTGCCCTCAACCTGTTTGTTGAAATGCTAATGAAAATAATTTTGTCACGTAGTTTGACTACTCTTGATTTCTTTGCATTGCATAAATAGTAATGGAATCTGAATTAGTCTGGTTGATTTTAAATGGCTTGGAAATGCCTTGGTGGCCATGGTTTTGGTTTAATTAAAAACTTTGGAGTCAAGTCGGTTTAATGGTTTGGTATGCCTTAAAAGGATCGACTTGTAAGCTCTAATTATGTATGATGATACCAACGAATAATGCCTAAGCAAAAGGCTCCTTGTTAAATGGTTAGAATGTGTAATTGGTTTTAATATTGGCTTAAAGAGGGTTGTGTTAGCAGAGCTATGGAAGGTGGATGTCTCGAGGAGACCAATACTAGAAACTCACGTCTGCCAATGTGAGGGTTGGTTATGGTGATCATGTCCATGATGTCACACTTATATTTTGGGAGATGTACTAGTCATCTCAAGTATTTCTTTGATTCATGCAGCTAACACACACCGGGGCCCTTTTAACAAGTTTATTTGAACACATATAGCCCATGGATAGACATTTAGGATGATAGAGCAACACAGCCTAGGTCAAAGTTTTAAATATATGCTAAACTTGTACCCAATCCCTACACAGTATATTATGTGTGTGCGTATATGTATATGTGTCTGTGATTGCATATGGCTATTTGATTTGGTTTCGAATAATGGCATTGTTTTATCTTTATCCCTGAGTACATGCTAGAATTCACACTGCTAACTATCTTTGAATGTTATATCCCCCACACGATGCAGAAACTGTCCATACTACCATTCCTCCTGCTCAGTGAATTGGATTCGGGGATAGCTTTGAGTCATATTGAAGTGGCCAGCTTCCATACTCTAGAAGACTCTATTTCATGTTATGGACTTCTTTTTATTATTGTTATTTCATTGGTTTTGGTGTTGGATATGGTTGTGGGCATGTTCTAACCAGATGCTCTTTGATTCTAGTTAGAGGCTTTGTCAGACTACTACGGGCATGGGCATTGTCGGTATTGGTGTCAGCCTTGGTATTGGTATTAGCATTTAGGTTGGCATTGATTTGATATTTCGTTGAGGTTGTTGGATTATGATTGTAGAATTTATTTAATGTCTTTGAATTATTCTTTTCTTATCTTGTTATATAGTCAGAATTTATCCAACATAAGGTGCAAGGCAGTTACGGTTGGGTATTGGGGGTTGTCTCTTGTCCTGGCTGGACTTGAGATGCCTGACACAAATAAGCCCTAGTTCAGGTCGTGTCAGTTGGTCTTTATTACCATATGTTTGTGGCACACCTTACATATTTTTATTATGGATTAGCGAAGGGTCGTGGATTCCCTGACCATTCGTGATACCTTTGATTCATGTGTCCAACATGCACTAGTACCCTTCTATGGGGGAGTCAATCCCATATAGCCCGTGGGTGCCTTTTATGATGGTTCGAGCTACACAGTCTAGGTTAATGTTTTAACTCTCATGCTAACCTTATTCCCTATACTGACATATTACATACACTTATATGATTGTGTTCATATGGTTTTGGAATGATTTTGGACTGATTAATCATGGCATTATTTTATCTCTTTCCTGAGTTACATGCTAGCGCTCACCCCTTTAACTGTCCCAGGATGTTGTATCCTCACACGATGCAGGGTCTTCGGACACTTTTGTTTCCTTACACAGTGGTAGGTGATTTCGTAATTGTCTGTGAGTTAGCTTTGAAGTGATAAGCTTCCATTCTTTGGAAGGCCCTCATTTCATGGTCTTATTTCATTTATGTCTTCAACTACTTCTATGGGTTCTTTTTGGCTATAGTCGGGGGCATGAACCGACTTAAGTTGATGTTTAGTTTCTTAGAGGCTTTTTTAGACAACAAAGTATGGGTGGATTCTTAGATCCCTTTTATTATTGTTTTCTCTATCTTGTTATATGTTTGGACCTCAGCTCTATCTTGCTATCTATTTGAAATACATCCACTGCTAGTTATATTGTTTGCGGTTGGCTAGGCTAATGAGGGTGGTCTTCGGTCCTTGATGGACTTGAGATACCTATCACGATTAGGTCCTGGTTCGAGTCATGACAACAAGAGTCTTGAGTATGTGTTTGTCAGAAATATCTAAATCTTCATTAGAGGAGATGGTCAGAGCTTTTGAAAGATTATGATGTAAGTGTCGTGTACCGTCTAGGTAAGGTTAATTAGTGTTTGATGCCCTATGAAAGTTGTCTATAGATAGTGCAACTTATATTGAGGATGAAATGAAAGAATTAGTTCATCATATTCACAGACTTACTAGATTTTGAGTTTGGTTGGTTGAGTCAGTCAAAGGTAACGTTATGGTTCATATTGGTTTAGAATCTTATTTAGTAGGAAAGGGGGAGGTAAATCAAGATAGCGATCCTATTATGCTTAAGTTGAAGGAAGTAGTCTAAAGTCAAAAAGTTGAGGTTTTCTCCAAAGGTGGAGATGGGGTTGTTCGTTGTCAGGGCAGATTATATGTTCCATATGTTGATGACTTGAGATAGGAGTCGGTAATTTGGGAAATTTTAATAAAAGCGACCACTTGTAGCAGCTTCTTTTATTTAATTAATTGATTATTTTTTTTTAAAATGACAATTAAATAATTAAATAAATTGACCATATATGGTAAGTTTTATTAAATAAATAATTAATTAAATAAATAAAACTGGTCACAAATGATTGGTTTTATTATAAAAAGTAATTAAATAAATAAATAAAACCGATCATGTTTGGTCAATTTTTTTTAAAAAAATAATTAATTAAATATATAAAAGCAATGGGTCGATTTTATTATAAAAAAGAAGTAAATAATTAAATAAAACTGACCATATGTGATTGCTTTTATTTAAAAAAATATTTTAATAACTAAATAAAATAGACCAGAGGTGGTCAGTTATTTTAACAAAAATATTAATTAATTAAATATATAAGTGTCACGACCCAAGGGTACCCTCTAGTCCGACAATGGTGCTCATGGCCACAAGTGACCACAAGCTAATCCATGCACTGGTACCTGCTGTGAGCACTGAATAAAATAGAAATATAACACATATGTGGAAGATACACTAATCGGTACTGCAAATCTGAATACTAAAATACACGTCATCAACATGTCTGAAATATCTGCTAAAATGCTAAAAACCAAATTTATTTGTCTGAAGCAACTGATAATACTAAAAGAAATCACTAATTTTCTAAATGATTTTCTGAAATCCTCTAAACATCATGTGGAGTTGATGGGAAAAACCCCTAACAATCTCTGACTGACCAATCATAATGAAATACCAAAATAACTGGGATAAATAAATCATGTCCTCGATGGTTAAGGTAACTGAGCATGAATGCATGAACATGTAATATCTGAGACTGCAAGACCAAGTATGTATGTACTACTGAGTTAATTTGTGATCGGAAAGACTGAAATCTCTATGACTGAATAACTAACAAACTGTGCACTTTGTCAAGCAAACCTAAGCTTAAATACCGTAAGATACTGACTGAAACTATAGGGGGTATCACTTAACCAACATGCCACAATGTGAACTAATCGGGGTCCAACCTGTAACCCCAATTGGAAGTATGTCAGTACCGTGCCACGAGTACTAACACATGGTTGACTATGTGGATCCACAAGGTTGCTCCCATAAGATATGAGTCAACCCTCAACTGGCATAAAGACATCTCAAACCTACGCTGGTTACATAGTTATGGAACTCAGGGACTTCTACTAAAGGTAACACCCTCTATTGGCAGGTGAACCCTTATTCTTGGGTTCGCTCGGTGCTAAATCCTACTCCCAACTGAACTAACACTGGTACTGCGCTAAAATAAATTCAGCTGAACATAACACTGACATTGCTCATCATGACCATAACAACTTAGTAAATGGTAATATTCCTGATTTAACTGAAATCATAACTTAAAAGATCTTAAATGTAAGTAGACACGTAGGAATTGGGTGTTCATAACCCGCCAGCACTGAATGATCATAAAATACAATATTAAAGCTTAAAACTTTAGTATGGGGTCATGGGTCAAAGACCCAAAACATAAACACCTGCCAATTAAGTTAAATGCATGGACTTGAACATGAGGATGTCTTAAAACATGAGAAAACAACATGACTTCATGGCTAAGTTCACAATTCAATATTATGACATGAAATTCAATTCAATACAACATGGAAAATCAAAAATTAAAACATAAAATAACCTAACTTTCCATGGAATCATACTAGGACATGAACTTTAGTTAAACTACTAGGGAAAACATGAATTAAACTCATCTTGAACACATGCAACTTTATAATGAAGGAAAAACTCATATTTTAACCAAAGAAGAGGTTTTGGGGATCCATGAGTGAAAGGGACCAATAGATGAACACCCCACATAACTTAATAACAGAATTATTGAAGCTTTCTTAGATTGGAAGCTTGAACTATTGGTATCTTAGAGGGAAAGCTTTAGTTTGTTCTTGGGGAAAGAGGAGGGTTTCTTGAGAGCATTTTGGTGTGAAAGGGGCAAATAATTCACTATTGAAAGTCCCAAATCGTGTTAAGGATGAATTAGGTTGAGGTAAATAACTCAAATACCCCTTGGGCACTCAAATTAAAAAGTTATGCGGGACACACTTGGCGCGCCGCGACCCTTACTTGGGTCAAGCGGCCATGAAGCTGTGACCCTTGCATAGATCAAGCGGCCTTGGCACCGCGACCCTTTCTTGGTTCAAGCGACCACCGTGCTACTGACCTCGTCACTTGTGGATCCACCCTCGTGCCACGGGACTATCGCGAGGCTTCACTATTTTAGCTATCCAAACACGTCCCAAACCTCGTCTAAATGCCCCAAAACTCTCCCGAGATGTACTTTTAACCTCCCTAAACATAAACCAACTCTAACACCACTATTTTAGGGTTAGGAAAGCAAAAATAAAATTTGTAAAGTGGAGGGGTCTTGAAAATGACAAAGCCTCAAACACTTAGTGAAATTTTCAAGCCTTAGACCACTTAAGTATACAACTAAGAGCTGAATCGAGCTTAGAATATAATGGGGTATCACAATATCTCCCTCTTGGGAACATTCATCCTCGAATAAGACTGGTTAGACTAAAGATACTAAGGCAATTGAGGAAATATTCTGAACATGAATGACTTGGAACATGATTACATAACTGAGTCTAAAGCATGATACATGAACTGAACTAAATTTATGAATGCATGCAATGGCATGAGAATGGTTCCATAGATGAAACTAAGAATAGAAAAGATAAAATCTAAGGAAAATCGCTACCTCAAGCTTAATCCGAGTTTGCAGAGAAAAGATGAGGGTACTTGGTCTTCATATTTTATTCTGCTTCCCATGTAGCTCCCTCAATGGACGGATTTTGCCATAGAACTTTAACCAATGGAACCTTTTTATTCCTTATCCTATGAATCTAACGATAAAGGATCTTAACTGGGACTTCTTCATGGGAAAGGATACCCTAAATGTCCATACTTTCTAAAGGAATAACTATAGATGAATCACTTATATATTTCTTTAACAAAGAGACATGGAACACTGGATGTACTAATGCCAAATCTGCAGGCAACTCAAGCTCGTAAGATACCTTTCAAAAATGGTTCAAGATTCTATAGGGCCAAACATAGCGGGGACTGAGTTTTCCTTTCTTGCCAAATATCTTTACTCCCTTCATAGGCGAAACTTCAAATAGACCAAATCACCAACCTTAAACTCAAGATCTTTTATCCTTATGTCTTCATAAGATTTCTGATAGCTATGGGTTTGTAACACCCCAATTTGCTGAACCGGAATGCTACACGGTGCTCATAACTCCGAGGGACCACAAGCTAACCCATGACTAATATATGTACCTGTATACTGTAAATCATGATATAATAGTGCGAAATACATGGAACTGTAAGGCCATAAGGTTCAGCTGAATAAAACCATGTGGGCAAAAATACCCAAAACAACTAAATCTGAAAGTAAATCTGAAAGCCTCTAAACTATCTGAATAAGGATTTGAAGGAACATGTCTCCAACTAACTCTGTAAAACAAAATTGAAGAGTAAATAAATAAATAAAATCATATTGTCCTCGAATCAATGAGGACTCACTGTGTCTCTGAGATTGGAATGCTACCGCTACTGCTGGGCTGGAGCTCGTGTCTCGGAACCTATGGTGTAACATGAAAAGAAAGCACCATAGCAAAAATGCGTCAGTAAAACTAGAGTACTGAGTATACGAGGAAGGTAGGTTGAACATAAAGGGTTTCATGCATGAACAACACTAACTGACTAATATGAACGTGGGAGTGCAAACACACATATATAAAAACTGGGACCGTGAATACGTGATATCATGACTTGTAAGTTAATACATGGTTTACTGATAACTGTCATGACTGATACTAAAACTAATAACATGGATGACTGTATCTGACAGTTCTGTATATACTTAAATCTGAAGAATGCCATGAGTTCTTTTACTGAGACTGTTACTGAAACTGATAACATGGATGACTGTATCTGACAGTCCTGTATATACTGAAATCTAAAGAACTATCTGAGTTCTTTTACTGAGACTAATACTAAAACTATGGGAAATAGTGTTTAACCGACATGCCTCATGTATGCCGTTATGGCTAAGCTGGGGTCCAATCTCTACCCCAACTGGAGGGGTGTCAATACCGCGCCACTAGTAAGGACAGCTATGAGTGACCCTAATATGGTGGGTACTCAATGAGAATAGTGGGAACCCTAAACTATCGGGTTAAGACACCTCATCAACCCTAAGATGACGGGTTAAGATGTCTCAACCTACACTGGCTATGTAGTTCTGGAATACAAGGATTGCTACTAAGAATCATACCCTAAACTGGTGGGTGAGTTCCCATCCTTGGGTTCCCTCAGTGCTAACCTCTAATCCCATCTGAAGGACACTGAATTGAATAACTAAGTTGAACTAAATAATTGAACTGAACTGATTAGCTGAACTGATACTAATTAACTGGATGGATACTAGTGGTATTTTTTAGCAGAGCTAAACTTAAGTTTACTGGATTCCAATGACTGAAGGAATGTAATGAGTTCTGAGGACTAGTTGAGAGTACTGAAGTTACTAAGATTGACTGTGAATACTGAGGTTGTTGAGGTTACTGAGCACTGAGATTACTGATATTACTGGACTACTGAGATTACTGAGATTTTGGAGTTTTCCTGAGTCACATGACTGACTGAATTCTATAGATCATGGCTTGACTGAGAGTATTGTGAAAACATGACATGGCTCTAGGCATACAGCTATGTTTTTCAGGTACAAGTACCCCCACTACTCGATGGAAGGAAACTGACACATGACTGACTTGATCATAAGAATAGAGTCCATAACATATAATATCATAAGTAGGGATCTCATACTATGCATGGTTATCAACAATGTATTGCATGGAAAGGATTTCATATCACATGGAAGTACTTGCACAATCTTAATATCATGTTCATTGCATAATCATATTGGCAACTCATACTAATAGCATAGAAGTTCATGTGGATTGCATGGTTATCATACATCTTGTTCATAAGTAGGATTTGCAAGTAAACATAGCATAATCTCATAAGAATAGTTCATGAGTATTCCAACAACATGTAAAAGGCACATTAACAACATAAAAGTCATTGGAACGTAAGGGCATATCATGAATCCTTCACTTAGACACAATTTAGCTATATTGCATGATTTCTAGTTCCTTGGGCATTTTATCAAACACCTTACATGCACATCTTAATCATAGGTGAATTCATCAAATTGTACACCATGAACAACTAAATTTACATGTTTCCAACTCATATGATATCATGAATTCACAAAAACATATAAAGATTCCATCTTGGGAATCAACTAATATCAACAATATGATCATCAACACCCAACAATATAGAAATCATACTTTTATAATGAAAAGAGGAAAACAATCAAGCATCAACATGGGTTTGATCATATCACCACAATCAACCAAGCTTTTATATTTTAAAAATTGATTCTTGAACTCTATGAACGAATTAAATCCATAGATGAACACTACACATACCTTAAAAGGAAGATTCTTGATGATTGATGGAGGAATTTCCTTGAAATCGGATCTTCAAGATTACTTATGTAACCCTAGTTGTTCTTCTCCCTTAGTGCTCTTGGATGATGAGATTTGAGATGAAAATAGGGTTGCAATATGTTTAGAAGATATAAATGTCATAGGGTTAAGTTTAGGGACGTGTAAGGAGTATTTAAAGACTTAATTCCCCTTAAAATAACTTAAGACAGAGTGTATTTGACACCTGGAATTGGCTTGGGCAGTGCCCAAGTAATCGCCTATGCTTGGGTTGGGCGATGCCTAACCAATCACCTATGCTTGGGTTAGGCGGCGCCTAACCAATCTCCTATGCTTACTGTCTCTCACGAAAATGGGCATAACTTTTCGCTCGGGTATTGGATTAAGGCAAAATTGGTATCGTTGGAAAGCTAATTCGATTCTCTACAATTTGGTGGGTCCAAATCAGCCAAAATTGCACATTAACATCGAGTTATACTCGTTCAAACATGACCCTTTCAAAATCGAACACTAAAACAAGATGGATTCAAAAACTCTTAGCTTGTATTACCTTAAGTGACTCATATGAACATTCTTAATGCATCGTAAGCTATCCTATCACTAGAATATTCATGGTAAGTCATGTACTCAAGTATGAATCACAAGATTAGAAATATTCGAGGTATTACAGGGTTATTTTCTGTCTTTCCCAAATCAACTAAACCTTCTACATTGCCTCAAACACTGACTCTGGCCCTATCAAAGCAGCCTTACCTACTTCAAACCAACCAATGGGAGATCTACATCTTCTTCCATAGAAATCCTCAAACGGAGTCATTTGAATACTAAAGTGATAACTATTGTTATAGGAAAACTCAACCAAAGGTAATTAGTCATCCACCCTACCTTCGAAGTTAATAACACACTCTCTCAACATGTCTTCTAATGTCTGAATGGTCCGTTCTTCCTGACCATCTATCTAAGGATGAAAAGTTATACTGCAATGAACTTAGGTACCAAGACCCTTCTGAAAAGACTTCCAAAAGTGAGAGGTAAACTGAGTACCCCTATTTGAAATATTGATGTGTGAGCATGTGCTAACACATTTGAGGCTTTTAACTCAAAATAATTATAAGGTCTTGAGAAACTTTAGTTTTTTTTATCTTACTTTGATTTTGCCGTAAATGTAGAGATGCAGGAGAACTAAAAATAATGGAAGTAAAAAGGTTGAAATGTGAAGCAAATAAAAGACAAGTGTGGCTGACAACATTCATGATAAGTCGTCAGCCCAGTGATAAGCTATCAAGGACAACATTAGCCTTGAATAGGAGATGAGTTCCAACTGGAAAAGTTGATGATATTTTATGATGGCCATCAGGATGGTGAGAAGGTGTCAAGGATGTCATCAGACTTAGTAGGATATGAGAATTAAAGTAGAAATATGACGATGTTATTGATAAAACTTCAAAATCATGATAATCCATCATTGTCGTCGTCATTATTAGATAGCGAGGGCCAAAAGGGAAGAAGAGCTAACGACATTTGTGATAAGTCGTCAGACTCCTGATAAGATATCACGGATGTCGTCGTCTATTCCGAGGAAAAGTTGTAACCTTGATTTTGTTTCCATATTTAGAACAGACTATTTAAAGATTTTTTTAGGGTTTCCTGAGGCATCGGACAAGCAACTTTATTCTCAATATTTTTTACTTAGTTTCTACATTTTAATCTCTAGATTTTTGGAATAGAAATTACAATTAACGGTGATAGATTAATATTCATATTTTTCTTTGGATTTATTCAAGGATTGAATCGAAGAACAATTATTTCTCTTCACTATTCTGTAAGTATGATATCTCTAAGTATGAATTTAATTTATTGCTCTGATCTTTATAGTATGAGTGGCTAAATTCTTTAGCCCGAGTTATGCGATCTGTGGGTTAGGTGTTGACATTATGCTAGGTGCTTAACAGATTCTAAGGGTAGTCGAAACTCTTTGAAATTTCATTATTCTATACTTAAATCTATTGGTTGCAAACAATAGATCACGCCTTAGGTTTGTTTGCTCGAACAAAGGAATAAGCTAGAGGAAGCGAATTATCAATAGGGAGTGGGGAAAGGTTAAGCTCTCATTTAACGATTAATTCTGTAATAGGATTAATCTACCTAAGATAACATCCGGTCATAAAATATAAGTTACTTAAGTTAGAGAGAATTATTTAATAAACTGTCTAGATAGGTCGAGAAACATTTCGATAGATCATCGGCAAGGATAATCTACTGTTCCTACCTACTCCAAGGAACTTGAACTACACCCAATATCTATCAACTACTAATGCCCATGGTGAACATAACTCTGATTTTCTATAAACTAGTGATCACAAATACTGTAATCGAAGTCTGAAATAAATAATTGTAAACTCTCATTAAAACCCCAATTTTTGGAAACTATTAGCTATCAGATGGTTAAACCGCACACAACTTTAATTCACACCCTATTCCCTATGGGATCAACCCCAACCTACTTATATTATATATTGACAATGGTCGCTTACACCCATTCAAGAGTGTAATTTGAGCGTTATAAAAAATGGTGCCACTGTTGGAGAATAATTTGGCGTATTGAGTTGGTTTTAAATTTTAGCCTACTTGCTTGAATTCAAACTTGTAAATATTTGTTTTTAGTTTACTTTTATTTCTTGTGTTAGGTAGATTTTTATTTTAGTTTACTTACTACTATGGCATCATGGAATGAACATGATCTTGGTGGTTGGAATTCTTATCTTGATGATCCATGTCCATATTGTGATGGACCTCACTTTTGGCAAGACTGTAGATATGCTCCCCAGACAGAGATGTTTTCACCATCCCTATCCTATAGGGAGTATTATATTTATGTATGTAGTGGTCAAGATGGACATTGGAGTGATTTCCCAAATGCCCCCTCCCCCCATTATGCTAACCCAAATTCTAGTTCTTCTTATGATTTTGATAGGTTTTTGGTAAAAAAAAAAAAAGAATAAAGCACCAAAAAGAGTGGCATTAAAGCTATGCTTCAACTAATGTTGGATCATATGGATACAACAAATAATATTATATGTGATATACTTCAAGACATTAGGGCATTTAACAAGAAAAGAGAAAGTATAGGGGAGATGGATATCGAGGTCAATCATCAAAGTCACTCTTCTACATTATGTTTAAATGATATCTTGTTAGTGGAATCATTTAGAAAAATTGAAGAGTACGAATATGAGTAGCAAGAATCCTATACTGATGATGAGCTTGATGTTGATCAACCCTTGGAGATTTCCCAACCAACCATGAGGGATAATGCCAAGATTGGGGAAATGGTGCTAGAGGCAAAAGAAGAAAGCAAGCACAATCCTTGTGAAGACTCTAGCCTATTTCGGGGTAAAGATACTAATAGAGATTCTAATCCGGAAGTGAGGGTTAGTCCTCATTCAAACCACTTTTCAACATTATGCCTGGTGGATGTGATGAAAGTCGAATCTCCCAAGCAACTGATGAATTTTAAAAATGAGGAGGAAAATTTTTATATTTTGGATTTTATCTTTCCAAAAGGGTATACCACAACCCCAATTGTAAAATCCAAGAATCCTAAAGATCAATTTCCAATTAGTGGCTTTTTAAGATTATCACCACTGCCAAATGAGCCCACACAAAAGTTCAATGCAAAATTGGGTAACCAGTTCAAGTATTCAAAGTGGTGTGATAGAACATTCCTCATCATGCCCTCACATTTGTCCAACACACCCCGAAGGTGTATTGATCAAAAGTTGGGTTGACATTTCAAATCCTCCAAGTGGAGACATAAATAATTATCAATAAGGTATCTTGATGAAGTCTAAGTAGTCAAGATAACTGATTCGTGCCGCGACACTAAATTAGGCACTTCTTGGGAGGCAACCCAAGGTATTTTATTGTTTGTATTCGCATTATGTGATTGACATCAGATCTTTGCACCCATGGTGCCACATGTATATTTATAACTCTCTTGTTTTGGTTTGATGTATTGGGGACATTTCATGATTTTAAGTTGAGGGTGAGGCTACTTATGGGAGTTGATGTCCTCTTGGTGTTTTTGTTGTCGTACCTCTTTTCCCCACAGTCTTGTTCCTAGTAAGTCGGCATGTTTAGGCGTATAATGATTTGTTTTAAAATATTGTAGTTGACTAGGAGAAATACAAGTACCTTAGGAATTTAACATGTTTTTGGTGATTTTTGAGCACCACTCCAATGGACTGAGTATTTAACTATGTGACTTGCATCTGATTGTGACCACTGTACATCTTTGAATTGTATAGTTTTAGTGATATAGTAATCATTGATAAACAGCTGCATGAACTGAATGAGTAGTAGCTTGTGATATACTTGTGTGCCAAGTGCGTGTGAGATCTTACTTAGTTTTCATTGTATATTGAAATCCATAACTTGTCCGGTTAGTCTTACCTTGGTTGAAGGATAGGGGTTAGGAAAGGATCATAGGCCATTTTGATATTAACTCACTTTTAGCCTAAATAACCTTCCCTGTATGTAGAATATCCCTTGATCTCTACTTTGAGACTAATTAGCCTATTTCTTTTTATGACACCTATCACTTTTCTAGTTTATATCATAATGAATCTGTTTTGGTCCTGGTCCTCCTTGGACACTATGCACCTTGACTTAGGCAAATGGCCTAAGTTGAGGGTGGCTATCATAGGGGTGCGTGATGTAAAATGAGTAGGAAAAAAGGTAGAGTAAAAGAAAAGAATAAAAAGTTAAGTGCAGTAGAAAAGAGCAAGAAAAAAGAAAGTTGTAAAACAAAAAGTAATTGAGAAAAGACTGCACCCATCCTAAATAATTGTGATCAAGAAAAGAGAAGAGTAGAAAAGGCTAATGAGTGAAACCCCAAAAAGCTAGTGTAGTGTCAAGGAGGCTTAGTCATTTTAAATACCATCGAGTATCATATCATCCCCTAGCTACATTGCAAGCCTAAGAGAAGTCCTATAGTGATCCTAGCTGAACTATCTAAAGATCTGGGTAATGAAAATAAGGTCAAGCCTATGGTACTTGGCATACACTGATTAGAACTTTGTTCTGAGAGTGAGAGTTTTGATTGTTGCCATGGTTACATATATAATTCCTAATATGAGATGAGGGAAATTTCTTTGTTGTGAGGGCACACTGGTTACATTACTAGTTACTAACTTGTTCGGGTAGTGTAATACTGGTCTATGCATGACTGTTATAGTTGAATTGATGCCATATCTTGATTCTTGTGTGTTGCATTGGTGTTCTTCATTGTACTTAAATTGACTAACTTTGAAAATAGTGAAAGTGTTTTGAGATGATATGGATGATTGACTGCCAAATGTGCTTTGTATTCTCTTAGTTGTGTTGAGTTACTTGAGGACAAGAATTTTTTTAAGTTGAGGGTGTTGATGTGTGAGCTAATGCTAACAAATTCGTTTTTTTAAACTAAGAATAATTGTGAAGTCTTAAGCAACTTTTGTCATTTTTGATTGCTTTATGTTTGATTTTGCAGTAGAAGCTAAGATTCCAGAGAACCAACAAGAATGGAAGAAAATGAGCTGAAATTTGAAGTAAATAAAGGCAAAGTGTGGCTAACAACATTTGTGATAAGTCGTCAGCCCTGTGATAAGCTATCATCTTCATCATAAGCAGTAGATAGAGAATTGGCCTAAGTTAAAAGTTGTGATGACATTTTGTGATAGAACATCAAGAAGCTGATAAGTCATCAAGATTGCCGTCAGCCTAAGGCGGAACATGAGAGCTAAGGAAAAGCCTTGAAGATATTTGTGATAGGTCATCAAAGAGCTGATAGGGAATCACTGTTTGTTGTCAGTGTTATGCAGCGAGTACCAAAAGCATAAAGGAAGCTGACAACATTTGTGATAAGTCATCATCCTCCTGATAGTCTATCACAAATGGCGTCACCTAATCCGAGGAATTTCTGAATTTTATTATTTTTTTCCATTCTTAGGGTGAATTATTTAAAGCCTTGTTTAGGGTTTTCTGAAGGGTTCCAAACCTGAGTTTTGAGACATATATTTTTGTTATTTTCTCTCTCTAGTTTCTTGGCTTGAAAAAAACAATTACTTTGAAGAGCTTTTAATCATTACTTTAGGATTTCTACTTTGATCTAATTTGAGAAACACTCATTGCTATTCATCTTGTTGTAAGTTCATCTTTCAAATTATGAATTCAACTTGTTGTATCAATTATTACATTATACGTGGCTAAAGCCCTTTAACCCGAATTATGGGATCTATGGGTTAGGTCTTGGTAAGTTGCTAAGTGTTCAAGATTCTAAAGGTAATAGGACTCCTTGATAATTCCGAGGTTTTAATTATTGTCTATTGGTTGCAAACAATAGATAGCAGTTGCTTTGATTTGCTTGAGATAAGAAATCAACTATAGTACAAAGTGAATTATTGACAGGGACTTGGAAGCTACCAACCTTCCATTTAATAATTGACGATGTAACATGGTTAATTAACCTGAGGTGAAGTCTGGTTAGTGAATATAAATTCCCTATGTCCGAGAAGATTAGGTAATTAAATGCTTAAGTAGGTCGAGAGATATTTTGGCATAACTTCGATAAAGATAATCTATTGTTCCTACCTATCGTGACAATCTTGAATCACTATTAGCATCTGTCAAGTACCAAAACCCATAGTGAACATAATTCTTGTTTTCCATAAACTCTTGATTACAAACACTAAAACTAAAGTGACCAACAATTATTTGCTGATCATCAAAAACCCTCATTTTATCTTTCCGTATCATTTATTTGAATTTAACTTGTACCTTTAGTTTCAAACTAGTTTAATCGCCACTTACATTGTTCCCTGTGGATTCGAGCCCGACTCTAAAGTTAGGTAAATATATTGATGACGACCGCCTTACACTAAATTGACGTGTAAGTTGAGCGTTATCAAATGATAGATAAAGGAATCCTGTGCAACCTTACTAACTCCCTAAGATAGAGCCTGGCATAATCCTCAGCTGAGAACGAAGTATGAACTGTTATGAAATGATTTGATTTGGTCATCCACTCAATAATGACCCACATTGAATTATGTTGTGATGTGTACGATACAACCCTATCGCAAAATCTATGTTCACAACATCCCACTTCCAAGTGGGGATGTTGAACTCTTGCAATGTACCACTAGGCCTTTAGTTCTCAACTTTAACCTGCTAAGAATTTGAACACTTAGCCAAAAACTCAGCAATATCCTTCTTCATACCATTCCACCAATATATTTCCTGTAAATCTCGATACATCTTAGTGGCTCCTAGGTGGATAAAGTAACACGCACCATGCACTTTCACAATTATTCTCTATCTCCAACCATCAACACATGAAATACATGACCTACCCTAACGTCAGAGAACACCATCTCCCCTTGGGAGAAAAACTTCACCTTCTGATCACCATCCGCCTCCTTCAACTTAACCAAACTAGGATCCCTGTATTATTTTTCTTTTACTTTGGAAACCTACAAAGCTTTTGAACTATTTTGAATCCATATAATACCTTCAGCATAATCAACTAACCAAATACCTAATCTAGCAAGTTGATGAACCTCACTAACTAACTTCTTTTTGTATCCTTCAACATGATTAAAACTACCCATAGACATCCTACTAAGGGCATCTTTCATTACATTGGCCTTGCCCGGATGATACAACACACTCATATCATAATCTTTCAACAACTCAAGCCACCTTCTATGATGAAGATTCAAATCGTTTTGCATGAACATGTACTGTAAACTCTTGTGATCAATGAACACATCAACATGAACCTCATAAAGATAATCCTCTAAATTTTCAAGCTAAAAAACAACTGCCAACCTAAAATCATGGGTAGGATGGTTCTTTTCATGGGGTTTAAGCTATCTAGAGACGAAGAAATTGACCTTACTTCTTTGCATCAAAACACAACCAAGACTAACTTTGCAAGCATCATAGTAAACTACAAATCTATCTGAACCATCTGGCAAAGTCAAGACTAGGGCAAAAGTAAGTAGAGTCTTCAAATACTGAAAACTCTTCTCTCAGGAATCTAACCACTGAAATTTGACCTTTTTCTAAGTCAATCAATACATGGGGGATTTAATAGAAGAAAACCCTTTAACAAATGCCTACAATAGCCAACCAAACCCAAGAAACTCTTGATATCTGATGGAGAGATAAGTCTAGGATAGTTTCACACTGCTTTGGTCTATTGAGAGTCAACTCATATGCCATCACCAGAAATAATATGGCCAAGGAAAGCTACTGATCTTAGCCAAAATTTGCACTTACTAAATTTGGCGAGTAACTTATGAGCTCTAAGAGTCTATAATATAATTTTCATATAGTCTACATGATCATTCTTACTATGAGAATAGACAAGGATGTCATCAATGAATACTACGATGAACATGTCAAAGTACTGGTTGAACACCCTTTTCATCAAGTCCATGAAAGCTGTAGGGGCATTCGTTAGTCCAAAGAACATAACTAAGAATTCAAAATGACCAGACCGAGTTCTAAAAGTTGTCTTCGGGATGTCACATTCTCTAACTCTGAGATGATAATAGCCAAATCTGAGGTCTGTCTTAGAGAACTAACTGGCACCCTGAAGTTGGTTGAACAAGTCATAAATTATGGGGAGCAGGTACTTATTCCTGATGGTGACTTTGTTCAACTGACGGTAATTGATGCATATTCTGAGAGAACCGTCTTTCTTATGTATGAACAGGACTGGACTACCCTAGAGAGAAACACTAGGCCTACTGAAAATCTTATATAAGAGTTCTTTTAACTATCTTTTACATTCCTTAAGCTCAGCTGGAGCCATTCTATATGGTGGAATAGAGATAGGTTGGGTATCTAGAAGGAGATCTATTCCAAAGTCAATTTCCCTCTCAGGAGGGACTCCAGGAAGATCTTTAGAAAATATGTCTAAAAATTCATTTACTAATGGAACTGAGTCAAGACTTTAAGTACCAGAATTTGAGTCTTTGACTCGGACAAGATGGGAAAGTCATCCTGTAATACCCTGAACTTTCTTTAAAGTCTAATTTAGTCTCTAGAAGATTAAAGGATGACTTCCTAAGAGAGTACTGTTTAAATCAGATATAATTTCCCCAATTTTGAATTTTTATCATATGAGAAATTGAATTACCTTTCCAACAATACCAATTTTGCAAAAATCCGATAGTAGGGTAAAAAGTTATGGACGTTTTATAGAAAGCAGTCTAAACTACCCAGGTGCGACGGAGAGGTCCGACGAACCGTCGAGCTAGCGACGGACCATCACCCAGACCATAGCAGTTGAGGCAGTGATTCCACTCTCTATCTAAGTGCGATATAAAGGTCTGACGGACCATCGACCCAGCGACAGACCGTTACACCCCACCGTTGCATGTCCCGATCAATAATTTTAAGTCGCTTTTAAAAGGGCTTTTTGGTTTTTTCTACCCTTTTTAGCATCTATTTATATCAGATCAAGGCTCCTAACATCATTATTCATCCATAACATCAAAATATAGGGTTTCTTTCAAGATCAAAAACCCAAGAACAAGATCAAAACCCTTATTTAAGAAAACTCAAGAAAACCAAGAATCTCTCCAAGAACCTTCAAGAAAGAGTCTCTTAAGGTATGTTAGATATTGATTCTTGGGCCCCTTCCATCCAAGAAGTTCAAGAATCCTTTTCTAAATTTAAAGATTATAATTTTATGAGATTTTCATGATTTATGTGAATCGAAGTTCCAGTTCATGTTATTGTTGAGGTGTAATTCATGCTTTTGAATACAAGTTGCAAGTCTTGATCTTGATATAGGTTGAATTGCACCATGTCCATGTTAAATCCCTAAATTTTACAAGTTGGTTGGTGTAATCATGATACTTGGGTGTAGTATTTGTTGTATAACTAAAGCATGCTCCCCACATGTTTGACAAAATGCTTATGTGAAGGAAATAAAGTCAATATAGCATGGTTAGCAAGAAATCCCCAATTATGTATAAGTTCATGTAAGCCAAGTGTTTGTTGAAAAGCCTTATTTAATGATTTATGATATGTTGTATGCATTCCCAATCACGCATATTCCTTATTGAGTGAAATTTGAGATATTGGTATGCACTTCCTATACCATTACGTGTTCATGATATTCAAGTGATTAGCGAGATATCACATTGATTATTTTATGGATGATAGCCTATTTTCATGTCATGTACGAGTTGTCTTGTTTTATGATATTTATGTTATCGAGTCCTAGGGGTATTTAATACCCAAAATTTAGCTGGTTGTCTAGAGCTGAGTTAGTCTCAAGATTCAGTGAAATTCAGTGACCTCAGTATAAGTACAAATCCAGTCTCAGTATCAGTCTAATCCGACTTAGTATTCAGTTCTGACTCAATAGTATTCAGAAGTAATCAGTATTAGTACTCAGTAGTATTTACTATTTAGCTCAGACTTCAAGGAGACTCAGTAGGCTAATAAGAATTCATTAGCATTTAGATAAATAGTAGAATCCTAGTGGCATTCCGTCAGATAAAGGAACCAGGTGAACTCAGTCAGATCAGTCAAGAAATTGAACAGTAAAAGATTTAGCTCAGTCTAAGTTTAGTTAAGAATCACTTCTGAGTCCTTCAATTAGGAGTCGGAACTAGCACCAAGTGAGTGCAGGAATGACGGTTTCCCCGTTAGAGAGGTAGAGTCGTTAGTAACAGTCACTAAATTCCAGAACTTCATAGCCAGCGTAGGACTAGGAGTCACCCATTAGATTAAGGATTGACTATTATACTGCCTTAGGCTTGACTTACTATTCAGGGTAACCTGTTAGAGAGGCTTGACCATAGTAAAGGTCTTTAGCTGTGGCATGGTATTGACACTCTTCAAGCTGGGTTACAGGTTGGACCCCACTAGTTCAAATTTGGGGCATATCGGTTAAGTAAGAACTCACACAGTTGCAGGTTTAGTATTAGTCTTTAGAGTAGAACTCAGAAATCGGGACTGTCAGATACAGTCACCCATCTCAGTAAGGAACTTAGATAGTTCCATAGATTTCTAGATCACCCATTAGATAGGCTTGATCTCAAATTCAGTCCATCATTTCTATTATTAAAAGATTCAGAGATCTTCCACTTGATAGGTCTAATCTCAAATACAATCATTCCTTATCATTACTAGTATATTCAGAGATCATTCGTTAGAGAGGTTTGATCTCAGATTTAGTTAGTCAATAGTAGAAAGCTCAGAACTCAGTTATTGATATGAGTAGATTTAGTTATTCAGTATCCCAAAGTGAGTAAACTCAGATATCAGTATTAGTAGACCCAGTCATCAGTAAGTCAGTATTCAGAAACCAGTATTCAGAGTTTATATTCAGTGTTACTGCGATTCCAGTTTTGGTTTATGCGTTCATGCATATATCCCCATTCAGTATTCTTATATTATTCAGTTAAGTATTGTTCATGCATAAGCCCTAGCATTCAGCCTTACCTCATCTAACATACCAGTACATTCAAAGTACTAACGCATACTTTTCTATGCTATAGTGTCTTATACCATAGGTTTAAACATACAGGATCCAGAGCACCCATGGCAGTTCAAACTCAGTCAGCAGCAGTAGATGTAGTCCTCATCATTCAAGGATAATTCGTATTTTATTATTGCATTACATTCGGTTTATTTTTAGTAGATGGAGGTAGTTGGGGACATGTCCCATCAACTCCACATTTCAGACAGTTTAGAGAATTTTTGGACAAATATATCAGTATCCAATTTTCAGTTTTTAGTACTTTAGATGTTTTGATCCATATGGCAAGTTTCTGCCAGTTTTTCACATTTATTACCTATATTATGCAGTGCTTAGGTACAGATATAGAAGAGGGTTAGCATGTGGTCCTTCAGGGTTATGACCATCGTATGGCATTCCGGTTATAGAAAATTAGGGCGTTACATATCCCTTAGATATCATCTTTTTGGCTTTAAGATAGAAAATGGTCTGACCCCTAAGCACTAAAGTACTACCCCTTCATTCAATGATTGATTCATTAGGAAATTAAAACTAAACGACTCTATTTCTTCAATCCATAAGGCATTGCATGAGTAGAACCAATCTATGTCGAGAATAACATCAAAATCAGTCATCTCTAACTCCACAAGATAAACTTAGGTGATTTTTTGAGATACAGTGGCCGGGTAATTTCTATATACCCATCTGGAAATAATAAATTTACCCACTAAGGTAGACACTAAGAAAGGCTCAGTTGAATTCTTAGGAATTACAGTGAAATGGACGGCTATATAAGGGGTCACAAAACAAAGTAAGCCTCCGAGGTCTAATAAATATAAACATGAAGATGGAAAACCTATAATGTGCTCATAAACACATCAGCAGAACTTTCCTGATCATGCTGAGTTTGGAGAGCATATAATATATTCTGGCACTGTCCACTGGTTGCATTGGAAGTGGCACCCTGCTGGGTTGGGCGATCGGCTGGACCTAAAGAATGATTGGACTGACCCTACTGACCTGTCCTTGGTCAATCCCTGAACTTGTGTCCTAGTTTACCATATCCAAAATGCACATCACTACTAGCTCTACACTCACCCTGATAATTCATACCACATCTTTTGCAAAGCGGATTAGTGTGACCACTATTCATACTACCCTGGGACGTAGAGCTTGGTGCTTTATCCCGACTATCTTGCCTGAACTTAGGCACTGGTACACTAGCTGAAGATCGAGCTGGGGCTAAAAAAATTTTATGGAATCGAGAATGATTACCGCCTTCTAACCTTGTTAAAAATATCTCTAAGTTAAATATAGAACTTAGGGATATTTAACTTAGGTTAAGTTCAAGCCTAAGTTCTACTTGTTCAAGCCTAAGTTCTATATTTAACTTGGAATCGAGAATGATTAACGCCTTCTAACCTTGTTAAAAATATCCCTAGTTCTATAACTTAGGGATAAGCTCTACTTGTTCAAGCCTAAGTTCTACTTGTTTTGGCTAAAAATAGTTCTATATTTTTACAAGTTCAAGCCTAAGTTAATAGGGATATTTAACTTAGGGTTGAACTTGTTTTGGTTGGATATTTAACTTAGGCTTGAACTTGTTTTGGTTAGATATTTAACTTAGTCTTGAACTTGTTTTGGTTGGGTAGTTAATAGGGATATTTAACTTAGGCTTGAAATTGTTTTGGTTGGATATTTAACTTAGGCTTGAACTTGTTTTGGTTGAATAGTTATGCTAACATTCGAGGACGAATGTTTCTAAGGAGGGGAGAATGTGACACCCCGTACATTGCATGTACTTTCCCTATTTATAGGTAACTTGTTATAGCCTTGTGGTATAGATAACGGATGTGATTTTTTATGCAAGTATTAATGGTGTAGATAAAATTAAAGATATTTCCCATACGTTTTTATGTTACACGATCAAGTTAACATCGATACAACTATTAAAACTTGGGATTGTAAGCTGGTATTTGGATCTAAAGTTTAAAGTGACCAAGTATGTACAAGTTGAAAGTTAGATTAAAGGAATTAGGAGTTGGAAATGGAATGAAATATTGAGGTTCTTCCTTGACTTAATTAAGCTAGTAGGTGAGTCACCTACTTAAGCTTTTAGGACCAAACTAATGGACCCATGATTATGGACTAGATTTGGGCCTAAACTAATGTACTCATTTGGGCCAAATTGAAGAAAAGAGGAAGAAAATTGAGAAATGGCCCAACACTTAAATATTCCAAAGGCCCAAGTTAATTGAGCCCAAAATAAGAATTTTAGCAAGTAGGTGCATCACCTACTTTGAAATTTTGAGCAACTTGAACCCTTAAGTAGGTGCATCGCCTACTTAACTAATTTGTGGCTGGAAATGAGGTCAATAATAAGGGCTCAATATAAGATCAATATAGCTGGCCATTTTGCTCATTTTAACCACAATATTTCCTTTTAAATTTCAGCTTTCTCCCTTTCTTAACAAGGATAACAATAGCAGCCCTAAAATTCCTTCTAGGGTTCTTGAAGAAACCCTCATCTTTGCAAGCTAAGGTAAGTGAAAACACTCAAGTTTTAGCTTAATTATCTCATGGAAGATTAGAAAAACATGATATAGGTGTCTAATTATAAATACATGGCAGAATGTAGAACAACTACTTGCTCACTTTTTCTTTGTTATTAAGAGATCTCTTTTCTTCTTTAATTTAAAGTATGAAGGAAAGTGAAAGTTGAAGTTCTTGAGGAGTTTAAATTTAAGTATAAGTTGCAGAATTAAGGCAAGGTGACTGCTCCATTTTGTTCTTCTTATATATAAATTTGAGAGAGAATTATGAATGTGTTGTTATTGAGAACTCAAGAGATGATGAGTTTAATAAGTGATTGCCACAATAAAAGGCATTTGGGACTGTTTTGTGGATTGTTTTGTATGTATAAGTTATGGATTGACACGTTGATGATGGTGAAAGGTGTGATTAGTTTGTAATGAAATATAGAAGAACGGTGTGGTGGTACACCACCGAACTAATTATTGCATTTGTTTACTGCCCAATCGGTTTTGCTTATTATTTGGAATGTGTAGTGAAGCCAAGGTGGTTTCGGTGAACCTTATAAGAACATGTATGGTATGTGGGTGTAATTGGAGGAGAAAAGGGTTAAAATAACACCCTTACTTGATAGATTAAGAGCTTACTGCCCGGTTACTATTTTGGTGAAGTTAAATAGCCCAAACGTATCGGTTGGTTGCTAATATTAGTTTACCATATCTTCTATTACAGAAAAGTAATCTGAAAGGCGGGAAGTCAAGTTTGGTTATTTTTGAAGTTAAACAATCAAGTATGTAAGGCATACTCTATTTTGCACTCTTTGGCATAAAATCAGACATTTGGTTCATCAAGTAAGCTTCCAAGGTTATCCTATAACAAGTGATACATAATGGTAGCATATTATATCCCATGTAGTCAATGACCTAAAACACCTCAATATATGCTTATTATTAAACATGCACATCTATTTTCACTAAAGAATTTCAGGAGTTCTCTGTTTACTCAAATAAGACCCATGTGTTATTTTCAGCTCTAAACACTTCATTTGTGTGCCAACAGCTCCCTACATCATTGTTGTTGCATTAAGTTCCCATTTACATGTCTCTTATTAGTAGATTACTATTTCAACGTACCATAATGTTATGATCACCAAAGTAATAATCTCAAAGGTTAAACAAACTAAGTAATGCAAATCTGTAAAACGAGTGGCAGCTTAGGGGCATAAGCCTAGTATAGGCCAATCTCGATACCTTTATATGTGGGTGGCAGCTCAGGGGCATAAGCCTAGCATGGGTCGATCCCAACGTTTATTTATGGGTGGCAGCTCAAGGGCGTAAGCCTAGCATGGGTCAATCCTGATTTATCTATTTACCACTGATGAGCTGGTCATTTGTATTATATAACTTACAATGATTATGAAGTAAGAAAGGTAAAATGAATAAAGGAATGTAATGTACCTGATCCTACAAATATATAAAGGTGATCTACTAGCACTATTTATTTACTGGTATCAAATTTCTATTGAGATCTTGTATCATGTGTTGTTACCTTCAGCTGTAAATATTCAGTACATATTTTCATACTTACATCCCTCATAGGGGACCTGTATTTCATGCTGCAGGTACAGGTGCTTCAGCTAATACACCTCGCTAGTAGAAGCACATGTTATTCAGTGACTGTTGGTGAGCTCCAGGTTGTTATTCGGGGCTTTTCGATCTTGTTCCATATGTTTTGGTATTGTCCAGTAGTCAAGAGTAGGGAGGGGATTTATCCCGACCCTAGCTAAGTCTATGTATCTTTTAGAAGCTTTGTATACTAATGTAAAGTTAAATATGGTAGTGTTTTGTCTTTTAGATGTGGTGGCCCCAACGGCCTAGTGTTGTATATATAATTTTATGCTTACCAATGTAGATATTCTCATCGATGCATAATAGCATGTTTTGTCAGAACCTTTGGTTGTCATAGTTACATGCATGAGAAGTACAAGGTTATGGATTAGTTCTCTCGGGCCTTTACGGCTACGGGTGTCTGTCCGCCCCATTAGGATTTGAGGCGTGACAGTTATGCGGACAAGTTCAAGGGTGAAATGATGTATTTTCTCTTTTTTTTAATTCATGATACATATGAATTCATCTACTTTTTCATGTAATATATTTATCAATTTTTATGTATACAATAGATTACTATGTGTTTATGATGCATATGAATATCTATTCACACAACTATATTGTTCTTGATATCAAAGTCCATCATTTTTTATCAAAATGAATTAGTGTATCAATCACAAGTACCAAGTATACATGCACCAGCCATATGTATCATATAAACGTATTTGATATATATCAAGAACTTGTGTTTCCTTCCTATAATATAATGATGCTACATATGTTTGATATCTAATATATGAGATATATATATATATATATATATCATACAGATATGTATCAGAAAAAATCCTTGATATATATATATATATATGATAAGGTTTAATGGATAATTTTAAATTTTGATTTTTCTTCTATTTTAGATATTTTAGAGATTCTCTCCCATGATTTAGTCTCCTAAAAAAATGCAATTATGTTACTTCCTTATTTAACTAAATTGATTTAAAACGTATCAAAGACGATATATATCAAGGCTTAAAATATGTATCACAAAATGAGATTTATGGGATTTTATGTAATTAGACAAAATAATGGTAAAAAATGTTAGTAGCTCCTTAACTTATGGGGTTTGTGTAAGTTACCCTTATTTTTAAGCATTTTTGTGTTTTAAACACTACTTAAGATTTAGTGGTGTGTGACCAAGCGAAAAAGTATTTTTAAACATTCTAGGCCAAAAAAGTGTAAAAATAAGCCAAAGAGTAAATCATCTAGTACCCTCTAAACTATGACCAAATTTGTTACGACATTCTCTAACTTCACAGGGGTTCTATTACCCCCATTGAACTCAATTTTAGTGTATTTTTATTAACCTTTTTTGCTGATGTGACACTTTTTGGCTTACGTGACACTTTGATTTGGGTCTAAACCGCAAATAAACCAATAGATTTACAGCAAAAAAAACCCCTTAAAGGTGGATGGTTTTCAAGACTATTGGTTGCAATTTGCTGACTATCCAATAGATTGAGCTGCCATGGAAAATCAAATAATTACTCTTTCTTGTTGTAGGTCAACAATTATAGTATTTTCTAATTTAGGAATAAAATATAAGAAAATAGGTGAATATTTATATTTAATGTTAGAAAAAAGAAGAATTAAAATTAGAAGATAAACTAACAATTATGGTAAGAATAACAAAAGAAAATGAAGAAATAGACAAGAAAAAAATAAAAAAAATAAAACAACAAACTATGGATGAAATACGAAAAATAGAAGAAATAAAAAATAATAGGATTACTGAGTTACAAAAAAAATTACAAATACTAAAAGATCTATATGAAAAAAGACAAAGAGAAAAAGAAGAAGAGGATAAAGAACAGAAACTACTAGATGAAATAAACCAATTTAAAGAAAAATTACAAACAAAAAATCAAGAATTAAAGACTAATGAATTAGAAATAAATATAATAGATACTGAAAAATAAATGATTATGATTGAGAAGATAGTGAAACATATACAGAAATTTTAAAAAGAATAGAAGATGTTAATTATATAAATGTTTATTAGCATTTGAGCCATATATATTGTATATAACAAGTTTATTGTGCGAACAGATAATACACAAGTACGATGGTGGTTAACAAGAAAAATACAAAATTCAATTACAATGAAGAAAATTCGGAGATTAGTCTTGAATATATTAAATTTTACGTTTACAATTGAAGTAATCAGTACTAACAAAAATGTTATTGCAGATTACATATCAAGACAAAGCTACACAAACTGATATAATAGAAGATGATGCTTTAGAAAAGATACTCAAAGTAGGGGGTGCGAATAGTGCGGGTAACTTAATAACATATCTATATGTTCCATAAATTGTAGTTTATATGTAGTCAAGTAGATTCTTTTTCATAAGTATTTCCGTTAATCTTATTTGATCCATACCTTTTCTCCAATATTCTAAGTATTCGCAGTTTATCATTTTATCCTATAATATTTGTAATTTTATAAATTTCTGTGTAATAACTTATTCTAATCATACTATATCTAATATGTAATTCTATGTTATCTATGTGATTTATTAACATTTGTTATTCATGTATGATATTATATAAATTATCATTTGTATCTCCTTTTTCTAAGGTTAATTTTATTCTAAATAATCTTTCTTTTAATTGTCTTTTTTCTCTTTTAAGCTGATTCCTGTAATTAATTTCTTCATATAGCCGACTTTGTTTTTCTCTAACTCTTCTAATATATTCTATCATTTTTTAATCTGTATAATATCCGTCTGAATAATCACTATCTAAATATGAGCAGTAGCTATCATTATATAAATGTAAGTTTTTTATAGAACTTAGTAACTCTTCATTAAAATGAAATACCTTTTCGTATATAATTTTTCTTATATCTGCTATTTTTATATCCTTAAGTATATACAAAACAAGTATTTTAAATTTATCTATCATCTCATCAGATAAGTAAATATTCATTCTTCATATGATGCTATTTTCAAAATATTCCCTCTAATCATATACATAACAAAATATGGTCATCTTAGATCACTATATACTAGATTATTCTTAAATAACATGTTCTTCGGTCACTATTAGCATGGTAATCTGGATACTTTTTCCCTAAACAGCACCTCTACTCTGGTTACTTCCCTATCTCGGCTTCTTTGCCTCACCGGTTTCACCTTTAGGATGGCATAGTTCTTGAGAATTTTTCTTCTTTTCCACTTTGCTAATAAACTTCTTAACATGCTATTCTTTGAATAATTCTACTATAAAGTAACTAACATGAGCTTATTTTATTATATCATGATTGTCAGGAATTTATGAATTTAGCTATTCATAATTGTAAAGAAAAATACTTGTTTTGATAGATTTGTTAAATCTGTGCTTTGCTTATCCATAGCTTAGTGTAAAACTGAATATCTTTATTGATTATATGAGAGAATATTTTTTGTGTACAAGAAGGCTTGCTTTAACACATGAAAGTCTTGCCTTAGATTTACCGTATGACTTACATATTTATAATCTTAAAAAGATGAAAGCACGTAAACTATTTACACTATTTCTAACTTTACATCTGTCAAAAAAGTAAAAGACTAATAATTGTCCTAACTTTACACTTGTGCTAATCTTACAAAAAGTAGAAAAATATCTCTAAAAAAAACACTAATAATGGCTTTTTGACAAAAAAGTCAAAAAGGCTAGTACAGCGTACATGAAAAGTAAAAAAAGAATAGTAAATGCTAATAAATGCATACATAATTTACATATTCTTTTGTCAAAAAGACTTATTCACGTGTTTTTTTCTATCTTGTCTTCTTTTGTCTTTTGTCTTTATTTCTCCATTGCTCCGTTAATTTCTATCTTCTAGCTGGCATTCTTATCTTTTTTATTGATTTTTTCTTTTATTCTAGCTGGATTTCTGGAATCACATTATTTTCTCCATTGCATTTTGAGCATCGGTGGTCTGGATATTTGTGTCATATTAATTTGCAATATCTGGTTAATAATTCTTCTGAAATAAATTTCTTTTTAATTGCCCTTGTAAATGGTTATTTTTCTAGATTGAGCAACATCATAATCCATTGTTTAACTTATTCCATGTTAGACTGTCGTAGCTCCCTTGAATTTGAGTAGATCATTAATTGGTCTCTCGAATAGCAGCTCCATATGGGATTTCCATTGAGATAATTGTTTGCTAGTTCTTGATTAATTGTAGCTATTCTTATAGTTCACTTATTTGCATAAAAATCAGGTATCTCAACTTTAGGTACCTCTAGCTGTTGAACAATATCTTCCGATATAATCATATCTCTGGTTAATCCTATTTTTACAACTTGTATAACTGGTTTAATTTTGTTATATAATATCTCTGTTGGTGCAGTATAAAATTTTATAAAAATAGATTTCCTTTGGTTATTTTCTTATAAGTGGCGAATGCTCTATATAATTCTGGTATAGCTGTTAGTTCATCTCCTTCTTGGGTATATATGGTATTTAATAGTCCATAACTGAAACAGGTTTTTACTAAATTTGGGTTAGTTTTTAGTAATGCGATTAACTTGTTGTAACCTTGTAGTTTTGGGGTTATATAGTCTGTGTTTGGTTCTTGAATATTTGTGGCTCTGGGTCTAAGGTTTAGGTGAGTCTGTATTTTATGGATATTTTCTAAGTATGCTCGAGTTATATGGTTATAGGCTTTTTTATCTTAGTTTAAACTTTCTCGATATGTGGTAGCTTGTGGGGGTATGAACAAGGGGTCCTTTTGTATTTTTGTATAAATGGTTTTTCAAATATCTTGCTTATGTTTATGTTCTGATATCTTTATCCACTAACTCCTTTGTTTGTACCTGCAGTTGTAGATTGATAAACGTTATGGGTTTTATGGAGTGTCCCAACGCCTCCGTTTAGCTTTGGAATTTTATTGTCTTCCAATTGACATAACTCTGCACACTGCTTAATTATCTAATTCATAGCTTCAGACTTCATTTTCACTTCATTAGTCTTTAGCTTTTTTATTTCATTACCCATACTGTCCACTTTCAGTGAAAGTGTAGTTAGGGTTTTGAGTATCTTTTCTAAAGCATCATCTTCTATTATATCAGTCTGTGTAGCTTTGTCTTGATATGCAATCTGCAATAACATTTTTGTTAGTACTGATTACTTCAATTATAAATGTAAAATTTAATATATTCAATACTAATCTTCGAATTTCCTTCGTTGTAACTGAATTTTGTATTTTTCTTGTTAACCACCATCGTACTTGTGTATTATCTGTTCGTACAATAAACTTGTTATATACAATATATGGCTCAAATGCTAATAAACATTTATATAATGAACATAACTCTTTTCTATTTATTTTCCATTTTATTTCTATTTCATTAAACGTTCCTAAGTAGTATCTACAATGATGTTCTAATTTTTCTTCTTCATATCTATATTTAAGTTCTCCTCCATAACTATATCCACTTGCATCTACTTCTACTATATATGTAAAAAATTTATTTTCGTCTGGAAATTATAATTTTGGTAATTTTTACAAAGTATTTTTATTTTCTGAACTTGTTTTTTATCTTCTTCATTGTAATTATATTCTACATCCTTTTTTAATTTTTTCTGTAATGACTTTAGATTTTCTGCTAATTTTGGTATATATTCTCTTACTTGGTTTACTAATCCTAAAAATGATTGTAATTTTTTTTGTATCTAATTCTTCTTTTGAATTTATTATTTTTTGTACTATATGTTGTTGCATTTTTACTCCACTTTCATCTATTTGTATTCCTAAGAAATCTATCTGATTTTTCATAATTTTAGTTTTCTTTTCACTTAAAATTATTCCTGAATTTTCTATTATACCTGCAAATTGTTCTAGAAATTTTAAATGCTCCTCTTTAGTTTTTGTATATAATAGTATATCATCTATGTATACTATACAATTAGGTAATTGTTTAACATAATTATCCATAAAGTGTTGGTATCTACCTGGTGCATTTTTATATCCAAATGATAACACATTCCATTCATAAAATTCTTGTAGTATAGTAAACACAATTAATTTTTTAGAATCTTCTTCTAACTTTAAGTGGTAAAATCCTGATTTACAGTCAAATTTGCTAAAGTAATTATATCCTTGTATTTGTCTTATTTTTAATATCTTATTTGGTATTGGATAATTATATGTCATAGTTTTTGCATTTAGGTTTCTATAATCAATAACCATTCTACTTTTTCCTCTTTTTTGTTCACTGTGTTTATTTACTATAAATGTTGGGCTATTGTGTTTACTATTACTTTTTAGTATTTATTATTTTTCTAATAATTCATCTATATGGATTTTAAATTCTTTTAAATCATCAAAGTTATATGTTAATGATTTTTGGGTTATTATACTATTTTTATGTATTAGCTCAATTCTTACAGTAGTCTTACGTTTTTCCCATCCTTTTAATGGATCTTCACTGTATAGTTGTCTTAATTTTTTATTTATTATTTCTACCTTATCTATTGAAAATATAGTTATTTCTTCTTTATTTATTGAAAATATAACTAGTTATATTGTGTCTTCAGTATTTTTTATATTTTCTAATTTTTGTGTGATTTTTTTACTTCCTTTTATCCAATCAGTTTTCTTTCTTATTTTATTAATAACTCTTTTTGCTCTTACCTTTTGTTTACATGGTGTTGTAAACCACCAGTGTGTTTTAGTTATATGTGGGTATAGTTTATCTAAAAACAGCATTCCTAAAAGCTTATCTTTTGATGTTAGTTCATAATTATAGATCTCTTCTATTGTTAATATCCTATCCCATACTTGTATTTTTACATTTCTAGCTTTATACGTAATTAAGCTTCCTTCATTATTAAATCTTTTGACTACTATTGGTGTTTTTAGCTTATCCCATTTGTCTTCTGGTAAATAATTATATCTACATAAGTTGGCTTCTACTCCTATGTCTATCATATGTGTATAATATCTGTTATAATATCCTTCTACTATTATTTTCATAAGTAAATATATTTTCATGTTAATGTTCTTTTTATCAACATATTTTCTTATTGTAGGTTATGGTTAATTGTGTATGTTCTATATTGTAAGGTTTTACTTGTTCTAACCATTTTATTCCTAATATTATGTCTGCATTTTGCATATCTTCCTTTATTTCAAATTATATTTTTATTTTTCTAACTCCTATTATTATTTCCTTTTCAGTTGTTTCTTGAATAGTTATTAAACTTCTTGGTAGATCTGGGCATATATTACTATTAGATTTTATTTCTTCATTTTTCACTAGGTATTTTGCTATATGGTTTTCTTCCTGTCCTGTATTTAGGAGTATTAAATATTCTTTTCATTTATTATTCCCGTTATATAATATTGAGTTAAATTAATTGTTGAAGTTATTTCATAATTTGTTCTTTTCGATGATCCTGATGATTCTGGTTTTTCAAAAGCTATTCTTTTTGTTGTACTTATTCTATCATTTATTATTTCTAAATTTCTTCTATATCTATGTCTTTGTAACTATAATCATTATGATCAATTGTTTTTACATATTGTTCGAAAGAACTTTCTATTTGTATTTTATTAATTTTATTTTTTTTCTTTATTTTATGTTTTGTTGTTAATACATATAAATTTTTACATCTTGCTATAAATATTTTACTTCCTGGGGTTAGTTCTATTCCTGATATTTTTCAATATAATACTAATGATTTATCTATGTTTTTATTTGTTATTGTCACTGAATAATTCACACTTATTATAAATTTAAATTTTTGGTATATTAAATTTCCTCTTATAGCAGTTATTATACTTTTTTCTATAGGTTTTATAATTCTATCATCTGCTAAATATAATTCTATTGGTGTATCTATTTCTTCTCTAAAACATGCTTTTATTAATATCTCTGTTCCTCCAAGATGTACATATTTTATTCGGTCTTTACTTTATATATCGTTTATTTCTTTATTAATTATTTTTTTTGTTACTAGTGGTAAACAAGCTCTATCTTTTGCATATCTACAGTCTATTACATGTTCTTTTTGGCTTACTAAATAGTATTCTTCCTTTCGTCTACTAAATATGTTTTTTATTGTTGGTATTTTAAATATTTTTTCAACACTTAAATCTAATTCTTTTCCTTTTATTTCTTCAAATATATTATTATCAAATATTATTTTCTGATCTGTTCGTTCTTCATTTAAATATTCTTCCTTTGTTATTATTTTATATCTTCTTCAGTCATTTGATTCATCTGATTTACTACATATTTCATTTTCCAAAATTTCATATATACTATCGTCACTTTCTAATTCGTAATCTATAAAATCTATTTGCATATGTTCTGTATTTTCTATCTTTATTTCTGATATTTGTTTGTTTTTTGGGTCTTTAAGCATTTTACAATCTCTAGCTAAATGTCCTAGTTTCCCACAATTATAACAATTACATTCTTTTATAGATTTCTTTCTCCTATATGGTCTTTTATATTTATAATTTTTTACATAATATCTTTTTCTTGGTTTCTTATACTTATATTTTGATTTTTGGTATTTCTTATGTCTTTTTCTTTTCTTATAATATTTTTCTTCACATCCAAATTGAGGTTCTATTTATTCTTGCAACATGCTAAATTTCTTATTACTGTTTTTTTCATTTTTATTTCTTCTCTGTATTTTTCACATATATTCTTATACCATTGTTGTAGAAATTTTATTCTTGCTCCTAGGGTATCTACTATTTTTGCTTCATCCCAACTCTTTATTATTTTTGAACTAAATGGTTCAGGTAATTAACTAAAATATAATCTTCTTACTTCTTTACTTTCTTCTGTATTATATGCTCCCTTATAGTAGTATTTTTTAAATGTGCACGTATATTTATCTATATAGCACATATTACATATTGCTAGTTTTAACATTAAATTCCTATTTGTATCTTTTTCTTTGTTTTGTTGTTGTTGTTGTTGTTGTTCTTCTTCTTCTTCTTCTTCTTCTTCTTCTTCTTCTGTTGTCATACTGCTAAATTCATCTCTTATAGCCATTTCATACTTTTTTAATATGTCTCTAGGTGTGTGTTAGTTACTGTTATTCCTTTTGTTTCTTTATCATTCCTTAATACCTTTTTACTATTTTCAGTTAAATTTAAAAACCATAATTTTGTTGTTCCTATTAGTGCTTTTTCTATATATTCTGGCGTATCTATTGCATTTATACCATTGTCTAATAATTCTATCTATAATTGTATCATTTTATCTACATCTATTACATAGTCTAAGTCTAAGAAGTTAAAATATTTATTAATTATTTGTTTTGGTGTCCATTTGTTATATTTATCCATTAGGTTATATTTTTTAAACTTATTTTTATAATAATATGTAGGTTTTCTTATTTCTAATGTACTAAGTATTATTTTTTCGTCGTCCTTTTTATCAAGAGTGTTTATTTCCGTGTTTGTATTTTTTAAGTTTTCTTTATTAATTACTTCTTTTTTTAAATTTATTTCTAGATTTTCTATATTTGTTAAGATTTCTGTATATGTTTCGCTATTTTCCGAATCATAATTATCTGTTCTTCAACATCTATTGTATTTATTTCTATTTCATTAGTTTCCAATTCTTTATTTTCTAATTTTTCTTTCTGTCTTTTTTCATACAACTCTTTTAGCATTTGTAGTTCTTTTTCTAATTCAGCAATCCTATTATTTTTAGTTTCTTCTATTTTTCGTATTTCTTCTGTAGTATGTTATTTTATTTTATCTATTTCTTATTTCCTGTCTATTTCTTCATTTTCTCTTTTTATTCTTACTATATCTGTTAATTTTTCTTCTAATTTTAATTCTTCTTTCTCTAACATTAAATATAAATGTTCATCTATTTTCTTATATCTTCTTCTTAAATTAGAAAATACTATTCTTATTTTTAATCCTTCGTGATTTTCATATGTTTTTCATCTATTATAAATTCTTCTGTGTTCATTTTATCTACTTGATCGTATATAGATCATGTTGATATATGTATTCTAGATTATCTATTTGTGATTCTAAATATGATATTTCTTCCTTTTGTGCTTTTATTGATTTTTGGTATACTCCAACAACCATATTATATTGTTGTCTTTCTTTTCTTATTTTTAATTCTTTTTATTTTTCAGATATTATTTATTTTAGTTCTTTATATTTTTGTGATTTTGTTATGTTATTCATCTGTACAATATTTATAATATTTTGGTGGATATCGAAATCGGATTTTATCATAATTAGGTAGTATGTATCTCATTCTTCTAGATTTTAAATGAATTGTTAATTTTGTCTCATAGCTAGATATTAAGATAATTAAGTAAGCTAATCTATGGGGGTTTTCTTTTGTTTTATTTAACTTCTTATATTCTGGATAATAACGAGTTAAAATTTTTTTAATTTCTCTAAAAGCTTGTGTATTTTTAAATGGTCTTCTCATATTTAACAAATAAATAACAACATAGTTAACAAGATAACATAATTAATAATATTAACAATTAAGATAATATTTCTAACATTTCTCATAATTAAGACATATCTACTTGTACATTTTTTAAATAACATAGCTGTGATACCAATTGTAGGGGGTACAGATAGTGCTGGTAACTTAATAATATATAGAAGCAGTTAACAAAGAAAATATAGAAGAAATAAATACTCTTGATAAAAAAGATGACGAAAACATAATACCTAGTACACTATAAGAAAGCCAAAATATAATTACAAAAATAAGTACAACCCAAAAAATGAATACAAATGGACACCAAAATAAATAGTTAATAAAAATTACAACTTCTTAGATTTAGACTGTGTAATAGACACAAATAAGATGATACAATTATGGGTAGGATATATATCAAAATAATTACTAGATAATAGTATAGACACAACAAATACACCAGAATATACAGAAAGAACACTAATAAGAACAGTAAAATTATGGCTATCAAATTTAACTGAAGAAAGTAAAAAGGTACTAAGATCTGACAAAAATACAAAAGGAACAACTAAAGCATCACCTATAGAAATATTAAAAAAATATGAAACGGCTATAAGAAATGAATTTAGTAGTATAGAAACAGAAGAAGAAGAACAAAATATAGAAAATGATACAAATAGAAATTTAATATTGAAATTAGCAATATGTAATATATGTTACATAGATGAATATACATGTGAGTTCAAAGAATATTATTATAAGGGAAAATATAATGTAGAAGAAAGTAAGGAAATAAGGAGATGATATTTTACCAAACTACCTGAACTATTTAGTTGAAAATAATAAAAAGTTGGAATGAAGAAAAAATAGTAGATACTTTAGGAGCAAGGATAAAATTTTTACAACAATGGTATAGGAATATATGTGGAAAATATAGGGAAGAATTAAAAATGAAAAAAACATTAATAAAGAATTTAGCATGTTGCAAAGATAAAATAACACCCCAATTTGGATGTGAAGAAAAATACTACAAGAAAAGAAAAAGACATAAGAAATATAAGAAATCCCAATATAAATATAAAAAACCAAGAAAAAGATATTACGTAAAAGACTATAAACATAAAAGACCATATAGAAAAAATAAATCTATAAAAGAATGTAAATGTTATAATTCTGAAAAATTAGGACACCTAGCTAAAGATTGTAAAGTACTCAAAGATCCAAAAAAGAAACAAATATCAGAAATAAAGATAGAAAATATAGAATATATGTAAATAGATTATATAGATTATGAATTAGAAAGTGAAGATAGTATATATGAAATTTCGGAAAATGAAACAGATAACGAAATAGATAGCGAATTAGATGAATTAAATGACTGGAGAAAGTATACAAATAATAAAAAAAAAGAATATTTAAATAAAGAAGAAATAGACCAAAAATTTATATTTGATAGTAATATATTTGAAGAAATAAAAGGAAAAGAATTAGACTTATGTGTAGAAAAAATATTTAAAATACCAACAATAAGGAATATATTTAATAGACGGAAAGAAGAATACTACGTTGTAAGCCAAAAAGAACATATAATAGATTGTAGATATTCGAAAGGAAAAGCTAGTATACCACTAGCAACAAAAAGAATAGACAATAAAGAAATACAAGATATAAAAAGTAAAGACCCAATAAAATATGTACACCTTGGAGGAACAGAAATATTGATAAAAACATGTTTTAGAGAAGGAATAGATACACCAATAGAACTATATTTAGTAGATGATATGATCATAAAACCTATAGAAAAAAGCATGATAAGTGTTATAAGAGGGAATCTAATATACCAAAAATTTAAATTTATAATAAGTGCAAATTATTCAGTACCAATAACAGATAAAAATATAGATAAGTCATTAGTACTATATTAGAAAATATCAAGAATAAAATTAACCCCAAGAAGTAAAATATTTACAGCAAGATGTAAAAATTTATATGTTTTAACAACAAAGCATAAAATAACTGGAAAAAATAAAATAAATAAAATACAAATAAAAAGACCTTTTGAGAAATTTGTAAAAATCATAGATAATAATGATTACAGCTACCAGAATATAGATATAGAAGAAGATTTAGAAATAATAATTGAAAGAATAAGAACACCAAAGTGAATATCTTATGGAAAACCAGAACCATAAAAAAGAATAGCATATGAGATAACTCCAAAACCTAACCTAACTCAATATTATATAATAGGAACAATAGATGAAGAAGAATATTTAATACTAATAAACACAAGATAGGAAGATAATTATATAATGAAATACTTAGTAAAAACTGAAGAAATTAAAACAAATAATGATAAATGTCCATATTTACCAAGAAACCTAATAATTATTAAAAATACGACTGAAAAAGAAATTATAATAGGAGTCAAAAAGATAAAAATTGAATTTGAAGTAAAAGAAGAAACACAAAAAGCATATATAACATTAGGAATAAAATGGTTGGAACAAGTAAAACCATACAATATAGAACATACCCAATTAACCATAACGTATAATAAAGAAAAATTGTTAATAAAAAGAGATTTAATATGAAAATATACGTACTCATGAAGATAATAGTAGAAGGATATTATAATAGATATTATACGCCAATGATAGATACAGGAGCAGAAGCCAATTTATGTAGATATAACTGTTTACCAGAAAGTAAATGGGATAAGTTAAGAACACCAATAGTAGTTAAAGGATTTAACAATGAAGGGAGTCTAATTACATATAAAGCTAGAAATGTAAAAATACAAATATGGGATAAAATATTAATAATAGAAGAAATTTATAATTACGAACTAAAATCAAAAGATATGCTTTTAGGAATGTCATTTTTAGATAAACTATATCCACACATAATAACTAAAACACACTGGTGGTTTACAACACCATGCAAACAAAAGGTAAGAGCAAAAAGAGTTACTAATAAAATTAGAAAGAAAATAGATTGGATAAAAGGAAGTGAAAAAATTACACAAAAATTAGAAAATATAAAAACTACTGAAGACACGATAGAATTAATTTTATTCTCTACAAATAAGGAAGAAATGACCATATTTTCAATAGATAAAGTAGAAATAATCAAAAATAAATTAAAACAACTATATAGTAAAGATCCATTAAAAGGATGGGAAAAACATAAAACTACTATAAAAATTGAACTAATAAATAAAGATAGTATAATAACTCAAAAACCACTAACATACAATTTTGACGATCCAAAAGAATTTGAAATTCATATAAATGAACTATTAGAAAAACAATATATACAAAAAAGTAATAGTAAACGCAATAACCCAGCATTTATAGTAAATAAACATAGTGAACAAAAAAGAGGAAAAAGTAGAATGATTATTGACTATAGGAATTTAAATGCAAAAGCTATAACATATAATTACCCAATACAAAAAAAAAATACTAAAAATAAGACAAATACAAGGATATAGTTATTTTAGCAAATTTGATTGTAAATCAGAATTTTACCATTTAAAACTAGAAGAACAATCTAAAAAACTAACTGCATTTACAGTGCCACAAGGATTTTATGAATGGAATGTGTTACCATTTGGATATAAAAATGCACCAGGTAGGTATCAACATTTTATGAATAATTATTTTAAACAACTACCTAACTGTATAGTGTATATATACGATATATTACTATATTCAAAAACTAAAGATGAACACCTAAAGTTATTAGAAAAATTTACAAATATTATAAAAAAGATTCAGGAATAAGTCTAAGTGATAAAAAGGCAGAAAAAATGAAAACCCAAATAGAATTCTTAGAAATACAAATAGATAAAAACAAAGTAAAAATACAACAACATATAGTACAAAAAATAATAAATTCAAAAGAAGAATTAGATACAAAAAAGAAATTACAATCATTTTTAGGATTAGTAAATTAAGTAAGAGAATGCATACCAAAATTAGCAGAAAATTTAAAACCATTACAGAAAAAATTGAAAAAGAATGTAGAATATAACTATAGTGAAGAAGATAAAAAAACAAGTGCAAAAAATAAAGATACTTTGTAAAAAACTGCCAAAATTATAATTTTCAGATGAAAATAAAAATTTTACATACATAGTAGAAGCAGATGAGAGTGAGCACAACTACAGAGGAGTACTCAAATACAGGTATGACAATAAAAAATTAGAACATCATTGTAGATATTACTTAGGAATGTTTAACGAAACAGAAATAAAATGAAAAATAAATAGAAAATAATTATGTTCATTATATAAGTGTTTATTAGTATTTGAACCATATATTGTATATAACAAATTTATTGTACGAACAAATAATACACAGGTACGATGGTGGCTAGCTAAGAAAATACAAAATTCAGTAACAATAAAAGAAATATGGAGATTGGTAATAAATACATTGAATTTTACATTTACAGTTGAAATAATCAGTACTAACCAGAATGTTATTGCAGATTACATAGCAAAACAAAGCTACACAGATTGATATAAAAGAAAATGATACATTAGAAGAGATACTCAAAACCCTAACTACGCTTTCACTGAAAGTGGACAGTATGGGCAATGAGGTGGAAAAGTTAAAGACTAATGAAGGTAAACTGAAGTCTAAAGTTACAAGTCAGCCGCATGACTATAAAAATGTAGAGCTATGTCGATCGGAAGACGTCAAAATTCTAGAGCTAAAAAGAGACATTGGGACACTCCATAAAACCCATAATCTTTATCAATCCATATCTGCAGGTACAAGCAAAGGAGTTAGTAGATAAGAATTAAATCTGAACAAGATATTTGACAAACTATTTATATCAAAAATACCAAAAGACCCTTTATTCATACCTCCACAAACTACCACATATCGAGAAAGTTTTAATCAAGACAAAAAAGCCTATAACCATATAACTCGAGCATACATAGAAAATATCCACAAAATACAAAATTACCTAAATCTTAAATCCAGAAATATAAATATCCAAGAACCAAACACAGACTATATAATCCAAAAACTACAAGGATACAACAAGTTAATTGCACTACCAAAAACCAATCCAAACCTAGTTAGAACTTGTTTTAGTTACGGACTACCTAATACCGTGTATACCTAAGATGGAAATGAATTATCAGCTATACCTGAAATATATAGAGCATTTTTGACCTACAAAAAAAAATAACCAAAGGAAACCTATTTTTTATAACGTTTTATACTACCCCAGCAGAGATATTATATGACGAAATTAAACCAGTTATACAAGTTGTAAAAATTAGATTAACCAGAGATATGATTATACCAGAAGATATTGGACAACGTCTGAAATACCTAAGGTAGAAATACCAGATTTCTATGCAAATAAATGAATTATTGGAATATCTATGATTATTCAAGAGCTAGCAAATAATTATCTCAATGGAAACCCTATATAGAGTTACTATTCGCGAGACTAGCTAATTATCTATTCAAATTCAAGGGAGCTACGATAGTCAGATATGGAAGAAGTTCAAAATGGATAATGACATTACTCAATCTAGAAAGACAACTAACTATGAGAGCAATTAAGAAGGAATTTATTTCAGAAGAATTATGACAAGATATTGTAAATTAATAGGACATAAATATCCAGATCATCAATGTTCGAGATGTAACGAAGAAGATAATATTATCCCAGAAGTCCAACTAGAATGAAAGATAAAGACAAAAATCAACCAAGAAGATAAGAATGAAAAGAAGCCAGCTGGAAGATAGACAACAAGAGATAGAAAGCAACACAAAGAAGGACGGACCAATGAAGAAATAGAAGCAGGAGACAAGGAGACAAGATATTAAAGCTATGAAAATGACATGTGAATTATTATATAACTTTTTTGACTTGTAAAGACGTAAATTATTGTATAGCATTTATTGGTCTTTACTAGTTTTTGACTTTTTTGGCTAGTACCATTATTAATTTTTTTACTTTTTTGACAAGTGTAGAATAGGAATAGTGTTAGGATTTTTATTTTGTAGATTATAAATGTAAGCCAATCGGCAGATCTAAGGCAAGACTTTCTACATGGAAAGCAAGACTTCTCGTACACAACCAAAATTCTCTCATATAATCAATAAAGATATTCAGTTATATACTCAACTATGGAAAATCAAAGCTCAGAATCATCAAACCTACAAGAACAGGTATTTTCATTTATAATTATGAATAGTTAAGTTCATAAATTCCTGACAATCATGATATAATAAAATAAGTTCATGTTAGTGTAAATATAGTAGAATTATTCAAAGGATAATATGTTCTGAAGTTTATTAGCAAAGAGGAAAATGAGAAAAATTCCCAGAACTATGCCATCCTAAAGGTGAAACTAGTAAGGCAGAGAAGTCGTGATAGGGTAGTAACCAGAGTTAAGGCGCTGTTTAGGGAAGAAGTATCCAAAAATACCATGCTAATAGTGACAGAGGAACATAATTATCTAAGAATAATCTAGTACATAGTGATCTAAGATGATCATATTTTGTTATGTATATGATTGAAGGAAATATTTTGAAATAAGCATCATATGAAATAAAATGACTACCTACTTATCTGCTGAGATGATAGATAGAATTAAGATACTTGTTTTGTATATACTTAAGGATATAGAAATAATATATATAAAGAAACTTATATGGGAAAAGATATTTGATTTTGAGGATGAAGAGTTATTAGATCTAGAATGGATAGAAAATGAGTTAAAGAATATAGATTTCGATGGTAGAAATTATTATTCAAATTGGTATTATTCAGATTAAAATGATAAATTATGAATACTTGGAATATTGGAGAAAAGATATGGAAAATATAAGATTAATAGAAATACTTATGAAAAAAATCTACTCGACTACATAAAAACTAGAAATATGGAGCATATAGTATACCTAAAAAATAATATAGAAGAATTAATAAGGTTAAAACAAATAACTAAGGAATGCTATGACATAGCATTTCCGAAAATATGATAAATCTAGTACAACAAGTACCCCCTAACTTTGGTATTAGAGCTATGTTATTTAAAAATAGAGGAGTTGTATGTATTTATTTAAGGAATGCATATTATGATAGAACTAAAATTAGAAATCTACCAAAATATTATAAATACTAATGAATAAAATTGACCAATTGCAAAAATATAAGGAACTAAAAAAAATATTATCTGAGAAACGAAGAGAATTAAAAATAAGAAAAAAAAGACTACAGTATAATTTAATGGTTGGGGTATGTCAAAAATCAATAAAAGCACAGAAAAAAAAGAAATATCATATTTAGAAGCTCTAATAGATAACCTAGAATACATACATCAACATGACTTATATACAATTAAATAGATAAAATGAATAAAGAAGAATTCATAATAGATGAAAAAGCATATGAAAATCACGAAGGGTTAAAAATAAGAATAGTATTTTCTTATATTTTCTTCCTAAATTAGAAAATACTATTCTTATTTTTAACCCTTCGTAATTTTCATATTTTTTTCCCATCTATTATGAATTCTTCTTTATTCATTTTATCTATTTAATTGTATATAAGTCATGTTGATGTATGTATTCTAGGTTATCTATTAGAGCTTCTAAATATGATATTTCTTCTTTTTGTGCTTTTATTAATTTTTGACATAGTCCAACAATTAAATTATACTATAGTTTTTCTTTTCTTATTTTTAATTCTCTTGATTTCTCAGATACTATTTGTTTTAGTTCCTTATATTTTGGGATTGGTCTATTTTATTCATTAGTATTTATAATATTTTGGTAGATTTCTAAATTTAGTTCTATCATAATATGCATTCCTTAAATAAATACATACAATGCTTTCGACGCTTAAAGTATAAAAATTATGCATGTTCTTAAGTACATTTTATTTCATTTGATGTGTGTTTTAGGATATACCGGTAACCATGTAGTTTGTGTTATAATATTATATTTTCATCTCATGTAAAGATAATTTATTAAATTAATCAAATCTTTATTTGAATAGATCATTGTGTTAACATACTTATATAGCAGATAATTTGGTGTATGGAGTATTTTAACTCATGCATGAAAGATTAAAATTATCGGTTCTTATAAGTTATAAATTAATATTCACAATAAAAGATGAGATAGAACAAACATATTGATGATTGTAGTATAAAATTAAATATAATTTGATCTTAATTATGGGACTGATAATATTCTAACTTCTTGTGCTAGTACATTTCGCATGTATTGAATGGACCAATTAGAGATACTTGTTTATGTTCTGAATGTTAGTAAATAATTTTTCTAGTCCATTACATGTACTTATACTCTTAATCTTGATATAGTTATTATGATTTATGTGGTTTGATTTATTATTTTAATCTAATAAAATGTGAGACTCTTTTATGAATCAACTAGTTAAACTGTACGTGTATCGCACTTGTAACTTTTGATTACTTAAAATTAGATGATTTTGTCTATTACGAGATTTTTATTGAAGTACAAAGATTTTAAATCACTTCTCAAAGATCTTTTCACGCTTTAATTTAATAATGTAAACATAACATGTATTTTATTATAATCACATATATATTTATCACCAGAATGTTTCAAGTGGTTAACTTTTGCGTCTGTCATGTTGTACCTATTTTCCTTACTGCTAGAGGCCTAGAGAGACGCATCGATTTGTACTATATTTGTAGTACTATTATTTTTTAAATTTATTTTATATTTAAAATATTTTCTTATTTTTAAAGTTAAATCTTTAAAAATCTTAATTACTTACCTAACAATCTTCTTAAAATCAACTATAACTGATTTAGAATTTTTAAACTAATAAAAAATGCATTAGTTGTCATTAATACTGATGACTTCTAATAAGAAAATATTTTATTATAAATATTTAATTAATTTTCAACTATTAAATATTAGGAAAATAATAAAAAATGATTTTGTCTAAAGTAAAGCCTTTAAATGAAGGGAAAAAAATTCAAATAATATTTTTAAGATCCTTCACGCTTTTAATATAGTATGGAAACGCACATTGCATGTTTGTCCCTTTTCGTTTTTATAAAATTTGTGTACATTAAAAAGTAGAACTATAAAATAGAAAATTCTAAAATTAATTTTACCGCTTGTCAACCTAGTAATGAACTTGTAAACTTTTGTAGGTCCTAGAAAGAAAGACAGTGAACCTTTTGCCTTGTCATATAGAGACATATTTCACGTACACCTCTTGAAAAATAAAAAATGAAATGCATATTTTACTATAATAATCAGATTAATTGATATGTGATCTTTAATCGACCTAAAAAATAATTTAAAATAAATAATTTATGCGGAAGGTAAAATAGGAAAAAGAAATTAATTTTACACTTCAATTGAAAAAGAGTATTTAGATCCTAATAATTTTAGAAGAAACTAACATCAGCTAGAAAGCAACTGAAAATTTTGAACCACTTTAGTAATGATGGAAATTGAATGCTAGCTATATGGAACACGAACATTGTGAAATGCAAGATATATGAGAAAAGAAGAAAGCAAACAAATACCATCAATTATATTACCCTGGGTCACAACGTACAATATGTATGACTATGCCTTTTCATTGATAATCATACTTATTTAGTACGAAATAGCTATGAAGCAATGTAAATAAAGAAAATAAACGTACATTTTAAACATATACCCAGAAAATATATTATATAAAAGTTTCAACACTATTAATGGGAAACAAAATTAAAACAACATATAACTTGACACAAACTTCTAATCCATTCAAAACTAATTTAAAAAACTTTTATTTTCAATTCATAATTTGTTCAAACACATACTAAAAGTTCATGTGATACCATAATTTTGTGTCGACCACTGATTTTAGATCTGAAAAATCTAATTAGATCCACTTTTATGAGGATGACCTTAAATTACACTTCTCTTAAGAAAATATTTGTTAGAGGTTTATAACACTAAACTAATCTTATAAATTATACTTTAGAAATTGGTCTTGGGCTATAATAATTCTTTCTCTTAATGGATCTTTTCTTGTTCCTAAATTTTCAGAGAGTACACCAATGTATTATTGTAGGTTCTTTGTATATATGAGCATAATAATATAAAATAATTACTTGTAACAAATTAACAATTAAAAAAAAGATTCTGATTAAGTAAAACATGACAACCTGAAATTGAAAATTGTGATGGAAGAAAATTGAAAGTCTCTAACACCATCATAATTTTGACGCAACACCTATCACAATTATAGAAGATAAATAATAAAATGCAAAATTAATTATAGATACAAAATTTTATATGTTGCAAAAATCCTACAAAGCAATGAAGAAAGAGTAATATTTAGAAAAAGTACTCAAGTAATTATAAGTGTTCTTATAAAAGTGGAAGGATTTATAAACTAAAAAGAATTTGAAAATATGGCAACATCAGGACATAAAAAATAGTGGGACAAGAATTCCTAAATATTAGGAGCTTTTCCCTCTAAAAACTTTTTTTTTTCCTACTATGACAAAATAAGTTTTTTGTCCATAATTTATTTTCTTGGTAAACTCACGAAACTAAACATTCCTACGAAATCAATATTCTTTTTCATAGATTTTTCCTTGTGTAATTAACCTACTTGCTTTTTTTTTTTCGTATCATGTGAAATTTTATTTTTATCATATATGTTTTATTTTTATTATATGGTAAAGTTGCTCCCATATGACCAGGAGGTCACGGGTTCAAGTTTTGGAAACAACCTCTAGCAGAAATGCAAGGTAAGACTGCATACAATGCACCCTTATGGTGGGGCCCTTCCTCGGACACCGCAAATAGCGGTAGCTAGTGCATCGGGCTACCCTTTTTACGTTTTATTTTTATCATATATTTTTTATAATTTTTAATAACTAATAAATTATTTATTTCAAATAATTTTAAAAAATTTAAATAGTAAATATTAAACTTTGACCTAATTTTTATAACTAAGTAGCTACTAACGGAAGAATTATTATTTCAACTTCAGACTAATTCTTATATTATGAACATTTCTGAAAATTAATGTCCTTGTTGATTTATATTACTAAAATTTTTGAATATGGTTAGTTTTGTTAGATGGTAAAAAAAGAATCCTATTTATGGGACAAAACATTATTATTTTTGGTTAATATAGTCGATATTTAATAGTATTAAAATAATAAAAAATGGTGAAAAGACGATTTTATCTAAAATATAGTCTTTTAATGAATGTCAAAAAGTTTAAACAAAATTCTAAAACCCTTCACATTTTTAATATATTATAGATATATTCCTAATAGGTTGGATGATGACAATTCACTTAGTAAAATATTAATTAGTTGATAGAACCATCTGTCGGACTTGAGATAGATGCAAACTTTTATGGCTGTTTATAAGTTTTCACGTGAAAATCCTGCAGGTAGATTTTGTATCTGCCATGTGAAATAAGTTAAACATTATAAATAAAGGATTAATTTAATCAAAAAGTTAAATTTTTCAGAGAATTTAATTTAATTGATTGGTGTCGATAATTTTAATATGGGAGTTAAATAAGATATAATGGTAGATTTCAAAATTAAATACAGGAGTCCAATTACATATTTTTAGTGGAATAATTTATAATTTATTATGATATGATAATTCATTCATTACCTAATTAATATTATAATTGGAAGCCTCACTTAATAAATCTACGGTTCCTGCTATACTCGATCAACTAATCAATTTTTAAAAAGAAAAATAGCCTACTAGAAGAAGTAATATTTTTACCAGTCTTCGTTAAGGTAAATAAAACTTCTCACTGTAAATAAAAAACAAAAAACATCTGTTTTAAGAGAAAATATTTTGCTCATTAATAGGATATTAAGAGTACAAAACATTTTACTCTTAAAGAGGCAAAAACATTTCTTTGCCCCTTCCATTTCCCTTCTTCAATATAGAACAGAGATAAATAGAGGCTATTGGTTCAGAAGAAGTACCTTTTTTTCAATTCAAAAATACTTGCACACACAAGTTTTATAATTAAAGTTAGTCAGGATATAGTAGAAGACTATAAAACTGGAGGCCAAGGCATTAAACAAATTTTGTGAAAGCTTCAACAGGTAAGTAGCTTTCTGAATTTTTTTTTCTACTTTATGTTATCTGAATTTTTGTTTGCTACTTTATGTTATCCGCTGTGCATGTTCTAACAATGTGTTCATTTGTTAGTGCAGGAAAATAGGTTTCAGAAGAACAAAGTTGAAAATTAGGCTGAATTAGAACAAGTTTGCTTAAGGAAGCTTAGTACGAGTTGTACTCTTAAAGAATGAGTAATGGTTTTCCTTGTAGAATGGAAATCCAAAAGTTTGAAAACCCGCCTCATACAGTACGAAGCCTTTTCATAAGGCGTGGAAAACAAACCATGAGCTGGAGTGATCTGTTCTGAGATTCGTGATAAGGAAGACCTAAAATGAGGAATTCTGGATATGGAAACAACGAGCTACATTATGGTCCGTGGATTGTAACCACGAGTCGTACCTTGAATCGTGAAAAACTAAAGAAAATTGTAAAGTATGAGGGCCTAACCCCAAACCACGGACACAAAATTACATGGGATGGCCCCTATAGTTGATGGTTTTGCCTTTTTGTCCTACAAAAAAAAAGTTTTTAAAGCCTAGTGTTCCTTCTCTTTTATGTATACAACAAGTATCATTTTGCCCCTTTTGCACCTCAAATATTTATACTCTCTATGCTTATTTGCCTCTCAAATTCTATTTATTTTCTCTTGATTTTTTTCTTGTTTTAATTCATTTTTCTCAACCTTTATCTTTCTTTTATTTTTTATTTTTTCTTATCTTTTTTTTTGAAGCATTATTTATTTTCATTATCTTTTTTTACTTCATCGTTCCCAACATTTATTTTATCTTAATTTTTGTATTTTCTTTTTCTCATATTTTTTTTTCATTTTTCTCAAATTTTATTTTTATTTTATTTATTTTTTTCTTCTCAATTTTGTTTTTCACAACCTTCATTATTTTTCTTTTTTCTTTTTTCTTTTTTTCCTTTTCCGTAATCTTTATTTTTTTCTTTTTTGTTTTTCTTCTCTTATTTTCTTTTTTCTTAACTTCTACTATTTTTCCTAATAAACAGAAAGTTAGATAAACCTTGCCTCTAAGAAAAAGGTTATAGAACATCTCATAAATCAAGACACAATGTAGTGTCAAGTCTTACTCGTGGGGCATAACTTATTGTTTGAAAATTCTTGAGCTAAATCTTGACTCTAAGGCAAGAGTTATCGTGTAGATTATAAAGTAAGACAAAACGAAGTAGTGTTAACTCTTGCCTATGGGGAGTAACTTAGTTTTCTAAAAATCTTTGGGCTAAGTCTTGCCTTAGAGGCAAGAGTTGTAGAGCATCTCATAAATCAAAATGTGGTAGTGTCAACTCTTGCCTATGGGGCATAACTTATTGTTTAAAAGTCTTTGGGATAATGATAACCCACAAACTACGAAAGTCAAAACCAATGCAAAAACTAAAGAAAGGATAGAATAGAAAATGTAAAAAAAGTAAAGGATAGATGGATAGAGATAAAAGATAGACATAAGCAGGGAAATCTAATGAAACTAAAGGATATATTAAATATGATAACATCAAGAGATTGATCCAATAAAAACACCTAACTCCTATGAATGACCATGAGGAAATCGAGATGCCCTTACAACTACTATTTTTAGGCAATACTCAATAAAAACTTTTCTAAGCCCTCAAACACTCTTTCAAAAGTTTTCATATCTAAACATTAACTAAAATTAAGAAAAGTAAGGTACGGTTTGCATACTTATATCCTTAGTCTAATTATTACACCCTTGGGCCCAAAAGTGACCCATTTACAACTTAAAAACCAATAAGCTGTTTTGGGCATCTGCAGCGCATCTTGGGCACATATGGGGTGCATATGCTACTATTTGGCTCTTTCTGAAGCTGTTCAGATGCACCTTGGGCACATGTGGGATGCAGGTGACTTCACCGGTTACTTTGAAAAGCTTTCAAGCTCTGTTTGACCCTCCAATGATCTCTACAATGGCCCTCGATCCTTCTTGTATGCTTTGATAACTATAAAACACTCCTTAAATGGTATCAAGATGGCTTGAAACATATCTAACTGTATCAATAATAAATGGAGTGTTTCTAGTCCCCGTGCTTGCCTTTTTGTTTTAGTTTGGAGATAAATTCTGCTCCTAACTCCAAGTCATCCTCCACACATGGTGTTGAGATCTTGGGAGCTTCAAAAGGGTCCTCCAGACATATCTTTATATTCTTGAAATGATCATGGCTTTGGATCCCTTTATGTCGGCCTTGGATTGTAGTCCTTGAAAGTTTAATGCCGATTTAGATCATCCTCTTTTTCTTGAAAAAGATTCAACCTCGAATCCAAAACTTGTAAAATCATAGGGTAACAAGCAAAAATAATATCCTCATGTCATGAGGGTTAGGATTAGCACAATCAATTATAGCACCATGCCAAGGTTGAACACACTTAAGATATAGCCAAGGATCCCTTGTGTTTGACATGAAAAGTTATTAAGAGGGATCCTATCTCTAAATAGAATAATTTCACAACTAGCATGGATATCATCATAGGCAAAAAGGTAGTAGAAAAAAGGCAAAATACATCACCAAACCCCTCAACTTGGCAAAATCTTTCACTTTGGTAGCTCAAGTGAACGTTGCTCACTTTTGGAACCTCAAGTAGCCATAAAGTGAGTCACTTTAGCACGTTTTGCTGATTTGGTACATTGTGTGTGTTGCACACACTTTGAGCGCGTGTACAACTTACAATTTACTAATTTTTTGTTTTTATTCTTCTTCTTCTTCTTCTTCTTCTTCTTATTTTTCTTCCTTTTGATCTTCTTCAATACTTTTCTCCATTTTTATCCATTAATCACTCATACAACCATGGCTTTTTCCTTAACAATAGCCAAAAATGGTGGAGAAATAATCTACCATCACATTGTTCTTCTAATTTCTATAAATCTATAATTTTCAACCACTCATTTTAGCTCAATTATTGCCTTGATTTTACTCAATAGTACATCATGTTTTTGCATCCATAATGATCCATGAAGGCAATATCAAACCTTTCCGCAGAGGCTAAAGCTCTTAGGAAATCCAAGAACTAACCATTTCTGGTAAGAACAAAGACTATTTATACAATACAAGGAAAGAAAAAAGGTCTCTTAGGGGTACCACAAAGAAAAGAAACAAAATAGCTAAAAAGAGTCTGCTACCTTTATCATATATATGAGATAGTAGATCACCTTTCTTTTTTTGAAAATTTTTGCCTTGATTTCCTCCAATTGTTGACAATTCGATTATGGATATTTCCTTTAATTGTGAAATCTTAACAAAACTTTAATAAAGTATGTTTGAAATCTTGAGTATTCTTAATAGATTTCCTCCAATTGTTGACATTAGATTATGAAAATTTTCTCAAATTGTGAAATCTTAACAAATTCTTAACAGATTATATCAAAAATGAGTTCTTAACAATTGCTTTTTTGAAAAATAATCGATGGTGTATTTGAAGGTAATTGATAAAGAGAAGATTTTGATTGTGGGGGTTAGTGGGGAGTGGGTAGGGAGAGGAGGTAAGTGGTGGGCATCGAAGAAGATGACTGAGGAGTGGATGAAGGGGTGGAGTGAGGGTAGGGGTAGAGGTGGTTCGGTGGGTAGAAGAAGACACATTTGGTGGGGGTAGGGTTAATTATAATCCCCTCTTTAATAATATTTGGGTTAAAAATGCCAACTGTCTATATTTAATTGGAATTTTTTTATTTTAGTTAAAATTAGTTATTTAAAATTTGATTTTGGAGAGAAATGACAAATGTCCACATTTTATTCATCATTTTCCACCTCATTGGTGTATGTAACACACGCCCATAGTATTATTTTTATTATTTAGCAAAACTTGCCAAAGTGACACACTTTATGACTACTTGAGGTGCCAAAAGTGAGCAACGTTCACTTGAGGTGCCAAAGTGAAAGATGGTTCTAAGTTGAGGGTCCTGGCGATGTATTCCGCCTAGAAAAAAGGAGTCAAGCATAAAAGTCTCAACCAAGGTGTTATTATATATAAGGATTCCACTTAGCTCAAATGATTTAGCACATAATACACACAGGGGCGGAATCAAAACACTTAAGCACATAGAACCTGCCTCTTTCAGAAAACTTATAAAACAAATTAATAATGGAAGTGAATTCACCAATGGAGTCATGCCACAAGGGAAGATAGAGAAACTATCATACAACAAATCCATCCAAAACAAATAGTTTTCCCAAGAATCTTAGTTCCCTTTATTAAAGATATTAGGCATGCCCCTAAGAGTCCTGTAAGACACTTTAATTTGTCCAACCCGATAAAGGTGACAAGATGTCTTTAGCAACCATGGAATCTCCCACAAACAAATAATAAACTTAGCATCCATAAGTTGTAGTCCACATAGCTTTAGCACAAGTGTTCCAAATAATGATGCAAATTCATATGTAATACCTAAAAGAGGCAATAACACATTTTCCCTGGGGTCCTCAAATTTGAAACCTCCTTTGAGAAAGGGGTCACCAAATGCAAACAAGTCACAAAAAGGGTATCACATAAATGAAATTCATCCAAAGAGTTCTTACCTATGAGTAGTGAAACATTGGTTATTAATGGGAATGCTCAATGGTGATTTATCTTGGTTCATTACATTACTCCCCTTCTTTAAAGTATACTCATCTTTGTTGGAAATGACTCTTATGAATACTTTGAGTATATCAGATGGATTTTAAATCCTTAATAAATACTATATCGTAGAGAAAACTACTAACAACCTCAATTAAACTTCACTTGTTTTCTTGAGCAGGCACTAAGTTATGTGTATGAAAATCACCACATCCCAAGAGGTCATTGGGGTTAAATGGAAGAAGTATCCAAGAACATGGGTCAAGGCAATACAAATTTTCCCCAAAGGTGAAACCTCACAAATAGACATACCCTCTATACTACCATGGACAATATCATAAGCAAGAGAGGGTAGAGAAAGGTGTCACACAAGTTAACTTCAACTGTGTTGTCCTCATTCATGTACTCTTTTAGATTCAAGATCATCGCCATGAGTATTCTCGATAAAGGAAGCACACAAAGAAGAAGTAGAGGAAATTTCTAAACAAATAAAACCTTCTTTTTCAAGGTAAAAACCCTCAAGTAGATACAAACCACCACTAACATTAAAGGGGTCATTACTCAAGTCACCAAAAGAATCAAGCGACTCATCCTAATATTTATCAAACAAGGGTAGGGTATCATACAAAGGATTACAATCAATATCATTTCTATATGAACAATCACTGGTTGGATTTCTTAAACATTCAAGTAAATCATAGTTATCATTACCCAATTAATCATTCTTTTTCAAAAATAAGAGATCACTCTCAAGAATTGGAGAGTTAATACAATCTTCACTCAATCAAATATTCTTAATGGATGTTAAGAAATAGGATAACATGTGAATCTTAAGCACACCATCCCTCTTTTTAAGAACATCACATTGCACATCAGTAGGTGTTCTGCAAAGTGTTATCTCACTATTTTCACATTAGAAATCTTTCTTTGAGAGAGGATTACTAGTTGATGTAAGAAGTTAAAGCATGAAAGTTCACTCTCAAACAGATACATGTCATCTTTTACACCATCCTCATGCATATGCTATTTATGAGCAAAGATAATAATAGGATACTTATCACCTGACATGCTTAACGAATTATTTCCATGCACATGATCAGCTCTATAAATATGATAACTAACTTAACCTGAACAAGTAAACAACAAATGTGCTCAAGTTGTGTATTAGTCTCACAAATAAGTTGATTAATGATCACACTTTTTTTAGTTGTTAGCAATTTTCATGCACACTTAGACTCACCTTGGTCTTCATAAAGGTCAGCTAGTGTCTGAATAATCTCATCACTCGGTAATGAGATCTCATTCAAGTTACTAGTGCCAGCACTATGTGGATACAAATCTTTCTTAGTAGAAAAGTCAATTTGATAATCTATAGGATCAACTAATGTTTACAAACTCTCAACAATAACTTGATCATTATGCAACTTAGCAATATCAAGAGTATTATAAAGGGAAGACTCATGAAAACCTACACTAGAAAATCCACCTATCACACTCACTGGATACTAGCTACATAATGACATTTCATGTTTAGTGTAGTGCAAGGGTTAACATTATTACCTTGTAGCTCATAAAAAGTATGGTATTAACCTTGATGTTTAATATGGGAGCTCATTTTCTCCCCATCTCCTTCTAAGATCACCAAGTTAAGTCTATTGGTTGAAGCATTTGATACTTGTTCACTTGGTACTACTTGTGAATTGGTTTGGAAGGTAGAATCCATGAAGTGTAAAGACTCCTCAATATTTTTCAATCTATAGTTCATGCTTGATAGGATATCACCTATTGAAGTTAGATGACCTTCCATCAATCCCATTGTATGGTTCATGCCCTTAATCTTTTCCAATATAACTTTCAATGGGTATCTTCTTATAGGATCTTGAACATTTTCCTCCAAAGCAATTATACCTAGAAATTAAAGTCACTCAACAAAGATAACAACAATGTTAGCCTTAGAAAAAATAAAGCTCACAATCACTCTTATTACACACCTTTAGTTGTCCTCATAATTAGATTGGCTAACGTTGAAGATTACCTATACTATGATAGTATGCAAGGTGTCGATTGCTACTCTTGGCTGGAATATATTCTTGTTTAAAGAAAAATGGAAGACTCAATTATAAACAAAAAAAACTTGAAAGAAGAAATAACAATTAAAACAAAGAGAAAAGCACTCGAGAAATGGACAAAGAAAAAATAGACTATAAAACTAATCAATCAACTAATAGATCGATTACTAGTCATTAATTATCATTTAAGAAACAAGAAAAAAACTACAACGATTGAACCTGACTAAAGGCAATTTTGGAAAGGTGTGAATGCATTTTTGATACGAATTGGGTGCAGGTTGTGACCTGCTCAGGAACCTTGGGCGCATCAAACTAAAAATTATCCTTGGTGACCTACGCCTGACCTTCTTGAGCAGATGGGGTGAAGGTGCCTCCAGGCCACCTGGAAAAGGCTGAATTTCCCCCTTTGTGGGCCTCATTTTCTTCTCTCTCATGGAACATTCCTTGGCCCTTTGGATATGCGTTTAGACCAACACTTTACTTTCTTTTTCCTTTCTATTTCTTGTATTAAAAAACAACTTTGGGTTGAAGATTCAACTTGAAAATACGAATCCTCTCAAGAACACCTAGAACACTAAAATTTCCAACTTCTTCATTTTGACTCGGAATCACATGAAATTTTAACCGTAGGAACCTTTCATTATGAGAAACACTCTACAACCATCATTGGCCTTCAAATCTTCACAGTTTTGTTTTTAGAAATTTCAACCCATTTGCATCTAATTCAATCTTCAAGAACTCAAAAATGGTGAATTTTCAAAACTTCTCTATTGGCACCAACTTTTGAACCTAAGAGCAACATAGAGAACACCTTTTCAACTATTTTACCCTTAAATTCCAACCAAAAATTTATAGATCTAAGAACCCACTTTCTTCAAATTTCAAGTTCAACAATAACAATGGTAGGTTTTCTATAAACACCTTCAACCCACACTTTAAGCTCAAGTTTTGACTCAAAATACTAGAACAAACTAGTTCTAGTATTGAAACTTCAAAGAAAACTTAAAAAACTAAAAATCTTTTTGGGATTTTTGGACATAAAATATTTTGGGGACTTTTTTGCCTCTTTTTTAATTGTCTTGATATCTAAATCAAGACTAGAATAGTTAGAATGACTATAATCCTTGCTATGATAATGAATGATAACCCACATACTATGCAAATAAAAAACAATACAAAAATTAAAGAAAGGATTAGATAGAAAATGCAAAAAGTAAAAGGATAGAGATAAAAAAGACACAAGCAAGGAAATATAATAAAGCTAAAGGATATATTAAATCTGATAAACTCAAGAGATTAACCTCAATCAAGGAACCTAACTCCTACAAATGACAACTAGGGAATCGAGATGCCCTTACAATCACCGTTTCTAGGCAACATTCAATACAAGATTTTTCAAGACCTTAAACACTCTCTCAAGAGTTTTTATATCTAAACATCAACTAAAAATAAAGAAAGTAAGGTATGTTTTGGGTATTTATAACCTTATTCTAATTATTACACCCTTGGGCCCAAAAGTGACCCATTTGCAACTTAAAAAATAGTTTGCCATTTTGTGCATCTGCTCAAGCAGATCATATACTACTATTTGGCACCTGAGAAGACAGTCAGGTGCACCTTAGGGACATGTGAGTTTACAAGTCACTTCAAAAGGTTTTAGGCTCCATTTGGCCCTCCGTCGACCTCTTCAATAGTCCTCGGTCCTTCTTGATTGCTTTGGGAACTCTAAAACACTCCTTAAATGTCATAAAGATTTCTTTGAAAGCATCTAAATAATTTAATAATCATCAGAGTATTATTAGTCCTTAAGCTTACTTTCTTGTTGAAGTTTGGAGATGAATTTCGCTCCTGGCTCCAAGCTCTCCTCTGATAACGCTCAAACTACATCTCTCGTAAGAGTGTAAGCGGTCGTTGTCAAATATAGAACCCAACTGGGTTGGGTGTCGAATCCCACAGGGAATACTTGGTCACTAAGTAAGCAACGATTATTAGACTTTTGATGAAAGTTCTGCGAATTAAGGGGGGATTTTGTGCGTGCAAATGATGTAAACAAAATAGTAGAGTAAAAACGGAAAATAGAAGAGTAAAACGGAGTACTTGGTAGGTTTTTAATCAATGAGAATTGAGAGTTAGGGTTATGTCCACCTTATGAGTTATACGTATCTATTGACTATGAGTTATGCAGAATTTAAACATGCATGCGCTTATAGAGAATCGTATTCTATGGTAAATCCAGGCGTATTTCGACCATCAAGGACTATTTCACTTTAACTCTTTCGAGCTTAAAGCGTATCTAATGGTACAAATTCTCTAAGAGGTTAATCCAGTTACGGCACTAACTTTTTAACAGGGGTTGGTGCCCTATTACCTTGACATTATCTCTTTTCCAGACATGTAACCTTTCTTTCGAACAAGTTAATGCTATACTGGCGTATTCTATATGTTTGCAACCACAATAATTTAAATTAAGATGAAGAGAGTAATGATATAAGCAGCATACGTGTCAAGAATTCACAAACTCATAGCAATAGATAGTATCTCATAAGGCTTCCATAACCCTAACAAAGATGTTTAGCTACTCATGATTGCAACAGAGATCACAATAAACATCATCATGATCTCACGTTGGTCACAAGGGCCGTGCTTTCTCTGTCAGAAAGTGTAACGTGAATTAGGATCAAACGTTGAATGAAAAAGACTTGAATTAATTAATGAGTGAATAAGAATTTATTAGAATGGGAAGGAATAGAAGGGGGAATAAGAAGAGAATGCTGAAAAGTTTCAGCAAAATAGGGTTTATATAACATCCATATCGTAGTCCTATTGAAATAGGGTTTTTATCCTTGTCCTAGTCCTACTGGATTACTACATACTTGTCCTAATCCTACTAAGTTACTGCTGATCCTCCAAGTCTTTAGAAATGCTGTTTTTGCCCGGGACAAGTTCTCCATGCATCACTTTTAGTCCATAGGCTTCCAAAAGCTGCCTTCTTTCTTACGTGAGGTTCCCTTTGGCTTCAACCAGTCCAGAAAATGCTGAAATCGTCATCATTTATACCTGAAAACTTGCTAATCACGTTGGTTAGCTCACTTACAGGAAAAAGGACTAAAAGTGTAGGAATTATATATTTTGTCCTCAAAACTTAGCTAAAATATGGGTAAATTAAGGTGCTTTAGGCGTGTAAATACGCCTGACATCAACACCCCACACTTAAAGCTTTGTTCATCCTCGAACAACATATCATGTCCATATAAATATCTACTTAGGATTTCACAGTAACAGCACAAAATATTCATCAAGACAGGCACGACGATTATTAACAAAGAGTAGTTTTCTGATCACTACTAGAAACAATTCAACCTCCAACCTAGACTCATGATGCTGGTTAATTCGTATCCACAAATTAAGGCACAAAGAATCATACAAACTACCCAAAACTCATCAACCATGTGTGTCTCACACAAGATATCACCCATAATCACTCACAAGTTTTGCATTTTTCGAAACATGGGTACAATATTCTCCTTGCTCTCACTCTCACAAAGAATTCATATGATCCAACTGCTGAACATAGGCTTGCCCTTAGTGTAATGCTCTATTAATATCAGAATGCTAAGATTACGATCAAATAGGTCTTTACAGGTTGTAATGTAGGCTAAGGGACGGGTAGGACTATTTTGGCCAGAAATAGTGACTAAGTTCTCTAAGCGCTTTAATACATCACATTATGCCTTTTACACTTTCTTTCAAACAACCTTTCTACTTTCTTTTAATCTACCACCCCTTTTCACCTATTTTGCCATTCAAACATAACTATCTTCTTATTTAATCATAAACATAATTTTTTATTTTTGTTTTTCTATTTCTTTCTCTTTTTTTTTATAACACACCTCTATGATAGACACTCTTTTTCATAACAAATTCAAGTACCAATACACTCTAAGGCATCACTCTTACCCAATTTCCTTTTATTTTGTCACATGACTTTACAATTTAAAGCACTTAGGAATTTGGATCAAATTATGGTCTTGAAAAAAAATGGATTAGGCTTACATATGAGGCTGTCAAAGAAAATAGCTTAAAGGCTCAAAGGGGGTTAACTAGGATAATGTACACGGGTAGGTAAAAAGAAGGTAAACAATCACAGGCTGCCAAAGAAATGCCTAAATCATCTCCTAAACTTGCACTCTTTATTTCGCTTTACATACATACCAGGCAAGTTCTAGCATCAGCCACAAACATAGAATATACTATCATCTCACACACACAAGGCACATGGTCGACTTTATTGGGAGCAGTATAGACTCTTGACCCAACAGATGAAGGAATTAAACCAACATTTCTCACATACTGAGTCACATTTAGAGCCTAAATGTCTCAATAGTAATGATTTTATCACAGACTCTTGTCATAATACCATGCTGCCTATCAAAACAATTTTATGCAAAGTTTTAAAAAAAATTTCTAACATTTAACTACTAACAAATAAAACAAACAAACATAAATAAATGCAAATGCAGACAAAGAAGTATAACATACAAATACCAGCACCACACACTTAGACGGGACACACTGTCCTCAGTGGAAAATAAATAAGAAGAACCTGGTTAGTCAGACTCATCCTCTATGTCTGGGGTCATACCCCCTGCATCGGAATCATCATCCTCAGAGTTTCCTCAAATTGTACCCTACTTGATGCCAAAAGTGCGTCGAGGTATTTGTAGCGAGGAGGATTCAACTTGCTCTTTTCTTCCTCTTTTCTTACCTTTCTGTGAGGTGGGCGCTTTTTCTTTTCCTTATCGTCCTTTTGAGGCCATTCTACCTGAGATCTTGATAGAGTCATGTTAGCCATTCTTACCTTAATTTGTTGGTACAAACTAATTAAGTGAGTGATGTCGATTACTCAAACTTCATCGACTTACGTATAGGCGATATGTTCCAACTATATGTTCAGCACAGTCATACTTTCATGTCATCTTAACTATCCTATGCAACTCTATTTCATGTAATCTTGATTATACTTTCATGTTTGGATTAATGCACCTTTTGAACAAGACTACTACGTAGAGGTCATATCAAGTTATGACATAGAAATAATCACAACATCTCATGCTTGTATTCAATCATGATTTTTATCTCGATGGATGAGTCATTCAAGCATTTTGAGCATTCAATTTTGATGTTTATGCAATTACTTCACCATGTCGATTTCACAAAAGTATGACAGTGTATCAAAATCAAATACAATTTGGAACCAAGTCAAGAACACCCACACGTATTCTTTCACTCAACTAGATGTATCATAACAATCCAAGCACATGTAAATCACCAACACCAATTCAAGATCTAACAAAACATTATAAGCGTAAGATTGTAACAACTTCAGAATATAAATGAAGAACTTACTTGGTTTTGAACTCGGAAGATGATCTTGCAAGGTTAGATGAGTAAAAATAAACGTTTTGAGAGATTTGGGAAGGATAGGCGGCATCTAATTCTTGGCCTATTTCGGCATAGGCGGCGCCTATGCCATGGCATTGTAGATTCAGAGAGCAAAGGCTATGGCATAGGCGGCGCCTTTAGCTTTGCCTATGCTTGGCATAGGAGACGCCTAATACTTTGCCTAGTTGAGCATAGGCGGCGCCTATGCTATGGCATTGTTGGGTATAGGCGGCGCCTATGCTATGACATTGTAGATTCAGAGAACAAAGGCCATAGCATAGGCCTTGCCTTGTCCATTGCCTAGTTTTGTATAAGCAATGCCTAACCAAAAGCCTTTTGCTCCTTCATTACTCACTTACCACCTTTAACATTGCTCCTCTCAAATCAAAATTTGAGACCAAGCTCCTCCTTTATATGTCTTGCACCTACACTTACTCAAAAACAACAAAAACGATTAGAACGATAGGCTGCTTCCCACCAAGCGCCTTAGTTTTGGTCGTGGCTCAACAAAATCTTAGGAAAACAAAAACAACAAAAACAATTAAAAACGATGGGTTGCCTCCCATGTAGCGCTTGATTTATTATCGCCGCACGACATAGCTATCTCGATTACTTAGACTTCATCGAGATAGATGGTGCATCATTTTCTGAATGGATTCAGACGACGCTGATGCTTACTTGTAGGCATGCACTTTTCTTCAAGATGAATTTTGTGCATACATATCCCAGGAGGGATACCAATTATATCATCAATACTCCAACCCATAGCTCTCTTATACCTCTTTAGAGCAGAGATGTGGGCCTCTATGTGCTGTTCACTTAAATCATCCGCAACACTCACTGGAAGTGTATTTTCATTTCCTAAGAATGCATACCTGGGGAGCGCTTTCGATTCAAGCACTAGTGGCTCTTCAATGGAAGTCTTCGCTATTGGTGACGGTCGATTCTTAAGATCAAGGTACAGCTTCTTATGGATATGAGAATAGGACCTTATTCCTGTTAGAGCACAAACGGTTTCTTCATGTTCTTCAGCATCCTCACGCTCAACATTCATAAGCACAACCGCCAATGGGTCAACAATAAGCTGCTTCTCTACGGATAATTCTTTCTCATCCTCATCATAAATATCATCTATAGAGAACACATTCAAATCGCTGGGCTGCTTCATGGCTTTGCACACATCAAAATGGACCACTTCGTCATTTAACCGAAATAAAAGCTCATTAGCTCTTAAGTCAATAAGCACACTTCCAGTTGCGAGGAAAGGGCATCCCAAGATTATGGGAACTTCAGAATCCACCTCGCAATCCAAAATAACAAAGTTTGCAGGAAAGATGAAGGTGTAAATCTTCACCAACACATCATTTAAGATACCAACAGGTCATTTTACCGACCTATCTGCCATCACGAGCCGTATATTGGTTGGTGTAGGGTCGCCCAACCCCAACTTTCTGTAGACGGATAGTGGCATCAAATTGATGCTTGCTCCAAAATCGCACAATGCCTTAGCAAAATTCATAGATCCAACCGTGCAAGGAATAGTGAAAGCACCAGGGTCTGCCTTCTTCTGTACTAAGGACCTTGTGGCAATTGCACTGCAATGATGAATATTATCTGCCGGCTCATAGCTTATGCCCGCTTCTTTGTTAAAAGGTCCTTCATGAATTTAGCGTACCCAGGCATCTGTTCCAGCGCCTCCACCAAAAGAACATTAATAGTCAGCTGCTTCAACATCGTCATGAATTTACTGAACCTTGTATCATCCGCCTTCTTCTTCAGTCTCTGCGGAAAAGGTGGTGGTGGAAGGGGAATCGTTTTATACACCACTTCCTTTTTATCTTGCTTCCGATTATCAGCCTTTTCAGGGGTGTCATCAGCCCTTTTCTTCAATCTTTGAGGAAAAGGTGGGGGTGGAAGAGGAATAGTTTTCTCATGAACGCACTCCTTCTAATTTTCAGCTTCTACAGAATCATCACAATCTGCGTCAATAACAATCTCCTCTATATCATCAACCACCTGCTTGCCTTTAGACGGATTGTCTAACACCATACCGCTCCTGGTAGTAATAGCCCTGCATGATCCATCATTCCTTGGATTTTGCACAGTGTCACTAGGTAAAGTGCCAGCTTTTCTTTGGTTGATTGTTGCTGATAGTTGTCTCAATTGGTGCTCAAGCTGTTTTATTGCAGTAGAATGCGAGTCAACTAATTGCTTCATTGAGGACAAATCATTTATTACCTCAGTTACTCCCGTGCTGGTTGCCTCCACCCCTTTCAACAACTTAGCCATCATATCTTCTATGGACATATTTCCAGAACCAGATGCAGCGGCGTCACGTCTTCCAGGAGGAACACACAAACCACTCCTGTCAGTCTTGTTCTTCCAACTACCTTGATCACGATCCTTGTTTCCCAATTTATCATAATAGTTCCGACCTTGGTTTCCTTGGGCATTGTCTCGGAAACCCCCCTGATTATTCAAGTAGTTAGCTTCTTCTTCAGAATCGGATTCACCTCTTTCCTGTGACACAACAGCTTTGACTTTTTTGGTCTTCCCTGATAATAAGTGCTTGGTAAGAAGATCCATCTGTGTTTTTATGTGCGCCATATCTTGATCGCGTTTCTCCTCTCTTTGCCTTTGTTCTATAGTAATGCCAATAGATATAGTAGAGCTTGTTACCTCAGAATCCCTGGTATGCCAAGCTCTACTTTGCTTTGTCATACGGTCTAGCATATCGCTTGCCTGAATAAAAGTGAGGTCCATAAATGATCCTCCAGCCGCATTATCCACCACTGGTTTAGTTACCAAATTTAAGGATCTATATAATATCTCCATCAAGTGGACATTGGTCATATGGTGATTTGGGCACCTCATAAGCTTCATCTTGAACCTCTCCCATGTTTCGTGGAGAGCTTCAGTTAGAAGCTGTCGAAAATTGCTGATCTCATCTTTCAACTGTGCTCTCTTGGATGACGTATAAAATCTTTCTAGGAAAGCGTCTTTCAGTTGCCTCCAATTAGTGATAGAGTCAGGAGTTAGCCCGTTCAACCATAGAGTTGCCTCCCCAGATAGAGACAATGGAAATAAGCACAACCGAATTGCATTCTGTCCAACGCCTGGGTTGTCGAATGACTTGCATGTAGAGATGAAATTGATCAGATGCATATTTGGATCATCTCCTGCAAGTCCACCAAATAACCCCTTGAGTTGCAATAGCTGAATCATGGTGCTAGTGATATTGAACTTGGCTCCAGGTGCCAAGGGAAGAGGAATAATAGCTCTTGTGGCACCAGCTCCGTCCAGGTCGTCATCATCATCATTGAAAGGAATCTGCATAGTGCGGCGTTCAGGCCTAAATATGTCTTGACGGTCTCTTCTGTTTGCAGGTGTCGCCACCTCAGCATCACGCCTAGGGTTGGGTAGCTCATCATCACCTAGGTCCTCATCGTCAGGATTTGTTGCCCGCCTAGGGTTATCAATATTCTGTTGATGTACTTGGGCAGCGGCCAACACAGCTAGTCTAGCCTGCTCCTGTTGAGCAACCCTTCTTTCAATGTCACGTTGTGCATCCATTCTGCCAATACGATGTGGTTCAGGATTGATAGGTAATAATGGTTGACCTGCACTTTGGGTGTTTGGCATGCACTGAACAAAACCTGAATAAAACAAAAACAACAACTAAAAGTAAAGTATGAGAATCTTTGACTAAAGGGTCTAGTAATTATCACAAACTTAGTTGACAACCGTATTCCCCGACAATGACGCTAATTTTTGATAACGCTCAAACTACAGCTCTTGTAAGAGTGTAAGCGATCGTTGTCAAATATAGAACCCAACTGGGTTGGGTGTCGAATCCCACAGGGAATACTTGGTCACTAAGTAACCAACGATTATTAGACTTTTGATGAAAGTTTTGCGAATAAAGGGGGGATTTTGTGCGTGCAAATGATGTAAACAAAATAGTAGAGTAAAAACGGAAAATAGAAGAGTAAAACGGAGTACTTGGTAGGTTTTTAATCAATGAGAATTGAGAGTTAGGTTATGTCCACCTTATGAGTTATACGTATCTATTGACTATGAGTTATGTAGAATTCAGACATGCATGCGCTTATAGAGAATCGTATTCTATGGTAAATCCAGGCGTCTTTCGACCATCAAGGACTATTTCACTTTAAATCTTTCGAGCTTAAAGCGTATCTAATAGTACAAATTCTCTAATAGGTTAATCCAGTTAGGACACTAACTTTTTAACAGGGGTTGGTGCGCTATTACCTTGACATTATCTCTTTTCCAGACATGTAACCTTTCTTTCGAACAAGTTAATGCTATACTGGAGTATTCTATATGTTTGCAACCACAATAATTTAAATTAAGATGAAGAGAGTAATGATATAAGCAGCATACGTGTCAAGAATTCTCAAACTCATAGCAATAGATAGTATCTCATAAGGCTTCCATAACCCTAACAGAGAAGTTTAGCTACTCATGATTGCAACAGAGATCACAATAAACATCATCATTATCTCACGTTGGTCACAAGGGCCGTGCTTTCTCTGTCATAAAGTGTAACGTGAATTAGGATCAAACGTTGAATGAAAAAGACTTGAATTAATCAGTGAGTGAATAAGAATTTATAAGAATGGGAAGGAATAAAAGGGGGAATAAGAAGAGAATGATGAAAAGTTTCAGCAAAATAGGGTTTATATAACATCCATATCCTAGTCCTATTGAAATAGGGTTTTTATCCTTGTCCTAGTCCTACTGGGTTACTGCATACTTGTCCTAATCCTACTAAGTTACTGCTGATCCTCCAAGTCTTTAGAAATGCTGTTTTTGCCCGGGACAAGTTCTCCATGCATCACTTTAAGTCCATAGGCTTCCAAAAGCTGCCTTCCTTCTTACGCGAGGTTCCCTTTGGCGTCAACCAGTCCAGAAAATGCTGAAATCGTCATCATTTATAACTGAAAACTTGATAATCACGTTGGTTAGCTCACTTATAGGAAAAAGGACTAAAAGTGCAGGAATTATATATTTTGTCATCAAAACTTAGCTAAAATATGGGTAAATTAAGGTGCTTTAGGCGTGTAAATACGCCTATCATCAACACCCCACACTTAAAGTTTGTTCTTCCTCGAACAGCATATCATGTCCATATAAACATCTACTTAGGATTTCACAGTAACAGCACAAAATATTCATCAAGACAGGCACGACGATTATTAACAAAGAGTAGTTTTCTGATCACTACTAGAAACAATTCAACCTCCAACCTAGACTCATGATGCTGGTTAATTCGTATCCACAAGTTAAGGCACAAAGAATCATACAAACTACCCAAAACTCATCAACCATGTGTGTCTCACACAAGGTATCACCCATAATCACTCACAAGTTTTGCATTTTTCGAAACATGGGTACAATATTCTCCTTGCTCTCACTCTCACAAAGAATTCATATGATGCAACTACTGACCATAGGCTTGCCCTTAGTGTAATGATCTACTAATATCAGAATGCTATGCTTAGGATCAAATAGGTCTTTACAGGTTGTAATGTAGGCTAAGCGACGGGTAGGACTATTTTGGCCAGAAATAGTGACTAAGTTCTCTAAGCGCTTTAATACATCACATTATGCCATTTACACTTTCTTTCAAACAACCTTTCTACTTTCTTTTAATCTACCACCCTTTTTCAACTATTTTTCCATTCAAACATAACTATCTTCTTATTTGATCATAAACATAATTTTTGTTTTGGTTTTTCTATTTCTTTTTTTTTTCTTATAACACACCTCTATGATAGACACTCTTTTTCATAACAAATTCAAGTACCAATACACCCTAAGGCATCACTCTTACCCAATTTCCTCTTATTTTGTCACATGACTTTACAATTTAAAGCACTTAGAAATTTGGATCAAATTATGGTCTTGAAAAAAAAATGGATTAGGCTTACATATGAGGCTATCAAAGAAAAATAGCTTAAAGGCTCAAAGGGGGTTAACTAGGATAATGTACACGGGTAGGTAAAAAGAAGGTAAACAATCACAGGCTGCCAAAGAAATGCCTAAATCATCTCCTAAACTTGCACTCTTTATTTCGCTTTACATACATACCAGGAAAGTTCTAGCATCAGCCACAAATATAGAATATACTATCATCTCACACACACAAGGCACATGGTCGACTTTATTGGGAGCAGTATAGACTCTTGACCCAACAGATGAAGGAATTAAACCAACATTTATCACATACTGAGTCACATTTAGAGCCTAAATGTCTCAATAGTAATGATTTTATCACAGACTCTTGTCATAATACCATGCTGCCTATCAGAATAATTTTATGCAAAGTTTTAAAAAAAATTTCTAATTTTTAACTACTAACAAATAAAACAAACAAACATAAATAAATGGAAATGCAGGCAAAGAAGTATAGCATACAAATACCAGCACCGCACACTTATACGGGACACACTGTCCTCAGTGGAAAATAAATAAGAAGAACCTGGTTAGTCGGACTCATCCTCTATGTCTGGGGTCATACCCCCTGCATCGAAATCATCATCAGAGTCGTCATCCTCAGAGTTTCCTCAAATTGTACCCCACTTGATGCCAAAAGTGCATCGAGGTATTTGTAGCGAGGAGGATTCAGCTTGCTCTTTTCTTCCTCTTTTCTTACCTTTCTGTGAGGTGGGCGCTTTTTCTTTTCCTTGTCGTCCTTTTGAGGCTATTCTACCTGAGATCTTGATAGAGTCATGTTAGCTTCATCTCGGAAGATTCAATCAAAAAACAAAATAATAGTGGCACCACCCCACACTTAATTTGTTGGTACAAACTAATTAAGTGAGTGATGTCGATTACTCAGACTTCATCGACTTACGTATAGGCGATATGTTCCAACTATATGTTCAGCACAGTCATACTTTCATGTCATCTTAACTATCCTATGCAACTCTATTTCATGTAATCTTGATTGTACTTTCATGTTTGGATTAATGCACCTTTTGAACAAGACTACTACGTAGAGGTCATATCAAGTTATGACATAGAAATAATCACAACATCTCATGCTTGTATTCAATCATGATTTTTATCTCGATGGACGAGTCATTCAAGCATTTTGAGCATTCAATTTTGATGTTTATGCAATTACTTCACCATGTCGATTTCGCAAAAGTATGATAGTGTATCAAAATCAAATACAAGTTGGAACCAAGTCAAGAACACCCAAACATATTCTTTCACTCAACTAGATGTATCATAAAAATCCAAGCACATGTAAATCACCAACACCAATTCAAGATCTAACAAACCATTATAAGCGTAAGATTGTAACAACTTCAGAATATAAACGAAGAACTTACTTGGTGTTGAACTCAGAAGATGATCTTGCAAGGTTAGATGAATAAAAATAAAAGTTTTGAGAGATTTGGAAAGGATAGGCGGCGCCTAATTCTTGGCCTAGTTGGGCATAGGAGACGCCTATGCCATGGCATTGTAGATTCAGAGAGCAAAGGCAATGGAATAGGCGGCGCCTTTAGCTTTGCCTATGCTTGGCATAGGCGGCGCCTAATGCTTTGCCTAGTTGAGCATAGGCGGCGCCTATGCAATGGCATTGTTGGGCATAGGCGGCGCCTATGCTATGGCATTGTAGATTCAGAGAACAAAGGCCATAGCATAGACCTTGCCTTGTCCATTGCCTAGTTTTGTATAAGAAATGCCTAACCGAAAGCCTTTTGCTCCTTCATTACTCACTTATCACCTTTAACATTGCTCCTTTCAAATTAAAATTTGAGACCAAGCTCCTCCTTTATACGTCTTGCACCTACAATTACTCAAAAACTACAAAAACAATTAGAACGATGGGTTGCCTCCCACCAAGCGCCTTAGTTTTGGTCGTGGTTTGACAAAATCCTAGGAAAACAAAAACAACAAAAATAATTGAAAACGATGGGTTGCCTCCCATGTAGCGCTTGATTTATTGTCGTGGCACGACATAACTATCTCGATTACTTAGACTTCATCGAGATAGATGGTGCATCGTTTTCTGAATGGATTCAGATGACGCTGATGCTTACTTGTAGGCATGCACTTTTCTTAAAGATGAATTTTGTGCATACATATCCCAGGAGGGATACCAAATATATCATCAATACTCCAACCCATAGCTCTCTTGTACCTCTTTAGAGCAGAGATGAGGGCCTCTATGTGCTGTTCACTTAAATCATCCGCAACACTCACCGGAAGTGTATTTTCACTTCCCAAGAACGCATACTTAGGGAGCGCTTTCGATTCAAGCACTGGTGGCTCTTCAATGGAAGTCTTCGCTGTTGGTGACGGTCGATTCTTAAGATCAAGGTCTTCTTAGGGACATGAGAATAGGACCTTATTCCTGTTAGAGCATAAATGGTTTCTTCATGTTCTTCAGCATCCTCACGCTCAACATTCATAAGCACAACCACCAATGGGTCAACAATAAGCTACTTCTCTACGGATAATTCTTTCTCATCCTCATCATAAACATCATCTATAGAGAACACATTCATATCGCTGGGCTGCTTCATGGCTTTGCACACATCAAAACGGACCACTTCGCCATTCAACAAAAATAAAAGCTCATTAGCTCTTAAGTCAATAAGCGCACTTCCAGTTGCGAGGAAAGGGCGTCCCAAGATTATGGGAACTTCAGAATCCACCTCGCAATCCAAAATAACAAAGTCTGCAGGAAAGATAAAGGTGGAAACATTCACCAACACATCATTTAAGATACCAACAGGTCGTTTTACCGACCTATCTGCCATCACGAGCTGCATATTGGTTGGTGTAGGGTCGCCCAACCCCAACTTTCTGTAGACGGATAGTGGCATCAAATTGATGCTTACTCCCAAATCGCACAATGCCTTAGCAAAATTCATAGATCCAATCGTGCAAGGAATAGTGAAAGCACCAAGGTCTGCCTTCTTCTGTACTAAGGACCTTGTGGCAATTGCACTGCAATGATGAATATTAACTGCCGGCTCATAGCTTATGCCCGCTTCTTTGTTAAAAGGTCCTTCATGAATTTAGCGTACCCAGGCATCTGTTCCAGCGCCTCCACCAAAGGAACATTAATAGTCAGCTGCTTCAACATCGTCATGAATTTACTGAACCTTGTATCATCTGCCTTCTTCTTCAGTCTCTGTGAAAAAGGTGGTGGTGGAAGGGGAATCATTTTCTCCACCACTTCCTTTTTATCTTGCTTCTGATTATCAGCCTTTTCAGGTGTGTCATTAGCCTTTTTCTTCAATATCTGAGGAAAAGGTGGGGGTGGAAGAGGAATAGTTTTCTCATGAACGCGCTCCTTCTGATTTTCAGCTTCTACAGAATCACCACAATCTGCGTCAATAACAATGTCCTCTATATCATCAACCACCTACTTGCCTTTGGACGGATTGTCTAACACCATACCGCTCCTGGTAGTAATAGCCCTGCATGATCCATCATTCCTTAGATTTTGCACGGTGTCACTAGGTAAAGTGCTAGCTTTTCTTTGGTTGATTGTCGCTGATAGTTGACTCAATTGTTGCTCCAGCTGTTTTATTGCAGTAGAATGCGAGTCAACTAATTACATCATTAAGGACAAATCATTTATTACCTTAGTTATTCCCGTGCTGGTTGCCTCCACTCCTTTCAACAGCTTAGCCATCATATCTTCCATGGACATATTTCCAGAACCAGATGCAGCGGCATCACGTCTTTCAGGAGGAACATACAAACCACTCCTGTCAGTCTTGTTCTTCCAACTACCTTGATCACGATCCTTGTTTCCCAATTTATCATAATAGTTCCAACCTTGGTTTTCTTGGGCATTGCCTCGAAAACCCCCTTGATTATTCAAGTAGTTAGCTTCTTCTTTAGAATCGGATTCACCTCTTGCTTGTGACACAACAACTTTGACTTTTTCGGTCTTCCCTGATAATAAGTGCTTGGTAAGAAGATCCATCTGTGTTTTTATGTGCGCCATATCTTGATCGCGTTCCTCCTCTCTTCGCCTTTGTTCTGCAGTCATGCCAATAGATATTGTAGAGCTTGTTACCTTAGAATCCCTGGTATGCCAAGCTCTACTTTGCTTTATCATACGGTCTAGCATATTGCTTGCCTGAAAAAAAGTGAGGTCCATAAATGATCCTCCAGCCGCCTTATCCACCACTGGTTTAGTTACCGAATTCAAGGATCTGTATAATATCTCCATCAAGTGGACATTGGTCATATGGTGATTTGGGCACCTCATAAGCTTTGTCTTGAACCTCTCCCATGTTTCATGGAGAGCTTCAGTTGGAAGCTGTCAAAAATTAATGATCTCATCTCTCAACTGTGCCCTCTTGGATGGCGGATAAAATCTTTCTAGGAAAGCGTCTTTCAGTTGCCTCCAATTAGTGATAGAGTCAGGAGTTATCCTGTTCAACCATAGAGTTGCCTCCCCAGATAGAGACAATGGAAATAAGCGCAACCAAATTGCATTCTGTCCAACGCCTGGGTTGTCGAGTGACTTGCATGTAGAGATGAAATTGATCAGATGCATAATTGGATCATCGCCTGCAAGTCCACGAAATGACACCTTGAGTTGCAATAGCTGAATCATGGTGCTAGTGATATTGAACTTGGCTCCAGGTGCCAAGGGCGGAGGAATAATAGCTCCTGTGGCACCAGCTCCGTCCAGGTCGTCATCATCATCATCAAAAGGAATCTGCATAGCACGACGTTCAGGCCTAAATCTGGCTTGATGATCTCTTCTGTTTGTAGGTGTCTCCACCTTAGCATCACGCCTAGGGTTTAGTAGCTCGTCATCACCTAGGTCCTCATCGTCAGGATTTGTTGCCCGCCTAGGGTTATCAATATTCTGTTGATGTACTTGGGCAGCGGCCAATACAGCTAGTCTAGCCTGATCCTGTTGAGCAGCCCTTCTTTCAATGTCAAGTTGTGCATCCATTCTGCCAATATGATGTAGTTCAGGATTGATAGGTAATAATGGTTGACCTGCAGTTTGGGTGTTTGGCATGCACTAAACAAAACCTGAATAAAACAAAAACAACAACTAAAAGTAAAGTACGAGAATCTTTGACCAAAGGGTCTAGTAATTATGACAAACTTAGTTGACAACCGTATTCCCCGACAATGACGCTAATTTTTGATAACGCTCAAACTACAGCTCTTGTAAGAGTGTAAGCGATCGTTGTCAAATATAGAACCCAACTGGGTTGGGTGTCGAATCCCACAGGGAATACTTGGTCACTAAGTAACCAACGATTATTAGACTTTTGATGAAAGTTTTGCGAATAAAGGGGGGATTTTGTGCGTGCAAATGATGTAAACAAAATAGTAGAGTAAAAACGGAAAATAGAAGAGTAAAACGGAGTACTTGGTAGGTTTTTAATCAATGAGAATTGAGAGTTAGGTTATGTCCACCTTATGAGTTATACGTATCTATTGACTATGAGTTATGTAGAATTCAGACATGCATGCGCTTATAGAGAATCGTATTCTATGGTAAATCCAGGCGTCTTTCGACCATCAAGGACTATTTCACTTTAAATCTTTCGAGCTTAAAGCGTATCTAATGGTACAAATTCTCTAATAGGTTAATCCAGTTAGGACACTAACTTTTTAACAGGGGTTGGTGCGCTATTACCTTGACATTATCTCTTTTCCAGACATGTAACCTTTCTTTCGAACAAGTTAATGCTATACTGGAGTATTCTATATGTTTGCAACCACAATAATTTAAATTAAGATGAAGAGAGTAATGATATAAGCAGCATACGTGTCAAGAATTCTCAAACTCATAGCAATAGATAGTATCTCATAAGGCTTCCATAACCCTAACAGAGAAGTTTAGCTACTCATGATTGTAACGGAGATCACAATAAACATCATCATGATCTCACGTTGGTCACAAGGGCCGTGCTTTCTCTGTCAGAAAGTGTAACGTGAATTAGGATCAAACGTTGAATGAAAAAGACTTGAATTAATTAATGTGTGAATAAGAATTTATTAGAATGGGAAGGAATAGAAGGGGGGAATAAGAAGAGAATGCTGAAAAGTTTCAGCAAAATAGGGTTTATATAACATCCATATCCTAGTCCTATTGAAATAGGATTTTTATCCTTGTCCTAGTCCTACTGGGTTACTGCATACTTGTCCTAATCCTACTAAGTTACTGCTGATCCTCCAAGTCTTTAGAAATGCTGTTTTTGCCCGGGACAAGTTCTCCATGCATCACATTTAGTCCATAGGCTTCCAAAAGCTGCCTTCTTTCTTATGTGAGGTTCCCTTTGGCATCAACCAGTCCGGAAAATGCTTAAATCATCATCATTTATACCTGAAAACTTGCTAATCACGTTGGTTAGCTCACTTATAGGAAAAAGGACTAAAAGTGCAGGAATTATATATTTTGTCCTCAAAACTTAGCTAAAAGATGGGTAACTTAAGGTGCTTTAGGCGTGTAAATACGCCTAACATCATCCTCCACACATTGTGTTGAGCTCCTGGGATCTTCAAAAGACTCCTCCAGACATATATTTTCATTTTATAGATGATTGTGTCTTAGGACTCTTTATTTTGGCCATGGATTATAGTCCTTGAAAGTTCAATACCGATTTGGCTTATATCAGCTAAGTCTTACCTCTAATGCAAGAATTATAGAATATATCATAAATAAAAACATAATGTGGTAGTGTCAAATCTTTCCCATAGGATTGGGATAAGTATTGCCTCTTAGGCAAGAGTTGTAGATCATTTTATAAATTAAGAAACAATATGGTAATACCAATTCTTGCCTATGGGCGTAACTTGTTATTTGAAATTTCTTTGGCTAATTCTGACTCTAATACAAGAGTTAGAGCATCTCATAAATCAAGACACAATGTGGTAGTGTTAACTCTTTCTCATGAGGCATAATTTGTTGTTTGAAAGTCTTTGGGATAAGTTTTGCCTCTAAGGCAAGAGTTATAAAATATCTCATAAATCAAGATATAAGTTGAAGTGTCAACTCTTGCTCGTAGGGCGTAACTTTTTCCTTTGGTGGGTTGAGTCTTGCCTTTAAATCAAGAGTTATAGAATATCTCATACATCCAAAAATAATATGGTAGTATCAACTCATGATTATGGAATTTAACTTGTTATTTGAAAGTCCTTGAGATAAGTTTTACTTATAAGGAAAGAGTTATAGAACAAGTCATAATTCAAGTCACAATGTGGTAGCGTCAACTCTTTCCCGTGGGGCATAACTTGTTCCGTTAGCTGACTAAATCTTGCCTCTAAGGCAAGAGTTAGAGAACATCTCATAAATCAAAACATAAGAGGGTCATTTCTGTAGTTTATCTGATCGCAGACCGTGAAATTAAACCATGGACCATGAAGAAGAGTTAACGGGCTTGTTTTCCTAATTTATTTAGGATAGGTTGTGTTTTATCTATAATTACTTTTTCTAGGTTTTATTAGTGAGGCTACACACTCTATAGCCTAAGTAGCGACGTTTATTGCTTTGATATACATTGTTTTTCAGTTTTGGTGATGATTCATACCTTGATTCTTGAGTATTAAATTTTCTTTGATAATTTAAGATTTTGAAATTTCTCCTACTTATTTCATAAGTTTATGATTATGAGTTATTCCACAAATTCTCATTATGATCTTATGAACGTTAGTATCCAAATCTCATAACTAAGATTGTGGGAACCATGATGAAATTATCAGAGTATGTTACAATACTTAATGATTGTTAAAAGGTGTTGATGCATGTATTATTATTCTCTTTGTATTGATCACTTTTTAATGGTTAAAAATGTTAGAACTCACCTTACTTCTAACTTGATAGATTAAATGGGTAACAAATAGGACAAAAAAATTAACAACTAAGTTTGAAGCTACCAACCTACATCTAATAGCTTGATCCTTGTACAAGGATGGCTAATTTGAGATGAAAGGTAAGTTTAGTAAACGAATAACTCATAGATTAACTAGGTGACTGTGTGATATCCATCTATATTGGGGACCAAACATTCAGGTAAGCCAAACTTATCGATTTTGCATGCTAAATACTGGGATAGAACACTAGTCCACCGCACTTATTTATTTATAAAATCATAGGGAACACAATCTTAGTCTATTTATACTGATTGTCACAACATATATTGAATATCGATTAGTTATTACTATAATTTGCAAACTATACACTTGTTCTTTTAAAATCCTCATTCGAAAGTAATAGATTAATGGTTACAATTACTGCATGGACCTAGTTTTTGTCCATATTCCTATGGGATCCACCCCAACCATGGTGCCAACACCCAAGTTTTTTCTAATGTTACAAAAATTACATTAAATTTCCCTTTACTAGCCATGTGAAGTAAATATAAGTCAACAGGTCCCGGTGATAAGCTAGAAGAAGGTGAGGATGATAAAGCTACTGAACATCATAAGCATTTTTGGCATAGCTGGAAATGAAATGAGTGGGTGAAATTATGTGAGAGAATAAATCTCTTGGTGGATTCCAGTCCCCTAGAGGACAAAATAACACGTCTTAGTGACTAGGAGTAGAGAGCCTATTGCACCTTATTTTTTTGGCCTATCTTCTTTCTATAATTAATCTTCCCCCGGCAGTCCCTAGATGGCTCTTGGTTTTTGAACATGATGGGGGATTAGGGTTATATACTTGATCAAAAACCATATTATACTTCATTATGAGGAAGTATAATTGTGGTGACATTAGAGGACCATCTAACCCAAGCCTTAAACAATTCATATAACACAATATGATAATAAAATAATAAGTCTCAAACCTAACTAAATAAAATATGAATTATAGTGTAATTATTACATATGTAAATTCCAAAGACCTCACATAAACGACGATAAAAATAATTTCTAAGAATAGTCAAAAAATAACTAATTATAATATATTGTTCAAATGAAAGACATCTGACTATGAAGATATGTGAAAACCTAAAGTAACCCACCCTTAAATCGATTAGCTATTAATGATAGATGTGAGGTTAGGTCAAAGTCTCTGGAACACTGTCTGTACTCACGAAAAAAAGTATAGAAATAGTGTCAGTTCAAACACTATGTACTAGTAGGCATCACAGGTTGTAATGACCCTACAAGTCATTTTTTATATGTCTTCTTATTTTTACCATTAGAGCATTCCCATAGTTTCCACAAGTCATTTATGACTTATTTGGACTGACAATTTGGTTACCAAGCAGTTTGTTTGATTTTTAGAGCAAATACCCTGTTTAGAAGTCTTTATTGGTTCCAAATGGCCACCGAGAAAAAATCAAGTAAAGCAATCTCGGATGCAAACTCTGACTATGACAGAAGCTCTAAAATATTGATTTTAGGCTAGGTATACATTTGGTTTGAGTCTTGAGGAACCCAAGGTCATTTTGACCTATTTGTCAAAAAATTAAAAAATTAAAGATATGGGTGTGGGACCCATATTTAGTCGAAACAGCCTTAGATGGAAACTCCAAATTTTCCATGGAATCTAGAATGTCAGATTTAATGTTGTTAAATAGTTTATTAGCATATATTGGATTCCACATGAATAGCGAGGCCTCGATGCAAACTTGGAAATTTTTTCAAGTTTCAACTAATAACTGGTGCCTCTACGTTTGCACCTCTTGAGCGGCGATCACACACCAGTTTGTGTAGAGAAGGTAGTGCGACCACACTAAGGGTTGTGGTAATTTCCAAACCTACTCATGATGCCAGGGTGTGTGATTTCACACTTGGATGTGTGATTGCAACACCTTTCTACCTGGAAAGGGTATAAATAGACCCTTGAGGTTGTGATAAGCTAATTTCACATCCATAACTGAGAGGAAAAACCCTAAAGAATTTGATAACTCAAAACTAAGTCTAGTGGCTGACTTGAGATCTTGTTTAACATCTATTTTTGTTATTATCATCTGATTTAAGGTAAGAATCACCCATTTCTTGTTGAAATTCCTTAAGTATTTGCTCAAAAATCCACTACTTAAGGGCATTATTTTATTCCCGATTTGGATTAGTTTAAACCCATTTTCTAGGGTTATGATTCCTTGAGAATTTATGACCGTTGGGTTGGACCTATAAATCATTTTCTGTAAGTGAAACCCACATAGGGATTTAGGTTTAATTTTTGGACCCGATCCACAATGGTGCAATATGGGTATCATTATTCTCATATTGATGATTAAAATTTTGATAACGTGAAAACATTTTGGAATCTTGAAGTGAAGACGTATGTTTGGTAAATGATTCAAGAATTTACGAGTTGTCTTTGAGGTAAGCTTCTGTCTGCTCTTTTTCATATGATGTTGCATGCTATATATTGCATGTAGATGTAAATGTTAAGATTGATTATGGGTGGAATAACCTAGTCTTTTCTATTAAAGTTTAGGGATTAGATAAGGGTTTTGACCTGTAAGGTAAAACACTTATTAGACTTTTAGAATCCTATTAACTCATCCCTAGATTGAACTAATTCATAGAATGGATGCGAGAAGATTATAGGTTTAGGATGTGGTTTGAATATTGGAAGAATAGTAAGTATGATCAATGTTTTTTGGACCATTCTAGTAATCTTAAAATCGTAATTTAGGTGGAGTTTACCAATTGCTCATGTTTCTAGGTGGGATTCCTATCTTAGGATTAATAATGGCTTATGTACTATCTATAAATCAATTTAGATACCTTATCCTAGTACGGGGTATAAATTTCCTAAATATGGGATTTGAGGATTAGAAGGGGGTTCTTTCGGCCTACCTTAGTCCAAGACTTGTGTTAGCCCATGCGAACTTAATTATGATTATTAGCCATAGTTGAAACTACTGAGCCTTTAGTATAAGGTTACTTCGTGACTTGGTGAATGATGATTGTTTTCCCCAAATTATTATTAATGACATATATCTATGATATGGTCTAGAGATATGGGATGGTTTATGCATACGATTAGTAAGATGAGTTCTGGATACATATGTGGGCCAAAGGTTGTGATTAAGATATTGTAACTATTTTGGACACATTATTGGGCTAAGGGCTGTGTTACAAATATTGATTGGATATCCGAGAAGTGTTTATCCTTGTAAAGGATACGGTTGTAGTTTATGAATTTATTGATGCTTATGGTCCATTGTTTGTATATTGGTGATGTCATGCATAGATTTGGAACATTCATGATCATTACATCGGTAAATGATGTGATTCCAACTAGAATATGATCTGATTATTGTCTTTCCTAAATAAGGGTTAAATCCCACTTCTTACCTTAAAATAGATTTCTTCATAATAATAACACATATTTTAATGGATAACTTATATGTAAAAAAGATTACTAATGGGGTTTTAAAGATTTGACCGAGATATATTCTGATCTATGCTTTGATACTTTAAATCACTTCAATCATGAGATATTGCGATCCCATTCTATTCTTTTATAATGATTTAGTCCCTAGTTCACTCCGGGCAATGGATTTAGGAATTTACACTTTTTTATCCACGACATGAGTCTGTGCACCTATTATATCGACATACATATCTCTCAAGTATGGGACAAAGGAAGATATCGTATTGACAATATAAATTCCAGGTAAGAACCCAAAGACAAATTATAATATTAATGTTATATATATGTGTGTTGATGATATTGACAATGTTGACGATATTGAAAGTCTTGATGATATTTATGACCAGTTTAATTTCGAGTCTTGATGATATTTATGACCGATTCAATTTCGAGTCTTGATAATTATAACCTGTTCAATTATGAGTCTTGATGAATTTTATGACCGGTTCAATTCTGAGTCTTGATGATATTTATGAACAGTTCAATTTCGAGTCTTGATGGTATTTACGATCGATTCATCTGAGTCTTGATGAAATTTATGACCAGTAGTTTTGAAAATTGACTATGAACATATTACTAGTTCAAGTTCGTGGATGATTGTGATATTGATTATATGCTTTGCATTCATTTTTCCATGCACATTGCTATCACCGGTATGCGCCTATATCTATTAGCCCATATGGAGGAGTTGTATAGGTATGGGTGATGACTATGTCTTGTGGTGTATTATATGTTGATTGAACCTTCTAAACCTGAGGCAGTAGGAGTACGTGAAAGGCACGGCTAGGTATTAATTGTACAAACTAGCTGATTACTCTCATTGTTATTAATATTGTTATTATCATTGTTATGATTATTGTTATGGCTAGTTTGTGATAGATTGGTTGTTGATCCAGTATCGAGATCGGGGTATGATTTTGATCACTTATATCTTATGATTTCATCATTATTATTTATGATTAACTCATGATTAGGCATATGAATTAGAAACCTCGAGTATGTTAGTACTAAATCCTGCTAGGATTATGATGTCTTTAAAAAAGATGATGATTTTTGCTTGTGCTTTGAGTTGACCTTGTATATATCTGTATATATATATGTATGTATTTATGTATGTATGTATGTATATCTAGCTATGGTATTTCCATATATCCCTTCCTTCATTTATTTAGATTGTATATTTATTCCTTGGCCTTGTATACTATTATATATCCTTTTTTTTACCTATTATTTATATATTGGCTAGGGATATATAGTGTAGCATTGAGATTCCTGAGTATGGATGGAATAGGATAGTTCATCCTTGATATTTCCTTAGTCTTATTATGCTAGTTTTGGGGCTATGAGTAGACTATTTGCCCTTACTCTCTCTCTAGATTTATTATGTGATTGCTGGACATTTGGGTGTAATTTAAATTGTTCTTATATATTATATGTATCTGCATTATCTTTTGGAGCTTAGTTGGTAGTTGCCTACTGAGTACCACATGTTTGGTACTCATACTACACTTCCGCAGCCTGCAGATCATAGTACGAGTTATCACCGTTGATGTGTACATCGTACGGAGAAGCCATGGTTTGGAGATATAGACTAAGCTCTTGATGTTTGAAGTATTATTTTACTCCCCTTTTTGTACTAGACTATTCTCTATATTTTATTTGGAGATAAGTTGTAACAGTGTAATTCCTTTGGTACTTCTTTTTTGTACTCTTATTATATTAGAAGCTCTTGTACTGGTACCATCAGGTTTTGTGACTATATTATATATTGATATTTTATTTCATCTATTCCACATTCTTTCCCTTATGTATTTGGGTAGTCTATTACTAGTTGTTCTAGACTACGCATTTGGCTTTTGTATAGGTTGGTTATAGTAGGGACCATTATGACCTAAGAAATTGGGTCATGCGAAATTGGTATCAGAGCCTAGGTTCACCGGTGTATTAGTACAAGAGTTAAGTGTTTATAGAGTCCTGCTGATCGGTGCAGAGATGTCCCTAACCTATCTTTGGGAGGCTACATAGACATTCTTAGGAAATTAATTTCTTGAATCCTTGTCATGTGTCCGCATTGATATGAGCCTCAAACATATTCTTTCATCCTTTTCTGTCCCTAATGAATGAAGTGAGATGGTCGATATATGTGGACGAGACTTTGACACAAGTTTTCAGAGCTTCAACACTGCATCTGACCAGAGAGTCAGGGATGGATATCAAAGATATTCAGCATCAGCCAAAGTATTTAGGGCCATCTCAGGCTTCATAAATCTCGTAACTACTTCAGACCTTTGAGGTTCAACATTGGGGATTCGAGTCATAATGCAGATCCCTCACAACCATGGATGACATTCGAGTCATTGAGGAGTTCTTAGGCGCGATTTGAATTGGTTGATGTTCATTAGTTTTCTTGACCAGTTTTTGACTGTGAGATTCAGTTTCTAGATTGGGCCAGACATATTCATATGCTATATATTCAGAGCAAGGCATGGTGCATGGATTTATTAGAGGGCTAGCACTTCCACTCCATTTGGAGTTGGAGCACTTGATAGCAGCTAGTTCTTCCTTCTCTCAGGTTGTTGATTATGTGAGGGCCACAGGGAGAGAAGGTACTAAGACTTATGTAGGTGGCGACAAGAGGCCATGGAAATAGTTCTACGCTATTGGTATTTTATCCAGGAGTGAGGATCCTTCTAGTAGAGATCAAATTCACTTGCAGACCATCGGTTCTATGCAGGTAGCATTGCCGATTATGGGTGACTCTTAAGTTAGTCGTGGTGATCATTTTGGATCATATTGTGTGGCACCTCGAATTATTCCAGAAGCTTGTTTTTGTTGTGGAGAGATGGGACATTGCTCCAAAGAGTGCCCCCAATAAGGGGATTATTTGTCATGACCCAAACTGTGGCCTGACCGCGACGGGTATCTCAAGTCCACCGAGGACCTGAGACCACCTCATTTGCCTAATCAAATAGAACATAACACATCTAACAACTACTAAATTCCGAACACATAAGAAGATAGAAAGTAATAAGTTCAAAGACATCTAAGAGTGTCAATATCAATATCCAATCCACAGTAATATCCAAAAAACCTCTATACCCAGAAAACAATCTACATCAGGACATGCCTCTGACCCTGACAATGACAATAACAATGACAATGTAAATGTAGAGTCTTCAATTCTAATTTATGGAAGGAAAACCGATAGAATGAACAAGTTTTTCGGAGAATGGAAGCTCACAAATTCATCGTAACGAGTGACTCTGGGATTACCTATCATTGCACAGCAAAAGTAGAAGTGCCTTCGGACCCTGCATCACGTGGGGATAGAGCATCCGAAGACGGTTAATGGGGTGAGCACTAGAATGTAACTTAGTCTAAAGGTAAAATTATGTCAGTTAAAAGTTCAATTCCAAACTTACCGTACATTTTCACATACATGCATAAGTATATATAATAGATGTTGAGCCAGGGAACAAGGTTTAGCATGATAGTAAAACATTATCCTGGAAAATATAGCTCAACCTCATTAACAGGCACCCATGGGCTATATGGGTTCAACTAGCCTTGCTGAAAGGCCCCCAAAGTGTGTTAGTCCCACGAACTGGAGGTATGAAGGAAGACAAGGTAATGTCCCAACCCCACGTGAATTCTAGATACAAAATATATCAATAGTAAAAACCATGCACAGAGTCATCAAGACCAACCCTCATATCGGCAAACGTGAGTTTTCAGCATAAGTCATTCGAGATGCATACCTTCATGACTTAGATATATAAACCCCATTAAGACCAATTAAAATAAGTTTCACCTAACCCATTCATTAATTATGGAATTATACATTAAGGCACACCACAGGTATCGTCATATGGTTTAGATTGTAAGATCATAATTATGCAATTTACAATTCCATTAACTTGGCGGAATACCTCGACCCTTTTTTCAGTAAACCAAGTTGGAGGAGTGCCTCGATCTCCTTTAGTTTATCAAATCAAAACATAGCCAACAAGGCATTCAAAATCTATGTCAAATTTTTAATCATTTATGCCATGCAATAGCATACGTGTGTAAGTCAAACCATGTGACAATTGCATAATTCAAAGCCATTTACATAAGTTGGTTAAGGGAATACAACTGTTCAAAAAAAATCCGAAGTTCACAACATTAAATTGGGGGATTACCTCGATCCCCATTAAAATTCCCACCTCATACACCCCATTAGTTACAAAGCAATCAATTTAAAGCATGAACAACTCATGAAAACCATGGGAAAAAAATTTAAGAATCATACAATCCAAAACCCTCAACCCATTTCAAAACCCATACAATGAAACCACTTAAAATACATGCTTTTCATATAATAAGATTTGGGGAAGAGTAACATGCCTGAAAGTATCACAACTATGGAGAGAAATTACCCTTGAGAGCCCTGATTAACCAACTTATCAGAAACCCTAAGTTTTCTTGGCCTTGGGGATTTGAGAGAGATTGAGAAGTTATTTGATTTATTTTAGAGTGATAATGATATCCTAAAGGAGTTTTAAGTCTCGGGTCATGATTTGGGAAGAGGGGAAATGTCCAAAGTGCCCTTAATTGAAAGGCTGGAAAATTATCACCAGTGACTATGGGTCACTATACAACTTTTAAGGGACTAACTACAATTCATCACCACGAGTCGTAGTCAAGGTAGAAGCTCAGAGAACCTTCACACATTACCTTATGAGTCAAACACTTCAACTCATATGCAGACCATATGACTCGTGGGGACCAAATCGTACCTTGAGTAGAAACTTGGGCCATCAGACTGGTTTCGTTATGGAAGGGACACTATAACTCGTAAAGAGTGCATACGATTTGTTAGGCACCATTCATAGCCAAGACAAAAACAAAGGGGATCTTCACTGTTTTCCCTACGACTAGGGTTCTGTGAACCATATGACACCTTACGACTCAAAGGGAGAGTCATAGGCCGCGCAGTAAGTTTAAAAACTCAAAAAAATTTTAGGCACCAAAATCTGAGGTGTTACATTCTCCCCCTCTCCCAAGATCATTCACCCCTAAATGATGAGACAAGGCATCCATTAGCACGATTTAACATAGAACACAATGACACTTACCTTTAACAAAGATAGAAAATAAAGATATTAAGGAATACACATACTTCAGGTACGATTATCCAATGCGGATAATAGAAATAGATATTTGGACATCATGTCCTCTTAGGGTTCCCAAGTAGCTTCTTCAACCTTATTATTCCTCCATAGAACCTTCACCGAAGCCACATCCTTGGTCAAGAACCGACTGACTTGCTGATCTAAGATCTCAACTGAAACTTCCTTATAAGATAAGAAATCCAAAACTCCAACACTCTCCAAAGGAAAAACCTAGGAAGGATCACCCACACATTTTCTTAACATTAAAACATGGAAGATCGGATAAATAGAAACCAACTTAGTCGGTAGCTCCAACTCATGAGCCATATGACCCACTCGCCTCAAGACACGAAAGGGAGAAACATACCCAAGACTGAGCTTCTCCTTCTATTCAAACCGTATCACTCCCTTTATGGGAGATACTTTCAAGAACACCAAATCATCCACATTAAAATCCAACTCCCTATGCCTTATATTTGCATTGTACTTCTGGTGACTTTGGGCGGCCTTAAGTCTATCTCGAATCTCCTTCACCTTCTTTATGACTGGGTTAACCAAGTTAGGACCAAATAATATATCCTCACTAACCTCAAACCACCCAATATGAAACCTACACCTTTTACCATAAAGGGCCTCGAAAGGATCCATCCTAATACTTGAGTGAAAACTATTATTAAATGATAACTTTATGAGAGGCAAATGATCAACCTAACTATTGCTAAAATTAAGTGCACAAGACCATAGCATATCTTCCAAAGTCTGAATGGTTCTCTCCGTTTGACCGTCCATTTAAGGATTAAAAGTGGTATTAAGTTTTACCTTAGTCCCTATATCTCTCAAAAAATGCCAACAATAAGACGAGAACTACATACCACGATCAGATATAATAGAGATAGACTCACCATGCGACTTGACAATTTTCTGAATGAAACGCTTTGCATAATCCTCCATCAAATAAGTAGTCTCTATAGGAAAGAAGTGAGCGGACTTAGTAATCTTTTCTATGATAAACCTAAATCGAATCAAAGTGATTCTGATTTTGCAGAAGACCAATAGAAAAATCCATATTAATCACCTCCCCCTTCTACATAGGCAACTTAATCTCTTGAGATAAACCCTTGGCCTCAAGTGTTCAACCTTCACTTGTTGACACACAATACACTTGGCCACAAAGTTTGCCACATCCCACTTCATGTTATTCCACCAATATATCTATTTCAAATCATGGTACATCTTTGTCAAACCTGGATGAACAATGTACCTCGACTCATGAGCGTCAACTAAGATCCTCTCTCACAACCCATCAACATTAGGAACACACAATCTACCTTGGTGCCTCAAGATACCGTCACCACTAATCTCAAAAGCCACCACCTTTTGGTGACCCATATCATCCTTAGTTCCAATTAGAATAGCATTCAAAGCCTACTTCTCCTTAACCTCGGCACCCAAAAATAAATTTAGCACCTCCTGAACAATCACATCACTACCTTTAGAGTCCAAAAGACGAACTCCAAGATTAGCTAAATGGTGAATATCCTTTCCCATCCCCTACTTCCCTTCCCTATAACTCGCTTCTTCTCATCAACATTAGATAAGCTCCCCATAAATAACGTACTAAGAGCATCAACAACCATATTAGGTTTACCTAGATGATAATCAAGACTCATATCATAGTCCTTAAGCAACTCAAGCTATCTCATTTGCGTGAGATTTAAATCCTCCTAAGTGAACACATGCTGCAAACTCTTATGGTGTGAGAATATATCAACATAAACCCCATACAGGTAACGACGCCAAATCTTCAAAGCGAAGACTACCGTCCATAACTCCAAGTCATGAGTTAGATAGTTCTTCTCATGCACCTTCAGCTACCTAAAAGCATATGCCACAAACTTGAACCACTGCATCAATAGACAACGAAGTCCTATATGGGATGCATCACAATAAACAATAAAGCCATCAGTACCTTTGAGTAGGGTTAAAATCAGAGCAGAATTTAATTTATCCTCCAACTTCTCAAAACTATCCTCGTAAGCATCGAACCATAGAAACTTTACTATTTTCTGAGTCAACCTAGTCAGTGGGGTAGCAATAGAAGAAAAAATCTCCACAAACCTCCTATAATATCTGAACAAGCCTAAGAAGCTCTAACTATCATTTGGAGTCGTGGGTCTAGGCCATTTTTTAACCTCTATAACTTTTGGTGGATCCACCATGATCCCTTTACTAGAAACAAAATGACCCAGAAAAGTAACAACATTCAACTAGAACTCACACTTTAAAAATATAGCATACAAATACAGATCCTTATGGGTCTGCAACACTATACAAAGATGATCGGCATAATCCCCCTCACCCTAAGAATAAACAAAGATGTCATCAATAAATACAATGATGAGTAAGTTAAAAAACTGATGGAAAACTCAGTTCATACAATCCATAAACACTGTTAGTGTATTAGGCAAAACTAAGGACTTCACTAAAAACTCAAAATAACCATCATGGGTTCTAAAAGCAGTCTTAGGGATATCCACCTCCCTAATCTTTAACTGATGATAACCCGATTGAAGATCAATCTTAGAAAAGTACTTTGCACCTAACAACAGGTCAAACAGGTCATAAATCCTAGAAAGAAGATACTTATTCTTCACTGTCACTTTATTCAACTGTTGATCATCATACATATTCGAAGGAAACCATCTTTCTTATGCATAAATAGTACCAGAGCTCCCTATAGGGAAGTAATAGGGTAAATAAAACCCTTATTAAAAAGATCTTTCAACTACTCCTTAAGTTTTTTCAACTTAGCTAGAGCCATTCTATAAGGAAGGATAGATATAGGATGAGTGTCTGGAAGAAGATCGATTCCAAAATCAATTTCCTTATGAGGAGGGACACAAAGAAGATCGTTAGAAAATACTTTGGGAAACTCACAAATTATAGGGACAAATGACAAAGTGGGACCCTCAAAATTAGAATTTTTAACCTGAACCAGGTGACACAAACACCCCTTGGAAATCAATTTTTGGGCTCTAAGATACAAAATGAACCTTACTTTAGGCACTAGGGAACTAGCTTTACACTCAGTCACTGGCTTATCCAGGAAATAGAAACTGACCCATTGAGTCGTACAATCAAGAGATGCATAACATGAATGGATCCAATCCATTTCCAATATAACATCTAAATCTAAAATATCTAACTCTATCAAACCCACCAATATCTTCCTAGTATAGATAGTTACCATGCAACCCTATAAACTCTTCTTGCCATAATAGAGCCATATACTAGGGTAGACACAGAAAAAGGATCAGGAATACAATTAGGACCAAAACCAAAATGAATAGCCATATAAGGGGTCATATAAGAAAGGGTGAACTCAGGATCTAGCAGACAATACACATCATGAAAGAAAGGTTTTAGTGTACCAATAACATCAGGAGATGCTTCAGAGTCTTGAAGGGTGAAAAGAGCATAAAGACAATTTCAACCAGTGCCGAAGCTTGAAGTAGAACCCTTTGGTGTAGGAGCTAAAAAAGCAACAATCGAGACCTATTAGACCCAGTAGCAATATCATCTGAGGAATAAGTCCTTTGAATATAGCCTAAATGGACATATATAAAACACTTAGTTCTTTTCTCAGCATAAACACCAAAGTACAACTGACCATAAAATTAACAAGAAGGATATGATGGAGCTGATTGGGCCCCACTAGCTTAAGATTGGGAATCTTGTGTCTTAAACCAATTGTTGCTCTAAAAATAGTGATCATTGAATGTCTTAGGATATTGAGCACTAGCCATAGAATATGAACCATAATTTCCCACCTATTCTTAGAACATTGCCTGCCATCTCTACCACTATTCTGCTGGCCTTTACCTACTCAGAATACTTAGACCTCTTGGTTTGCCTTTTTTATATTTTGTCTTGTCTCTTCTATTTATATTCAACCTGCTGTATATACAACATAATCCTAAAGATATAAATATCACCATTCAACAAGAATACCTTTTACTCTAACACTAAGTCCTGAGAGAAACCAAAGCAAACTTCCTCATCCTAGCCCTCACGCTCGCCACCAACTTAGGAGCATAATAGGACAATCAATGAAATTTTAGGGCATATTATTTCACAGTCATCCAACCCTATTTTGGATTCACAAACTCCTTAGCATTGGACCCCCTCAACACTTGAGAAAAGAAATGGTCTAGGAAGTCACCCAAAAACTCATCCCATAATGCAAAAATTCTGCATTGTCATTCCTAGACTTGTCCCACATCTTATATAATTGATATGCCATATCCTTTAAATGATATGTAACTAATTTCACACCCTTAGAGTCAGAAGGATGTACAACTTAAAAAATTTTCTCCATATCATCTGTAAATCCTTAAGGATACTCCTCAACATTAGAGTTATTAAAGGTCAGAGGATTATGCCTCACAAACCGCCCAACTCGAGTAGCCTTAGTAGAACCCACAATAGTATCAATATAAATTGACTGACGTAACTGAAGTGTCACCAACTGGTCAGCAGATGAATAGATCAACAAAACTCAATATTAGAAATATCTCCTTAGGGTGGTGGGGAATGATCATCATCAACCTAATCAACCTGAGAAGGACTAGTAGGAACTAATAGAACGCTATGTGGGGTAGTACAATCAGGAGCAGGAGCCCTTGACCGAGTCTAAACTCCATAATTAGGACGAGTTTCATCCACATTGTACTTAGGTGGGACAGGAAAAGTTCCACAAACATCAAATCCTTGGGGAGACATGATCTGAAATGTAAACAAATAAATGTTAGAGGAGTTTCAATACCTTAGACTTTATAAACAAAATGTAGAATATAAGAAAGGGAAATATTTCTAAATATCTCATAGCCTCTTACTCAGAAATGTGGCGTGCTACACACCCATGAAAGAGACTCTACTTGACAGGGATATCATGGTTTGATGTTATTAATCCTCGTTGGGTAGCCATTTAGACTAGTGTGATCTAGTTTGAATTCCATTCCTTGTGGTCTTTATTCGGTGGCTTGAGAATCTATAGTTTAATTTGATAATTTCTTCCCTATAGCAAGGAAAGGTTAATTGTTTTTCTCCTTTGTTAGTTTTTTAGGTTAATTGTGGATTAAATTATAGTATCATAGGTAAGTTGACCTTCTATAAATTTGTATGGTTTTAGAGTTGACAATTTAGTTATATTGACAATTCTTGAGTTTGAGATCCTTAGACTTGCCTCCTAGGTGGCAAAGGTTGTTACATCAGCTATCTATCTCTATATAGTCTATTTGTGAGCTTGTCCAATTTTGGATTCATTCTTCATTGTGGTTATTTCTTCGGCCAATAGCGATTTTTATATTGATGTTGAGATATCTTGTATTCATCTCTTAGAATGGTTGGGTTTATCTCTATATGATAGTTTTCTCTTGGTATAAGTAGGGAGATTGGGTGCTCCTTTCTTACCATGATATGGTTTTGTTTGAAGTAGAGTTGGATAGTTAGAGATTGGTGGTCGTTCTAGTGATTGATTCATGAGTTGCTTGGTTCATTTCTTGGTTGGTGGCATTATTGTTGAGATTTTTAGATAATATACTCAGCATGTGTAACATGCTTAAGTTGTATTCAGTATGGTTTCATTCTCAGTTGATGGGACATCCTGGAGTGGATCATTCAATAATGAGTAGTTGTGCTTTATACACCTTGATTTTAGTTTGATTATTATCCATACCAGTTGTATCATTGAAATAAATTATATTCCATGATTATCTCTATTATGTGCTCAGAGGGCGCCTTATGGGTTTATTCTCATATTTGATGTGTAGACTTTTAGTAGATCAGCCTCAGTTATTCAGTAGTTTGTGATGAGATTGTGTGGATGAAACTTAGGTGATTTTTCTTCTAGTTTGGAGTAGGTAACAAGTGTGGAATAGTAAAGGAAAGTTATATTTGGATTTGAAGTCGGTGGTGTGACTCATGTCTTGGGTTGGTTTTTGGTTGAATGAGACTTTAATTGATTTGTGTGGGTATCAAGATGGTATCTGTGTGTGGCAATTAAAATTATCTTGCTACAACCTTTTTCAGCCTAGTTGGGGCCTATTGATAGTTGGAGTTAAAATTTAGTTGTTTGGAAGTAAAATGAGAGAGTTGTTTGAAAAAAGGATATCATGGTAAAATCCATCAGAAGTGTTTTCTCTTCTTAGTGGCTATTTGGGGAGTCATTATCAAAGCATACGGACCCAGTACCTCATCCTTTTGAGCTATTGAGATCTTTCAATCGCTTGACTTTCGTGGATGAAAGTCCTTTTAGTAGTGAATATTATAATGAAATTCCAATTTATTTTACATATTTCCACTTATTTTTACTTTTAGAAATTTCCCATAGTTTCCTCAACTTATTTATGACTTGTTGAGACTGACTGCTCGGTTGTCGTCCAGTTCATTTTTTTAGAGCTAATTATCTATTTAGAAGTCTTTACTGGTTCTAAATAGCCATCGAGCAAAAATTTAGTAAAATGATCTCAAATGCAAATTAATATTGTGCCATCAGCTTTATAATATTGATTTTAGTCTAGGTAGACCTTTGGTTCAGGTCCTGAGGAACCCAACCTTATTTTGGCCTATTAGTTGGAAAGTTGAAAAATTAGAAAGAAGGGTGTGAGACCTATTTGGTCAAAATGACATTAGATAGAAAATCTAACTTTTCCATAGAATTCGAAACATCAAATTTAATGTGGTTACATTGTTCATTTGTGTATATCAAATTCCAAATGAATCCCGAGTCCTTGGCAGACACTTGGACAAATTTCAAAGTTTCAGCTGATAACTAGTTCCTCTATGATCCCACCTCTTAAGTGGAAAGTGCACCAGTGTATGCAGAAAGGGTAGTATAATTGGACTAAGGGTTGTGGTGATCACCACATCTACTCCTGATGCTAAGGTGTGCGATTGCACACCTGGATGTGCGATTGCAACACCTGATTACCTAAAAGGTGTTTAAATACACCCCTTAGGTCTCGAATTAGCTCATTTTCATTCATACCTTAAGAGTAAAAAGCCCTAAAGATCATGATAATTCAAAATTGAGTCTTTGGGTGATTTGGGATCTTTCTTAACATCTATTTTCGTGATTATTATCTGATTTAAGGTAAGAATTCACCCTTTTCTTGGTGAAATTTCTTGATTATTTGCTCACAACCTCTATAGCTTGAAGGCTTGATTTTAGATCCAATTTAGATTTTTTTTCACCCATTTTTGAGGGTTATGGTTCCTTCAGCATGTATGAACGTTGGGTTAGCCTAAAAATGCAATTTCCAAAAGTGAGACCTATGTGGGGATTTGGGTGTGATTTGGACCCGAAGTAAAATGGTGCAATATGAGTATCATTATTCTTGTATTAATGATTAGATTATCATTTTGATAGCATAACGATATTTTGGGATCATAAAGTGAAGACGAATGTTTGGTGAATGATTTAAGGATTTGCAATTCAACTTTGAGGTAGGCTTCTATCTACTCTTTTTCATAAGATAATGTGTGCCATATATTGCATGTGCATGCGAATTTTAAGATTAATTATGAGTGGAATGACCTATTATTGATTATTAAAGTTTAGGGATTAGATGAGGATTTGACCCATAAGGTGAAATGCTTATTACACTTTTAGAATCCTATTACATTTTTCTTCGAATGAACTAATTCGTAGAATGGATGTGAGATGATGCTAGGTTAGGGATATGGTTTAAGTATTGGAAGTATGGATAGTATGATTAACCTTATTTAGACTATTCTAGTGATCTTGAAACCATAATTTAGGTCAAGTTGACCTAATTGCTCATGTTTCTAGGTAGAATTCCTATCTTAGGATTAATTATGGATTATGTACCATCTATAAATGAATTTAGATATCTTAGCCTAGTCCAGGGTCAAAGTTTCCAAAATAAGCGATTCAAGGATTAAAATTAGGTTCTTTTGGCCCACCTTAAGCGAAGATTTGTGTTAGCCTATGTGGACTTAATTACGGATATTAGGCATAATTGAGACTATTGAGCCTTTACTATAAGGTTAATTCGTGACTTGGTAAATGATGATGGTTTTCCCCACATTATGATTAATGACTTTTAGCTATGATATGGCCTATTGATATGGGATACTTTATGCATATGATTAGCAGGATAAGTTACAGATACGTATGTGGGCCGAATACCATGATTATGATGTTGTAGTTATTCCAGAGACATTATTTGTCCAAGGGCCATATTATGATATAAATTGGATATTCAGGAAGTCTTTATCCATGTAAAGGATGCGGATGCAGTTTATGAATATATTCATGCTTATAGTTCCATTGTTTATATATTGGTGATGCCATGTATAGATTTGGTACATTCATGATCATTACATTGATAAATGATGTGGTTCAAGCTATAATATGATCTGATTACCATTTTTCCTAAATAAGGGTTGAAGCCTACTTTCACCTTAAAAATAAATTTTGATATATATATACTGCCTATTTTAATGGATAACTTATATGTAAAAGAGTTTAGCAATAAGGGTTTAAATATTTGATCGAGATAGATTCCTATTTATGATTTGATACTATTAATCATTCTAGTCATGAGAGATTCCGACCCCTTTTAAAACCTTATAATAATTTAGTCGTAAAGTTTACCTTGGGCAATGGATTTATGGATTTGCATTCTTTTTAGCTGTGGCTTGAGTTCATGAACCTATGATATCTATCTATATATATCTATAGTATGGGATAAAGAAAGATGCTGTATTGATGATATAAATTTTAGGTAAAATCTAACGGCCGATTATAATATTAATGCTATATATATGTGTCTTGATGATATTGATGATGTTGACAATATTGAAAGTCATAATGGTATTTATAATCTGCAATTCTTACTCTTGATGATATTTATGATCGGTTCAATTCCAAGTATTGACGATATTTATGATCGTTTTAATTTTGAGTCTTGATGCTTTTTATGAATGGTTCACTTTTGAGTCATGATGGTATTTATATTTGGTTTTATTTTGGGTCTTGATGATATTTATGACCAGTTCAATATTAGGTATTGACTATGTAAATATTACCTATTTGAGTCCGGGGATGATTGTGATATTGATTATATTCTTTACATTCATTCTTGCATGTGCATTGCCTATCACCAGTATGCACCTATATCTATCAACTCATATAGGATGGGTTTCATAGGTATGGGTGATGACAATGCCTTGTGGTGTGTTGTATGTTGATTAATCCTTCTGAGCCTGGGGCGATGGGGGTAGGTGAAAGGCTTGGCTAGGTATTAGTTGTTAGACTAACCGGTTACTCATGTTGTCATTGATATTGTGATTATTATGATTATTGTTATGGGTAGTTTGTGATAGATTAGTTATTGATTCGGTATAGAGATTGAGGTATGATTCTGATTTTTGTATCTAAGAATTTCATTATTATTATTATTTATGATTAACTCATAATTAAGTGTATGGATTAGAAACTCTGAGTATGTTAGTACTAAATCTTGCTTTGATTATAAGGACTTAAAAAGAAGATGATCATTTGGACAATGCTTCGAGTTGACCTCATATATATATGTGTGTGTGTATATATAGCTATATATAGCTTTGGTATTACTATATATCCGTTCCTTCATTTATCTATTCAGGTTGTATATTCATTTCCAAGCCTTTATACTGTTATATATCCTTATTTTTTACCTATTATTCGTATATTGGCCATGGATATTTGATGTATCATTGAGATTCCTGAGTATGGCTGGAATAGGATAGTTCATCCTTATTAAAAATTTAGCCTTACTATGCTAGTTTCATGGCTATGAGTAGAATAGTTGCCCTTACTATCTCACTAGATTTATTTTATGATTGCTAGACATTTGGGTGTAGTTTTCATTCTGTTTATATGTTATATGTATCAGCATTATCTTTTGAGCTCAGTTGGCAATTGCCTACTGAGTACCACCTATTTGGTTCTCATACTACACTTCTGCAGCCTGCAGATCATAGTATGGGTTATTACCGTTGTTGTGTGCATTATGCAGAGCATCCATGGATCGGAGATATAGAGTGAGATCTTGATATTTGAAGTATTACTTTCCTACCCCTTATGTACTAGACTAGTCTCTATGTTGTATTAGAGATAAGTTGTAACTGTAAAAATCCCTTGGTATTTTGAGTATTACTTTTCTCCTTTTTATGTACTAGACTGGTATCTATGTTGTATTTGGAGATAAGTTGTAACCATATAAATCCGTTGGTATTTTGAGTATTATTTTTCTCCTTTTTATTTACTAGACTAGTTTCTATGTTGTATTTTGAGATAAGTTGTAACCGTATAAATCCCTTGGTATTTCATTTTTGTACTCTTATTATATTACAAACTCTTGTATTAATACCACTAGGTTTTTGGACTATATTATATATTTTGATCTTCTATTTCATCTATTTTGCATTCTTTCCCTTCTGTATTTGGGTATTCTATTACTAGACATTTTGGACTAAGGGTTCGTCTTTCCTACTGGTGGGTTATAATAGGCACTATCATGACCTGTGAAATTGGGTCGAAACAAATTGGTATAAGATCCTAGTTTCACCGGTGTATTAGTACAAAAGCAAAGTGTTTGGTAGAGTCCTGCAAATTGGTGTGAAAACATCTATAATCTATGTTCGAGTGGCTACAAGGACATTCTTAGGACATTTATTTCTTGAATCCTTGTCGTGTGTCTGTATTGCTATGAGCCTCAAGAACATTATTTGATCCAATGCTATCCATAATGAACAATACAAGATGGTCGATGGATACATCAAGACTTTGACACATATTTTTAGAGCTTCTATGCGATGTTGGACCAGAGAGTTAGGGATGGATATCAAAGATATTCAATATTAGACAAAGGATTTGGGGATAGCTCAGGCTTCAATTGAGCTCATAACTATTTCAGCCCTTTGAGGTTCAACATTAGGGATTTGAGTCATGTTGAAGATCCTTCACAACCATGGATGGCATTTGAGTCATTGAGCAGTTCTCAGGAGATAGTTGGATTGTTTTATGTTCATCAGGGTTCTTGACCATTTTTTGAGTATGATATTCAGTTTTTGGATTGTGCCAGGCATATTCTTATGCTATATTCTTTAGAGAAAGGCATGGTGAATGGATTTATTAGAGGACCAACATTGCCACTCTATTTAGAATTAGAGAACTTGATAGTAGCTGGGTCTTCCTTCTCTCAGGTTGTTGATTATGTATGGGCCACAGGGATTACATGTACTGATACTTATCGTATTGGTGTCAAGAGGCCATACTATCAGTATGGTGCTATTGGCATTTCATCCGGGAGTGAGGATCTTTGTGGTAGAGATTATCTTCACTTATAGCTTAATAGTTCTATGCAGGTAGCATTTTATATTATGGTTGACTCTTAGCTTAGTTATAGTAATCATTTTAGATCAAAGTGTGTGGCGCCTCAAGGTATTCCAAAAGCTTATTTTGGTGTGGCGTGATGGGACATTGGTCCAAAAAGTCTCCCTAGTAAGGGATTATTGGTCGTTCAGCTCATTCAGATCAATTAAATAGTGTGGTGGTACCTTTAGTTAAGCATAGTGCGCTTGACACCTCAATTGATGATCCAATAGGTCAGTTTGAGTTTGGACCCATTCCTATTTATTCCCCCGTAGACCCGTCAAGCATAAGCTTGCAAATTTCAGTATAATAGTTATGCTTTTATTTCCCACATTTATCTTTTTTATTTATATGTATTGGGGTTTTCACACCCATTGATGATTATATGCCTTAGTGAGTTTATATTGGTTATTGTGTGCCTTGTTACTGAATTCATGATTATATGGCTATCCTCTGGTTTATTTTTTTTAGTAGTGGATGGAGTAAATCTATATTAATATTTCACCCCTATAGGTGTAGTATTTGGGTTCAAGTCCCATTTATATTGGCACATTAGCCTTATTTTTGCCCTTAAGTAGTATTTGCTATTGATTTTTATTTTGGTATATCACCTATTTATGACATTGATTTTGATATAGCTGTTACTATTTCCTGTCATTATTTGATGCTATTGATCCTTGCTAGGTAGCTATTTAGACTAGTGTTATATAGTTAGAATTCCATTCCATGTGGTTCTTATTCGGTGGCTTGAGTAGCTATAGTTTGATTTTATAATTTCTTCCTTATAGCGAGACTAGATTGATTGTTTCCCTCTTTTGTTGGTTGTGTTAGTTTGATTGTGGAGTCAACTATAGTATTGAAGGTAAGTTGACCTTCTATGGTTCTGTATGTCTTTAGAGTTGACAGTTAATTTATATTGATCGTTCTTAAGTTTGAGATCCTTAGAATTGTCTACTAGGTGGCGAAGGTTATTATATTGGCTATCCCTCTCTATATAGCCCATTTGTAAGCTAGACTAGTTTTAAATCTGTTCTTTGTTGTGGAATTTTATTGCTCGATAGCAGTTTTGATATTAATATCAAGATGTCTTGGATTCATATCTTAGATTGGTTGGGTTCATCTCCTTGTGATGGTTTGATCTTGGTAGAAGTAGGGAGATTGGGTGCTCCTTTTATTACGTGATATGGTTGGAGTTAGAGAGTTAGAGGCAAATGGTCATTCATGTGATTGCTTAATGAGTTGCTTGGTTTATTTCTTGGTTGGTGGCATTGGTGTTGATATTTTTAGATAATGTACTCAGCATGAGTAGCATGCTTGAGTTAGATTCAGTATGGTTTCACTATTGGTTGATGGGACATCCTGGAGAAGATTATTTAGTGATGAGTATTTATGCTTTGGACACCTAGATTTTAATTTAGATTATCATTTGGACTAGTTGTAGCATTGGCATAGATAGTATTCCTTGATTATCTTGATTTATGTGCCTAGATAGAGCCTTATGGGCTAATTTTTAGGTTTTCCATGTGGTCTTTTAGTAAATCGTCCTTAGTTCTTTGAGTTGTCGTGATGAGATTACCCTGACGAGACTTAGGTGATTTTCCTCCTAGTTTGGGGTGGATAACAGGTGTGGAATGGTAAAGGAATGTTATATTTGGATTTGGAGTCGGTGATATTACTCATGTCTTGGGTTGGTTTTGGCTCAAATGAGCCTTTGAATTATATATTTAGGTATCGAGAAGGTATCAGTGTGTGGTGGTTTAGATTTGCTTGCATTAGCCTTCTTCAACCTAGTTGGGGGCCAGTTGATGATTGAAGTTGTGTTTTTTCTGTTTGAAAGTGAAGTGAGTGAGTTGTTTAAAAAAGAGATATCATGGAAAAATCCCTTGAAAGTGTTCTCTCTTCCTAGAGGTTATCTAGGAAGTCATGATCGAAGCATACGGGCCCAATTCCTCATCATTTCACGCTTTTGATTCGATCCATTGACTTTTGCAGATGAAAGTTCTTTTAGTAGAAGATATTGTAATAACCATCAATCTATTTTTCATATTTCTGCTTATTTTAATTGTTAGAGCTTTCCCATAGCAGCCCGAGTCATTTATAACTTGATGGGATTGATAGTTCAATTATCGGATAGTTCATTTGTTTTTTAGAGCCAATTCCCTGTTTAGAAGTCTTTGCTAGTTCCAGATGGCCACCGAACAAAGACTTCAGCAAAATGATCTTGAATTCAAAATTCTGACTATGCCAACAGCTTCAGAATATCAATTTTAGGCTAGATAGACCTTTGGTTTAGGTCCTGAGGCACCCGAGGTTATTTTGGCTATTGATCGGAAAGTCAAAAAATTAGAAATATGGGTGTGGGACCCACATTTGGATAAAAATTCTGACTTTGCCATGGCATTTTGAACATCAAATTTAGTGTGATTACATAGTTCATTTGCGTATATCAAATTTTGAATGAATCCCGAGGCCTCGGCGGATACTTGGAAAAATTTCCAATTTTCAACTGATAACTGGTGCCTCTGCGATCACAACTTTTGAGTGGAGATCGAACCATTGTGTGCCGACAGGGTAGAGTCATACGCCCAAATTGTAACTTTCTTACAAAAGTGTAAGCGGTCGCTGTCAAATATAAAACCACACTGGGTTGGGTGTCAAATCCCACAAGGAATACTGTGTTCACTAAGTATTGTGATTTTTATTAGACTATTGATGTAAGGTTCCAGAGTAATGGGAGATTTTGATATGTTAATAACGTTCTTTCCTTCTTGTATCACACAGAGGTCCAACTAATGAGCATTAATGCAAGTGTAATATCAATGAAAATGAGTTAAGTAGAGTTATGTTCACCAAAATGTTCAAACAGTTCGGGTTGTGAACTTGTGCTTGAATTCTAACTTATAATTTCAATTGCAAAAAGTATTGAATTCAAAGAGTTACCCACTTGCTTCTCAACCTAATGGGTATTTCACCTTTTTCTTCTTTTGAACTTAAAGGATCAATGTATCATTCAATAGAACTCTCATAAGGGTTGATCCTGCTAGGGCATCAACCTTGACCCAAAGGGTAAACCTATGGATTTCATGTGAATCACCTCTTGTCCCAACATCCACTTTCTTGTCAGACAAGTGGTGTTCATGGGCTCACTTCTCAAGTTTGCAACCAAGAGATGTCATTATAATGAAGAGAGATTCATGCAATTTAGATAGATGTTATAAATCAAATGGATTCACAACCCCAAATAACTCTCTACATCAAGGCTCCCATACCCTAGTTATGGGAGTTTAGCTACTTATCTCCATATAAGATATCAAAGATATATTGATGTTCATAAATAACTTCAAGAGAGTACTTACAAAAGTTACAATATTGTTCTTCTCAATCTTCAATAAAAATAATAATAATAATCATATCTTAATTTCTAGCTTCAAATCTCAATGAAAAGTGTTACACAACTCTCAATAGAGGAGAAAGTATGAAACTATTGTCAAAAGATGCGGAATAAAACCTAATACTTAGTATTTATATGATTCCAGAACTAGGGTTTTAAGATTCAAACTCAGAGTTACCACTTCATGCTCGACGGGTCGAGTGACGGTTCATCATTGGGGTGATGGTCCTTGGCCTAGACCATCGCTGGAGATCCAGTGATTCCATGTTCTATTTCTGGGTGATGGGTCAGGCGATGGTTCATCGAAGGGTCGACGGTTCATCGCAGGACTTCCAATGATTCTGAATTCTATTTTTGGAAGATGGTTTAGGCTGACAGTTTGTCGCAAGGTTGACGGTCCATCGCCTAAGACGTCACTTGTCATTTTTCCCTTGTTTTTCCAATTTATAAAAGTTATTCTTCACTCTCAGTTCTTATCCTAAAAACACTAATGTACAATGTTAAATACAACAATAGTTGCTTAAAAACACACAATTATCCTAAGAAAAGGCATAAAATGTTCCGTCAAAAGTCAGAATATCATAGAGCAATCACACTAAGAGTTGTGGAGATCTCCACACCTACTCCTAATGCCAGGGTGTGTGATTGCTCACCTAGATGTGAGATCGCAACACCTAATTAACTTGAAAGGGTAAAAATAGACCCTTTACGACGCAGATTAGATAATTTCTTATCCTTACCTTGAGAGAAAAATCCCTAAGAGAGTGATAATTCAAAATTTAGTCTTGTCGGTGACTTGGGAGCTTGTTTAACATCTATTTTCATGATTATCATCCGATGTAACATAATAATTCACCATTTTATTAATGAAATTCCTTGATTAGTTGCTCAAAACCCCAATATCTTTACAACTTTATTCAGCCCCAATTTAGCTAAGTTTTTACCTATATTAAGGGTTATGGTTCCTTGAGCATGTATGGTCGTTGGGTTGGTCTCAAAAATACATTTTCTGTAAGTGGGACCCACATGGGGATTTTAGGTGTGATTTTTGAACTTGAAGCACAATGGTACAATATGGGTATCATTATTCTCGTATTGATGAGTATATCATGATTTGATAGCGTGAAAATATTTTGGGATCATAAAGTAAAGACAAATATTTTTAACGATTCAAGGATTTGTGTTTCAGCTTCGAGTTAGGCTTCTGTCTACTCTTCTTTGTAAGATGACACGTGCTATATATTGCATGTAGATGTGAATGTTAAGATTTATTATGGGTGGAATGACCTAGTCTTAAGACATAAGGTGAAATGCTTATTACACTTGTAGAATCCTATTGTTTCCTCCTTAGATTGAACTAATTCATAGAATTAATGTGCTATTATGCTAGGTTTGGTATGTGGTTTAAGTATTGGAAGAATGGTTAGTATAATTAACCTTATTTGGACTATCCTAGTGATCTTTAAACTGTAATTTAGGTGGAGTTGACCTAATTTCACATGTTTTTAGGTGGAATTCCTATATTAGGATTAATTATGGCCTATGTACCATCTAGAAATCAATTTGGATACCTTAGCCTAGTCCTGGGTATAAATTTCTTAAATATAGGATTCGAGGATTAGAAGTGGGTTCTTCCAGCCCACTTTAGTCCAACCCTTGAGATAGCCCATGTAGACTTAATTACGGATGTTAGGCGTAGTTGAGACTATTGAGCCTTTAGTATAAGGTTACTTCGCGACTTTGTGAATGGTGATGTTTTTTCCTGGATTATGATTAATGACTTATAGCTATGATATGGCCTATAGATATGGGATTCTTTATGCATACAATTAGTGGGATGAGTTATAGATACGTATGTGGGCCGAAGGACATGATTATGATGTTGTAATTATTCCAGAGACATTATTTGGCCAAGGGCCATGTTACGATATCGATTGGATATTCGGGAAGTGTTTATCCATGTAAAGGATGAGGATATAGTTTATGAATATATTGATGCTTATAGTTTCATTGTTTGTATATTGGTGATGACATGAATAGATTTGGTGCATTCATGATCATTACATTGATAAATAATGTGATTTTATCTAGAATATGATCGGATTACTGTGTATGCTAAATAAGGGTTAAAGCTCACTTTTTACCTTAAGAATAGATTTTTTCATAACAATAACCGATTGTATTGATGGATAACTTATATGTAAAAGAGATTAGCAATGAGGTTTTATAAATTTGTCTGAGAAAAATTTGGTTTATGATTTGACACTAAAAATCACTCTGGTCATGAGAGATTCAGACCCTTATCTACACATTTATAATGATTTAGTCCTAAAGTTTACTCCGAGCAATGGATTTACGATTTACATTATTTTTAGCCATGACTTGAGTCCGTGTGCCTATTATATCTATATACACATCTCTTCAGTATGGTATGGAGGAAAATACCGTATTGATGATATAAATTCCAGGAAAAACCCAATGGTAGATTGCAATATTAATGTTATATATATGCGTTGATGATATTGATGGCGTTGATGTTATTAAAAGGCTTGATGGTATTTCTGACCTATTCTATTCTGAGTCTTGATGATATTTATTATAGGTTTAATTTCAAGTTTTGATGATATTTATGATCGGTTCAATTCCGAGTCTTAGTAATATTTATGACCAATTTAATTTCGAGTCTTGATGATATTTATGATAGGTTCAATTCTAAGTATTGATGGTATTTATGACAGTTCAATTTCGAGTATTAATGATATTTATGACTGGTTCACTTTTGGGTGTTGACTATGTACATATTACTGGTTCGAGTCTAGGGATGATTGTGATATTGATTAATTTTTTGCATTTATTTCTTCATGCGCATTGCCAATCACCAATATGCACCTATATCTATCAGCCCATATAGAGGGAGGAGGTTACATAGGTATGGGTGATGACTATACATTTTATGTTGTATGTTGATAGAACCTTCTGAGACTGGGGAGATGGGGGTACGTTAAATGCGCAGCTAGGTATTGGTTGTCCGAACTAACCGGTTACTTGCGTTGTCATTAATATTGTTATTATCATTCTTATGATTATTGTTATGGCTAGTTTGTGACAAATTGGTTGTTGATACGATATCGAGATTTATGTATGATTATGGTCTCTTCTATCTTACGATTTCATTATTATTATTATTATTATTATTATGTATGATTAACTCATGACTAGGTGTTGGAATAGAAACCATTAGTATGTTAGTACTAAATCCTATTAGGATTATAAGGTCTTAAAATTAAGATGATGATTTAGGCTGTTCTTCGAGTTGGCCTTGTATATATATATAAATGTATGTTTATATATGTATGTATATCTAGCTATATGTAGCTATCTTATTACCGTGTAGCCTTCCTTCCTCAATTTATTCAGATTGTATATTCATTCCTTGGCCTTGTATATTTTTATATATCCTTTTTTCGCCTATTATATGTATATTGGCCAGGGACACACGGTGTAGCGTTAAGATTTTTGAATATGGATGGAATAGGATAGTTCATCCTTGATAATTCATCATCCTTATTATCCTAGATTCATGGCTATGAGTAGAGTAGTTTCCCTTACTATCTCACTAGCTTTATTATCTGATTGCTAGGCATTTGGGTGCAGTTTTCATTCTATGTATATGTTATCTATATCTGCATTATCTTTGTAGCTCAGTTGGCAATTGCCGACTGAATACCATGTGTTTGGTACTCATACTACACTTCTGCAACCTGAAGAAATAGTACAGGTTATCGCCATGGATGTGTACGTCGTGCGGAGCAGCCATGGTTCAGAGATATAGAGTGAGCTCCTGGCGATTGGAGTATTAATTCCCTCCCTCTTATGTACTATACTAGTCTCTCTGTTATATCCAGAGATAAATTGTAATAGTGTAATTCCCTTGGTATTTTATTTTTGTACTCTTATTTTATTAGAAGCTCTTGTACTAATACCACCAAGTTTTTAGACTTTATTGTATATTGATCTTTTATTTCATCTATTCTGCATTCTTTTCCTTATGCATTTGGGTATTCCTATAATAGCCGTTCCGAACTACGGGTTAGGCTTGCCTACTGGTAGATTTTAGTAGGCACCATCATGACCTGAGAAATTGGGTCATTACATAGGTCGACTCAAAATAGTATATATAGGTACACCAATATATTCTAAAGTAGTTACAACAATCAGGTAAATTACCTAATTTCCAAAATCATCAATACCAATAGTATAAAGGACATATAGTCACCAAATAGGTATGTTACTATCAGCAATAAAAAACACAAAAGTCATTGATTCAAACGCATCAAGCATTACAAAACTTCGCGAGTATAAGTAGTCACATTATAAATATGGATTTATATCCATACTGATCTTATAACTATATAGCTTCTATATCTCGTCAGTCTCACTCTGTATCAAATAATATATCATAAGAATTATAAATATACACATATATGTTAAAGGGTCTTATTTGTTCCCAACCAGTCATGAATTTCACGGGACTACTTAAGGTCCATATTCCGTATCAGTGTGGTAGTCACTCCTTATCATAAATGCATATCCATAAGTTCACATCAGGCTTAAGTCACTTAACAATTAGAATAGTATATGTATTTTCAAACTCTTTAACATATCTAAATAAGTTCTCATAATCAACTATCTCTTAGGATAGTACAACAAGTACACAAGATATAATAAGTGTACATATACTCACTAGTCACTTAGAGACAACCCTCAACTATTATAGGTTTTTTCATACAAAAAATTAACCACTAATTATGTCTAAGACCAAATCAACATGCTTATCAATTAAAAAATATACAAAAAGACTATTTCAATTATAAATCCATGTAAAGCATAAACTATCTCAACCAAAAGATTTGGAACACACAAGCTATTATAAAAGTAACTAATCACTTACTCTTCAAATAAATTCTTTACAAATTCAAATCTACTACTTCTACCACATGGTCTATAAAATTACCTAAGGGTCAATTAACTATCTAGTAGTTCCAGAATACTCACATTATCTCAATTCATAAAGTTTCTACTCCTATAACCCCCCTTAAGAAGTTTTTATGCTAAAGGTCTCATTTTTATTAAACTCAAGGTTCCAATTATAAAAATTGGAGATTAACAACAACTATATAGGCTTTTACATACTCTTCATGAGCCTAGGGTTCTAATCCATAATTCTACCATTACAATCTTCCTAGCGATTCAAAGGTGGTAATGGATTACTAGGCAAAGCAATTAATGGAAAAACTTAACTTAATGAAATCACCGTAGCCTCAGGAAAATCACCTCTCCGAGGCTATGTAATGAGGCTTTAGAATTTATAAGGTGAAACTTAGAATTATGTCATTTAAACAAGTATTCTTCCCAGCGTCCTATGCATTGATGACCCTTTTTGTGCTATAGTAGAGCTACTGTGGAAAAAATGGGCTTCTCTGTTGGCTCTAATTAATTTCTCTAGTTCCACTATGAAAGCGATCCGACTACTATGATGGTCTCATAATAGTGGGAATCCTAACACTATAGTGGCTCTTAATTTGTAGTTTGAGAGAATTATATTCTACCCTCATTTCACAATACCAATAATAGACTTAGGATATCATAAAGCTGTCCTAATGCGGCAACCACTAAACTACATGCTAGAACATTATTTTTAGTCTCAAAATCTCCTATTGTAAAGACTCTTTATGTATATATTTTTATGCATTTTTTGTGTTTTGAGCTTTTTTGTAGTTACTATAGGACAATTAAGACTTGATGGGGTAGTTGGTAATTCTCAGCAATTTGTCTGAGTTTAAGATAATTCCCCTATTTTAGAGCTTTTGAAGTTAAGAAGTTTAAATGTAGTTAAAATTTCTAGTAAACAACCCCAGATTAGAATTTTGACAGTTTTATTAGCTCCGAAACATGGTTTAGATAGGGGCCATTTTTTTTTGGTATTGCGGGTTCCAAACTTATTTTGTGCTATTGGATGGATTTTAGTGAAAAGAGAAATAATGGGATTGGTCTCACATTTTTTCTAAATAATCTCTGTTAGGATTTTTTTAGTTTTGTTGAGTCCACAATGCCATTTCTGATAGGCTATATATTTTATTTGTATTCATAGGACTCCAAATGAATGCTAGAGTTATGATTGGGACTCAAACTTTTAGTCTAAGTTGTTGATTCAACTGGTGTTTGGTGAAACCAATCTTTCAAAAGTTTCTTTTCTATGGCGGCATCGCTATGGTGGAACTAGGTATGCTTTAGTAGAAGTTTGGATACTAGTGACCTCTGTTGTAGTGAAAGTTTTGTCTCTACAATTGCATCGCATCTGTGACCAGACCTCTGCAACTGCATAGATCGTAGTATGTAATCTCTTCCTTCTTCACTTTGTTATTTCAACCATTTTCCAAATTATTTGAGAGCTTTATTTTAGAGAGAAATTGGGGTTATGCCATATTCATCTCTTGGTATGCTCTACACCTTCATGACTATGCTTTATTACTTAAGCCCTCATTAGTTTCCATCCTTGATTCCCTTAAAGGTGAGTTTTAATCCCTTTTTTTTTCTTACTTTACAACTATTTTGGGCTTAAAAAATGGTATAATTCTCCCCCAACTTTTGGACATGAGTTCTTCATCTTACTAGAAAGGTAATTACGGGTTTACTTTCTACTTATATTAATGGGTCCCGCTGGTTAATTTTTGGTGGCCTAGTTTTGGACATGAATTTTGTAATTATTATATGGTTGTTGTCTTTCTTGTGATTACGTATAGATTTTTTTCTTATAGATTGCAAACCTTTTGAGGTTGACTGAAAGGAAAAGGTAAATCTTTGTCAATCTATGACTATTGTTTGGCTTTTAGGTTGGGTACAGTCTACTTTCTTTTAGAATTAGCTCTACGAGATGGTATGTTGTATATATTTGCATGTGGGTAGGGGCTTAAAGGATATGTTTAAGTTTTAGTCATTATTTCCGATATTACTATCCAATTTCGGCGATTTTTGAGTGGAATCTTTTCCTTAGCTTTAGATAAGAATGCTTTCTATAGCGTCAAGATTTTTTAGGGATACTTATATGATTTCTATGGTGTTAGGACTGGGTTATGGATCCTTTGTATAGGTTGAGGGAGGATTCATGGCATAATGGTTCTTATCGAGTGGTTTACTATTATGTTGTGTTTTAATTTGTGTTTTCCTATTTTATCATGTATTTATGGTCCCCTATGATGTAGATGTGCTTTAGCTAGACATTATGTCAGTGTTGGTATTTTATGAAGGGTGTTTTACCCAATTTTATGTATACATATACTTTTATATATACCTACTTGTGATGACAGGCACACATTCACTCGTGGCCGCAGATGGATTATGGTACAATTCCCATGAAAATATTGATTCTGTATTTTAGAAGGAAATGGGGAAATCATACCACCATTACTATTAGTTGAAATTTTTAAAGATGAAAACGTGCTGCCTTTATTACCATTTTGAGAATTGTAAAGGACTTTATCACTTTTTATCACTTTTTATCACTAATTTATCATTGGAAAGATTTTACTCGCTTACTACTAATTTCAGATTAAAAAAAAGATTTGCAACATTTTATCAAGACTTTTAAACTAGAAAAATATACTCCTTTAAATTAGGGCTGAAGGATATTTGTGGTTAATATATCTATTTACCTTCTTTTATTTATGCTGGGGAGATGAGTGAGTCCGATCGTATTTGTAATGATCCTCTAGGTTATTTCCTTAATTTACATGCATTTCTAGTGTTTCGAGCTTTCCCATAATGGCTAAAGGTCATTTATGACTTTCTGGATTTGTCGGTTTGGTGTTGGATCTGTTAAAACCCTTGGGGGTCTGCACCACATAGTAAGGGACTAGGTCCCTCAAGATCTATCACAAGCAATCAAACAATAAAGTGCAGGAAAACTAAAGACAATGCAGAAAGAGTAAATGCATCAGGATTTTTATGTGGAAACCTAAGAAGGGAAAAACCATGGCTTGCCTTCACAAGTACCAAAAAAATCCACTATAATCAACCTCCTGATTACTGTCTAGATATCAGCCTAAGTCTAAGATTCTTGCACTAGTAGAAACTCTATTATCAACTCATCTTGGTATCTCTACCAAGGACTCTCTCTACACTAATAACCTCTAATCAGTCTCACACTTGGGAAACTCTACCTAAGCAACTCTCTCAACAAACAAAATCACTACTCTTATAACATGAGTAGTTCGTTTACAAATCAATACTCAAGAACACTCACTCTCTCTTTAAGCATAATAGAAAGATAAGAATATTGGCAATGTTTGAGCAATCTTGAAATAGAGTTTTTGCTGTCTTTTTTTTTTCCTGATTTTTGTAAAAACTAATTTGATGAAGCGACATCTCTTCTCTTTTATTGATTAGTAATGATTAGAGGTGGAAGATCATTTGACCAGCTGTCGAAGTCAGTACAAAATAACTCCTGCAAGTTTATTACACAAGAGGACAAAATTGTGCAGATACCATGTGCCTGTTGTACTGTACCTTGTACGTCCAGGGACCTAGTACCTTGCAGTTTAGCTGCTTACCATCAAAACTATATATAGTAATTTCCCCCCTTTTTATGATGAAAACCAAACCATACAATTTGAGCATCAATGTACATTAATCACATTTAATTAGTGGGATTACTACCTGAAGATGCATGTTCCCCCTGTCATCATGCTTCATCCTTTGTCATGAAACACAAGGATCTGGTCCCTTATTGTCATTTGCAAGAAAATCTCTTTACTGTGCCTTACCATTCACTTATCATATCACTTACTTCCCCCTATCAGCATGGACCTTTATTTTGTGCATTGGTTCACTTACTCCTATGAACATGACTCCCTTCAGACTTAGCACATCACTTACTTCCTTCAAATCTGCTTGATACCTAGTCCCTACTATATGAACTCAGTATTCCCCATTTTGGTATCATTGAAAAGTAAGAACAGTAAACCAAGAGTAAATTAAGCAAAAATCAATAAATTCATGGCCACTGGGGAAACACTATCATGAAGAATAGCTTTTCAATATAAGGAGAACAATTATAACATACAAAGAAAATATTCATAATAGTTAGTACCAATACAATAATATAAAATAATCACCATAAAAATAACTATCTTTAAAAGCCATTGTGAGAACCAGGATTTGGAACTGACACAAGGTGATGATAAAATGAGGATACTATGGTTTAAGTAGAGAGAGGCTTAGGTAAAAGGACTTAAGCAGTATCTCTATTCTTGAATTTTTAGTAATGTGAGCATCCAAAAACTGTATGATAAGGTCCTTCTCTTCAGCATTCAGTTCAACCACTCTTTTCTGGAGTTGTGTATTTTCAGCTGCAAGATCATCAATGGCACCTAGTCCTTCAGAGGACAACTTTTGATTCTCCAATTTTAGGTGCACTAATTTAGTATCTTTTTCAGTCAACTTTAATATTTAACCTCTCCATTTTCATTCTCCACTCCTTTGGAACAGCTAGCAACTCAGATTCTTGAGACTCCAGTCCAGTTTTGCTCTTCTATGCATTCATTCTCCACAAGTGTTGTCAAATTGAATATCAGCTTGGATATTCCAGGTGTTCCCTATATCCCAATTACCCCAAAGTGATTGAATACTTTTTTGATGAAGTACCCATATGATATTTCATATTTCCTTCTCTTCTCATATATCTTGGTATAAAAAATTCTTCATGAAAGAACCTTCTAAGTCATTAATATTTTATTCCTTCTTTAACTACACACATCCTTCATCTTTTCCTTTGGTATCTTTACTTACCTCTTCTATTTTAATTGAAACTTTTATCTTCTTTGGACCAAGTCCCTCAAATGTTCTCTTCTTTTTTCATAGCTATATGTTTCTGCCTCATTCCGGCAAGGTTAATAGACTTTGACTTAGAGGACCTAAGACAAAGTTTTCTATGTCTTTGGTTGCTAAAGGCTCAAGGAATTTGATGGGGGTATATTCAATTTGGTTATATGAGTGAAGAAGTTGAGAAGTATCAGTTTGGTTTAGAGGAGGCAAAGAGTGATGAGTTGAAACTAAGAATGGGAAATAGCCCGATTTAGCTATTTGAAGAGATGACTATTGTCTTGAAAAGATTTTATTTTGGAATGACATGTTTGGTTTTTAATAACAGTGACTCTTTATTTTGTAAAGAAATTGGCAGCTTTATTGAGAGACTAAAAACACATGGCTTTCTTGACAACATTTTATGATTATTAAAGCATACTGTAGTGCCACTAACTTGAGAGATGAGACCAGGACCTTTCTCCTTTTTGAGTGAATCTTAAAATTTGTACAAGTCACAATTGTCCACTTTCAGATCTACTCCCATGGCTGTCTGCTTGAAAGGGTATGGTACTGAGTTCGAATAATGTGCACCTACTTATCAAGGAAACCTGTCTCCTTATCATAGTTAATTTTTGTGCAGAGATACTGATTCACATGATGGGTCAGGTTTCTTTGATCAATACTATTTCAGTCTTTCTTTCTCTGCACACCTTTCTTGTTTCACAATCTATTCTTAATTTAGGTCTGAGGATCAAGTCCCAGACTTGACTATATTCAGGTTACTGAATCTTATCCTTTTGAAATAAATTTCCTATGGACCAGGTCTCTGATAATCAGGACTTATCTGCATCTTTCATCCTCTTGCTTATCATTTTTAGCACAACCTAGGATCAATAATTTCCTGACTGATATAGAACTACATGCACTTCTTTCATCAACCCAAAGAATTCCTTTTTAGTTCATCTTCTTGAATATTTTCATTCATCAAATTTGAAGGTCATTTTAGGGTTTATTTTTGAACACAAACTTCATACACCCCATTGTTTAATATAAACTTTCACAAGACAAGGACTAGGTCCTTGAGATCAACTTTTCATAATAAGACACTTTCACCAAAAGTGACTTGAGAGAGACACATAGCCAGACCATTCATCATTGAGATTTTAACCCTTTTAATCAATGAGATATTCCTGACTGTAATCCCCTTCTCATGCTTGGAATTATGATCACTTGTTAGATTTGGGAACCTACTTGAGTCTGAGTTCCCAGTAGTAGGACAATGGAGTGATCAAATTCTTCTTAGCCCACCTAGGTAGTGATGGCTTCCTCTTTACCTTTCTCAGAAACTCAAAATACTCATGATGTTCACTCACTATATGATTGTATTTAATATTCCTTAATTTTGCCTTAAGCCAGTGCTAGCATCTTTCTTTCAAATATCCATCTCTTCTGCAGTAAGTGTACAAGAGTTTATGCCTTTTACTTATATCATCATGAGGAACCTTTCCTTTAGACTCACCAAGTTAGAATATTTTGTAGTGGCCCAGACCTTTACCATCATTAGCAACATGACTATTTAAATTAGAAAGAATTAGTGAGAAAGTAGTCCACTTGAGAGACTTGTTCAATTCTTCTTTCTAGCAGACCAAGTCCTTCTCTAATTCTTCATTCTTGTGAAGTTCTTACATAAGGTATTTTTGTGAAGCTTTCAATTTCTGCTCATTATAAATCTTAATCCTTTAGGCTTCCTTCTCCCTTTTACCATCAACACCATTTACTTTCTTCAGATAACCCATTATACTCAAATATTTAGAGTTCATCTTTGTGAACAACTCTTTAGTTTCAAAATTTTTTAGAGTTAAAGCAATAAGCTCAGACTCTTGATTTTCTACTTTTTCTTCTAATGCATTCTTCTCAGCAGTTAGTTTATATACAGAGTCTATCAAGCCTTTTTATATTTCTAGCAGTATAATTTTCTAGATTCTCCTTAATATAAAAAAGAGTTACATCCTTTGCTTTTTCATCCTCTGTGTTTTCCATGAAAATAAAGAGGGAATCGTAGATAACTGGACTGTCTTCCACTTCTAGCATAGCAACACCCCCAGTTATTTTATCTTCACCTGAATCACTGGCAGAGTCTACCCATACTGCCAAAGTTTTCTTTACAACATATTCAGTTGTTTCCTTTCTTTTTGAATTATCAGGGACCTAGTCCCTAATCTTTTCTTTATCACCTGCATCCTTGAGATGATACATTTTATGAATTGGACAGTCCTTAATAAAATATTATATTTCTGACAAACTTCCATAGTACCTCCCCTTTTGCTGCTACTCCCACTTATTTAAAACTGGACACTTTGTCTCATAGCTCTAACTACTCTTTTTGCCAAGTAGGCAACATCAGTGTCTTTTTCCTTAGAGTCTGATTTAGATACATTTACTGCCAAAGATTTTCCTTTTTTACCTCCATCTTATCACGCCCTTGCTGCTTCTTATGTTTATGAGTTTTCAGGTTCCCAATGAGTTCATCCATAGTGAGGGTCTTTAGATCTCTTGCCTTAGTTATGGCAGCTACCTTGCTTTTCCATGACTTGAGAAGAACAACCATAATCTTCCTCACTTATTTATATAATGGAATCACTTCTCCTACGCAGTGTATCTCGTTTGTGATGATAATGAATCTTGTATGCATTTCTTATATTGTCTCTCCTTCTTTCATGGTGAAGGTTTCGTGCAACATTGTCCAAATGTCAACTTTAGAGTCCTTCATATCTGTAGTTCCCTCTTGAGTAGTCCTCAAGCAACCCCTGATCTCTTTAGCATTTTCACAAGATGAGATTGTATTGTACTCATTAGGACCCATGCCACATACTAACAACTTCTTGGCCTTCTAATTCTTTTCAATCTTTTTTCTATCTTTATCATCAAACTCCCTCCTACTTTTGACAACCGTTCTAGTCATATCCCCTTATTTGAATTCTTTTAAAGGAACATACAAACCATTAAGAATGATGTCCATTAGTTCACTATTCTCAGCTAGGATGAAGTTAAATATCCTAGTTTTCCACCACCCATAATACTGTCCATTGAATCTTGTGGTCTAGTTGTAAATTGCTCTTCTTCTAGATTAGGTTGAGCAGTCATTCTAACCAAGATACTCTAGGTGTAAGACTTTTAGAGTGATCAAGATCTGATACCAATTGTTAAAACCCTTGGGGATCTGCACCATATATAAGCGACCAGGTCCCTCAAGATCAATCACAAACAATCAAATAATGGAGTGTAGGAAAACTAAAGGTAGTGTAGAAAGAGTAAATACGCAAGGATTTTTATGTGGAAATCCAAGAAGGGAAAAACCACGGATTTCCCTCAAAAGCACCAAAGAAATCCACTATAATCAACCTCTTGTTTACAGTATAGATTTTACCCCAACTCTAGGATCCTTGTGCTAGCATCAACTCTACTACTAGCTCATCTTGGTAACTCTACCAAGGACTCTCTCTATACTAATTACCTCAATGAGTCTCATACTTAGGCAACTCTACCTAAGCAACTCTCTTAACAAACAAAAATACTAATCTTATAACATGACAAGTTTGTTTACAAATCAAGAGTCTTGAATACCCACTCACTCTTTAAGCTTATTACAAAGATAAGATTATGACCAATATTTGAGCAATCTTGAAATGGCGTTTTTTGCCTTTTTTATTTGATTTTTGCAAAAGCTGATTTGATGAAGAGGCTTATCTTCCCTTTTATTATTGAGTGATGATTAGGGCTCAATGATCATTGGACCAGCTATTCAAGTCAGTATAAAATAGAACTTGCAAGTTTGTTACACAAGAGGACAAAACTGTACAGATACCGTGTGTTAGATGTAGTATACCTTGCACATCCAGGGACTTGGTCCCTTGCAGTTTAGGTGCTTATCATCAAAACTATATATAGCAGGATAGTTCATTTAGATTTGAGGGTCATTTCCCTATTTTGCAGTTTTCACTATATAGGATTTCATCTTTGATCAAAACTCCTAGTCGATGACCTCAGATGCAAATTTTAACAGTGCCATCAACTTCATAATATAGATTTTAGGCTAGTGGGATCTTGGTTCAGGTATCGAGGCTTCCTAACTTATTTTGGTCTATTGGGTAGATTATGTAAAAGATAAAACTATAAGTAAGGGCCCCATATTTAGTTGAAACAATATTGGATGAAAGTTTCAATGATTACATTGGATTTGGGATGTCGTTTACAATTGAAATTCAGTATTGGATCATGTTTATAGGGTTTTGGATAGGTTTCATGGGTCAAAAATAATTTTTTGACTTTGTTGGTGGAATCACAATCGCAATCGCAATAAGCCATAAATTGAAATCACGACATGTATTTTATGTCTTGCATATCGTGATTTTGATTTTGGAGATGCAATCACAACTCCTAGACCCATATTTAATCCCCTTTTTTAAGTTTGATTTTCCAACACTCTTTCCACCTTTTTACACTATTTTGAGAGCTTAATAAAGGTAAAGAGTGGAAAATCATCCAAATAAGCTAAGGTAAGCTAGCCTAATTTTTTATGGTCATTTCTCATGGATTTTCCCTTTGAGTTACACCCAAATTCATGATAAAATCCTAGAAATTAGGGATTTGAACTCCTAAACTTTAAGGGTTGATTTGAGACTCTATTTGTGTCCCATTTTGTCCAAAGTTTAAGCATATATTCCTTATCCTTCAAGGGACCTTGTGACAAATTCAATTTGGATTCCATTTTTTGGCCTCGTGGCCCTATACTTGATCAACTCTTAAGATGGTATTATGGGTCTCATTTAAATCCTAATGATGCGTAGATACAATTTTGATATTGTGGCAACATTTCTAGATCATGGAGGAAAGATAGATATTTTGTGGATGATTTAAGAATTTGCAGTGCGACTTTGAGGTAGGCTTTTGTCTACTCTTATTCATAAGATAATGTGTTATATATATTGTTTGCAAATGAGAATGTTATTACTGATCACGGGTAAAACATCGTGAGTTAGTCTTGAATATTGAAGTTTGGGGGATTAGATGAGTGATTTGACCTGTAAGGTGAAATACTTACTATACTTCCTGAATCCTAATGCTTAATGTATAGATTGACCTAATTTTTAGTATGGTTATGATATTATGCTAGATTTGGGATGTGGCTTAGGTGTTGGAAGTGTGATTACACCTGTAACACTCCGAGTCTGGTACCTAGAATGCTACACGATACCCATGACCCCAAGGGACCACAAGCTAACCCATGACTGATATCTGTAAACTGAGCACTAAATAATAGTAATAATATCATAAATGCAGAAACATGATCTGAAAGGCCATAAGGTTAAATACTAGTGCATTACTGAAAATATGGTATAACAATACCAAAACAACTCAGATAATTGTTTGAACATACTGTAGTCTAAAATGCTCTAAACTGTATGAATAAAGAGTTGATGGGACATGTCCCCAACTAACTCCAACTACTGAAATAAACTAAAAAATAAAATAGTAATATGATCATCATATGCTCTAAGGATGAGGACTCATTGCTAACTCTGATCTCTAAACTAGGATGCTACTGGTTCTCTGGAGCTCGTGCTTCTAAATCTAAGCTATAAGACACCATAGCACAAATGCATCAGTACTTTGAATGTACTAGTATGCAAGTGAGGTAGGTTGAATGCAATAGGTTCATATGCATGAACAATACTAACTGACTGACTAACACGAACATGAGAATATATGCATGCATACGTAACTATAATTGAGATTATGATAGGAATGACTACTGAGTTCTAACTACTGAGTCTATTAACATTGACATCTGAGTCACTGATGAGTGAGAAACTAATATTGTATTACTAAATACTGAGAGACTGATACTATGTTATTAATACATGGATAACTGTGTCTGATAGTTCTGATTATAAAGAACTGGTCTAGTTGACCGTATCTGACAGTCTTGAAGCTAAATGCTAATAATATAAGTGCTGATAACTGATATAACTGATAACATGAGTGACTGTATCTGATAGTCTTGAATCTGATGGAACTAGCTGAGTTCCGTACTGTATCTGAGTAACTGAATCTGAGATCAGTCCTACCTAGCGGGTGATCTCTAAATCTGATAATACCGTTACTGATTGACTATTGTTAAGATTAGTCCGATTTAGTGGGTGATCCCGGAGTATATTTATAATAATAAGGAGTGACCGTGTCTGACAGTCCTAAATCTATACTACTAAGCTAAATTGACTGTATCTAACAGTCCTGATTCTAAAACTGAAACTATGGGATGTATTCATATAACCGACGTGCCCTATACTAAGCTAACTAGGGTCCAGCCAATAACACTAGCTGGAAGAGTGTCAGTATCACGCCACGGGTAAAGAGAAATATTGTGGAGTCAGTCCTAATCAAGTGGGTGACCCGTGGGATTAGTCCTATACATGTAAATATGCTAACGGGTGATCCCTGAGTATGTCAGTCCTATCTAATGGGTGATATCTCGTACCTTCACTGGCTACGTAGTTCTGGAACTTAGGGATTTCTTCTAGGGATCTCATTCCTACCTAGAGGGTGAGTACCCATCTCTAGGATCGCTCGGTGCTAAATCCTACTCCCTTATGAAAGACACTGAACTAAGCTAATTAACTAAACTAAACTAATACTAGTGGTATTGTTTAATGGAGCTAAACTGAATTTACTGAGATCCGTTGACTAACGGAATGTACTGAGTTCTGAGAACTGACTGAGAGTACTGAAGTTACTGAGATTGACTGGAAATACTAAGGTTACTGAGATTACTAAGTACTAGATCACTGAGATTACTGAACTACTGAGATTACTGAGATTACTGAGATTTCTGAGATTTTTGGGTTTTCCTGAGTCATATGACTGACTGATTTCAATGTATATAGCTTGACTGAGAGTGTCTTGAAAATATGACAAGGCTCTAGGCACACAACTAAATTATCGGGTATAAGTACCCCAGGACTCGATGGAAAGAAACTAACATAGCATGGCTTACATGAACACATGACTAATATCAAAATTCATAATTCATCTATTAAAATAATTCATCAAACATGTGATATGAATAAACTTGTACATAAATGGAGATTTCATAGTATCATGCTAGTTGGGCGCTTTTCCTTCATATAGGTACTTAATCAAACACATGATAGGCATAGTATATGTAGACACCATTATACAACAATTACACATCATGATTCAACATCTAATTTCATCATCCTAGAGTTTAATCATAGGTTCACATGAATATACATCTATACAAATTAATTCCACATAACATTAATCACCCAACATGGATTTGAATTATATTGATCATTCTCAACATCAACAAAATAAACCCGACATGAAGTTCATAAAGAAAATCTAAAATCTTAAATTTAGAAAAGAGATTCTTGGGCTTCATGGATGAAAAGAGTTCATGAATGAACACTATGCATACCTTGGATGTAATTTCTTGAGTATTGACGGTGAAACCTTATTGAATTTAAATCCCCAATAGAAACCCTAGCTTGTTCTTGAGAGAAACTTGAGAGAAACTAGTATATTTTGGGTGAAACATAACTAAATCACATGTTATTGGGTATATATAGGGGTTGAAAATTGACCCTTTTAACCCTGAACGCGTCTTTAATTTCTTAGCGCGATGCAACACGTGGAAAGTGACAAATGGGAAATTACATGGTGGTGCGATGTAGAGCTATTGCATTTCCACCTTGTATACGATATGGAAGTTTAGCACGACGTGGAACTATCATGGAGAAACACTGGAAATAGACAATTGCCATTTGAGCTATCTCCGCGATGCGCTGAAGGATCACGTGATACACTATCTCACTAAAAAAGCTCTAACTCTTCACTCGGGTGTCGAATTTGGGTGAATTTCATATTGATGGAAAGATTATTCAATTTACCACATGATAAAAGGTGAAAATATTGAAAATACCATGTTTACAAAAGTGTATTCATCTTTCAAATAAAGCTTCTAACATTCTTGGGAAACTTTTCAAGCTAAGAAAAGTACGGGGTCTTACAATACCTTTATTTGGACTATTTATATGGAAATTATAATTTAGGTTGATTTGACCTAATTGCTCATGTCCTTGGTGAAGTTACTATCTTAGGGCTAATTATAGCTTATGTACTCTTTAGAAGTCAATTTACATACCTTAGCCTAGTCCGGGGTAGAAATTTCTTAAGTATGGATTTCTAGGATTAGAAATAGGTTCCTTCATCCTACATTAGGCTAAGATTTGTGTTAGCCTCATGGAATTGTTTACACATGTTAGACATATTTTAGAGTATTTAGCCTTTAGTATAAGGTTACTTTGTGACTTGGTGAATGGTGACTGTTTCATCAGATTATGAGTAATGGGTAGTAGCCATGACGTAACTTTTGAATTTGATTAATGATATGGCCTATCGATATACTAAATGATATGCATTACAGATATAATTTAGCCCATAGATGTAATATGTCTTATAAATATGATGTGGATATGCCTTATGAATATGAGATGCCAAAGAAATATGTGCTGGCTTATAGACATGGATATTGATATAGATTCTGGATATGCTTATAGCTTATAGATATGAGTCTTGATATGGCTTTCAGGTGTGGATAAGAATATAAATTATGATTATTCCATATATACATTTAGACCTCAGGCCATGATTATGATTTTGTAGTTATTTTAGTCATATTATTAGGCCTAAGGCCATGTTCTTGATCTTGAATGGTTCAGTTTTGGGAAGTATTCAAACCTCATAAAGAAAATAGTCGTAGTTTATCAGAATTTTGATGCTTAAGATTTCATTGTTTGAATAGTGATGGCATGATAATATTTGGTACATTCATGATCACTAAATACGATAAATGGTAAAATTCCAACTAGAATATGATTTTACTACTGTTTTCCTAAAAATGGATTAAAGCCCACTTTTCACTTTAAAAATAGATTATTTCATAACGAGAATAGTACCATCTTAATGGATGACATATGGTCATTGAGACTGAAAATAGTTTTTTAAAAATTTGGTCGAGGTAGATTAGGATCCACAGTTGTACTACTACTATTTACATCGGTCAAGAGAGTTTTTGACCCTTTCTACACTCCTATGATTATTTAGCCTCAAAGTTTACACCAGGCAATAAATTTATGGATTTACACTCTTTTATCCATGAATATTTCCATGCACTTATATATACACATACATCTCTGACATTAGTGATATGAGTTTTGATATGAGTTCTGGATTAAGCCCGACGATTAATTATATGAGTTTCAGGTCAAAACCAATGACATATAATGGTATTGATGATATAATTTTTGGGTCAAACCCAATGATTGATGATGTTTAGGATATTAATTATAACATGGATGTTATATATATATCTACCGGTTCGAGTCTGGACATTGATTATAATATTGATAATAACATAGTGGTTAAGATATAATGGATTCACCTCACATTCATTAATGCATTCGCATTACATATCACTAGTATGCACCTATATTTATCATCCATATAGGGGGTTACATTGCTATAGGTATGAGTGCTACTTGCAGTATATTGCATGGATCTTGTTTCTATCAGCCTTATGAGGAGTTGCATAGGTATGGGCTTAGATTATTATTTGTGAGTGTTGATTGAACCTTCTGAGCCTATGGTTGTGGCAATTTATTAAAGGCTCAGTTAGGTATTATATGTACGGATTATCTGGTTACTCATGTTTTTATTGTTACCTTGGATTGTGACTATCATTACTATTGTGATTAGTATGTAACAAATAGATTATTGGGTTGGTATTGAAATTTGATATGATTATGGATCTTTTACTTGTTATATTTATATGCATAATTATCCATTGGTAAGGTATTATAGTTTTAGACCCTGATATTATGATTTCTTTCTTTACTATCTCTTTATTTTGATAATTAGCTCATGTCTAGACATATGGATTAGAGACCCCGATGATATTAGCACTAGCTTCTACTATGTTTATGAGGCCTAAAGATTCTAGTATGATGACTTACATTGTACTATGAGTTTCTCGAGTTTTTATATGGTGTTATCGTATATACCTTTATTCCTTTATTTATTCAGAATGTGTATTCATTTCTTGGCCTTGTATACTATTATACACCCTTTATTTGCCCTTACCCTTATATTGTCGAGCAATATATGGTATAATATTGAGGCTCCTAAGTATGGATAGAATGGGATAGTCCATCCTTAATTCCTTCTTAGCCTTATAATGTTAGTTTCTTGGATATGAATTGGATAGCTTATCTATTTTATCTCATTAGCTTTATAATGAAGATAGTTGGATATTTAGGTGTAGTTTACCTTTTTGTGTATATATTATATATAATCACTTTATATTTGGAGCTTAGTCAGCAGTTTCATACTGAGTACTATGTGTTTGGTTCTTATACTATACTTCTACAACCTGCAGATTATAATATTAGTTATCACCATTATTGTGTGCATTGTGTGGAGCAGCTATAGTTTGGAGACATAGGGTCATCTCCTAGTATTTGGAGTATTACTTTCCTTTTTTTTATGTAATAGACTAGTGTTTATGTTGTATTAAGAGATAGTTGTATCAATATATTCATTTAGTAACTTATTTATATCCTTATTATGTTAGAAACTCTTGTAATGATTCTACCAGGTTTTGGGATTATCTTATGTATGTTAGTATTTTATTTCATCTAGTCCGCATTCTTTCCCTTATGTATTTGGGTAGTCTGTTACTAGCCATTCTGGACTACTAAAATGACTTGCCTACTGGTAGGTTATAGCAGACACCATCATGAACTCAAAAATTGTGCCATGATAACATTTTTGTGTAGCCCTAGGTATATATTCCATGTTTTACCTTACTTTCTATATTAGCCATATATTGCATTTCATATGTTGGGTGTGAGAGAGGCTAGAGATATTGCCGAGTAAGTTTACTTTTCTAAATTAACCACATATTGTTTTACATATGTTGAGAGAGAGAAAGAGGCTCGATATTTAAGGGCAGGTTTAGTTTTCTACAATGTTCGTATGCTACACTTCATTATCTCATATTGTATTGCATCGACCATATATATATATATAAATATATGTTATATATATTATTGTTATTATCTCTATTTATTCTCCATTATCCTTTAATTGTTAGATTAGTTTCCTTTAATAGATTTCTTTTCATGTTATTAGACTTTATATTATCTTTAGAGATCGGTCATCCTATGTTATCTACTGGGTACCACATATTTTGGTACTTATATGACACTTCTACATCTTATTCCTTGATGTAGATCCCAGTCTAAGTCTTCTTTGCTGATTCTACTCATTCAGGAATCCCTTGCTTGGAGTTGTGTTAAAATCTTGTCATCCAGATGCTTACTCATCCTCATTCTAATATGTATTATTTGTATATGGATATACCTTGTACAAACTAGTATTATTTTTGTCTGTACTCCAGTACATAGTGGCTCTTATACTAGTGACACAAGGTTTAGGGTTTGGATCTCCTTGTATCCTATTTTGTTAGGGCCCTATTTTTGTGTCCTGCACCTTTCATAAAGATATTTATACTTTTCAACCTTCTTATCATAGTTTATCTGGTTGTTAGCTGTTAGTTTTTGTATATGGCATAAGATTTGGCTTACCTACCTGAGGGTTATAGTAGGTACTATCATGGATCGATTTGGGGTCATGATAGATTTGTGTCAAATTCTTGGCTCAATACTTCTGTTAGAGCAAGTGCAAAAGCCTAGTAGTGCCCTATGAAGAAGTGCGATGATGTTTGTAACATATCTTGTGGAGGCTATAGGGCTTTCCTAGGAAAATTCTATTTGTGACTCTTTACCATGCATCCTTATCTCTATCAACCTTTAAAATCTGCTTTTCTTCCATTATTTCTCTAATAAATTGCATGTGATTATTGGTGAGTTAGGAAGAGACTATGCCTATTGCTACGAACTCACCTAGGGTTAGCTCAAAAGCCACCTCTAGATCCTAAGATAGTGATCAAAGATTTACAACATCAGTTAGAGGGTTTGGGTCTAACGTAGGCTCTAGAAAGACTTCTTATCATGCCAATTGTATAGGATATTATAGTTAGGGTTCCATGCTTTCTAGAGGGTATATAATAGTTGGGGTAACTTCCTGGTATTTAAAATGGTACTTAGGCTTGGGACGAGCTCGCTGGTCTTCAATACAGTTATAAGGTCTGTTTCAGATTATGTGGTCTAGTTTTATATGGTAACCAACTATACTTCTATGATCCTTTATATTAAGCGTAAGAAGGTGCAAAGATTTTTCAATAGTTAATTTTACTCACTTTTATGGAGTCAGAGCATTTATTTGTAGTTGGGCCTACTTTTCTTTGGGTTTTTGATCATGCAAGGTATACAGAGTGTCATGTAGTGAAGTATATGGAAGTAGTGACAAGAGGCCTACTATTAAAAAAGTTTTATGGATTCTCTACTCAAAGGTACGATTTATCTTAAGGGAGGTCATCACCATCACTCTCTAGGTAGTTGGCCCATTCCAGTTGCACTATAGACTATAGATAGTGGTTATTTAGGTCATATTTCTCGGGGTTCACATTTTTTATATTCAAGTCACATTATCCATTCTAGTTCTACAATAAAACAAACATTACTCACTTTTCCCTTATCCTATTTCTTCTTATTCCTTTTAATTTTTTTAATAGCCGCAATCACTCTCCTCAACATTGACAGAGAAGACACTTTATTTTAACCCATAGGAAAATGGTCTTTTAGTCACTTTTAGGAGCCCAATATATTTCAACAATAAAAGTGGAATGCTTTTTTAATTTTACATTTTTGGTAAGGGACCTGACTATGAGATTAAACATTGTCATTAGAAGACTTTACAAATAAGAACAACAGTCAAAATATATTCTATTTCCTTAAAAAATTTTGGTATTTATGACAGTGACATCCTTAGATCCAAAGATAAATGTGGATGGTCTACCCGCTTCGGCGTCCAGTTAGAAATCTCTAGCAAAGATGATTGAAATCATATGACCAATGTCATTTCCATCAATACTAACACTTAACGATGGGTTCTAGTTTTGGGTTGGTTCTTATTTTTATCTTATCATTTAGCAAAAAATATAGATCTTACTTGGCCAGGTCTATCCCACAATTTAGATAGTTATCGCCTGCCTCCTCATTATACTACATGGTTCTTTTATCTTACATAGAACCTTTTATTTTTCTTTATTACCTTTTCTAGTTCATGAGATACTTCTTATTATATGCTAATATTAGAAATGAGGTATTCTTTCTAGTTTTGTTTAAAAGACCACTGCTGGGTAGACATGTTTATTTTTATTTGGTATGTTGATATTCTTCCTAATCCTCAAATTCTATAAAAATGGAATTATAACCATGAGTTCTACTTTTTATTCTTATCTTTCACGCTACTACTCTGTCATTTCTCCTTTTATCTTCTTGATTTTGGAATTTTTTCTTTAGATCTATCTATCTTAGATCCCTCCAACCATGATTTCAAACATGAAAAATTGGGTTAGAATAATCTTTGTCTCTGTAAATCCCTCGGAATAGTCTTGAAGCTTTATTTTGATAAAATGGGTTGGCATTTTGGTCACGGTGAAGGTTTTTGATTCTTCTCTTTATTTCTTTACCTTTATCCACTCATTTATCATATTCATCTCAAGAATCAAGGCTTGAGTAGCAGAGACTGGCCTGTAGAAATCTTTTAACCATTGAGGGTACCTCATTTAATCTTCAATATAAAAAAGAGAGAAGACTGAAAGAGATAAAAAAGAAAAGAATGAAAACTTTTAGCGTGGAGTCATCATTGAATAGCAAATCAAAGAAGAATAAGAGAAAGAGCAATTTTTAGGGCAACCCTAATAGTACATTGGCTCTGTCTTTGTAGGTTGTTGGTGTTTTCCTATCTAACCTTCTTGGCTTTTTAGGAGAATAAACTGACCTTCTTTTGGGCTCCCCACTTTAGAAATGGATTGTTGCCTAGAGACCATTCTCAATTTTATAGAGGTCTTAGTGCCAACGTAGCTATTTTCTTTATGCTTATGTCATATTTGCCACTATTAGATGGAACAACTATGACTATTGATAACACTATAGGGACCATGAAAACCTTATTAGGGATGACTTACTGGTGTTTTACTCTAATTCTATAAATTTGATATCAGTTAAAATACTTCAAGTGTTTAAAAAATTAAAGGACCATGTTTTAAAGTCAAGATCTCTTCTATTTCACTCGAGCAATGGTGTTCAATTCTTTTTATCCTTTTTCTATATATTTAGATTCACCATTAGCTATATTAATCCACTTTATTTTTGTAAAGAGTACCTTTATATGTCTGAGGCCTTCTCCTGCTCATCTCTGAATAAAAGAGACCCTAACCAGGACATGGTGGCTCTTTATGAAAAGTTTGAGATGTTGTAGTCAAAAGTCAAGGTTCTTGAGGACTAACCCAATATCTTTAAGAATTAGTATGTTTCTTAGAGGGGCATTCTGGCCAAAACCAATGCTAAGTTTTCTCTCAATTTGGTTGGATTACACATTCAACACATACTTAAGTCTGGAGAGCTTGAGAGATTCTAGAAGTTGGAGAGAGAGGTAGCCTACGAGGTTTCCTACCTTACTTTCTTACCTAAAAATATCTCAACCAAAGTGTATCTACCGAGATTGGGTAGAGATTTTAGAGAAGCAATGGGCTATCTTAACTCTCCATAAAAGTCTTAGTAAGAGAGAGAAAGAGCTTGAAGAAAACATTAAGGGAAAGTAGGGGAATAAAATTGAAGATGAAAAAGTGTCTCTTGGTTTTGGAGTGTATTTAACAGAATCCCTTATTTTATAAGTGCAAACTAAACAAGTTCAAAGTATAACGGACACTGATGGGTCTTTGACCATGGTCCCCAAGGAGTTGGTTTTTTCTATTGATGAATTATCCAAGGATAATGGACCAGATGAGTGTTAGTCATGGTCTTAATTGTTCCCATGCTGTAAATTTATTATGCTCCTCAAGGATTTTTTAGTTCTTCTTAATAGATATTAAAAACCTCATGTTCTTTTAGATTGTAACACCTTTCCTCCTCATGAAATCTCTTATTTTTATTTGTGATGGCCTTTCATGATGGTTGAAGATAGTCATCCCCATTATTTTTATTTAGGTGCTCTTTTCTTCACCCATCATCTTGCTAGGGCGTATGTGCCTTTATGCATAAACTTTGTATATTCATGCTTTGAGAAAGTTTGGGCCCTTTTTGTGAGAACTCATTACATTTTCAATTTTTTTAATAAGGCATCTCCTCTTATGCTAAATGTGAAGTTGTAGGATGTATTTTATTCATTAAATCAAACTTCAAAGATGAAAGAATTTACAAATAAATTTAGTAATGATTTTGTTGGCATAAATGTCTTTTTTATTAGCAAAATGATTTCTTTTGTAGAAATGATCATTATGGAGTTTGGTTTATCATTCATGAAATCATCCAACACTTGCAAGGTTATATGAGTCTTCTATGTCTCTTTCCAATTCCTTCTATGGTTGTTTGGCTAGTATCTAGTCTATAGTTTAAAAGATCCCAGTCTTGATAGGCCCTATTATTCATCCTCTTGGGGATTGAGATCCTCTACCTGGCATATTACCCTGTTCGTCTCTTCTTAATTTTCTTTGTGCTTTCCTCGTTAATAATCTTTCTTGGAAAAACTAGAGCGGGATAACAACTAGGTGAAGAAAAAAGGGTATAGTGTGAATTGTTTAAATAAAGGATGCCTGCACATTTAACAGTGGTATCTTTTAGGTCCATTCATTCAAATTACATCATAGATGCTTTTTATTCTTGTCTACTAGTTAGTAGGTACCTTTTCCTGTGATGACAATCTCCTTTTATGGACCATCCTATCCTGGTTCCAGTTTTCCCTTGTTTGGATTTTGAGTGTTGAGCATCACCTCCCTTAGTACCCAATATCCTACTTTTAGTGTGAGAGCTTATCTTTATGGTTTTAATAACTCTCCATTCTTTATGTTTGTGCAACCACCCTTACATGGGCTATTTCTCTATGCTCCTCTGGTTGATCTAACTTCATCCTTATTACTTTTTCATTATTGATATTATGAATCATAGTAACTAGAAGGCTAGGTTCTACAATATCTACTAGTATCATGGTTTTGTACCATATACTAGTGATAGAGGGGTCACTCCAGAGTTTAACTTTATGGTGGTTCTATATGCCTAGATCACTCTAGTAATATTTTGGCCCAATTACCTTTTAAGCATTTTATCCCTTTTTTGGAGACTAAGAACACAAATATTTTAGTGGATTCCACTTTTAAATTAGCATTTGGATGGTATGGATGTGTAGTTATTCTCTTGATCTATAGTTTCTTCAAAAACTCTGTGACTTTTAACTCAACAAACCGAGTTTCATTCTCGCAAACTATCTTATCTTGAATGCTTCTAGGCTATAAATTAGTAATTCCAATCATGTAATTGTTTTCCTCCAACATGAATTGTGGTGATTGTGAACCCTGAGTCTAATAAATATGGGATCTTTAGCATAAAATCTACTTTAAAGGGGGTAATTAGAGTAGAAACTCCATAAATTGAGATAATGTGAATATTGTGAAACTAGTTAAAGATTGAATAACCCTATGCTTATGTTATAGACAGTGAATAATTACAAAATTGGTGGATTTGAATTTCCAAAGTATATATTTGAAGGGTAGATAATTAATTACTCTTATAATAGTTATTTTAGACTTTAAACGTTCTAAGCTGTTGAGGAAAGGAAAATTTCTTGTGATTTCGCTTTCTTAATTTGGGTTCTTTGGTTGTGGTTGGTTACAATGTATATAGATTTAGACATAATTTAGTATCTTGTATGTGTTTGAATTGATAAGAATGCTAGATGTATTCTAGGTGACTGCGACACCAACACAACGAACCCTAATAACCTAAGTCTCCCTTTGTCATCTGATACAATGGTTGCGGAGGCAGTTCGCTAGACTCCACCACCAGATATGAGGCCAACAATTAATTACGCCGGACAACCATCTACTATCACCTTTTTAAATACCATAAAATCCAATACCTCAAAACATAAACCTATCCTTCTGATATAGATTTTATACCTTTATGGTAATCCTAAAATCATTTGGGAAGAGGAAAAAGTAGCATAGATGATCATTAACAAAGATCTTTAATGTGTAGTGATAGGAAAATTTTTGTATGGTTGGCCGAAGATACAAGATCTAATAAAACAATTTCCAAAACAATGTGAACTTAAAGGGGATGTGAACATTAGTTTACTAAGTAATAGATATGTATTGATAAGAGCCAGTGCATTGCAGGATTATGTTCAATTTCTCTTAATGCCACAGTTTTAAATTACGCATAAATATTGGTCCAATCCAACGTGTACCCTAGAAACTTCTATTGCTATAGCATGGATATCTTATCCATTATTTCCCCCAAATTTTTTGATGAAGAGGCTATTTTTTCACTAGCGGAGGTAGTAGGTAAACCCGTACAGGTTGATATAGCCACATTGAACAAGACAAGACCAAGTTGTGTGAGAGTCTTGGATGAGGTAGATCTTTTTGGAGAATTTCCTACCAGAATTAATTTGGGAATATGGAAGAAAACAGTGTAAATCAAGGAGAAAAGGGTCACCATCAAATATGATTATTTCACCAAATATTGGAAACGTGTAAAATGAAAGGGCATAATGAAAATGAATGACATCCTGAACTGTACCCTAAGAATGAGGCGAAAGGTGAAGAACAAAAAAATAATACAGCGAGGGATGACCAAGGGAAGGGAATAAATAACAAGGAAACCAAACTGAAGTAAAGAAAGTTGGAGAGTCTCCTACAAATGATAGCAAGGGAAAAGGAAAACAAGGTGATAACAATGATTTCAGAGAACAACAAAAGAAAAATGGGTACAGAAAAGGAAGGCAATATCAAAGGAGAGGTAGAATGTAACAAGTTTGGAACCCAAGGTCTGATAAGATAAATGAACAGAATATTAACACAACTAATAAATATGAAGCTTTGAAGGATGACAATAAAGAGGAACATATATAGGAAAAGATAAAAGAAAGGAGTAAAAGTACTGAGGTAAAGAATAAAGTTAAAAAGGAAAAACTAAAGTAGATAAATTTAACAAAGGAGGTAGAAGGTGATGACAAAGGCTAAAGTAGCATGTTACGACCTGATTTCTCAGGTCATGATAGCACCTACTATAACCTGCTAGCAGGTGAGTTAACCCATAGTCCAAAACCACTAGTAATGGACTACCAAGAGAAATGAAAAGAAAATATATAATAATTATGATAAAAGACTGATATATATATATATATATATATATATATATATATATATATATATATATATATATATATATATATATATATATATATAATTGCCTTCAAAACCTGGTGGAATCAATACAAGAGCTTTTAATATAATAATAAGAATACATAATGAAGTACTAAATGAATGTACAGGTAAAACTAGTCTCTGAATACAACATAGAAATTAGTCTAGTACATTAGTGGGAGAATAATAATACACCGAATTCCAAGAACTCACCCTAAATGTCAAATCCATAGCTACTCCGTACGATGCATACAACAATGGCAAGAACCCATCTATGATCTATATGTTGCAAAAGTGTAGTATAAATACCAACACATGGTAATCAATAGGTGATACAAGACCTAAACCTAATACATGAAATTATAAACTCAAGACACAAAAATCAGCAACCACAAGACAAAGAAAACAACACAATAAGAAAGGGGATGAAAATGAGATGTATAAAAGTAAAGATAGGTAATGAGACCCTTACTATCACCAATGATTAGCACAAGAAAGTGTAACAAACCTTCAAACACACCTCATCAGTGGTAGTTCAAACCTCACTCTTAGGTGGACCAAAGGAATTTCACACTCCTCAATCACACCTTTCTTGCCAATTGATCAACACAATTGAAATCCATCAAATGTATTAATCTCTCAAGTTTGGAAATCTTTTCCAAGACCTATACTAAGATGGCTTCTCCAAGACCTACACTAAGGAAAGAAACTACACTAAGTGTAATACTCAATTTCAATTCATCAAAGTCTAATGAAAAATGAAAGCTAAGGGTCTATTTATACTATTATAAGACAATGTATAAAATACCCTTAATAAAAGGTGCTTCTTTGGAGTGTAGAAATGGAGTATAAAAACACCATAATATCCCTAAGTTGAGGCGCCTTTTGAGTGTACTCAAGGCTGCCTTAGAGTGTATTAAATGCTCTTCTTCACGTTCTTGCAAATACACTCCCTTGGTTAAAGGCATCATGCTCTCATAAGCTCCCTTTTCTATGAACAAGGATTGAAAAGGCTCCAAAAGGGTCTTCAATCTGAAGCTTGAACCTTTGATAATACCTTGTACTCTTTTTTTTCTCTTTATGCTTGTGTCATTCTCTCCATCTTGAAAGAAATTTTTCCTTAAATTCACATCTAGAAACACCAAAGAAAGAAGAAAACAAGCATACAATCCTCATGGTAGGAGGGTTAGCATTAGTATCATAAATTATATAACTATGCCAAGGGGTTACAATCTTAGAATATAGCCAATAATCCTTTTTTTATGATCATGAAACACTTACTATAAGCATCATAAAGGACTTGGCTAAGATAGACATCAAGGAAAAAGAAGTGCAACTCGAGACCATCACATATATCAATAGGATTAACTAGTGTATCCATACACACAACATGTACATCATCATCAATAGGCAAAGAAACAATCGACTCACTACTCATACTCAATGGGATACTTGCCACACAATCATTATTCATAGAAAAAAGTGTAAGAGTTAGCTATTTTACCTTGACGTTTATGAGTATGTTTGTCTTTACCTCGGTGTGAAAGTCTGTCATAATCTTGGGAAACAACTTTCTTTGGGAAGCTATCTTCACAAGTTGTTTGGACAATTGGATTTTGAGGGTAGAGTTTGGGTAATAATTGACATATAATTTCAATGTGTCATTTCATATCTTCAATATGGTCATTGATACGATCAGATGTGGCATTCAAATTATGGGCAACTATGGTACCTAACGAAAAAAAGAACAACACCAAATAAAAGAAAACAAACAAGGTTAGTAGTAAAATCTCCTCACCAACACTCGTATACACTTACCTTTGTGATCCTCACAATTAGAGCGGCGATTATTGAAAGTTGCTTATACTCCGGTAGTTAATAAGGTGTCAATCACTACTTAGCGGCCGAAATAGATTCTTGTTTTATGACTATGAGGATGAACTGCTTGCTTCTTGTAAAGACTTAAGTAATAATCCCTTTTATTTTGGTGGTGGTATGTGTCTACTTGAGGGTTCTTCCATAAAAAGAAAAAGTGTCCATTGCTGGGAAATTACTTCTTCTTCTACTATGTGTGACTTTATTGCTTAGGGTACTCATGGTAATAATGTTGAAACTGGTAGTGAGTATATACATGAGGACACCTTAGTTGATGTTGACTTAAATGATACATTTCTCTACTCTCTATTTTCTTTTGATGATGTGTAAGCTATTATAGAGAGTACGTCTTTTAGATTGGGTGAAGCCTAGGGGAAAAAGAGTATTGTATAGACCCATGTCTGCGGCTACTCTTTCAATTTGACCTCAATGCCAAATATGGATATGATGATGTTGGGGCACCCAACTTGTTGCTTGGTCTACATGACAAGAAAAGTGTCATTCTTGAAAATCCGAGAGCAAAAGTGTCATTGTCTCCTTGGGGTAATGCTTCTAAATATGCATCCTTGCTTGACATACTTGTTCTTGAGTTGCATGAATCCCAACTTGTGGATGCAAAGTTGTCTATTTGTTTTAAGGAAAGAGAGTATATGTTCTTAAATTCTTTGTCTTCACCCGTGCACGTCTTTATACTTGATTCTTTCCTATACTACCTCTTTGTCTATGATGACATCCATGCTGGATTTGAGTTTGCATTAAGTAGAGGTAGGGTTTTTGTTGGTTGGTCCACTTGTTTTAATGATAATACTATGTGGTATTGGTGGACTTTGAGACTAATAGTGGTACCACGTTTGATTAGGACACTTGAAGAGGTTATGAAACAATTGTGCTTTATGGTTCTTAAGACAAGGGTAGCCTTACCTTTTGGATTTAGTGATACTATTAAGACCATTGTAGTTACTTTATCTCTTAATACTTGTCATAGCCATTTCCTTTGTAACATTATACTAAGCTTTTAATGACTAAGGCAAAGGATTCATGGTTATATCTCAAGTATTTACCAGCTTGGTATGATGATGTTATTTGTTTTACTAACCCTAACCCTCATGCCATGAGGAAGTTGTGCTTGTTTGTCCTTTCTTTAGTTTAGCAAGGTATGGATTCGAGGTGGAAAACTTTTCAAGAAGGGGAGTCCATCTATACTTTTGAAGACATCATTGGAGGCCAATGCATAAAGACTCAAGACTTGGTTCTGGAGCATTGAAGAAGCACCCTTAATTAAGGGTATTTTGGGGATTACACTTGTTGAAAAAAACACTCCATTACCATCCCTTCCATTAAGGGTATTTTGGACATTTGGCTAAGTAATAATATAGACTATAAATAGTCTAGTTGAAAGGATTTCGGTTTTAGAGGAAAAGAATGGAGGTTTTGAAGCCTTTTTGGAGCTTCAAATGAATTCAAAATGAGTTGGTCCTCCCCTTTTACTTTCAAGTGTACTTGGACTTGGATATTCTTGGAATATGCTTTTAGACTAACAACTTTTTCACTCTCTTTCTTCCCTTTTTTGGATCAAACAAATACCCTTGAATATTCTTCTTCACGAAGATCTGATGATGATGGATGAACAAGATGAATATTCAAGTGTTGACCAAGTTTGACCAACAAGCAAATGGACTCCAAATCTGATTTTTTTTGTAGATCTAGGTTAGTTATGCCAAAACAAACTCAACCCACTAAAAATCAGCCACAACACACATCTAAATAGCAAGGGTAATTTTCAGATCTAGCTTAAAATCTTCAAAACTCCATAGCCATGGTGGATCTTAGCTCAAACTCAACCAATCTTCACTATAAAAGTAGATTTAGACTCCTTATGTGCTAGAGAGAAAGGATCTAGAACTAGAAACCTTCAAAACACAATAAAAACTTGTAGATCTAACTTGGAAATTTTGGATCTATAACAAACACACAAGGCAACACCTTTTTTTTTTTTTTTTTTTTTTTTATATTTTTAACACTTTTTATTGAGATTTTCTAAATAAGAACACTAAAACCAAGATTTAGGGATATTGGAACAACCCTAACCAAGGCTTTGATACCAAATGATAGAAGATCTAAACCTAATACACGAAATTATGGACTCAAGACACAAAAATCAGCAACCACAAGACAAAGAAAACAACACAATAAGAAAGGGGATGGAGAAGAGATGCATAAAAGTAAAGATAGGTAATGAGACCCTTACTATCACCAATGATTAGCACAAGAAAGTGTATCAAACCTTCAAACATACCTCATCAGTGGTAGTTCAAACCTCACTCTTAGGTGGACCAAAGGAATTTCACACTCCTCAATCACACTATTCTTGCCAATTGATCAACACAATTGAAATCCATCAAATGTATTAATCACTCAAGTTTGGATGTCTTTTCCAAGACCTACACTAAGATGGCTTCTCCAAGCCCTACACTAAGAAAAGAAATTACACTAAGTGTAATACTCAATTTTAATTCATCAAAGTCTAATGAAAAATGAAAGCTAAGGGTCTATTTATACTATTATAAGACAATGTCTAAAATACCCTTAATAAAGGGTGCTTCTTTGGAGTGTAGAAATGAAGTATCAAAACACCATAATATCCCTAAGTTGAGGCGCCTTTAGAGTGTACTCAAGGCTGCCTTGGAGTGTATTAAATGCTTTTCTTCACGTTTTAGCAAATACACATCCTTGGTTAAAGGCATCATGCTCTCATAAGCTCCTATTTGCATGAACAAGGATTGAAAAGGCTCCAAAAGGGTCTTCAATCCGAAGCTTTAACCTTTGATAATGCTTTGTACTCTTTTTTGCTCTTTATGCTTGTATCATGAGGTGGCTGCCGATTGTGCTCCAAAGATAATGCAAATATAAATAACACGCAAGTAGTAATGTAAACTACAACCCAAATATCCGGGAAGCTAACTAATACGACTAGAGAGGGAATAAAGATAACCTAGCCTATTCTAACAATTTGCCGCCCTAAGCACTATATCGTATATGACTGCCCAATATTCAAATAAGCGTAGAAGAAGGATAGATAGTAGAATACAATGCCAAGGGTTATATATAAAATATGAAGAAACAAGGAAAGAGAGGGATATACGATAATATCATATCTAGATATATGTATATACAAATAGATATACAAGACTAACTAAAAGGAGGGGGGTAGTATGACCTAAGATAGTTAATCAAACATCTCAAGGCATCATAATCAATTCAGAACTAATGCAAGTATAATCAGGGTCCCTAATCCAAATGTCAAAACATGAGATAATTATTCCTAGTAAAATAACTGTAAGAGAAAAGAATCAAAATCATACCTCGAGTTTCAACAGTAGTCCAATAATCAACTTACCACAAACTAACCATAATAACAACAATACAACAACCATAAAGTCTGGACAAATAATACCTAAATCGGGCCCCATGACCTAGAAGTCTCAATCAACACACAACACACAATAAGTAAGACTCATAACCCAACCTATGCAACCCCCATAAGGCTGATAGATACAGAAATCAAATAGTATACTAGTGAGAGGCAATGTGTATGAAATAATGAATGCCAAATAAATCAATAATATCATAATTGATTCGAGAGCCATAATGTAACCTAGTGTACACATCTCCTCCAACTCGACGGCTAAGAAAGGAAGGACCGACGGTGACCTATTTTTTCTAGCATGATGGCAAACGAACAAAGAGGCCGTTGGGGGGGGGGGTTTGAGAGTACCCATATACACTAACTTGGTCTCGATCTAGGATTTCCAATCATTAACATCATCCTCACTCTACTTTGTCCAGTACCAGATATATATATATATATATATATATAGTAAATGCATAGACTAAAACCATGGCTAAAAGAGTGAGAGTCTATAAATCTGTTGCTCGGGGTAAATTTTGGACTAAATCATCATAAAAGTGTATAAAGAGGGCAAATCTCTCTCGACAGAAGTAAATAGTAGTGGTAAAACCATAGACCAGAATATGTTTCGATTGAATCTCTAAAATATTATTATTAGTACCAAGGCTCATAAATCACCCATTAAGGTGGTATGATTTATGTTATGAAATAATTCATTTTAATAGTGAAAAGTGGGAATAAATTCCTTTTTAGGAAAAAGTAGTAAAACCAAGATTAAGTAGGAAACGTACCATTAAGTGAGTATGAATGTACCAAATCTATGAAATTCCGTCCCCAGTATCCAAACACTATATTTATATGCACCTAAACATCTATATACTGCAGCTATATTTTTTACAAAGGATAAAATATTCTCCCAAATTAGACGAATATCATAATCATGGCCTTGAGCCAATAATATATAAATACCTAGCATAACCATACTACCATAATTTGAAAAATTATAATAATCCACTGAGCCAAGTATTAAACCTCAAATTAATGGGTCCTTAACGTCAACTATGTCCAACATGCTAGTAACCCAAAGTAATAGGATCCTATAGGCATACCAAGTATTCCATCTAAAGGGTTGATTCACCGTTCTATCCCCAATATTCCTAAATTAGGCTACGTTATGGTATTATACCCATAATCTTATCCTAAAATCCTTACCTAATATGCAATATGTATAACACATTATTTTGTGAAGAAGAGTAGACAAAAGCCTACCTCAATGTCGAACCACAAGTCCTTGAATTATCTGCTTTTGATCCACGACCCCAAAATGTTGCCGCGCAATCAAAATAGTAATCTACATAATGTTAGGAGTAAAACAAAACCCATATTGCTATTTTAAGGCTCAAGTAAAAATTGGGATCAAGAATTGGCCCAAGGGGCCCATAAATGGAATTCATCATGAGGTTCCTTGAAGGATAAGGAATGTGTGATCAAAATTTGAGCACAAACGGAGCGCAAATCGGGTCTCAAATTGACCATTAAAGTTTAGGAACTTTAAGCCCTAATTCAAAGAATTTATCATGAAAGAAAATGGAAACTAAGGAGAAAATTAATGGAAAATGACCAAGGAGTGTTAGGATAGCTTGCCTTAGCTTTAGTTTTTGATGTCCCACTTTTTTTATCTCTTTATGCTCTCCAAATAATGTGGAAATAGAGAGGAAACGATAGGAATCTCAGGAATCTAATATAACACCAGCTCGATTCTCTTAAGCATCTGAAAGATCGAATAAGAAATCCACAATGACAGGTAGCCCTTTGCTTAAGTGGCCCAGTGTCACTTAAGCGACCTTAGCTTTAGCGACTGAGGGGACCAAGATGGTCACTTATGCTATATAGCTTAAATGACCCAAGTGTCACTGAAGTGATCGCACCAGCTGACGCCGGGAACTAAATTTCCCTAGTCTAAATGGACTCTGACTAAGTGCTCAAGATTCATTCAAAATCCTCTGTGTGCAAATAAACTATGCTACCATACCAAATTCAACATTTCTAACTAAATGGAACCATTAAAAATTTCATCGGAGAATGTTTTGACTAAATATGGGTTACACACCTATAGTTTCTTTTTACATAAAATCTACCCAATAGCCTAAAACTAGTCCAAAAGCCTCAGGACCTGAACTAAGGGACCCCTAGCCTAAAATTAATATTTTGAAGATAATGGTGTTGTAGGAATTCTCATCCGAAGCCTTCTACTAATATTTTTGGTTTGAGACCGAATCCTAAATAAAAAGCAAAAAATAGGAAAATGACCCTAAAAGCCAAATGAACAGTCCTGTAACTGAACCAAAAATTTTAATAAGTCATAAATAACCAGTAGCTGCTCTGGGAAGGCTCAAAATGCTAGAAATAAGTGTAAATCAAGGAAATTACATAGAGGCTTAATACAATATCAACTACTAAAAGAACCTTTGTTTGCGAAAGTCAATGAATAGAGAGATCGTGAAAGATCAAAGGGATGAGGTACTAGGCCAATATGCTCCAAATAAGACTCCCCAGATAACCCCTACGAAGAAATGCACTTCCAAGGGATTTTGCCACATATATCCCTTTTTAAACCAACTACCTTTCTCTACTTCTTAAGAAAGCCTTAACCTAGTAAGAAACATGAGCTGACCCCAACTGATGTAGGGGGAACTCTCTAGATCAATGCCAATCTCGCTGCAACCATGGACACCTCCTAGAAACTTTGAGGTACCTTACCCTCTGATCTTGAATGGTTTCCACAACCCAAAGATTAATACCAAATACTCTATAAGGTCTAATGAGAACTCTAGCCACTATGGTTACCATGACTGATCTGAGAGAAACTAGGTAACTTTGAGGGTATTTACAAAGATAATAAATCATCTATACAAGATAAGAGGAATTAATAAGAAGGAAGGAATTAGAGAAAAGTTGGTATTAATCAAAATAAATATAGGACACTAGAGAGAGAGGTAAGGGTCTACTTATAAAACAAGTAGAATTGGAGAAACACAAAGTACAAGTGTGAAAATTACAAAGACAAAAAATTAGGTTGTAGTTTTAGTGCAAAGGAAAGACAGTGGGAAAGATGAGAATTCCAAAATTTAGAGTTTGTGTTAGCAATAGAAGCAATACAAACAAGATAGAAATGACGATGAGAATCTGTATCCAAACATAGACAATATTAGTGAGAGCAGAGATTAATCTCCCAGACATATATGAAGGTTGATGGTTAAGAATAAGAGAAACACAAAAGCATCAAACTAGACATCTCAAATTAATACAAGAAGTAAGAATATCGCTTTTACCATTGATTAATAATTGACGAAATATTTTTTTGCAATGTTAATTTGTTAAAACTCAAATGACTTTAAGAGACCAATAGACTTGAATAAACAACCTAATTATTCATATACTGATTTATTAGAGCCTTTTAAAAGTGATACAAAGCAGGAGAGTTATAAGGATAAGATAGGAATACAGAATGCCAGGATTAGTTCTTCAGTAAAGATCTGAATTTTTTGGATTGATATATGGGAGAAAGAAGGCTTTATAGATTTAATACTATAACTCACCAAAAACTTCAAGTTAAAAGGCATAGAAGAAAGATTTAAAGTGACTGTTGCATATGATATATGTAGTGCTCTTGAGATACTAGGGCTATGGGAAGAATTGAAGAGCATTGCATCTAACACAATAACTACTTGGCTTGTAGGAGGGGATTTCAATACTATTATGGATTAGTTAGAGAAATTAGGTGTATTATCAATGTATCAGATTGAGATAGTAGACTTTGCACAAAGTATTAGCCCATGTGCTTTAAATTTATTAAAATTCACTAGTAGATCATACACATGGTGGAATGGTAGAATTGAGGAGGCCAGCATTCTCTAGAGACTAGATAGAGTCTTTGGGAATACCTAACTCATGAACATACAACTAGATAGTGATTATCGCTATTTTATTAGACAAGACTCGAATCATGTTCCTCTACATATTATATGAAATACTAATTAAGAGCAAGTTATAAAGCCTATTAAGTTCATGAATTTCTAGACAAAGAAAAAATATTTACAAAATGTATTTGAAGAGAGTTGGAAGATACACCCACAGGTTCTTAATTTACCACAGTACATATGCTGTTGAAATAATTGGAGACAACTTTAGCCCAATGGAGTAGAGAAATATTTGGAAATATCTTCTAAAAATTTCTATTTTAGAAGATATCATTAAGGCTATAGAATTTCAATTGGAGATTACCCCTACTAAAGAGAACAGAGCTAGCCCAAACAAGGCCAATGTAGATTTGAAGAGATATATGAAGATTAAAGAGGAATATTGGAAATAAAAGGCAGGTATGAGGTGGTTTAAAGATGGTGATAAGAATACAATGATCTTTAATACATATGTATAGGCGAGGAGAAGAAAACAAAACATTACAAAAATCCAAACCATGAAAGGAGACACAATTACTTTAACTCAAAACATTGGGGAGAAAGCTGTGAATGTTTTTATGGAGCAAAGAAATATTCTTGATTGTATCAAAGAAATATTCTTGATTGTATCAAAGAAATAGAATCACTTCATTCCGGATTGTTTAATTCAATGAAATATAAGAGGTAACAGATTACTCAATGCTTGATTGTATTGCATGCCTAGTTTCTGTTGAGCAAAATAAAAATATGGAAAGATTTCCTACAAAGGATGAAATGAATGAAGTGGTTTTTAATTAAGTAGGGATAGTTTTGGTAGACAAAATTGTTTTTTTGGAAAGTTTTTTCAAAATTGCTTAGGAATAATTAAAGAAGATATTTGGAACACGGTGAGAGCTTTCTTTCGTGGAGTGGAACTTTTAAAGTATACAACCCACGCCAATCTAGTGCTAATACCAAACAAAGAAATGGATACCACTTTTAGTAATCATAGACCCCTTCCACTTTTGTTAATAAGGTTATATTAAGATTGTTTCATGAGAGGTTGTCTGGTGTCATACCTAGTATTATCTCAGTCAATCAAGCTATTTCTGTACAAGGTAGAAGAATAACTTAATATATGCTCCTAACTCAAGAGATAATAAAAAACATAAATAGAAGGAATAAATTATACAATATGGTGGTAAACCTAGACATGGCTAAGGCCTACGATAAAGTGTCTTGGAAATACCTCATATAGGTGATCAAAATGTTTGGTTTTTCAAAAAGAATAATTGATATGGTAGTAAGACTGAATAATGAAAACTAGTACTCAAAATTAATGAATCGAAAATCTTTTAGACTTTTTCAATCTTTAAGAGGATTGAAGCAGCGAGACCCTTTGTCACCTACTTTGTCTATTATGGCAACAGAGGTCCTTGCTAGCAGTTTAAATGGATTATCTAAAGATGCATAATTTAAAGGATATGGAATTCCTAAGTGGAGTCCACCTATTAATCACCTATCCTATGCTGATGATACCATTTTATTCTATTCAGGATACTCAACAACTATGAGGAAAATGATAAAGACTTCGAGAGGGTATGAGGAAGTTTTTGCGTAAATGATTAATATAGACAAGAGCCAAAGTACTTGTATGAAAAGGTGCCTATAGAAGTGTGTAGCCAAATAAAAGGATTACTAAGGTCAGACAGGGTTCCATATATTTTTCTTACTTAGGGTGTCCTATCTTTTATGAGAGGAAAAATAAAGGTCATTTAAGTTCTGATTAAGAAGGGGATTAAGAAAGTGCAATTATGGCATAATAGATTTCTTTCTTTTAGAGGGAGATACATTCTAATAGCACATATTAGAATGTGTAACACCTCCAAGAAGTGATCATACAAACGATACTCCATGGTGGATGGGTTACACTCAAGGTACCTTTACTGTAAAATTATCATGGAAGCTAATGAGAAAGAACCATGATGTGAGGATTAATTATCTACTAATCTAGGCTAAAAAGCTACTTTTTATGGATAATTTTTGTCTATATAGACTGTTAAATAGGAGGATAGCAACTAATGATAACTTGAAAAAAATGAGGATTGATATTTTTGAAGATGTTGGTGTTGTGAGATAAAGAGTGAGAAAACAATGTCACACCTTTTTCTAATAGCCCCCACAACCAACTAGTTGTGGAGGCACTTTGTTATTTTTGTAAGTACAAACATGGAAAGAATTCACTTACAATAACTCATTATATTTTGGTGGAAACACAAGGCTTCACTAAAATTACAAGTTGTGTATAAAGCAATGCGAACTATCATAATGTGGACTATTTGGAAGAGAAAGAATAACATTAAGTATGGAGAAACACTAGTTTTACAAAAATGGTGATGCAGATTTAGGACTTGAAGAAAACGATAAAGTTTTTATACACATGGATTAGATTAGAAGAGAAATTTTGGCCAGAAATGATCACCAAGCTCAAAGATTATAAACCTAAGTTACACTTTTGTAGTGTAATTTGGAAACCACCAAAGGCACAAAAGATAAAGTGTAATAAAGATGGTGCATGCAGATGAAATCTAAGAGTAAGTTCATATGGATTTTGTTGGAGAGATGACAAAGAAAATATGAGATATACTAGGGCAAAAGGAATAGGTCTTGCTATGAATATAGAGGCTAAATCTTTTGCTGTATACTAGGCACTTGAATTTTGTTATTAGATAGATATTAAGGATGTTAAACTGGAAACAGATTCATTGAACCTCAAGAAGATGATGCTGAAGCAATAGAAAATGCTTTGGGAAATAGCTGAAAGAGTGGAGCACACATGGAAAAGAATGCAACAATTAAATGCTTATATTAATCACACATTCAGGGAAGAGAATAATTTGCCAGGTCTTTAGCTCATGTTATAATTGACTCAAAAATTAGTAAGGAATACAATAACTTTCAAGATCTACCAAGAAATATTAGAAGACATAAAAACATAGACAAGGCACAAATACCAACACTGAGAATCAAAACAAAGAAAATAGGCATACAAAGCTAAGTTACATGAGACTAAGAAGAAACAGAGTAGAAAAGCCACACAATAGCATAAGATACATGGCATGCACAGATATCCACAAAACCTATCTAAACCATGGAAAAAAATTACACATGTATGCTAATAAGAGAGTATGCCTGGAAGGAGATATAATAGCTGCGCTACATGCTTAAAAAATATGTTCTAGATACCAACAAGCTTCACAAAAAGGGTAGTTGGGTCTTGCACAACCTTTTGAGCTTTAAAAGATGAAAAAAGTAAGCGTCTTTAACTCCGTTCCAGCTACAACAAGGTAAGATGGTTAACAAAATGGGAAGTACAATAGAAAATTTTATGGTCAAAAAGAGGAAAGAGTGTGCATACCTGCATTTAAAAATGTATAAGCTACGGGCTTCTTTCATTAATTCCTAGGGCATAAACCCTGACCACGTACAATAGTAGATCATTGTTTAGACTTTTTCAAAATTAGAAGCTTAAAAAAAAAGGGTAAAACACTCACCATGTGATAGTGAAGATGATAGATCCCACTCATGGAAAGACAAGGTCTAAGCTTGAAAATGATCCATAAGAGGAGACAAGGATATTAGGAATTTAATTGGTAGACATCAGTCAACATGGCTAAGTGGTAGAGAAAGATAAAGAGAAAAAGTATTTAGTAAACTCTAAATCTTAGATATGTGTCACGACCCAAATACCAAGAGTCATGATGGCACTTCTCGCGAAAAATCTTACAAAGTAAGCCTAACACCCAAACTAATATGAAAAAGGAAAACAGTAACAAGTCCTAAGGTAAGGTTTCTAGAACAAAGCTGAACATTACAATTACAATAATAGTGGAAAACACATAACAAAAAATACCATAAATCACCCTAAAATCTTATGTAACAATGTATGAACCAACTAAATACATCTCAAAATCAAAATATACAACTAATAGTCCAAAAAGGATCATAATCTATCTCTGAATAAAAAATAAGACATGAACTAGATAAGAAGAGGCAGTAGATCAATTCCGGAAGCATAGGCCGATCGCTACCTATAAAATACTCAAAGCACCACCCAAGTCAGTCTACACAAAAAGGGCAAAGTAGGGATGAGTATAGTCCACTTATAATCAGTAGGTATCATGGACCGACTGAGCAAAGAAGAAAATAAAGTATATAAAATACACACTATGGGCACTCACCTGCAATAACAAATTCCCAAATAGTAACCCACATCATCTCCACTAATAGTTCTACAATATACAGATATGCCAAAATACAAGTACAAGAAAGAAGCACATATAGATAGATATCACATCAAGAACAAAAATACAACACAGAATGTACGTAGTGTATGAAATAGAATGAGGATGATAATGATGATTTGATGGACGAGGTTCTCACATAACCTATATATACACCTACCGAGTTGTTCTTATTAGGTAGGACCCATGGGGGTTCATCAACCCATAAACAATCAAATATCTAATACCAATCCAATATACATAACTCTCTCCAACACATCCATCGGTAGAGGGTTTTTAAAGATGCCACATTTTCTGTCATAAAAAGATAGTGTTTCCATGGTGGTACCAATTTTCATAAATGTATATGATATAAGGATGTAATGCTCATAACTAAATAGAATGAGAACTTTCAAATCTAACCAATATATGCAACCATGTAAGAAAATCCAGTTAATATACCAATCATCCTTGAATTCAATATAGTCCACAAGCCATTACAATGAGATATCACAATTACGCCATTTGATGGAACATAAATATCAACTTAAATATTTTTTCATCAAGAAACCAATAATTACATCATTACCGGGCTAATAACATCATATAAGATCGCACATGGTCACACATAGCAAATAATGTCTCAAAAACTACCAAATAACATCAACACAGCCTCCCCACGGGCATACAACAATCATAAAACCATTTTCAAGATTAGTTACCACACCCATAACATGATTTTATACTAGTATCAACTATCCAGCCTAGTCTGAAGAAAGTTAAGACATAACCTACCTCAAATATTGAAAATCTGATCTAAAAAGCCTTCAACACAAAGCTTTCTCCTCACGAACCAACCCAAAATCAACTAAAACATACAAATATTTAATCCATAAATCAAAATAAAGTCAATGATACCCATATTTCCTATTTTTGGGTTAGGGTCAAAACGAAACCTCAAAATGGGTTTCCAAAAAAAAATCGATAAAACTGGAACTCTAGTCCAAAAATATATTACCCGTTATTAAAGGAACCTATGAAAGAAAACTCAAATGAAAATGGGGTTTGAATCGAAGAATTATTAATTTAGGTCTTCCAAGAAAAAATCTATGAATTTCACTTTTGAAATAAAGTTTTAACAAGGTTTAATTGACAAGAATCAAAGAAAATTAATTGAAATTGGGATTTGGAGCTTACCCAAGCTTGAAAGTGGAAGATATCACCCAAAAACTCTAAATCCCAAGCTCCAAAAGTCAAAAATAGTGAAAAATCATGAAAAAAGGGGTATAAATACCACCCAGGCATCACTTAAAAGAACATTGGGTCGCTTAACCGACCATCTCTTAAGTGACCAGGTGTCGAGTTCACGATAACCACGTGGCATGGGAGTGTCGCACAAAAAACCTAGCTATCTCTTAAGAGACAATATCTTAAACATGCTAGTGTTTGCTAAAGAGACATTTCAGCTATCATGTCAGGCTACTTAAACGACCAAATATCGCTTAAGCGGATGAACCAATTGAGTGTTGCATTAGCTATAGTACCAAATCTCCACAGGCCCCTCAGGATTTATCAAAAATACTGAGAATGCAAATAAACTATTCTACCCTATCATTTTCAATGCTCCGGACATAATGACGATATCAGATTTTCAAAAAAAAATTATTTTCACTAAATTGACCCCCGAAACTCAATTTTATAACTTTTTGAATTGACCATTAAATACAGAAGATATATAATTAAACTGTACATGTTACCAACCTAAAATCAATGTTTCGGATCTACTGGCAAAGTCCATTTTCCCATTCGATGCACGAATCAATAAATGTTGACTGAAGTCATCTACTAACCTTTTTAACCTCCAAAAACCACAAACTCGCACAAATAACACCGAAATGCATTGAGAACCATGCCAATCATCCCATGCCCCAGAAATACCACCACAAAATTACAGGGATGGTTAAAATGGTCAAACCGCATAAAAATAAATACTTCACAAAAATTAATAAAATCAAGTCGTTCCATCACCCACCACAAAAAATCATGTTCATTCTTGAATTAAAGTCAAGGGAAATACCTAGATCAGTGAAAAGCTGGGGATAACTACCACACATATCAAACTCAACCTCCAAAGTATCCTGATTTACAGGTCGATGTCTCCATTGGACTTTAACCGTTGGAATATTTCTAGAATGCAACTGTCTAATATCCCTAGTTGGAGTGGAGATGGGCTTCTAATAAAAAAAAAACCTCTCATTTAACTGGACTAAATCTCAATGAATGACATGAGACTCATCCAGAATGTAACATGAAAGCATGGAAATATAAAATACATGATGAACAACTGATAAATCTGGGGGAAATGCTAACTTATAATCTACATCACTAATAGTCTGAAGAATCTCTAAAGGTCTAATATACCTTAGGCTAATCTTACCGCTCTTTCCAAACCTCATCACGCCCATCATGAGATACACATGAAGGAAATCTCAATCACCAACACTAAATCTCAAGGTACAAAGTCTACGATCTGATAACACTTCTGCCTATTTTGAGCTGCTAGAAGTATTTCCTAAATGATCTAAATGCTACTTAAAGACTCACAAAGAAACTTTGTATCTCGAGGTACAATCTCAAAATCCTTAAACCAAATAATTGGAGATAGACAACACCAAACCATACAAAGCCTTAAAATGAGCCATCTCAATGCTGGAATGGTAGCTATTATTGTATGCCAACTCTGCCAAAGCTAGATGCTGCTCCCACTAAACTCTAAAGACCATATCACAAGTGCAAAGCATATCCTCTAAAACCTGAGTAGTCCACTTTGACTGGCCATCTATCTAGGGATAATAGGCTATACTAAGATCAAAGTACCAAACTCCATCTAAAAATTTTTTCAAGGTGAGATCTCAAAACTGAACCTCGATTTGAGATGATAGACACTAGCACATCATAAAGAAAAACTATTACACAAATATAGATATGGGCCAACCTCTCAAAACTGAAAAAAAACTAAACTAAAATGAAATGAGTTAGATTGGTCAATCGATCCATAATGACCCAAAAACTATTAGAACCATGATTAGTATGAGGCAGCCCACTCACAAAGTCTATAGTGATCCATTCATATTTTCGAGAATGGGTAACCTCGAAGACAAACTATCGAGCCTCAAATGCTTGGCCTTCACCTGCTGACAACATAGGAAACGAGATACAAAATCTTCTATATCCATGCTCATACCACCCACCAGTAATGTTGCCTAAGGTCCCGGTACATCTTTGTCACTATCGAATGGATGGAATACCTAGAACAATAAGCCTACTCAAAAATCAATCTAATCTAATCACCTACTCTCGGCATACACACTCGGCCTCCAATCCTCAAAATACTATATGGATCAAGCGAGCATCACTTAGCTTCACCACTCAACACCTTATCCTAAATCACTCTTAACCTAATATCATCAAACTGATGAGCCTGAATTTGCTGCATCAAGAAAGACCTAGCCTTTGTAAATACAGAAACACATCTAGGTGTCAAAATATCGAGCCTAACCCTCTAGTTTGCCAATGACTAAACCTCTAATTCCGATGGCCGCTAATGGGTCAAAAGTTATACCAAGCAACCCATGCTAGTCGATTTCTAGCTCAAGGCATCTATCACTATAATAGCATTACCCGGATGATAGAGAATAGTACGATCATAAACCTTAAGCAACTCAAGTCTATGATGCTACCTCAATTTACTGAATGCTATGATGATATGAGAATATCTTACAATACACACCATACAAGTAGCACCTCCAACACTTCAAACAAAATACAACCACACACAACTCTAAATCATGGGTAGGGTAATTCTTGTCATACGGATTCAACTAGCAAGAAGCATGCACAATCACCTTCTTCTTCTTCATTAACCCAACACCTAACCCAACACCAAAAGCATTACAAAAGATAGTAAAGCCCATGCACTTTTAGGGCAAAGTCTGAATAGAAGTTAAAGTTAATAAATACTTGAGACTTTAGAAGCTCACCTTACAAGCATCAGATTACTGAAAGGAAATCTTATTTTTAGTAATCTTGATTAAAAGAGTCGCAATATATGAAAATCCCTCAACAAAACACCGATATTAACCTTTCAAACCAAAAAAATTCTACATCTAGATAAGAGAAGTAGTCCTAGACTAATCATGAACTACTGCAATCTTGGTTGTATCGACCATAATAACATCATTGGTCACCATAAACTAAGAAAGAAATAGACTCTAACCAAAACTCATACTTGGAGAACTTAACATACAACTTTGTATCCTTTAATCTCTGGAGTATAATCCGTAAATATTCCTTATGATCAGATTCAATCTTGGAATAAACTAAGATATCTATAAATACAATAAAAAAAATTGAGATATGGTCAAAATAGTCGGTTCATCAACTCAATGAATGCAGCTGGGGAATTGGTTAACTTAAAGGAAATAACAAGGAATCATAATGACCGCACAGAGTCTAAAAAGATGTCTTCAAAATATCCAAAGATCTAATGCTAAACTGATGATACCTGGACCTCAAATCAATTTTTAAAAATAGAGAAGCACACTGAAACTAATAAAATAAATTATCAATACAAGGATAGTGATACTTATTCTTAACTGTCACCTTGTTCAACTACCGACAATCAATATACATACACATAGGCCTATCCCTTTTTCTTCACAAACAAGATAAGCGCACCCCAAGGTGTTACACTAGGTCGAATAAATCCCTTATCCAATAATTCATGCAACTTATTCTTTAATCCCTTCAACTCTGCAGGGGTCATCCTATAAGAAGGAATAGAGACAGGCTTAGTGCCCGACTCTACATCAACAACAAAGTCAATAACATGATTCAGAGTCATATTGGGCAGATTCGTAGGGAAAATATCCATGAACTTGTGGACAATACAAACAAAGTCCAAAGAAGGCAGTGAAGCAACACTAGTATTATGAATATAGTCCATAAGATAAATATTCCCTCTCTACCAAATAATGAGCCTGAAAAAATAATATAACTATCTTGAGACCTAAATAAAGCATACACTTCCAAGTTATCCTTGACACACCCAACATAGCTAAGTTCACAATCATAGAAAAATAGTCCAGGACAACATGATAAGAGGCTAAGCAATCCATACATAAAATGACATCAAAATCTACCATATCTAAGATAAATAGATCTACCCAAGTTTGATGCCCGACAAAAGTCATAACACAAGGTCGGTACAACCGATCCACCCCAAAGAGTCTCTTATATGGGAAGATACATGGATAGATATACAAGAGGCTCACTAGGAGAATCAAAACCCAAAGCAAAATATACAAACACATAAGAGAAAGTCAACCCTCCATAAGATGATAAAAACTCAAATTTGAAACAAACAGGGACAATACCTGCGATTACAGCATCAGAAGCCTCTTTCCCTATTCTGGTGGGTATATCATAGCACGATCCACGACCACTACATACTGAGTAACCCCAAGACTAGCACCTTAGATATCATTACCTCTATCTCACATACCTCTGGTATAACAACTATCTCTCCCTACAAATATAAGAGTAGGCTTGAAAATACAGTAGGGACAGTCCTTGGCTAAATGACTAGCCTCATTACATATAAAACAAACCCTGTGACCCAACTCAATAGGGGGAGGTATGATTGAGCTAAAACGACCACCCAAAGATGCTAAAGTAGAAGACCCACTACTTGAACCCTGTAAGGCTGCCTATATGGGTCTACCATGATATCCATAGAAGCCTTTAAAATCCTTACCTCATGAAGCATGACCTCTAAACTCACCATGATAATACAACCTCTTGGTACCTCCCTGAGATGCTTGAAGAATATACTTAGTCATCTTAGCATGATCCACTGTACTTTGAAATAATTCTTTTGACACTCCTTTCTAGGAAGTAGTAAGATGAAGAAAAACATTGAACCCCTTTACAAGCTTAAAAATCTTCTCAGACATGGTGGAATACTAGCATAAATATATCTAGACAAGAAAAGAAACATGCCCCATACTCTACCATAGCCATGGAGTCCTACTCTAGGTGACCAAACTCATCTCTCATTTGATCCCTCAGACTGAAAGACATAAACCTATCCAAAAAGGCCTCTTCAAATTAATTCCATGTCATCTTTGGAGAACCAAGAGGTAGAAACTAATAAGTAACCTTGACCAATCCCTGGATGCATCTCTCAACTAGTATGTAGTGAAAGGAATCCCATGAGACTTAAGCGATCAAAGATGAAGAAGTTCCCCCTATGATTAATTAAGAACTCATAGACTTCTTCCTATAATCAATTAAGATCTCATAGGCATCCTTGTCGATAACACCACTGAACCTAGGAGGACCCAAACAAGTGAATCTCTCCTACCTTTTTTGATCCTAAGAAGACAAAACTATACTCATAATAATATGAGGCATTGTGAATTTGACTGACTAGTATCCCACTTAAGAAGGTAACTTAGATGAAGGAAAAATTCCTCATCTCAAAAAATCATACTCAGATGTAGGCCCTAAAGGAGGAACAATGCTCGGAGTATGTGAAGTACTATAAAAAAATATTAATAGCATTGGAGAATCCATACTCGAAACTAGTGGAACACTATAGGCAAACTTTGGCATAGGCGAGGGTACAATACTCGGAGCTAAAGGAACACCAGGTGAACTCAAAGGATCACCCTACAAATGAGTTGACAAATGAATTAACAACCTCTCTAAGACTGGGGTATAAGAACTCTGTTGAACCAGAGCAGGCCCCATTTCTCTAGTATGCTCAACATAAGGCTCAGGGGAGATCCCCTGAGTACTACCTCTGTGAGGGGAAGATTATGCTCGTCCATAACCTCAAGCCTATCCTTGGCCCACAACTCATCCTCTAGACTGAGTTCTCTCATTGGATGATAGCTTTGCATTCTAACCTCATGGGATCTAGTTCTCAACATTTGTGCATAAAAGAGTGGAACTCAGTTTAGAAAATAAGGCATGGAAAAATCCACACAATATAGAATAAAACAAGGGAAGTTTCCTATAGATATCTTATAGTCTCTCAAATATAGATACGAATATCTACATACTGATCCATGAGACTCTACCTGACACCCCATTCTCACACTGATGAGACCAATGAACTTGGCTACTCTGATATCAATTTGTCATGACCCAAAAACCAAGAGTCATGATGACACTTATTGCAATAGCTATGACACGTAAGCCTATCACCCAAACTAATATAAAAAAGAAAAACAACACCAAATCTCAAGGAAAGGTTTATAGAACAAAGCCAAACACACAATTACAATATTAGCAAAAAATACATAACAATAGTACCATAAATCAACCAAAATTCAGTGTCACAATGTAAGAACCAACTAAATATATCTCAAAATAAAAATATACAACCGATTGTCCAAAAAGAATCATAATTGATCTCTTAAATCAAAACAAGAGATGAACTAGATTAGAAAAGGTAGTAAATCAACTCTGTAAGCTTAAACCAACCGCTACCTCAAAAATACTCCAAGAACCACCAAACTTAGCTACTGTACGATGCACTCATACCTGGAGATACATCAAAAGGGCATAGTAGGGATGATTACCATCAACTTGTACTCAATAGGTATCAGAGGCCGACTAAGAAAAGTAGAAAATAAAGAATATAAAATACACACTATGGGCACGTCAACTGTAGTAAGAAAATATCCCAAATGGGAGCCCACACTGTCTCCACTAACAGTTATACAATATACATATACACCAAAATACAGGTTTAGGAATAAAGCACAAATAGATAGCTATCACATAATGAATGAAAATACAATACAGAATGTACACAGTGTATGAAATGCAATAAAGATAATGATGATGTGTGCATAAGGTTATCGCATAAACTCTGTATACACCTACCAAGTTGTGCTCCCGTGATAGGACCCATGGTGGGTTCATCAACCTATTTACAATCCAATATCCAATACAAATCCTATATCTATAACTCCTCCCAACACATCATTGGTAAAGGGTTATTAAAGATATCATATTTTCTATCATAAAAAGCCATAATTTCCATAATGATACCAATGTTTCATGAAGGTCTATGATATAAAGATGTAATGTTGACAACCAACCAAGATGAGAAATTCTAAATACAACCTATATACTAACAGTGTGAGCTAAAATCCATTCAATGTGCCAACCATCTATGAATCCAATTTAGTTCATAGACCGTTAGAGTGAGATATATACAACTAAGATATTTGATACCATATAAATACCAAATTAGACATTTTTCCATCAAGAACCAACCAATTACATCATTATCAGGCTAATAAAATCATATAAGACCCCACATAGTCACACATAGAAAATAATGTCTCAAAAACCACAAAATAATAGCAACACAGGCCCCCACAAAGGCACAAAAATATAATAAATCCATTAGTATGATTAGTTCCCACTCATAATATAATACATATCAATATTAACTACCCAATCCAAAATAAATAAAGTTAGGCCATAACCTACCTCAATTACTGAAAATCGGTCCAAAATCAACACAAAGCTTTTTCCTCAAGAACAAACCTAGAATCAACTAAAAGATATAACTATAAAATCTATGCATGAAAAGGAAGCTAATGATATCCATATTATCAATTTTTGGGGTTGGGTTCCAAATGAACCCCCATAATGGATTTTCAAAAAACAAGGTTAAATAAGAATTTTATTCCAAAAATATACTACTCATGATTAAAAGGAACCCATAGAAGAAATTACAAGTAAAAATGGGTTGAAAATAGGGTTTAAATCAAATAATTATTAATTTAGGCCTTTTGGGCCAAAATTCCCAAATTCCACTTTGGAAATCAAGTTTTAGCAAGGTTCACAAGACCAGAATCTAAGAAAAATAATGGAAATATTGATTTAGAGATTACCCAAGCTTGAAAACAAAAAAAATTGCCCCAGAACTCGAAACCCAAAGCTCCAAATGTCAAAAATGGTGAAAAATTATGAAAAGGGGGTATAACTACCACCAAGGAATTGGTTAAGTAAACACTGGGTTGCTTAAGTAAACATCACTTAACAGACCAAGTTTCTCTTTTGCAATACCTACCTGGCACGCGAATATTGATAAACGATCCAGATATTGCTTAAGCGATAATTATTTAAGCAAGTCAGTGTTCACTTAAGCGATACTTTGGCTATCATGCTAGGGCACTACTGACACGACCCGAACCAGAGCCTTATTGCAATGGGAAATCCCAAGCCCAATCAGGATCGAGAACTGCCCCCATTACCCAACCCAACCACCAAATGCATACCTTGATTCAGTTGAAGTCTAAACATATAACAAGATACCATATCCAACTATATGGTGATTCAGGGATAATTCTATAATCGAGACCAACCCAACCAAGTCCAACCACCCAATGACCAACCAAACTAATACAAAAACCCATAAACCAAAACCAAAGATAACAATCTGATGTATGTATATATATATATATGAAACATAACCAATCCATACCATACCCAAGTCCACAATTGTCCATACAATGCCTTTAGACAAATCGAAGAGTACCTAGCTGGGATATGCCTCTGACCATAGCCAAAAACAAAAGTCTATAAAAGACAAGAAATATGAAATAGATACCTTCGAAACTATAGGAGATCACCTCTTTAATCCAATATCAATTGTCCCTGAATCCGATCACTAAGCAGGAGAAGTAGAATGGTTGATCCCTGTACAGCATGCATATACAACTGCCCAAAGATGGGTTTGTGGGTAACACTAGTATGTACTCAGGATAAGGATAAGATAATGCCATTTACAAAGCCAAGTAAAACCATCCATAATGCATACAACCATACATATATATAAATATGCCGAAAAAGGGAATCAGGTTTAGCATGCCTTTAAAATCTTTACCTGGGCTGTGTAGCTTTGCCATCCTAAACCACCTATGGGCTATATGTGTTCAGCTCCCCCTACTAAAAGGGCCCAGTGTGTGAAGTAGCAAAACCAGGGAATGAAACTTGGGATGATTGGTACATCCCCCCAAATATAAAGTCTGACATTATGCATATGGTCACCAAGACTAAACCTCAAATCCATAAATATGAGTTTCCAGTTTTGGTACCCCCCAGGACCTCTACCTTCCATGGCTTTGCAACACACCCCACCATTATTTTCTAATTTAAACCATTACCAAGCAACCAACCAGTCCATTTACCATTTATTAAGCAAGGCAATTAATAGTGGTATCTTCATACCAATAATACTTGCAAGTTTTGTCCATACCCAACCATATATAGGTTTATGTGACGACAAGTCGGACTAAAACAAAAAAGCTTTTCTTACTAGGTCTAATCCATTGGACATAGACCCAATTTTTCATCTATTTGGATTCCTTGAAAATTTTTTTCTTGTTCCTGATGATATTAAAATGCCGTTATGTCTGGATATCTTATCGATCTCTCTGATAATTCCATGTACCCTTCATGATTTCTAATTAACCAATACCATGGCCACCAAGGACTTTCCAATCCCTTTAAAACCATTTAAATAATTCATACTATTTAGGTTCCATTACTAAGTTTAAACCATGCATAAGTTCAATTAAAAACCAATATTATAGATGAAAGATTGTTAAAGGCATTTTATCAAACACATTGGGGGCATGGTATTTCCAAAACCAAAGTCCATTACCAAAGAACCATTCCCACGCAACCAATTATTCAAAACCACCATTAATGCATATAAAAGCATAATTAAAACATGGGAAAACTATAACCAAGTATTTATAACCAAAACCCCCAAATCATACAACATTCAAATCATAAAAACATTGTATAAAACATGCCTCTGATGGAACTAAAAATGAGGGAAGAGAACATGCCTTAAACAAGATGATATCGAAGAGAAACATGACTTTTGGCCCCTTTGACGAACACGTAAAGAAACCCTAGCCTCCAATCTTCAAGAATAAGTTTGAGAGAGTATTGGGGGTATTTCCCTACTTTAATAAGTGTTATAAGAGGACACCAAGGGTTATATAACATGAGAACATAAGGGATTTAAAGTAGGAAATATTTGGATTGCCCTTGACTTAAAATTAAAACCAACCACGTTCGGGTGTATAACTCACCTATATCATCTGTATCCTAGGTATGAGTGGTACCCCAACTCATACCAAGACCATGACAAGACCCTACATACTGGTTTTTATATGACTCATACCTCCTTAAATCTTACCTAAGGGTAAGAGTGTTACACTCAATCATACCCTCCAACTATAAAATGGGTGGACTCAACAAGATAAGCCAAACAAGCACTATATGACTTTTTTTGCACCACTCGCATGTTCCTATACGACTCATACCAAGATGAGTCATGGCTTAGGAAGTAGCTACACCAAACACACTGCCTAGCATAAGATTCAAGCCATCCTATGAGTCATATTCAAGGGTACGATTGGTACCATTGAGTCGTACCAAGTCCAGTAAGTCCAAAACTAAGGAAATTTTGCAAGGGTCCTATTCCTAGGGTGTTTTAGTCTCCCCTACAAGGATCATTTATCATCAAATAATGGGTAAGGGTAAGGGACAATAACGACATAACACATTAACTCCCAACAAACTTTTCCACAACAAAAATAGAAAGCAAGGACATACAACCAAGGTGAGAAGATCCCTACATAACCTAAACAAGATTTACAGGCTAACACCACCATTGCGACCTCTAACTAAGTTATAAAATGAAGATGCAAGATGAACCATTCCTTACCTTTAATAAGTTAGAAAACAAAAAGATGCATTGAAGAGCACATACCTTATGCACAAATTTCAAAAACCAAGAACCAACGCCAACGGTTAGACCTCATGCCCCTTTTCATATTCCAAATGACTTTCTTTGACTTTTAGTTCCACCATAGAACCTCTTCCAAAACCACACCTTTTGTTCGCAATCGGCAAACTTTTGAATCCATGATCCTCATCGGGACCTCCCAAAAGAATAAGGAATCCATAATACCAATACAACCCATAGGAACCAAACAACTAAGGACCATCTATACCTTACCCCAACGCACACTCATAGAATACCAGTTGGATGGACTCATGCTTGAGAGCAATTTGAATTCAACTTAGAATTTACCGAGACACATCACTATGAGAGATTGAGTCTAACTATACACCACCTCCATGTTCAAGGCTATCCAAAGTTAAAAAGAGTTAAATTAAGCCACTAGGCTCTGCTCTTTATATCTATCCCAAACACTACTCCACTTTCATCACATTTATGATAAGAAAACCATGAGTAAAACACATGGACAAACCATGTCCAACATCTATAACCAAAACCCCCAACCTATAATTAAACAACCAAAATTATACAATGATTAAGCTATGAAAACAATTCCTAAAACCATGCCCTATAATATATCTCAAGTACCCAACACAACTATTGGTATATCTACTAGTCACAACATTCAATCCTACCTTTATATACTCATGGTATGATCTATCGATCAAAAGGTCTAGCATCCTCTATTATTTCCACAAGGATTTTCCACCACCTATTCTTTTCCTTTCCATTTGTCATGAGGCCAATCCTTACCCTACCTTTTAAAACCTTAATTGTTAGTACTCACCCTAGACTCTCCCCCACTTAGGGGCTTCTACATTCCCCATCTCAACACATTACAATACTTTCGAAACCACTACTATCCTAGCATAAGAAGAGTCATTTAAGAAACTAAATTACAAGAGTTATCCATGCCTCCCATGGAAATATACCAGAGACAAGACACGACATGACATGACACTATATGCATAAAGTACTTTATAGTAACCACCTAGACAATAATAAAGAACCATCTTGACCAAGCCATAGCTTAAAAAGAGTCCATAATACAAGACATCGAAAGAAACACAACCATACATACCATGAGTGACTTAACACAAGGTCAAGGCTCATATCCATGGAACAAGGCAAATGTAAAATATGAACCATAGTCATAAGTGCTATAAGAATGCATCCAACACTAGTAAACTAATCTCTTAATCGAGAGAGAAGGGTATCACTAGAATATGCAACCCGACCTTTCCTTAAAGTCCACCACTAAAAGAGAATTCCAGATCAACCACTAACCTTCATCGTAAGGCTACCTAGGGTCCAACATAGACATGCAAAAATTATGAGACCAAATTGACTACAAGGTTTCAAATTAAACCAAAACTATTCAAAATAAAAACATGGAAACCAAGGCCTTTTCAAAATCATTTAGATCCATAAAAACCAATTTATGTTCCTTTAATCATTTAGGCAATGCAAAGGTTAAAGAATAGTCAGACCATATGACAAAATTATATTCAACGGAAATTTCAAAAATAGTTTGAGGACATATAATTTCATAGACCAAAACCAAGTACTTAGGGGAATCCATAGTACACAGAAATCCATTAAATATTCCCATGCATCCCAAAATGTTCATAAACATAAATAAGGGTGAATAAAGCATAGTAATCCATGGAAAATCAATTTAATGAGTAATCATGTTAATGCCCTCAATTATGCCAAAACTCACATTTAAAATCATGAAATTAATAATCAATTGCATGCCAATAATCAAGTACAAGTATAGGGACAAAGACACGTGCAAGATCCATGATCTAACCTCCTTGTTCAACCTAAAATCACGGCTTATATGGCATAACTCTAGCACTATTGCATTTCCCAAATCATCAACCGCATCCAACATACCATTTTACCTCCACAACTCTTAAATCTTTATTCTCGAGCTTATTATACACCCTTTAATCAAAATTAAGCATCTAGGTTCAAGCCTAGGATCTACCAACCACCATTCAATATTATCAAAATACCCCATATTGAATGGAATATACATATACGGTCCTCTCAACAAGAAGGACACTCCAAATTCTTTATCCACCAACCAACAACCTATCTATTTTTTGGGAAACCATTCTTCTTATGTGTGTAAGAAAAAAACACCCCATGGAGAAATACTAAGACGAAGAGAACCTTTATCTAAGAGATCCCTAAATTGCTCCTTTAAGCTCTTTTAACTCCACCAAAACCATTCTATAAAGAAGGAATAGAAATTTAGAGAAATGTCTGAAACAAGACCAACCCTAAACCAACCTCCCAATTTGAAAGACATGATGATGGTCATCAAGAAGACCTCAGGAAATTTATCCACCATTGAAACCAAACCAAAGAAGTACATTTCGAGTTAGGATCTTTAACCCAGACCGACTAATAAGGACATCCCTTTGGAGACGTATATATAGGTTCCAAGATATAACCTTTTCCTTAAAAACTAGGGACCAGAACAAAATTATTCTCCCATTCTATAATCGACTTACCAAGGAGCCAAAAGGCAACCTTTTTACAAAATTGATAATCTAATGAAGAATAACACGAGTGTAACTAATCCATTCCGTCTAATGACATCAAAATCCACCATATTAAAGTCACACACAAATCCTCCAAAACTCTTTTACTACCAACATATAGAACCACCTCGTGTATACGTTTTGGAATCACAAAGTCACCTACCAGGGTACAAATATTAGAAAAAAAGAGTCTAAACTAATCTTGAGAAAAAAATACACAACAACAAATGATGCCACAAAAGAGAGAAGACCCCAAACCTAGTAAACCATACATACCACAAGGAAATTAGTTTTCAACATACTAGCATCGACATCAAAAGATGCCTCAGACACTCAAGGAATAGTAGGAATATTGAGACAATCCCGATAACTATCAGAGAAAATGTAGTAGCCAATACTCTATTTACCCAAGCGATAACCTTTATGGGACATCCCAATCACACGAGACCCAATAAACCATAGCCAAAATATTGATTCCTTTTTTCTTTGCAACAACCACGGTGCAACCTACTATAAAATTTATAAAGAAAATAGGATGATGCGTAATGGGCCCCATTGGCTCGAGATTGGGCACCTTGTTCCTTAGAAAAATTTGCCAATCTGGAAACACCTACCTCCCAATTAAATCTAGGTAAGTAACACAAGACATAGAATAGAAGTTAGGACTTACCTACTCATTATTTTTGAACCATTTACCTCCATACCATTGGCTTCCCTTTTTACTCAGAAGATCGAGACCCCTTACCTTTCCTATTTACTAACCTTACCTTATTCCTCCCTATACTAATAGGACAGGACTGGCATGATAAATTTTTCACTAGTTGGGTCAAAAAATTATTTAACGATAATTCAACATTGGTAACCTCTCTTTAAGGTAACAGAGTATGAGTATCACCTTCTGAGATATGGTCAGTGGAGATCTATGGGACTCTATAGGGAAAACCAGAAGCTGCAACCCTTGGTTAGGTCTGTACCCCATGAGTTGGACTGAACCATCTATGTTGTCCTCGAGTGGGACAGGTAAGTTTTTACAAAGTTTAGATCATTAAGAATACATGATCCAAAGAGTGAACCAAGGATGATTCAAAGAAGAATTCAAGATCTTAGACTCCATAGCCAGAAAGTAGAATAACTAAGAAAGTGAAACATTCCAAAATTCCCCATAACCTCCTGATTATAAGTGTAGTGCATGACACACCTATAAGTAAGACTATACTCAACAAGGATTTGTGGACACCTAATGACAGTGAAACCTAAAGCTCTGAAACCAACTCAACATGACCCAAACCAGGGCCTTATCATATTGGGAAATTCCAAGCCCAACCAGGACCGGGAACTGCCCCCTTTACCAAACCCAACCACCAAACGCAAACATTGAGTCGGCTGAAGTCCAAACATATAACTAGATAGATTATTTAACTATGTGGTGACTCTAGGATAAGCCTATATCCGAGACCAACCCAACCAAGTCCAACAAAACCAATACAAGAACCCATAAACCAAAACCAAAGATAATAATTCAATACATGTATATATATGTAAATGAAATATAACCAACATATACCATACCCAAGTCCACAATTGTCTATACAAATCTTCTAGACCAACCGGAGAGTACCTAGTCGGTACATTCCCCTAACCATATCCAAAAACAAAAGTCTATAAAAGGCATAAAATATGTAAGGTAACCCATGACATAAAATTGATACCTTCCAAACTATGAAAGCTCACCACTTTAATCCAACATTGACTATCCATAAATCTGATCCCTAAATAGGAGAAGTAGAATGACTATCCCTGTATAGCATGGGTATATAGCTGCTCAAAGATGGGTTAGTGGGTGAACACTAGCGTGTACTCAAGATAAGGATAAGACAATTCCATTTACAAAGCCAAGTAAAACCATCCATAAAGAATATAGCCATACATATATATAACCATGTTGGGAAAGGGAACCGGGTTTAACATGCCTATTAAACCTTTACCTGGGTTGTGTAGCATTACCATCCTAAACTACCCACGGGATATATAGGTTCTTCTCCCCTACTAAAAAGGCTTTAGTGTGTGAAGCCATATGACCAAGAAAGAAAACCTGGGATGACTAGTACATCCTATAAATATAAAGTGTGACATCATGCACACGGTCATCAAGACCAAACCTCACATCAGCAAATAAGAGTTACCAATTTTGGTCCCTTTGGGACCTCTTCCTTCCACGACTTTGATACATACCACACCATTGTTTCTTAATAAAAATCATTACCAAGCAACCAACGAATCTATTTACCATTTATTAACCAAGGACATTAATAGTGGTATCGTCAAACATATAATGCTTGAAAGTTTTTTCCATAGCCAACCATATATAGGTTTAAGGGATTCCATGCATCCTTCATTATTTCCAATTAAATAAAACCATGGTCACCAAGTCCTTTCCAATCTATTTAAAACTATTAAAACTATTCATACCATTTAGGGTTCGATTAACATGTTTAAACCATGCATAATTTCCATTGAAAAACTAATATTATAGTTGAAACATTATTAGGCATTTTATCAAACACATTGGGGGCATTGTATTTTCAAAACCAAAGTCCATTACCCCAGTACTATTCCTGTGCAACCAATGATCCAAAATCACCATTAATGTATATAAAACCATAATTAAAACATGGTAAAACCATAACCAAGTAGTTATAACCAAAATCCCCAAATCATATTTGAAAACCCAAAATCATACAATATTCAAATCATAAAAACATTGTTTAAAATTATTCCTTTGATTTGAAATAAAAACAAGGGAAGAGAACATGCCTTATTCAATAAGATTCCAAAGAGAAACATGAATCTTGGCTCCTTTGAAGAACATATGAAGAAACCCTAGCCTCTAATCTTCAAGAATAAGTTTGAGAGAGTATTTGGACTGTTTCCATCTTTTAATTAGTGTTATGAGAAGCCACCAAAGGTTATATAACATGAAAACATAGGGATTTAAAGTAGGAAATGTTTGGACTACCATTGACTTAAAATTAAAATGAACCACATCCAGGGTACGACTCACTTATACCATCCATCTCCTAGGATACGAGTGGTACCCCAATTTCTACCCAAGACCATGAAAATACCCTACACACTGGTTCCTATATGAATCACACCTCCCTAAATTATACCTAAATATATGAGGGGTATATTCAATCGTACCTACAAACCGTACCATAGGAAGACTCCAAAAGACAAGCCAAATAATCATGACCTGCCTTGAACCACTCATATGTTCCTATATGAATCATACTAAGATGAGTCATATCTTGGGTAGTAGATACACCAAACAACTCCCACGCGTCATATTCAGGGGTACGATTGTTACCCTTGAGTCATACCAAGTCAAGTAAGTCCAAAACCAAAGAAATTTTGCAAGGGTCCTATTCCTATGGTGTTTCGACTGAAGCGACCAAAATTTCTCTTAAGTGGATGCACAAGTAGAGTGGTGCATCATCTAGACTTTGAGAATTGTAATTCTCCATGAGTCCCTTGGAATTCATCCAAAATCCAGAGAATGAAAAAGAACTATACTACCATATTAAGCTTGACACTTTGTACTCAATGGCTATATCATATTTTTTTATAAAACAAAATTTTTAGAAAATTGACTCTTAAAATTCAAATTCACAACATTCCAAACTTAGGGTCAACATAATATACAAAAGTAATAAAATTTCACCAACCATGTTATTAAACTAAAATCAACATTTCGAATATGTTGGGGTAGTTTGTTTCTCTATCCAATGCACAAATCAATAGATTTTGACGAAAGTCAACTATAAAGCTCTTTTAACCTCAAAAAACCACAAACTCGCATGAATCACATCAAAATATATTAGGAATAGTATCAATCATCCTCACATACTATAAATACCATAATGCAACCACGGGGATGAGAAAATGGTTAAATCATATAGAAATTAGTATTTCACAAAAATCAACAAAAGTTAAGTTGTTACAACATTTGTATAGATTGAGAAACCTAGGTTTTGATTTTGGATGGGTCCACTTAGATCAGGCTTTTTTTGGATTTTTTTGGATTGGGAATTTAACCCTTTTTTATTTTAGCAATTTTAATAAAAGTGGTCCTCTGACCTATAATTTCAATAAAAAAATTGGTAAGCATGTTTGTTGGCCTTCGTACATAAACTATAGTTAATTATTTGTAAGGTTTGATAATGCTTGCATGAATAAGATTGTAACTGTTGAAGCTTATATTTAAATGACTTATGAAAATAATGTACACATTGAAATTATTGTGTACCTACTGTTAATATCCTAAAAAATAGCTGAATATGAGAATATACTGTGAAATGTTAAAAAGGGTTGAGAATACACATATAATCTATTATTGGTAGCTCCAGTCTGATGTGATATTATGCATGAATGGTTATGTTTTAGACAATGTACCATGCCAATATGATATATGGACCTAAAGTTTTCCCCTGTAGGTCATGACTAGTTAGGCAAAAATAAGAACCTTTAACTTGGGTGTATAAATAAGTGATTCTTGTGAGTGTTGATATGGTATAGAATGAGACTGATGAGATTCAAAAACTATAAATCTGTAAGATCTTCATGTTAAAAAATCAATTTTTATGATTTAATTTTAATATAGTTACAGAGTTTGTTAAGATTTATTATATCTATTGGGTTACTTATATATCCTTTATTTGTTGACATTGATATATGTAGATTATAGAAATTTACCTGGATGATGTATCTACTTGATTATGTATTTGATATACCTATCCACTTGGTTACTTGATTTATGAGGTATACTTATGACTATTTTTGGCTGGTCTATAATAACTGCCAAAACATAGTGTTCGTACAAATGATACTCTTGTATTTTTTTTAATGGGTGCATATTTTATTCTAAAAACTTTTATGAAACCTCATATCCAGCACTATTCATTTGATCAGTTCAATGGTGAGATACTCCCATTCAGGTTGCCATAAATCTTCTTAGTTACGTATGTCTCTTTCTATGGATAATGTTTATTTATTAGTGATTTTTTATGTTATTAAGATTGAGGATGCTTATGAGTTTATTATTTATTTTCATAAAAATTTCAATAAAGTAGTATAGGGACACAAATTTATGGTAGAAAGCTTTTTTGGTATGTAGGTTAGTTGGATCACATTCATTGAGTTGGACCTAATTTTACTCTATCTTTATTAGGAAATATGTCCCTCGTACTTTGCAATATAATAGGTGAGTATGAGTTTATGATAATTAAGAAAAGGCAATTCTTATAATGCATCTTATGATGCTCGATTTCACTTAATCTCTAATTATTTATTGCAAATATTATAGATAGAGTGGGAAAAGATTTGTTAATTTGTCAAAGGGTTGAATAGAAGACTTCATATATAATTACTTTAGATGGAGTCTTATGATAAAACTTTTTAGAAAGTGGCTGAGTATGTAAGGAATTTAAATAAGATAATTTTACAAAATCTGCAAAAAACCAGGCCCAAAAGGGTGGTAACTGATTTCTCAAGGGTATTCTTGATGCCATGTTTTGTAAATCATGCAGGTATTTCCTAGGGGTCCTTCAGGGGCCCAACCAACCTTCTTTTAATAATCATGAGTATATCACTTCTTTGGCTTTGAATTAAATGCTTATGTTAGATAGGACATGCGATAAATGCAATGGGGTTAGGAATATTCATAGATAGTGTACTAGATTTAGATATACTGGCCTGTCAGTTTAGTTGCAGGCTTTAAAAGCTCCAAATCCACTAGGTAGAAAGGTAAGAGACATAACAGATATTGTCCTTAGGGTGGGTGTGGTGTGCACATGATAGATAGAGGTAGAACCCAACCTAACTAAGGCCATGGACATGCTAGTAGAGGTGGTCCTCATGATGACATAAGCAACACATGAGTAGTTTCTTGGACTTATTTCTATGCTTTCTTAGGCAGACTCAAGGTAGAGGCATCTTACACAATGATTATAACTACCATTCTAGTCTATAAATAGATAGATACAACCTTATTCAATACCAATTCAACCTTTTGACATGTGTATACCTATTCTACTATGGATTTTCATATATAGTAATTTTTGTGATGCTTCTATCTATATTTCCACCCCTAATAGTAATTTTATTATAGATAGAGTCTACTCTTCTTGTTTTTTTACATTCATGGGTGTAAAACCTAGGTAGAATTAGTGAGTCTTAACATGGTTGACTTTGATGTCATTTTATATAAGAGTTGGTAGTCCTTTACATAATATATTCGACTATTATGCTAGGATAGTAACTAGTGTAATGTCGGGTATGTCTAGGCTTGAGTGGAAGGGACATTGTATCCATGTTCCTTAAAAGTTTATATCCTTTATTCTTTCTAAGAAGTGGATAGAGAGGGGGTATTTGTCATTTTTAGCGCATTTGGGACTCTAGTTCAGAGGTTCCACCAATTAGGTCAGTTTTTGTGGTCTTTAATTTCTTAGAGGTGTTTCACGTGGATTTACTTAGTATTTCACCATATCAGGATATCAATTTTTTTTATTGATTTAGAGCCTAGTACTAGTCATATTTTTAGTCATCAAAATAGGTTGTCACCGATTGAAGTTCAGATAATTGAAAGTTTAGTTTCAAAACATATTTAGTAATGGGTTTATTTGCCTAGGTGCCTCTTTATGAGGTACTTCTTAGTTTCTTGTGAAGAATAAATATAGAAGTATATGTATGCACATTGACTATAATTGGTTAAACAAGGTGCCTATTCAGAATAAATACCTCCTTCTTTGCATAGATAACTTATTTGAGCACCTTTGGAGTGCATCAATATTCTCTAAGATTATCTTAATGTCAAGGTATCATCAACTAATGATTCAAGATAAATATATATCTTAGTCTTCATTCAATATCAAGTACAGACATTATGAAATTTTAATGATATCTTTGGGGCTTACTAATGCCTGAGCTACTTTTATGAGTTTGATGAATGGATTTTTTAAGGCCTATTTTGATTCTTTTGTAATCCTATTTACTTATGACATTTGGTGTATTTATGGAGTAAGGAAGTGCATGAGATCCACTTTTGAGTTTTGTTGTGGTTATTGAAAAAGAAGCAATTGTATGCTAAATTTCTAATTGTTAATTTTGGATGACTTCTGTATCCTTCTTAGGGAATGTTGTTTCAAATAAAAGAATTATAGAGGCTTACTTTAGTGACTGAGATTCACAACTTTATGGGGTTAGCTAGCTACTACAGATGATTTGTGAAGGGGTTCACATCTATTTCATTCCACAGACTTATTTGACTTAGAAAGATGTGCCACTTTAGTGGTTTGATGAGTAAGAGAAGAGTTTTTAGAAGCTCAAGACTTTATTGACTACAACTTCCATTCTTTTATTTCATGTGAAGGGTGATGAATTTGTTATTTATTGAGATATCTCACATTCTAGTTTGGTTGTTGTTTTGATGCTGGATAAGAAAGTCATTGGATATGCTTCTACGCAATTTAAGGTGAACAAAAAGAACTACCCTACATATGATTTAGAGTTGGAAGTGGTAGTATTTATTTGGAGGAACTTTCTCTATAGTATTCATTGTGAGGTGTTTACCAATCACCGTTATATGCAATATGTATTTATATAGAGGTATCAAAATTTGAGGCAACCTAGATGGATGGAGCTGCTCAAGGAATATCGATACTGATGCTTTGACGAGGAGTCTAGGAGTATGGGTAACCTGAATTATTTGGAAGCTACAAGGCATCCATTGTCTAGAGAGACTATGACTCTAGCTAACAATTTTATTCATCTTAAGGTGTTAGAATAACGTAGAGTTTTTTCTTATATCGAGGAAAGGTCTTTGTTTCTAGAGTAGATCAAGGCCAATAAGTTTAAGGATGTTAAGTTAAGAACAATTAGTAATAAGGCCTTGCTGGGATAGGCAAAGGAGGTCATGATTTATAACGAGGGTGTCTTGAGGATTAAGGGGCATTTATGTGTTCCTTATGTTGATGATCTGATTTAGACTATCCTTACAAAGGCTCATAATTCAAGTTAGTCTATACATCCTGGTGCGACCAAGATGTATCTTGATTGAGAGATCATTATAGGTGGGGTATGAAAAGTTTGATATTATTGATTTTGTTTCCCAATATACAAATTGTCAACAAGTAAAATATGAGCACTATAGACCAGAAGGGATACTTCAAAGAATAATCATTCCTAAATAGAAATGGAAAATGATTGCAATGGACTTTGTGGTTGTTTTTCCAAAGATTTTAGGGATGGTTGATTCGATATGGGTGATTGTTGATAGGTTTACTAATTCTACATGCATAATTATAGTTTAGGTAACTTATAATGTAGAGAAATTAGCTAAGCATTATATCCTTGAGATTTTTTTATTACATGGATTTTCGGTCTCTGTTATCTCAAATAGAGGTACATAATTTACTTTTATCTTTTGGAGGACATTGCAGGCAAAGTTCGGTGCTAGGTTCAACCTAAGTACATCATTTAATCCTCATACCAATAGGATGTCTGAGTAGATGATTCAAATTTTTAAGATATGTTTTGTGCATATGTGAAAGAATTTGGTGGTCACCAGGACTAGTTTTTTCCATTGGAAGAGTTGGCATACAATAATTGAGAGAAGATGTAGATCTCTGTCAATTTTTTTGATTCTTTTAAGGTGAAACTATGAGAAAATGATTTTTTGAGAGAATCATTAGAGATGGTGAAATTCACTCAAGAGAAGCTCTTAGCTGCCAATTGTTCATATAAAGGTTATGTTGACCAAAAGGTCAGGGATATGGAATTTAAGATAGGAGAAAAAGTTTTGTTTAAGGTTTAAACCATAAAGGTTTTGATGAGTTTTGGTTAGCGAGGCAAGTTTAGTTTGGGGTTTATTGAGCCATTATAGATTCTTAAGCATGTGGAGAAGTAGCCTATGAATTGTATTTTCTATTGGGTTTTTTGGGAGTTCACCCGATGTCTCACATGTCCATGTGGAAGAAATACCATGGTGATGGAAATTACATTATCCGCTATGATTCAATCTTGTTTGATGAGAATTTGTCATTTGACGAGGAACTTGTGGCTATTTAGCTAAAGACGCCCATTAGTTGAGGTCAAAATAGATTGTTTTTATGAAGGTCTAACACAAGAATAATCCTATTAAGGAGGCCACCTGGGATACTGAGTTAGACATGCATAACTACTTTTACCAACTTTTGTCTAACTTGTGTAATTTTTCTTACTTTTTTCTTATCCATTTGGAGAAAAATGGTTGTTTAATTGGTATTTAGTGTAATGAATCTTCTAGTTGTAATAGATTGGTTTGGGATTAAGTGCTCTATTAGAGTTCTCTTAGTGAGTTGATCTAATAAAATCTCAAGGTTTAGTGGTTCAAAATAGAAAATATGAGTTGTTTTTATTAATGGTGAATCATGATTCATACTGTTGTGCTTAGTGGTGTCGTGTTCGATTAAGGGGTGACCTACTGATGTAGATCTATGTAGGAAACTCTAAGGCTAAGAGTGAGTTTGTTGAAAATGGTTTTAGTGGTTTCCATGTTGAGATTTCTTATTTGATGTCTTATGGATAAAATTTATGTTGTGAAATAGGGATGGAGTTTAGTTTTCCCAAGCCATTCGTTAAGGAAAACTACAGTGAGACTGTTATAATGGTTGGAGTTTTGCCATAGAGGAGCTAGTCAAATTTCCAGGTCTTTCTTTAGCAAGTACTATTTCACCATAGCAGATCCAGTGCAGTGAGAAAAGGTTTGATGTAGCTGATGACATGAGGTAGAACTTAGAAGACCTATTTATATCACTTATTCCAAGTTACATATGACAAATAAAAACTTTGTCTCAGATCTCCAGAGGGGTGATTTTATCAAGGCTAGGATAGATTTTCATATTTAGGTAAGTTAGTCCATCAATATCTTCAGTATTTAATCTGTTAACATCATAGAATCCTTAGGGGTTTGTAATGGTGGAGTTATGGATTTGAATCGTACGATCATTAAAAGTATAGAAAAACCTATGGGAAGGTGTAATAATCATCTAGAATGATTCTAGGTTATAAATTAACACTTATTAACATGATATTATTGTATTTAAACATGAATTGTGGTGAATTGAGAACCTCAAGTTCAATAAAAATGGGATCTTAAGGATAAAACTGCTTTCAAGGTGTTAATTGAAGTAGAAACTCCATAAATTAAGATAATGTGAGTATTGTGGAACAATTTGATGGTTGATTAACCCTTGTATAACGTAATAGACGATAAATAAACATATAATTAGTGAATTTGAACTTCCAAAGCTTATATTTGAAAAGTAGATGATTAATTACTCTTATAATTATCTTTTTTGACTTTGAATGCTATGAGGCATTGACAAAAGGAAAATCTCATGTGATTTAGCGTTCTTGATTTGGGTTCTTTCATTGAGGTAGGTCACGATTTATGTTGAGTTAGACTTAATTTAGTCTTTTGTATGTGTTTGAAAAGATGAACACGCTATTTGGTGTTTAGATATAAATTATGGCTAATTATTTATTTGGATTGACAATGCTTGCAGGATTGCATATAACTATTCAAGCCCATATTTAGATTACTTGTTAGAATGATATACAGTTGTTAAACCTATGGTGTACTTGTTGATAACATCCTGAGATACAGCTAATAAAAACATACTGGAATATGTTAAATGAGACTAAAAATAACATACTATTTTGTTGTTGAGTGAATCAAGTCTAATGTGAGCTTATAAATGACTAGTTATGATATGGAGCGGGTACCTTGCCAGTATATGTACCCTAGGTTATCCCGAGAAGGTCATGAGTAGCTGGAAAAAAATAATACTCTTTAGCATGTATGAATAGATGTGTGGTTGTTATGAGTTATATGATATAGATTGAAACTGATGAGATACACAAACTAGACATCTGTAAGATAAATATGAACATGATTCTATGTTTGTGATGTGACAACATTAGATCCGTAGTGTTTTATTGATATATTATGTTTATTGGGTTGCTTATATGTCCTTTATTTGTTGACATTAATATGTTTGGATTTACCTGACTGATGTAAGTACTTGATTATGTGTTGATGCACCTATCTACTTGATTCATGAGATAAACTTACAACTATTTTGAGTCTATCTATGATATCTATTAGTACATAGTGTTTGCACTGATGCTACTCCTTCAATTTTTTGTCTGGAGGGCAAACTGAGTTATAGAGACTCCAATGTGACCTCACATCAATCGTTGTTGAGTTTGTTGTTTGAGGATGAGCTACTTATATTAGACTGCCTGAGATCTTCTTAGTTCCACAAGACTCTACTAGACTCATTCTTCTATGATGAGATTAGGAAACTCAGTACACTGATACCATATTTGTCATGACCAAAATAGTCTTGAGTGGTACCCACCTTAACTCTATTGTGGGAGATCTAACCAACCCAACTCTTCTCTTGGCACTTAAATAATTTATCTCATCATTTAATAAGTCTTCTCTAAAACTATCATTTAAAAATTTATATACATTCAAATCCATAACATGAGTCTAACGTCTCAAATAACCTAATAAAGTATCAAACCTGCAGAATTATGTCTATCTATTACATCTTCCTAGGACCTGAAAGTCCCCTTACAAGAATTACTATTCAAAAATGGATTTCAGAATCATATCAAAAAATAGATATAAAAGTGAGAAGTGTCATAGTCTATAATTGAGGGCATGAACAAGATAAAGATCCAATGGTTGTCCAGACATGGTGCTCACCCATAAATCAAAGCCGATGATCATAAGCTAAAGCAAAGGCATACTCTCAAACACTAGATGTAACGCCCCAGGAATACACCCTAGATTCCCACACGATGCGTACAGTCCCAAGACCACAAGCTAACCCATGAGTTGGTACCTGCTACGAGCATGAAATAACATACTAATAATGAATACATATGCTAAACAACATCTGATAATGCCAGGTTTTAGAAACTGAAAACAATAATGAATCATAGTTCTGAATGTCGGGAAACATACTAAAAATACAAATTAAAAACCACTGATAACTTGACTATCTGTCTGAATGTCTAAAAACCTCTAAAACTAAACTATGGAGTTAATGGGAAGACCCCCTAACTAACTCTGACTTATTAAATAACTAAACTACAGACAGAACTAACTATAAGATAAACCTGTCCTCAAAGAATGAGGACTCACCACTGCTGCTACTACAGATGCGCTATAATGTTTAAGTATAGTTGTACAATTCCCCCTCAACCTTGTCCTTTTTCCAAATTAAAATTTTGAAATTAAAAAATTATACTACATTTTACCACTCCCCCTCAACCTTGCCCTTTTTTCCAATTTTAAAATTCAAAAATTGTACTATATTGTACAATTTTCCCCACCTTATCTTCCACTTCGCCTTATCTTCAATTTTAAAATTTTAAAAATACCCAAAATACTTTATCCCATATTGATGGATTAATAGAATTGAATATCCATCCTTTCCTCTAAATACTCCATTATTTTGGAAGAAAGGAAGTAAAAAAAAAGTCTCAAAGAGTGGAAACAACTTTTGAGAAAATAGTTAAATTTCTTTTCTTTAGTAAAAATTATTATGCGGTAGTCTAATTGGGGTTCTTGAAAGATTACTTTCTAGTGGTGATCAAGACTCATAAGAAATTTTAAAGTCCCATTTTTCTTCCCCCAAAAATAATCTTTTACGGAGTTGAAATGGACACTTTGCCTTTTGCATTTCGTAATAGACCAATGAGGCCCATCTCTCTGAATCAAGTCAAAATTTTAAAATCAAAGTTGATTATATGGCGTGCGGGTGAAAGAAGATAAAAGAAGAAGGAAAATGGGTCAAAAACCATTGATGAGGTCGCTAAGAGACTTGAAAAATCTTGATTTTTATTATTGTTTTATTTTTATTTATTCATTTAGTCATTTATTTATTCATTCATTTGGGCCTCGAAGCCAAAGTTATAATTTCATACAAGTAAAGCGAATTTTGGGCCTCAAAGGTTCGAAAACTCGCTTAGGATAGGTTATGGGCCAAAAACTCAAAAGTTTAAATTAGGACAGGTAAAGATTGGTCAAAAACCCAAATTAGTTTAGGACAGGATTTATGAATTTGGTCCTAATGAGTTAAATCATTTAGTCTTCCCCATTCCCAATAATATTCTAATTATTCTTAGTTTTCTTAGGCTTAGCTAAAAATCCCTGCTAAGTCGTCAAAATTTATTTTGAATAAATGTTGAAGACAATTTTTTTCTTAATCATTTTCTTTTGTAAACCAATTCCTCTTTTTAAAGTTAGTTAAAAAAGTTATTTTCAAATAGTCCGGATAACCGCATGTTTGCGGATACTCTTGGTACCTTAACAACCTTCCAAGAGTATTTATAGGAACCACTTACTCAGAATTTCTAAACTTGAAAGATTTTTTCTGTTTTGAATCATTTATGCAATACTTTTAGTTTTCTTGATATTTTCTCAAAAATCAAGTGCCGACTCTGTAATTTCTTAAATTATTTCAAAATTTTATTTAAAGTTTAGAAATAGTTTATAAAGTCAAAAATAATGTTTTCCAACACTTTGAAATCAAAAAATGGACCAAAACAACCTTTATTCTTAAGATACTCCTAATAATCTGTCACGACCCAAAATCCCATCGGGCCGGACTGGCACCCAGAGCCGAGAAGGCCCAGGAGAACCCATTCAAATACCTGTACTTTCACTTACATGTCACCAAAAATTTGGACAGCACTTCGTTGCATATAGAAGGGTCTAATTACCTGTATCAGCACAACACACACAAATATATATATATATATATATAATACTTGGCCATCGGGGCCACCACATATACAAATACAACACCACTATATAAATTTCCATGACTTTACCCTTTCTTATGTCTACAAAGCCTCTAGGATATACATGACATAACTAGGGTCGGGACAAACCCCCGCCCACACATGACTCCTGTACAATAACAAAACATAAGGAACCGACTCGGAAAGCTCCGAAGCAAACTGGAGCTCACCAACAATAGCTGTATGACCTGGCTCCTATTTATGCGGTGTATGAGCTGAGGTACCTGTGCCTGCAGCATGAAATGCAGGTCCCCCGTGAGGGACGTCAGTACGAAATATGTACTGAGTATGTAAAGCTGTAAATAATCATATGTGATATGGGGGATCAAGAAAATCAGACAAAAGTGAATAAATCATAATAGAAGTGAACCACACTTTATAAACACTTTTAGGATCATGTACATTATCATTAATCTGAATTGAGTTCTTGAATTCAAACACATTTGTGGAACGGTATACATTCGTTCATTTCATTCTTTACAATTATCATTCGCCATTACCTCCTCCTCCTGAACCTCCAACCACCTAACAATAATCAATACTGTATCGTACTGTGACCATTAGGCTGCCCCCAGTACATATCAACTGGGATCGACCCATGCTAGGCTTATGCCCCTGGGATACCACCCATAAACACATAAATAGGGATTGACCCATGCTAGGCTTATGCCCCTGGGATACCACCCACACGTATATCAAGTAACACACATAAGAGATCTTTCCAATAACTTAGTTCAAAAGATTTTGAGATTATTACATTAGTGTTCATGCCAATATAGTACCTTTGGAACAATGATACATCAATAGGAATCAAGTAATAGACCTTCTATACAATAACGATGTAATAAAGACTCATTGGTACATCAACAATGTGTTTCAGAATCATCAATATCACAACTATGAAATAGGAGCCTTTTGGTATATCAATGAAACATTTTGACACTTTATATAATGGAAAAAACTTCGTTGGTAATGTAGAACAATACGTGTTTTTGGACAACCTCGGAATCTTACTTGATGGAACATTGGTGTTTTCATGCCAAAGAACATCGTTAGAGTATTCTTTACATACCTCGTTGTAGATTCGGATACCAATTCAACACAACTTCTTGTCTTTACATATGACTTATCTACAATGAAATGTTTGGCATCTAGTATTAGCAACCCAACACCACAATTCTCTTCCATAATTCCTTACAACCAATATCTGCAAAACATTCCAAAAAACCAACTTGAACGATAGGTTTATATGTATATATATATATATATATATAATCATCATTTCAATACCACATCATCAATACCAAATCCCTTCACAATTCAACATAATCCAAACATGCACAAGAATAATCCAACATCATTTCCCAATCATCTTTCAACAACAATCAAATAACATACTTCTTATGCTCACATGCATATATATATATATACATATCCATATAAATAACACCAACATAATTTACATCCTTACCATAAAATGGCCCTGTTGATTTTGAAGTCCTGTTGGCACAAATAAGGGGTCCTTCTCGAAGCCCTTGAGACGGTGAACACAACTACAGAATCAATTTGGATTTTCTACGGTTGAATCACAAGATTATTGGAGTTGAAATTAGGCTAGGGTTTCTTATTTTCAATAATTTGATGATAAATAATGGATATGAGACTAATTATATGTATATAATGACCAATTTTCGTCCATGAGGTGATGGAAAATGACCATATTGCACTTAAAAATTTAAGTAAATTCGAATCAGTCCATGGTGGACTATTTTGACAGGCTAAAGTAAATCGGCCATAACTCTTTGCTACGATATCAGATTTTGGTGAACTTGGTATCGTTGGATAGATAATTCAAAGGGCTTTCATTTAATATAAAGTAGGCCACCCATCTCGTCCTGTACAAGTATTTATGATCGTTTGAATTTGACCCTAAAAATCTGTTTTGAGAGGCTGAAGTAAAACGAGTATAACTCCTTACTCAGATGTTGGATTTGGATGAAACCAATTGCATTGGAAAGAGGACTCAAAGATATTTATTTTGATAGGTCACAGATCTCCCATTTCATTATATTGACGGAGTTATGATCGTTCAAATTTGACCCAAAAAACTAGCAGGCCTCAGTAGTTTGTGTGCAGGAAATTTTCCTGCACATTTACTGTTCACAACATCCCGGCCACCGTTTTATAGTTTCGAACGTGCTCTATTATATCCGAAACTTATCCATTTTTTGAAATATTTATATTGTTGGAAAGCTTATTTAATAACATTCGTATGGAACCATCGACGGGTAAATTCCGGTATAAATAAAATAAAAAATTAATTCATTATACATAAGACCAATACACGTACTTGAATACGCCAATACATGTACTTGAATATGGGGTGTTACATCCTTCCCCCCTTTAGTACATTCGTCCTCGAATGTTAGCGTAGTTATTCAACCAAAACAAGTTCAAGTCCACCATTAACATTGACATCATCACATAAATACTATGCATATATAAACAAAAACTTACTTGTTAATGTTCTAGCTCCGTTTCTTGAACTTCCTCTTCATCTTTGAACAAATGAGGGTACTTAGATTTCATTGCTTCCTCAGCTTCCCATGTAATCTCTTCCGTTTGTTGATTTCTCCAAAGTACTTTCACCGATGCTACTTCTTTAGTTCTCATCTTCTTAACTTGACGATCTAATATAGCAATAGGCATCTCCTCATAGGTAAGATCTTCTGTTACTTGCACATCTTCAGTAGAAGTAATAAGGGATGGATCTCCGATGCACTTTCGAAGCATTGATACATGAAATACTGGATGCACTGATGAGAGTTACTGAGGTAGCTCTAATTCATAAGCAACTTGCCCACATCTTCGAATAATCTTATATGGGCCTATATATCGTGGACTCAACTTTCCTTTCTTGCCAAATCTCATCACCCCTTTCATTGGCGATACCTTAAAAAATACCCAATCTCCTAACGAAAACTCTATCCCTCTTCTTCTACTATCCGCATATGACTTGTGTCAACTTTGGGCTGTTTTCAACCGTTGCTGAATCACCTTGATTTTTTCTATGGCTTGATACACAAGATCCGGTCCGAACATAAGAGTTTCACCCGCTTCAAACCATCCTATTGGTGATCTACACTTCCTCTCATATAAAGCTTCATATGGTGCCATTTTGATACTTGAATGATAGCTATTATTGTAGGCAAACTCAATAAGAGGTAAATGATCATCCCAGCTACCTTTAAAATCTATAACACATGCTCGTAGCATATCTTTAAGTGTTTGAATGGTGCGCTCTGCTTGTCCATCCGTCTGAGGGTGAAAAGCTGTACTCAGATTCACTTGTGTTCCCAAACTCCGTTGGAAAGACTTCCAAAAGTTTGCGGTAAATTGAGTTCCCCGATCCGATGTAATAGAAGTTGGCACTCCATGTAATCGGACTATTTCTTTAACATACAGCTTTGAATATTCTTCAACTGTGAAAATGGTCTTAACGGGTAAGAAATGTGCGGATTTAGTAAGCTTATCCACAATCACCCATATAGACTCAAATTTCCGAGTTGTACGAGGCAAACCTGTAACAAAATCCATGTTGATCATGTCCCACTTCCAAATTGGAAGATCTATGCATTGCATATAGCCTCCTGGCTTTTGATGTTCCACTTTAACTCGTTGGTAATTTGGACATTCAGCTATAAATTTTGCGATGTTCCTTTTCATGTCATTCCACCAATATACATCCTTCAAATCTTGATACATTTTGGTTGATCCTGGATGAATGGAATACCTTGAAAAATGTGCCTCTGTCATAATCTTCTTTCTTAGCCCGTCTACATCCGGCACACACAATCGATTTTGGCACTGAAGTACTCCTTCTCGCGTAAGCTCAAATGCCTTGGTCGCATCACTTTGAACGTTCTCTTTAAGCTGTAATAAAATAGGATCTGCATATTGCTTCTCTTTCACTTCAGCTACTAATGAAGATTCCGCAGCATTATGTACGATAAGCTCTTTATTCGGAGTTTCAAGAAGGTGAACTCCCAAACTAGATAACTAGTGAAGATCTTTAACCATCCCTTTCCTTTCTATAGGCGCCATCATAGCCTTATGACTTAACGTATCAGCTACTACATTTGCTTTCCCTGGATGATACAAGATATCAACATCGTAGTCCTTTAATAGTTTAAGCCATCTCCGCTGCCTTAAATTTAGATCCTTCTGATTAAAAATATATTGCAAGCTCTTATGGTCAGTATATATATCAACATGAACCCCATATAAGTAGTGGCGCCATATCTTTAAGGCAAAAATAACTGCTGCCAGCTCAAGATCGTGTGTAGGATAATTTTTCTCATGTGGCCGCAATTGTCTAGAAGCATATGCTATTACATTACCATGCTGCATCAATACACATCCTAAACCAATTCTAGAAGCATCATAATACACTGTATACCCTTCGGTGCCTTCTGGAAGTACCAACACGGGTGTAGAAATCAACTTATTCTTCAATTCTTGGAAACTCTCCTCACACGCATCATTCCATTGGAACTTGGATGTTTTATGCGTTAGCTTAGTTAAGGGTGCTGAAATGGAAGAAAAGTCTTTAACAAACCTTCTATAATAACCGGCCAACCCGAGAAAACTATGAATCTCCGTAGGAGTTGTAGGCCTTGGCCAGTTCTTCACAGCTTCTATCTTTTGAGCATCAACCTTTATCCCTTCACTAGATACAATATGACCCAAAAATGCCACCGACTTTAACCAAAACTCACATTTAGAGAACTTTACATAAAGCTTACAATCACGAAGAGTCTGCAATGCCTGTCGTAAGTGATTGGCATGGTCCTCTTTTGATCTAGAATAAACTAGAATATCATCTATAAAAACTATCACAAATACATCCAGGAATGGCTTAAACACCCTATTCATCAAATCCATAAAAGCTACGGGTGCATTTGTTAGCCGAAATGACATAACTAGAAACTCGTAATGACCATACCGTGTTCGGAAAGCTGTCTTGGGTATATCTATTTCTTTGACCCTCACTTGGTGGTAACCTGACCTCAAATCAATCTTAGAAAAGCACTTGGTGCCCTGTAACTGATCAAATAAATCATCAATTCTTGGGAGAGGATATTTATTCTTAATAGTCACCTTATTCAATTGCCGATAATCAATACACATCCTCAGCGAGCCATCCTTTTTGCGCACAAATAACACTGGTGCTCCCCAAGGGGACATACTAGGCCTTATGAAGCCCTTCTCTAGAAATCTTTCAATTGCTCTTTCAATTCTCGTAATTCTGTTGGGGCCATTCTATACGGAGGAATGGAGATTGGCTGTGTGCCTGGTATTACATCAATACCAAACTGTACTTCTCGTTCAGGAGGTAAGCCTGGATGATCTTCAGGGAATACATTAGGAAATTCATTTACCACTGGTACAGTGTGAAGATCTGGTGATTCCGATTCTGTATCCTTTACTCTAACTAAATGACATATGTATCCCTTAGAAATCATTTTTCTTGCTTTGAAATAAGAAATAAATCTACCACTGGTACAGTGTCAATTTTGGCATAACAAGACGCCAACCAATCCATACCCATTATAACATCAAAATCTACCATTTCTAGTTCCACAAGATTGGCCATCGTATCTCGACCACACACAGTTACTACACAATCTTTATAAACTCTTCTAGCAATAATAGATTCCCCAATCGGGGTAGACACTTCCAACAGTTTATCTAACAATTCGGGGGTTCTTTTGAACTTTCCAGCAACCAAAGGAGTAACATATGATAATGTCGAACCGGGATCAATTAGAGCATATACATCAAATGAAAATATGGACAACGTACCCGTAACCACATCTGGGGAAGCCTCTAGATTCTGTTGATCCGCTAAAGCATAAGTGCGATTCTGAGTCCCGCTGGAACTGGCGACTCTTTTTCCATTTCTAGCGTGACCCATAAGTTGTGCGCCCCTACGAGAATAAGATACCGGTGACGATGATGCAACAGCTGATCCCGAAGGTCGTGCTACGCCACCTGCGCCCCTTCGTGGGCATTCTCTCATCATATGCCCCATCATACCACACCAAAAACAAACATTTGTTCCCATTCGACATACGCCCATATGATGCTTTTCGCATCAATTACATAGCTCTCGATAAGGTATTGATTGGCTCATGTTCCCTTGCCCATGATAACCTATTGATCGCGAACTATGACCCTCACTTCTTTGCCCAAATTAACTGCCTCTGAACCCCTGATGCTGTGGTGGAGCACTAGCTGCAGAATAAGAAAATAATGGTCTAGGTGGTCTAGCAGAAAATTGAGGTCTAAAACCTCCCTGTGGCGCTATAAACTGCCCTGTAGATCTAGCCCTCTTAGAAGATTCGCTTTCAAATTCCTGTGTTCTTTTTCTTTGTCTCTAATCTTCAATTTTTTGTGCAAATGCTTGGATCCTAGCTATATCCATGTCTTTATTCAGTGCAGCAATAGTATAATCCCTAACCAAATACGGATCCAATCCATTCACATACCGATGAACTCTGTCATCTATAGTAGCTATAACATTAGGAGCATATCTGGACAAGGAAATAAATCGAAGACTATACTCCCTCACACTTGTATTACCCTGCCGAAAATTTAAGAATTGATCCGTACGGGCCTGACGAGTCTCATATGGAAGATAATGATCAATAAATGCCTCTTTGAACTCTTTCCAAGTAGCTGGGGGTGCATCAATGCCCCTTAACCGTTTCTAGTCTTCATACCAATATATAGCCTCACCTTTGAATCTATACGTGGCTAACTCCACTGTATCTCTACCCGATACATGCATCACCTCTAGGGCCCTTTGGATCTGATCAATAAAGTCCTGCGGATATTCATTAAGATTGGATCCGGTAAAAGTAGGCGGATCCATCTTAAGAAAATCTTGCGTCCGAAGACTAGCCGCCCTATCAGTACCGCTAGAACCCGCGGCAGGAATAGTTTGCCCTTGGACTTGCCCAGCAACTATACGAGCCAAAAGTTGCACTGCATTTCTAAGATCTTGATCAACAACATTAATAGGTGGATCTGGGGATATAGTTCTCCTCCCCCTTATTTCTTCTGGGCTGGGGGAAGTTTCTGATGTATGCTCAGCTGGAGCCTCACTTTGATTAGCTGGTATAGTGGGTGACTTACTAGTCCTCTCTCCGGCAGCCACATCTACTTGCTTACCGGTATTCTTGCTTCTGGTAACCGGCATCATTACTATAATAAGAGAAACAAACTGATTCAGTGGTCAACTATGACTTCATATACAATATAAGCTCTATCGCACGATCTAAGACATGAAGAAAAAAAACAATTCCTAAATGTCCATATCCTCCTGTTTATAGATGTGGTGCACAACACACCGATAAACAAGACTCTACATAGCCACGACTTTGTAGACTCACTAGGACGAACCGTGCTGATACCACTTTTGTCACGACCCAAAATCCCATCGGGTCGGACTGGCACCCAAAGCCGAGAAGGCCCGGGAGAACCCATTCAAATACCTGTACTTTCACTTACATGTCACCAAAAATTTGGACAGCACTTCGTTGCATATAGAAGGGTCTAATTACCTGTATCAGCACAACACACACAAATATATATATATATAATACTTGGCTGTCGGGGCCACCACATATACAAATAAAACATCACTATATAAACTTCCATGACTTTACCCTTTCTTATGTCTACAAAGCCTCTAGGATATATATGACATAACTAGGATCGGGACAAACCCCCTCCCACACATGACTCCTGTACAATAACAAAACATAAGGAACCAACTCGGAAAGCTCCGAAGCAAACTGGAGCTCACCAACAATAGCTGTATGACCTGGCTCCTATTTATGCGGTGTATGAGCTGAGGTACCTGTGCCTGCAGCATGAAATGCAGGTCCCCCGTGAGGGACGTCAGTACGAAATATGTACTGAGTATGTAAAGCTGTAAATAATCATATGTGATATGGGGGATCAAGAAAATCAGACAAAAGTGAATAAATCATAATAGAAGTGAACCACACTTTATAAACACTTTTAGGATCATGTACATTATCATTAATCTGAATTGGGTTCTTGAATTCAAACACATTTGTGGAACGGTATACATTCGTTCATTTCATTCTTTACAATTATCATTCGCCATTACCTCCTCCTCCTGAACCTCCAACCACCTAACAATAATCAATACTATATCGAACTGTGACCATTAGGCTGCCCCCAGTACATATCAACTGGGATCGACCCATGCTAGGCTTATGCCCCTGGGATACCACCCATAAACACATAAATAGGGATTGACCCATGCTAGGCTTATGCCCCTGGGATACCACCCACACGTATATCAAGTAACACACATAAGAGATCTTTCCAATAACTTAGTTCAAAAGATTTTGAAATTATTACATTAGAGTTCATGCCAATATAGTACCTTTGGAACAATGATACATCAATAGGAATCAAGTAATAGACCTTCTATACAATAACGATGTAATAAAGACTCATTGGTACATCAACAATGTGTTTCAGAATCATCAATATCACAACAATGAAATAGGAGCCTTTTGGTATATCAATGAAACATTTTGACACTTTATAGAATGGAAAAAACTTCGTTGGTAATGTAGAACAATACGTGTTTTTGGACAACCTCGGAATCTTACTTGATGGAACATTGGTGTTTTCATGCCAAAGAACATCGTTAGAGTATGCTTTACATACCTCGTTGTATATTCGGATACCAATTCAACACAACTTCATGCCTTTACAAATCAGTTATCTACAATGAAATGTTTGGCATCTAGTATTAGCAACCCAACACCACAATTCTCTTCCATAATTCCTTACAACCAATATTTGCAAAATATTCCAAAAAACCAACTTGAACGATAGGTTTATGTGTATATATATATATATAATCATCATTTCAATACCATAACATCAATACCAAATCCCTTCACAATTCAACATAATCCAACCATGCACAAGAATAATCCAACATCATTTCCCAATCATCTTTCAACAACAATCAAATAACATACTTCTTATGCTCACATGCATATATATATATATACACATATCCATATAAATAACACCAACATAATTTACATCCTTACCATAAAATGGACCTTTTGATTTCGAAGTCCTGTTGGCACAAATAAGGGGTGCTTCTCGAAGCCCTCGAGACGGTGAACGCAACTACGGAATCAATTTGGATTTTCTACGGTTGAATCACAAGATAATTGGAGTTGAAATTAGGCTAGGGTTTCTTATTTTCAATAATTTGATGATAATTGATGGATATGAGACTAATTATATGTATATAATGACCAATTTTCGTCCATGAGGTGATGGAAAATGACCATATTGCCCTTAAAAATTTAAGTAAATCCGAATCTGTCCATGTGGACTGTTTTGACTGGATAAAGTAAATCGGCCATAACTCTTTGCGCCGATATCGGATTTGGGTGAAATTGGTATCGTTTTATAGATAATTCAAAGGATTTAATTTCATATAAATTAGGCCACCCAGTTCGTCCTCTACAAGGAGTTATGATCGTTTGAAGTTGACCCTAAAAATCTGTTTTGAGAGGCTGAAGTAAAACGAGTATAACTCTTTACTCAGATGTTGGATTTGGATGAAACCAATTGCATTGGAAAGAGGACTCAAAGATCTTTCTTTTTATGGGTCGCAGATCTCCCATTTCATTATATTGAGGGAGTTATGATCGTTCAAAGTTGACCCAAAAAACTAGCAGGCCTCAGTAGTTTGTGTGCAGGAAATTTTCCTGCACATTTACTGTTCACAACATCCCGGCCACCGTTTCATAGTTTCGAACGTGCTCGATTATATTTGAAACTTATCCATTTTTGGAAATATTTATATCGTTAGAAAGATTATTCAATAACCTTTGTATGGAACCATCGACGGGAAAATTCCGGTATAAATAAAATAAAATATTAATTCCATATAAATAAGACCAATACACGTACTTGAATATGCCAATACATGTACTTGAATACGGGGTGTTACATAATCCAATCTGTTCATTGGACAGTCCTTAATAAAATTCTCAGGAATTCATATTTGTGACACACTTCAATATTGCTTCCTCCATTTTTGTTGCTTCCTCTTCTCTGGAACTGATTGCTCTCTAATGGCTTTGACAATTCTTTTTGCCTTGACAATTCTTTTTGCCAAATAGGTAACATGATGTCCTCTTCTGTTTAATTATGTTTTAAAGCCTTTAATTCTAGGCATTTTTCCCTTTTACTTTATTCTTATCCATCCCTTGCTGCTTCTTGACCTCATGGGTTTCAGATTTCCAATCAGTTCATCAATAATGAGGATCTTCAGGTTTCTTGCCTCAGTTATAGCATCCACTTTGCTTTCCCAGGACTTAGGAAGAAAACCAAGAATCTTTCTCACCTTCTTATACAATGGAATCACTTCTTCCAAGTAGCGAAACTCATTTTTTATAGAAGTGAATCATGTATAAACTTTTTGGATTGTTTCTTCTTCTTTCATGGTAAAGGTTTCATTTTGAATAGTCAACATGTATACTTTAGAATCCTTCACATCAGTAGTCCTCAAACAATCCCAAATCTCCTTGGCATTTTCACAGGAAGAAATCCTATTGCATTTATCAGGTCCTAGCCACAAACTAACAGTTTTTTGGCCTTGTAGTTTTTCTTAACTTTCTTTCTATCTTTATCATTAAAATCCTTCTGGCTTTTGATAACCATTCTTGTAACTTCCTCTTCTTTGGTTTCTCTAATAGGAAAATAAGGAACATCAAGAATTATGTCCATCAATTCACTATTCTCAGCCATAATTGTAACACCCTGTATTTTCCTAGCATAATTTAAGTCCCAATACATGAGTATTCATTTATATAATTCTCAAATACTCATTAGATTTTAGTTTAGAGCCTGTAATTATGTAAGAAATTTAATTAGCTTTCTAAAGATATAAAATTTGCCTTAATCCGATAACTGGGTAAGAAGTTATGGCGATTTTAAGTTTTAGTAATTAAAAATCGTTATTTAAACCCTTAGTGCATTGCAAAGTCAGCATAAAAAGAAATTGTCAATTTCCAATGTTGCTCTGCTATAGTGGTGCGTCGCGTCATAGGCCGAGTTCATAATTTTCCAATTCCAATGAGGCAGTGAAAATTAGACTCAAAGGGGCACCATGATTTCTTCACATTGCTTCATCATCCCAGTTCCTAGTTGTTAGTTTCCAATGAAATGGAATGATAGCACCACGTCGCGCCAGGTGCCTATTTTGGAAAAATAGGCAAAAATTAAAAGTTTCCCCAAGGGTAAAACTGTCCGTTCCCCTAATTTTAATCTGCCCAGGTGTGATTTTAAGCCCTAAAAGCATTTTTAAACTCATTATTTTTATTATTTTCCCCAAAATCAAGAAGCTTTTTCTCACAATCAAGACCCTATCTCTCCAATTTCAAGTCCAATCCTTAAGAACTCACCCAAAACTTCAAGAAATTTACTATCCCAGGTATGTTAGATGTTCATTCATGGATTCCTTTCATCCATGGAGCCCAAGTAACTCATTTTAATCACCAAGTTATAATCTTTTCAAGTTATTATATTTTAAATTATGGTTTCATCCATGAACCGCCATGTACTATTGATTTTATACCATGTTACCATGAAATTATTGATATCATTCAATCCTCCATGTTTTCATATTATTATTTATTGAATTAATTCATGATTTAGATCTATTATGTTGAATTCATGCTATTCCATAAGTTCTATTACATTCCTATGATGTTTTTAACCATGAGCTATAAGTGTTTGATAAAATGCCTACAAGAGTCATTGATTTAAATAAAAGCCTTCATATTTTGTCCCTCAAGCGTTAGTGTCATTTTACTATTATTGGTTTGAGTCCTGGGGGTAGTGAATACCTAAAATCCATAGCTTTTTAATTAGTCTAGTATCAGTACATTACAGAATAGTCTTTAGAAAATACTATGAGAATTATCAGAACAGTCAGTTACTAGTTTGATGAACTCAAAATAGTCTAGTATTTCAATGTCTTTTAGTTGGGAATAGGACTTAGCACCGAGAGAGTGTAGGGATGGTGGCTTCCTCATTAGATAGGTAGAGTCGTTAGTAGCAGTCCCTATACTCTAGAACTATGTATCCAACATAGGATATAAGTAGTCACCCGTCAGACTAGGCTTGGCTATCTCACAGGGTTCATCCATCTGTTCAGGCTTGACACTCTTAGTCCTTTGGACATTATATTAGTTTAGTGTATGCACACAGCCTGCGTTAGTACCCATGGCATGGTATTACCACCCTTCAAACTGGGGTTACAGGTTGGACCCTGATTTGCTCAAATTAGGGGATATCGTTTAGATGATACCTCCCACAGTATCAGATATATTCTCGATAACAGTCTCAGTTCAGTTAAGTAGTCTTAGAGTTGCTTGACCAAAGCATATATTTATCAATATTTTTTAGTATTTCAGTTTACAGATTTTACTTAGTCCATGTTATATGATTGGTTATACATCTCCAGTGTCCACAAATTTTCACGTAACTTTAGTATTTCCAAATTCTCCATATTTTCAATATCTACAGATTCTATGTTGTCTATTCAGTACTCCATGTTTTATATGCATATTCAGTTAACTGTTATTTCTTCTCATGAAACCATGCCTATTAGCTTACCTCATTTAGCAACCAGTACATTCAAAGTACTAATCGGATACTTTTCTTTTACACTATGATATTTTATATCATAGGTGCTGATGCTCAGTTCCCAGACCGCTCTTAGGCTTTACTTCTCAGGATATCATCAATACACTAGCAGTGGTGATTTCTCATCATTTTAGGATAGATTATTTTACTTTATATCTCTATTTCAGAAGTTAGCAGAGTTAGTTAAGGGCCTGTCCTATCAACTCATATTCAGCAAGTCAGTTTTTAGACATTAGAGTCAGTTATTCAGTATTTAGACATTATAGTTATTTATCTAGTTTATTATTATTTTATCAGATTCAGTAAGTTATTTATATAGACTCATGTTTCTATTTTAAATTCAGTTATTAAAACCTTATGGCATGTTAATATTCTTCCGCATTTATGATCATGTTATCCAGTGCTCACAGCAGGTACCAGCTCATGGGTTAGCTTATGGTTCCTTAGGACTGTAAGTACCATGTGATGACTCGGGGGTAGTCCCAGGTCATTATAAACTTGGTATCAGAGCCTAAGGTTTTAAAGTCTCCTAGGAAGTCTGAAAACCACATCAAGTCGAGTTTTGGGCATCGGTGTGTGTAGCACCACACTTATGGACGAGTAGCTACAAGGCGTTTAGGAAAATGTTTCCCTTTTTTTAGTATTCATGTCATTAAAGTGAGAAAAAGCTCAAGTTAAACTCCCTGTCTAATCCATTTCTTCATTCCATTTATAAAACATGCCTCCTTAGAAGAATAGAACAAGAACAGGAAATCAACCAACCCATCCAGGCAGATCCTCTAGATGAGCACGTCTCTCACACAGAATTTGGGGTTGCGTTCACTACTCTAGCCAATTTTGTGGCAGCACAAAATGAATGGCCAGCTGCTATTCTGACCAACCCAGTGGCCAATACAGCTATGACTAAAATCTAGGTTTTCACCCACTAAAATCCTCCTTTCATAAGATCCAAGTCTAAATAGGTTCCATAGGAATACTTAGATATAGTACAAAAGGTAACAAATTCTATGGGGGTGATATCTAGTTAGAGTGCTAAGTTGGTACAAATCAGTTGTAGGATATAACCCATTCTTGGTTTGAGCAGTGGAAGGTAGATAGGGGTGTTGATGAAGGGCTTGTAGAGTGGGAAGAGTTTGCCACAACATTCTTAAATGGATTCTTCCTACTAGAGTTGAAGGAGGCCAAAGTGTTAGATTTCATTAAATTGAGGTAGGTATGCTCTTTATTTGGTAGCTGATAGTAGGTCCAAGATGAGTAATTTTGTGTCTGGCATATCTAATAGTGTGGTCAAGGAGTGAAGGAACGCAATGTTTATTATTGAGATAGACTTGTCTAGGCTAATGGTCCATGCTTAACAGATAGAGAAACAAATGATTAATAAGAGGGAAAAAGGAAACAAGAGAGCTAGGATGGGTATTTTTTCATTTTAATCTGCTAAAGTCAGAAGGTGGTAACCATTCTTAGTTTTATCAGAGGTCTACAGCCCCTGCACCCTGTTCAGCCAGTTCCCCAGAACCCAAATTTAGAAACGATAATAGGGATAGGGCACTAGGATCTATATCCCAGGTTAGTGTTAGCAGTACTCATACAAATCCTCTATGTAAAAAATATGACAGATATCATAAGATGAGCGTAGAGAGGGTAGTGATGTGTGTTTTGGGTGTGGAAATCCAGTTCATTAGATTTAAGAGTGTTGGGTAGTTGCTCAAAAAGGTAGGGATGTACGCCAACACGGCCAGTCCCATCAGTCATCAGTTCCATCCGATCGCCCAACTCAGCAGGGTGTCACTTCTAGTGCTACTAGTGATCAGCATCACGATAGATTATGTGCTCTTCAGTCTCGCTAAGTTCAGGATAATTCTCCTGAAGTAGTTACTGGTACGTTGTAGGTCTTTCACTTGTATGTTTATGCTTTACTAGACCCTGGAGATTCTTTTTTTTTACTCCATATATAGACTTCAACTTCGAAGTCAGTCCCAAAACTCTAGTAGAGCTATTTTCAATGTCTACCCCAGTAGGCATTTCCATTGTATCCAGACAGGTATACAGGAACTGTCCAATCATAATATATAAAAAATTTACCTCAGTTGATCTCATGGAGTTTGAGATGATGGATTTTGATATTATTCTCGGAATGGATTGGCACCACTCATGCTACACCTTAGTTGATAGTAGAAACAGATTAGTTCATTTTTCAGTTCCCAAATGAACCAGTCCTTAAATGGAGGGGTATCACTACAAATATTAGGGGTCAGCTGATTTCATACTTTGGAGCGAGAAAGATGATATTGGAGGGGTGTATTTACCATCTTGTGTGAGTCAAAGAATGTAAATCAAAAACTCTAACTCTTGAGTTAGTTCTAGTAGTAAATGAATTCTTAGATGTATTACCTGAAGATATGCTCGGAGTTCCTCCCATAAGGGAAATCAACTTTGGAATAGATCTTCTTCCAGATACTCAGCTCATATCTATTCCACCATACAGAATGGATCCAGCAGAACTCAAGGAGATAAAAGAATAGATAAAAGATCTCCTAGATTAGGGATTTATCAAACCTATTATCTCCTCATGGGGCACACCTGTTCTTTTCATGAATAAGAGAGATGGTTCTTTTAGAATGTGCATAGAATACTATCAGTTGAACAAGGTCACAATCAAGAATAAATATCTATTTCCTAGAATTGATACTTGTTTGACAAACTTTAGGGTGCCAGTTATTTTTCAAAGATAGACCTCAGATCAGGCTATCATCACCTTATGGTTACGGAATGTGACATTTTGAAAATAGCTTACCAAATCTGGTATGGTCACTTCAAATCTCTAGTCATGTCCTTTTGTCTTACCAATGACCCATCAGCCTTCATGGACGTGATGAATCGAGTGTTAAAATATTATTTAGACATGTTCATCATAGTCTTCATTGATGATATTCTTGTTCACTCTCGAAGTGAAAATGATTATGTAGAACAGCTCAGAATAGTACTTCAAACTCTTAGATCTCATCAATTGTTCGCTAAATTCTATAAGTGTGAATTCTGGCTAAGATTAGTTGCTTTTCTTGTCCACATCATTTCCGGTGATGACATTAGAGTTGATTCTCAAAAGTCCGAGGTGGTGAGAAACTGGCCTAGACCCATCTCTACATTAGATATCAGGAATTTCTTGGGTTTAGCTGGCTATTACCATTGATTTGTTAAAGGATTTTCTTCTATTGCATCCACCATGTCCAGATTGACTCAGAAGTGAGTTACGTTTAGTGGTCAGATTTATGCAAGAATAGTTTTCAAAAGTTGAAGACTCGACTCACCTCAGCCCTAGTCTTGACTCTACCAAATAGTTCAAATGGTTTTTACTGTGTGATGCAATGCATCTAGGGCAGGTTTAGGTTGTGTCCTTATGCAGAGAGGTAAGGTCATAGCCTATGCCTCCAGACATCTTAAACCCCATGAGAAGAATTACCCTATTCATGATCTAGAGCTAGAAACAGTAGTATTTGCCTTAAATATTTGGAGGCATTACTTGTATTGGGTGTATGTAGATGTGTTCACAGTTCACAAAACCCTTCAGTATGTGTTCTTACAAAAATATTTGAATCTGTGTCAGAGAAGGTGGTTAGATTTATTGAAGGATTACGACATGAGTGTTCTGTATCATTTGGGCAAGGCCAATATAGTGGCTGATGCTCTGTGTAGATTATCTATGGGTAGTGTTGCTCATGTTGAGGATGGTAAAAATCAGTTAACTTAGGAAGTCCATTAGCTTGACCTCCTAGGTATCCACTTACTCGACTCAGTAGAAAGTAGTGTGTGGGTGCAGAGTAGCTCAAAATCATCTCTAGTTTTTGAGGTGAAGGAAAAATAAGATAGAGATCCCAGTCTAGTTAAGTTGAAAGAATCAGTCAAAGATCAAAAAGTGAAGGTTTTCTACCAAGAGGGAGATGGTGTGTTGTGTTGTCATGGTATATTATGAATACCTGGTGTAGATGACTTGAAGCAATGAATTCTTGCAGAAGCGGATGGTGTGCGTTACTCTATTCATCTAGGGGTGACTAAGATGTACCATGATTTATGGGAGATTTATCGGTGGAGTGGGATAAACAGAAAAATTGTAGAGTTTTTAGCTAAGTGCTCCACATGCCAGAAAGTTAAGATTGAGCATCAAAAACCTAGTGGGTCAGTGCAGGAGTTCAGTATTTCCACTTGGAAGTGGGAGGAAGTTAACATGGATTTTGTGACCCAAAGTTCCTAACTAATTTTTTCTTAAGAATGCCAATTATTAGCTTCTAAATTGAGTGATATTTATTCCATGAGGAATTTTCAAGATTTTCACTTTTTGTTATGTGGAATATTCAATAATCTTTCCATCGATTTAAAATTTGCCTAAATCTAATAATTGGGTAAGAAGTTATGACTATTTCAAGTTCCCATCGTAAAACAGTGCCATATTAGTCAGTGGCGCACCGTTCCACAAGAGAAAATGGCAATTGTCAAATTCTAGCAGGGGTCTGCGATAGTGGCGCATCGTGTCAAACTTCCAGGTCGGAAATAAAGTGGCAATGGTATGGCTCTGCATCGCGCCATCCCTCAATTTCTTAGTTTTCAAATTCAATTGACACGGTGTAACAGCGTCATGTTGCGCCAGGGGTTCAATTCGGGAAAATTTCACTGAAATTAAAAGACGCGTCCAGGGTTAAAAGGACCAATTTCCCACCTCTATTTAATCCCTTTAACATGAGATTCAGCTATTTTGAACACAAAATATACCAGTTTCTTTAAATTTTCTCTCAAGAAAAAGCTAGGGTTTCAATTGGGGATTTAATTTCAAGAAATTTTCTTTGTCAATCTTTGCTAAATCAAGAATTAAGGCATACGTTGTGTTGATTTATGGATTTCTTTCATCCATAAAGCTCAAGAACCCTATTTTAAATTATGAATCACGGTATTTATGTTGTGGGTTGGTTGTAACCATATTTATCTTGTTATATAATTCCCAAGTTGGAATATTTATGTGTTTTTAATGAAACTACATTAGCAAGTGAGTGAAATCCATAAATTGAATTATTTATAATGTGTCAATTTGATGATTAGTCCTATGCCCAAAGGGAGCTTGCAAGGTGTTTAATAAAATGCCTAGGAGGATAGAAATTATGCACTATAGCTCAGTTGTGATCCAAAATGACTTCCATGCTATTCTTATGTATTGAAATTGTTTTTCGGATTGCTCATGAGTTAGACATATGAAATTATGCTATTTATACTTGCTATCTTATTTACGTACCAAGCTATGATAATCAAATGCCCATGAAATATCTTTAATTATTATATTATGGGTTGTTGATGTTAGCCATGTATTCAAGAATGTCATGCCTTGTCAGTTTCCTTCCATCGAGTCCTGGGGCTACTTATATCCAAAAAATATAGATGTGTGCCTAGGGCCCGTGTCATGTTTTTACGATATCCTCAGTCAAACCATGATCCAGAGAACTCAGTCAGTCATGTAACTCAGGAAAGCTCAGTAATACAGTAATCTTAGTACTATTCTATCAGTCAACAAAACTCAGTTAATTCAGTCCAGTTCAGTTCAGTAATCCTTGATCAGTGTCTATTTAGATAGAAGTAGGAATTAGACACAAGTGGACCCAAGGATCGGAACACACGCTGTCAGATGAGGGTGTGATTCTTAGAAGTCATCCTTGCACTATAGAACTATGTAGCTAGCATAGGTTGAGACATCAACAATGTCAGATAAGGGTTAATAAGGTTGCTAAGCACTATCAAATGAGGGGCCCACCATTCTCTTTTAGGGACACTGTCAGATGAGGGTCACTCACAACTTGTCCTTACCAGTGGCACGGTATTGACACCCTTCCAATTGGGATTATAGGTTGGATCCCAACTCAGGCATAATGGCATATTAGGGGGATGTCAGCTAGATAACTACTTCCCACTATTTCAGTTATACAATCAGGACTGTCAGATACGGTCAATCAGTCTCAGTATTAGAACTTAGATAGTTCTACAGAATTCAGGACTATCAGATACGGTCAATCAGCCTTAGTACTAGAACTTAGATAGTTCTACAGAATTCAGGATTGTCAGATACAGTCAACTCAAAACAGTATGGAACTCAGCTAGTTCCATCAGATTCAGGACTGTCATATACTATCACTCATGTTATCAGTTATATCATTCATCAAAATTTAGTTATCAGTCATGTTAGTTATCAGTAAATTCATGTTATCATGATCTCAGATATAGTTACGACATATTCATGCATGTATTCTCACGTTTATATTAGTCAGTTAGCTAGTATTGTTCATGCATATGAAACCCATGCATTCAGCCTACCTTACATGCATACTAGTACATTCAAAGTACTGATACATTTGGGCTATGGTGTCTTATACTATAGGTTCAAAGACACGAGCTCCATAGAATCAGTAGCATCCCAATCTTAGCAGTCAGAGTAGTAGTGAGTCCTCATCTTTCAAGGACATTATCATTATTTTATCATCTCATTAATTAATTTATTAGTTGGAGTTAGTTGGGGACATGTCCCATCAACTCCTCATTCAGATAGTTCAGTCAGTTAGAGGCTTTCCAGGCTATCATGTTATTTATGTTTTGTTTTGGGTATTTTATACCCTATGCAGATGTTATATATTTATCATCTATGTCATAATCTTTAACCTTATGGCAATTCAGTTCATGTTTTCGCAATCATATAGTATATTATGTAGTATACAGGTACAGATATCAGTCATGGGGTAACTTGTGGTCCTTCGGGGTCATGAGCACGATGTAGCATTTTGGGTAGCAGATCTAGGACATTACAAACTTGGTTTCAGAGCCAAGTTCATTGGAGTCTTAGGAAGTCTGAAAGCCGCATCTAGTAGAGTCTTTTCCATGGGTGTGTTGCGCGCCACATTTATGTACAGGAGGCTATGAGATATTAAAGGAATAGTTTCCCTTCTTCGGTATTCTTGTCATTCCATTGAGCATAATCTAAAGTCAATATCTCAGTCTAATCCATTTCTCCCTTTCTTCTACAGAACATGCCTCCTAAAACAAGAACGGGAATCAGTCAGGCCGTCAGCCCGAAGAACCTTTCAGCGAACATATCTCTTATGCAAAATTTAGAGCTGCATTCACTACTCTTGCTCAGTCAGTTGTCTCTAAGAATGAATGACCATCTCTCATTCCGGCCAACCCAGTGGCTAATTCAGCTGCAGCCAGGATTCGGGACTTCACCAAAATGAATCCTCCATCCTTTCTCGGGTCTAAGTTAGATGAGAACCCTCAAGAATTTATCAATTATGTTTAGAAGGTTATAGACATCATGGGGGTTACTCCTAGTTAGAGTACTGAGCTAGTTTCATACTAGTTACAGGATGTTACCCACACTTGGTTTAAATAGTAGAAGTCAGAAAGGATAGATGATGCAGGTCCTATTGAGTGGGAGGAGTTTGTCACTGTATTTTTAGAGAGGTTCTTTCCCCTAGTGCTAAGAGAGGCTAAGGTGTTAGAATTCATCAACCTCAGTCAGGGCAATATGATGGTGAAACAGTATTCTCTTAAGTTTAGTGAATTAAACAGATATGCCCTCATGTGGTTGTAGACAGCAGTGCCATGATGAGTAATTTTAAGTCTAGGGTGAATGATATTATGGTCAACTAGTGTAGCTTTATGATGTTGAATAGTGACATGACTTTAGCCAGGCTTATGACTTATGCTCAGCAGATAGGTGATCAAAAGATTAAGATGAGGGAGAAGCATAATAACAGAGCAAAGATAAGTAGTTTCAACTTTTCTCAACCTAAATCAGAAGGAGGAAACCATTCCCAGTTTCATCCTAAGCCATCAGTTCTAGCTCCTTCGGCAGATAGTGCTCCAGCTCCTGAGTTCAGGGATAGTTATAAAGATAGGGTGCCAGGTTCTAAGTCTCAGAGAAGTGTCAGCAATGCCTGAACTAATCCCCTTTGTCAGACTTATGGTAAGAACCACAAGGGTGCTTATTAAGTTGGTGGCGATGTCTATTTTTGATGTGGCAAGCCAGGCCACAGAGTTAGATATTGTCCCCAGTCAGGTTATCAGGGTCAGTAGAACCATTCCTCAATTCAGTCCGATCGCCCAACTCAGTAGGGTGCCACTTTCTTTGCTACTTGTGGAAAAAGCCCAAACTGAATCTATGCTCTCCAGTCTCGACAAGATCAAGAAAATTCTCCTGATGTGGTTACTAGTATGTTAAAGATCTTTCATGTGCATGTTAATGCTTTGATAGATCCAAGAGCATCATTGTCCTTTGTTACTCCTTATATAGCAGTTGATTTTGGAGTCAGTGTAGAAATTCTAGCAGAGCCCTTCTCAGTCTTTACCTAAGTGGGTAAAACCATCATAGACTGGCGGGTATATAGAATGGCACTAGCAGAACTCAGAGAACTGGAAGAACAATTGAAGGATCTCTTAGATAAGGGATTCATCAGACCTAATGTGTCCCCGTGGGGTGAACCAGTCTTATTCGTGCAAAAGAAAGATGATTCTCTCAGATTGTTCATAGAACACCGTCAACTCAATAAACTCATGGTCAATAACAAGTATCCACTTCTCAGAATCGATGACTTATTTGACCAACTTTAGGGTGCCAGTTATTTCTCTCAGATAGACCTTAGATCTAGCTATCATCAGCTCAGAGTCAGAGAATATGACATTCCAAAAATAGCCTTTCGTACTTGGTATGGTCAATTCAAATTCCTAGTCATATCCTTTGGTCTTACCAATGCACCAGCAACTTTCATGAACTTGATAAACCGTGTGCTCAGGCAGTACTTAGAAATGTTCATCATAGTCTTTATAGATGATATTCTGGTCTATTGCCACAGTGAGCGTGATCATGCATACCATCTCAGAATTGTACTTCAGACTCTCAAAAATCATCAGTTGTTCGCCAAATTTAGTAAGTGCAAATTTTGGATAAGGTCAGTAGCATTCCTTGGCCATATTATTTTAGGTGATGGCATTAGAGTAGATCCTCAAAGGATCAAAGCAGTAAGAAACTGGACCAGACATGTCTCTCCATCAGATATCAGGAGTTTCTTGGGTTTAACTGGCTATTACAGGCAGTTTGTTGAGGTACTTTCTTCTATTGCATCCCCTATGTATAGTTGACTCAGAAGAAAATCAAGTTTCAGTGGTTAGATTCTTGTGAGAAAAGTTTTCAGGAGTTGAAGACTCGACTCACCTCAGCTCCAGTCCTAGCTTTTCCAGATGGTTCAGATGATTTTGTAGTGTATTGTAATGCATCAAGAGTAGGTTTGGGTTTTTTCCTTATGCAGCATGGTAAGGTAATAGCCTACACCTCCAGACAGCTTAAACCCCATGAGAAAAATTATCCTACTCATGATCTTGAGTTAGGAACCATAGTAGTTGCCTTAAAGATTTGGAGGAATTATCTATATAGAGTTCATGTAGATATGTTCACAGATCATAAGATCCTTTAGTATGTCTTTCCTCAGAATGATCTCAATCTTCGTCAAAGAAGGTGGTTAGATCTCTTGAAAGAGTATGACATGAGTGTCCTTTATCATCCGGGCAAGGCCAATGTAGTGGCCGACACTCATAGTAGACTATCTATGGGTAATGTTGCTCATGTTGAGGACACTAAGAATAAGTTAGCTAAGGAATTCCATCAGCTTACCAGACTAGGCATTCGCTTAGTCAATATAGAGGAGGGTGATATATGGGTTCAGAGTAGTTTAGAATCATCTCTAGTTTCTGAGGTGAAAGAAAAGCAAGATAGAGATCCCAATTTAGTCAAGTTGAAAGATTCAGTTAAGGATAAGAAAGTGGAGGTTTTCTCCAAAGGGGGAGATGGGGTTCTACATTATCAGGGTTGTCTATAAGTTCCAGCTGTAGATGCCTTAAGCTAGTGAATTTTTGCAGAAGTATATGGTGCGTTCTACTTTATTCATCCAGGGGCCATAAAGATATACCGCGACTTATGGGAGATCTATTGGTGGAGTGGGATAAATAAGGATGTTGCAGAGTTTGTGGCTAAGTGCTCTACATGTTAGCAGGTTAAGATAGAGCATCAGAAGCCTAGTGGACCTATGCAAAAGTTTATTATTCTTACTTAGAAGTGGGAAGAAGTGAACATGGACTTCGTGATGGGTTTTTCTCGAATTCATCATCAGCATGATACAGTCTGGGTTGTTGTAGACAGGATGACCAAGTTATCTCATTTCCTCCCAGTTCATACCTCTTATTCAGCCGAGGATTATGCCAAACTCTACATCAGATAGTTGGTGAGATTGCATGATGTTCCATCATTTATTATCTCAGACAGAGGTACATAGTTCACCTCTGGAAAGCATTCCAAAAGGGTATTGGTACCCAAATTTATCTTAGTACAACCTTTCCTCCTCAGACAGATGGTTAAGAAAAAAACGACCACTCACATCCTAGAAGATATGCTAAGGGAGTGTGAAATTAATTTCAAGGGTAGTTGGGATGACCACTTGCCTTTGACTGAGTTTGCATACAACAATAACTATTATTCCAGTATTCGAATGGCTCCATTCGAAGCTCTCTATGGTTGGAGACGAAGATATCCAATCAATTGGTTTGAAGTTAGTGAGGCCTTAGTCATAGGTCCTAACTTAGTATTCGATGCCTTAGAGAAAGTGCAGTTGATCAGAGAAACACTCCGGGCTACTCAAGGCCGATAGAAGTCTTATGTTGTACGTAAAAAGGATCTTGAGTTTGAGATTGGTGACTATGTCTTTCTAAAGGTATCTCCTATGAAGGGAGTGAAGAGGTTCGGCAAGAAGGAAAAGCTCAGTCCCCGATATGTCAGTCCCTTCAAAATTCTCAGTCGCTTCGGAAAGGTAGCTTATGAGATCGAATTGCCTTTAGATCTGGCCTCAGTTCATCCAGTCTTCCATGTCTCTTTGCCCAAGAAGTGTATAGGTGACCCAGAAGTTATAGTCCCTATTCAGAGCATACATGTTCAGAACAACCTCTCTTATGAGGAGATTCCAATCGAAATTCTAGACTACCACACTCGTAGACTGAGGAACAAAAAAGTCCCTCTAGTCACAGTTCTTTGGAGGAATCAGTCCATTGAGGGAGCTACTTAGGAATCAGAAGCAAACGTGCATACGAAGTATCCTCACCTCTTCTCTGCTAATTTAGATCAAGCTCAAGGTAATAGTTATCCTAAGCTTTTTAGTTTTCATGTCCAGATTTAAGTTATAACTTGATATCAACCTCATGCTCAAGATTCTATTTTTAAACTGGTCACTAAGTACCATTGTATGTTCAATTATATGTTTATGCATCTGACATACATTCTCCTTGTGAGAAGTCTCGGTTATTGAAAATCTTAGTCATGTAATCTGTTTTGTCATGTATTCATGCATCAGATATGTGTGATCAACTTATCAGTATTCTCAGTTATGCGTTAATTTACTAGCTCAGTCATAAGATCATGCGTCAGATATGCATGCAAGTATGAATCTTTGAAATGTCAGTTATGTCAGCCATATTTCATTGTTCATGTTGAGTGTGCACTTTGACTTATCATTTCTCCACTCTCAGTTAGTCTCATTCGAGGACAAATATTCCCAAGGGGGAGATACTGTAATACCCAAAAGTTTTCAAACTAATTTTGTCTCAAGAATGTCAAGTGTTAGCTTCTAAATTGAATGATGTTTATTCCATGATAAATTTTAAAAATTTTCACTTTTTGTCATGTGGGAAATCCAATAATCGGGTAAGAAGTTATGACTATTTCAAGTTTCCTACATAAAATAATGCCATATTAGACAGTGGCGTGCTGCGACATAGGAGAAAAGGGCAATTTTAAAATTCCAATAGAGGTCCACATTAGTGGTGCATCGTACCAAACTTCTAGGTAGCAAATAAAGTGGCAACATGATGGCTCCGCATCACACCATCTATCAATTTCCCAGTTGTCAAATTAAAATGACACTAAACAATAGCATCGCGTCGTGCCAGGGGTCCAATTTGGGAAATTTTCACTGAAATTAAAAGATGCGTCCAGGGTTAAAAGTGTCAATTTTCTACCCTTATTTAAGCCCTTTAACATGAGATTCAGCTATTTGGAACCCAAAATATAGTAGTTTCTCTCAATTTTCTCTTAAGAACAAGCCAGGGTTTCAATTGGGGATTAAATTTCATGAAAGTCACTCCGTCAATCTTTGCTAAATCAAGAACTAAGGTATGCGTTGTATTGATTTATGGATGATGTGTGAGCTAATGGTAACATATTTACGCTTTTAACTAAGAATAATTGCGAAGTGTTAAGCAGTTTTGTTGTTTTTGAATGCTTTATGTTTGATTTTGCAGTAGAAGTTAAGATGCTAGAGAACCAATAAGAATGAAAGCAAATAAGCTGAAATCTAAAGTAAATAAAGGTGAAGTGTGGATGGCGACATCTGTGATAAGTCATCAGCCCTGTGATAAGCTATAAGCTTCATCGTCTGCAGTAGACAGAGAATTGGCCTAAGTTGAAAGTTGTGACGACATTTTCTGATAGGACGTCGAGGAGCTGATAAATCGTCAAGATTGCCGTCAGCCTAAGATAGAATATGAGAGCTAAGGAAAATCCTTGATGACATTTGTGATAGGTCATCAAGGAGCTGATAGGGCATCACCGTTTTTCATCAGCATTAGGCAGCGAGTACCAAAAGCATAAAGGAAGCTGACGACATTTGTGATAAGTCATCAGCCTCCTGATAGGCTATCAAAAATGGCGTCACCTAATCCGAGGAATTTTATTATTTTATTTTCATAATTAGGGTGAACTATTTAAAGCCTTGTTTAGGTTTTTTTGAAGGGTTCCAAACCTGAGTTTTGAGACACATATTTTTATTATTTTCTCTCTCTAGTTTATTGGCTTTAAAAAAACAATTACTATGAAGAGATTTTAATCATTTTGGGATTTCTACTTTGATCTAATCTGAGAAACACTCATTGCTATTCATCTTGCTGTAAGTTCATCTTTCAAATTATGAATTCAACTTGTTGTATTTATTATTACATTATGTGTAGTTGAATCTCTTTAACCCGAATTATGGGATCTATGGGTTAGGTCTTGGTAAGTTGCTAAGTGTTCAAGATTCTAAAGGTAATAGGAATCCTTGATAATTCTGAGGTTTTAATTATTTTCTATTGGTTGCAAATGATAGATAGCACTTGCTTTGATTTGCTTGAGATAAAAAATCAACTATAGTAGGAAGTGAATTATTGACAGGGACTTGGAAGCGACCGATCTTCCGTTTAATAATTAACTCTATAACAAGGTTAATTAACTTAAGGTGAAGTCTGGTCAGTGAATATAAATTCCCTAAGTCCGAGAGGATTTGGTAATTAAATGCTGAAGTAGGTCGAGAGACATTTAGGCATAACTTTGATAAAGATAATCTGTTGTTCCTACCTATCATGAGAATCTTGAATCAATATTAGCATCTGTCAAGTACCAAAACCCAAAGTGAATGTAATTTTGGTTTTCCATAAACTCTTGATTACCAACACTGAAACAAAATACCAACAATTATTTGTTGATCATCAAAAACCCCCATTTTATCTTTTTGTATCATTTGTTTGAATTTAATGTGTAGCTTTAGTTTCAAACTAGTTTAATCGCCAATCACATTGTTCCCTGTGGATTCAACCCCGACTTCAAAGTTGGGTAAATATATTAATGATGACTACCTTGCACTATATTTATGTGTATGGTGGGCGTTATAAAAAATGGCGCCGTTGCCGAGGAATAATTTGACATGTATGTTGAGTGTTATCAAAAATGGCACCGTTGCAAGGGAATACGGTTGTACGCTAAAGTTTGTATGCACTAATTGACTATTATTTAAGTTTCCTAGATTTACGTTTATTTGTTGTTTTTGTTTATTTACAGGATGTTATATTGTATGCCAAGCACTAGATGTTTCGGAGAAACATTATTACCACTAAATTCAAAACTACAACTAATAGGAAGAATGGCAGAACAACAAGAGGCTGATAGACTGGCAGCCTTAGCTAGAGCTCAGGTAAATGTGCAAAATGTCGAGCAACATGCATGACATCTAAAACCTGAGGATGAAGATTCGAGGGACGAGGAATTATTAAACCCTGGTAACCCAAGGCGTGCAGAGCAGATAGTTGTACAAGTTCCACGTAATGTTAACCAAAACTATCCGTTCCAAAGAAGACAAGAGTACCAAGAGGTCTAGTATGATCTGAATAATGATGATGATGACATGGATAGGGCAAGTGAAACAGGTGCAATTATTCCTTCACCGTTGGCACCTGGAGCCCAGTTCAACTTTACGAGAACTATGATCCAACTCCTAAATCTGAAGGGTCTTTTTTGTGGCCTTCCTGAGGATGATCCGAACCTATATCTGGTAAATTTTTTCACCATCTGCAACTATTTTGATAACCCAGGAGTGGTCCAGAATACTATCCAATTGAGATTGTTTTTACTGTCTCTGTTTGGGGAGGCAACGTTGTGGTTAAATAAGCTAACACCCGATTCTATAACCAATTGGAGGCAGTTGAAAAGAACTTTCTTCCTTCCAGAAGGGTACAGTTGAGGGTGAGATCAGCAAATTCAGGCAGCTCCCGACTAAAGCCTTGCATGAAACCTGGAAAAGATTCAAGAAGAAGCTGATACAGTGTCCGAACCATAACATGATGGACATACATTTGATAGAGACTTTGTACAGGGCTCTTAACTCTATCACAAAGACAATGGTAGACAATACAGCTGGTGTTCATTTTTTGATCTTACATTCCCAGACGCTTTAGAGATTCTGGAAAGAATGACCAAACAAGTTAGGCATGGCATACCAGAGACTCTGTGGTAGCTAGCCCCACTGTGTCTGTGGGTATTACTGCGGAACACAAAAAATAAGAGGAGCGCGACCAAGACATGGATTACCTTAAAACGCAGATGGATTTGTTGACCAAGCACTTGCTATCAAGCAAGGTTTAAAAGGTGAAAGTTGTGGAATCTAAGGATAGAAGTGATGCTGACGTAGATGAAGAGACTAACTACGTTAATAATCAGAAGGGTTTTCGAGGAAATATCAAAGGGAATCAAAGTCGGACACACTATGATAAGACTAGTTGTAAAGATAGGGAGTAGAGAAATTAGAGGAATAACAATGACAAGGGCGGGCTATATGTTCCTCCTGGAAATCGTGAGGCTGCTTCAACAAGTTCTAAAAAGATATCCATGGAGGACATGATAGCCAAGTTGTTGAAAGAAGTGGAGACAACCAACTCTAGTGTGACAACCATGAAGACCGATCTGACATCCATCAGTCAGTTGGTGCACTCATACTCTGCTGCAATCAAATAGTTGGAGCAGCAGATAAGCCAATATTTAACAACATTCAACCAGAGGGAAAGCGGAATATTACCGAGTGACACAGTCTAGAATCTGAAAAATGATGGCTCATGCATGGCTATTACCACTAGGAGTGGTAAGATGTTACCTGTCCCTTCTATGGGCAAATCTTTAGATGATGAGTTAGTTGCTGATGAACTAGAAGAAAGTGATCCAGTGGAGTCTAAGAGTTGGATAATTCTAATGATGCTTTGGAGAAAGGTAAAGAGAAGCAAAAGGAGGTAGTGCTAAAAGCTATCCCAAGACCACCACCTCATTTCCTTCAATGTTTGAATAAAAAAGTTGATGATGCAAAATACAACAAATTTATGGCAATGCTCGAGCAATTAACAATAAATGTTCCTTTGGTTGAGGCACTTGAGAAAATGCTAGGATACATAAAATTCATGAAAGACCTTGTGACTAAGAAAAGAGCTGTGAGCTACGAATTGGAAGAAAATCTCTACCATTGTAGCGCTATTTATACAAGGACCTTGGTGTAGAAGAAGCCATACCCGAGCGTATTCACTATTCCCTATACAATTGGGACTATGCAATTTGCCAAGGCATTATGTGATCTGGGAGCAAGCGTTAGATTGATGCCACTGACAGTTTATAGAAATTTGGGTTTGGGAAATCCCACACCCACCAACATGCGACTCGTGATGGCAAATAGGTCAATAAAGTGACCTGTTGGCATTCTATATGGTGTGTTGATAAAGGTATCCAACTTTATATTCCCTTCAGACTTCGTTATTCTAGATTGTTAGGTGGACTTTGAGGTGCCCATAATTTTGGGTCAATTTTTCCTCGTAATCAGAAGTTTGTTGATTGATTTAAGAGAGAATGAGCTCTTATTCAAGATGAATGATGAAATAGTCCATTTTGATATGGGTAAGTCAATGAAACAACATGAAGATATGAGTGTGTTTTTAGTAGTTGATGTGTATTATGAGGACGAATAGAAAGTGTCCATAGCTGAGCAACTTGTTATCGAACCTTTGGCCGTAATTATAATGAATTATGATAGTGAAGGCATTAGGGAGTATTAAGAGAATGTTTGTTCATTGACAGGAATGGGTTCATATCCTTATCCTCCTAAAAAGATAGACCTTAACCTTTCTAATCGACCAACACCACTAGTCAATCCATCTATTGAGGAGCATCCGATATTGGAATTGAAAGAACTACCTGGACACTTACGGTATGTGTTTTTGGACAACAGGAAAATGCTACTTGTTATTATTCCAGCTGATTTAGATGAGCAATAGGTAAACACACTTATTTTACTACTTCAAAGGCACAAGATATCTATAGGCTGGACCATCGCAGATATAATTGGCATTCCCCTGGGCATCTAAACGTATAAAATTCAATTTAAGGAAGATTGTATTCCAACCATCGAGCATCAACACCATATTAACCCACCAATGAAAGAGGTGGTTAAGAAGGAAATTATTAAGTGGTTGGATACAGGAGTGGTTTACCCCATTTCTGACAGCAAGTGGGTGAGCCTAGTTCAATGCATTCCCAAAAATGGGGGAATGACTGTGGTTTCTCATAAAAGGAATGATTTGATTCCACTTAGGCCTATAGCTGGGTGGAAAGTTTGCATGGAATACCGCAAGATGAATTCTTGGACTCTGAAAGACCACTTTGCGATTCCCTTTATGGACCAAATGCTTGATCGATTGACTGGAAAGGGGTGGTATTGCTTCTTGGATGGTTAGATACAATGAAATCTGCATTGATCCTGAAGTTCAGTAGAATATGACATTCACATGCCTATATGGCACCTTTACATTTAAGAGGATGCCATTTCGGCTATGCAATCCTCCTGCAAATTTTCAATGGTGTATGATGTCTATCTTTTCAAACAGGGTGGAGGACACCATAGAGGTATTCATGGATGATTTTTCTGTGGTGGGTGATTCATTCGAGATATGTTTGGAAAATCTGAATCTAGCCTTGTAAAGATGTGTTGAATTTAATTTGGTGCTTAACTGGGAAAAATACCATTTCAAGGTAAAGGAGGGCATCGTTCTCGGCCATAAAATTACCAAAAAATAGATAGAAGTTGATCGAGAAAAAGTGGAAGTTATTGAGAAACTACCACCTCCTATTTTAGTGAAGGGAGTACATATTTTTTTTTGACATTCTGACTTTTATCGGAGGTTTATAAAAGACATGTCGAAAGTTGCAAATCTACTTTGAAAACTTTTGGAGAAAGAAGTAAAGTTTTCCTTCGAAGCACTCATTTGAATGCCTTAAAAAGAAGCTGGTTAAGGCCCCTATTATTGTTGCACCTGACTGGTCAAAACCATTTGAGATCATATGTGATGCCAGTAGTGTTGCCCTTGGAGCTGTATTGGGACCAAAGAGGGACAAACTGTTTCATCCGATATATTATGCTAGCAAAGCACTAAATAGAGCGCAAAAGAATTACATTATCACTGAATAGGAACTTCTAGCCATAGTGTATGCTTTTGAGAAGTTTAGATCTTTTCTGCTTAGGACCAAAATAGTGGTCCACACCGACCATGCTGCCTTGACATATCTTACGGATAAGAAGGATGTAAAACCAAGGCTGATTAGATGGGTATTGTTGCTGCAAGAATTTGACTTTGAGGTGAAAGATAGGAAAGGTTGTGAAAACCAAGTTGCAGAACGTTTGTTTAGAATAGAAGTTGAACAAGAAATTAGTGGTGAAATAAAGATAAATGATTCATTCCCTGAAGGGAGATCCTGGCTGCCCATGTGGAAAAATTGCTTTGCTATGCGGATTATGCAAATTGTGTTGTGAGTGAGGTCATCCAAGAAAATCTTTCTTTCTATCAAAGGAATAAATTCTTGCATCATGTGACTCATTACTTCTTGGATGAAACGTACCTTTTTTGGCGATGTACGGAAAATAATATAAGGAGATGCATACCAAAAATGGGTGTATTGTGCATATTGGAAGCATGTCAGGCTTCCCAAGTTGGGGCTCACCATGAAGGCGATCAAACGGCTAGGAAGGTCTTGCAGAGTGGCTATTACTGGCCAACATTGTTCAAGGATGCCCACGAGTTTGTGCTGAAATGTGACCAATGTCAGAGGCAGGGGTCAACCTCCAAAAGACATGAGATACCCTTGACTAAGATGCTTGAAGTGAAATTGTTTGATTTCTGGGACATTGATTTCATGGGTCCTTTTGTAAGATCGTATGGGATGAAGTATATTTTAGTTCTTGTTGACTACGTCTCAAAATGTGTTGAAGCTGTAGCATTGTCTGATAATAATGGGAAGAGGGTTGTTGCTTTTCTCAAGAAGAACATCTTCTCTTGATTTAGAGTACTACGTACTATTATAAGTGATAGAGGATCTTATTTTGGTAACAAATTGTTTAGAGAATCTTTAGCAAAATATAGGGTGAAACGACCTCGAGTAGCTACTCTATACTATCCAGAATCCAGTGGTCAAGTAGAAGTGTCAAATCTAGAGGTTAAAGCCATCCTAGCCAAAACGGTAAACACTAGCTAGAAAGATTGGTCCCAAAAGCTCGATGATTCCCTATGGGCATATCAGATTGCGTTCAATACATCTATTGGCATGTCACCATGTCATATTGTCTATGGAAAAGTTTTCCACCTACCAATAAAGCTGGAGCACAAAACCTTATAGGCACTCAAAAGGATGAATTTAAATTGGAAGGAGGCAGCAGAGCTAAGACTAAGGTAGCTGAATGAGATGAACAAATTCCATCTTAGGGCATATGAACTAGAATATCTATATAAATAAGAGATTAAAAAGTACCATGATTAGAGGATAGAGAAATAAGACTTCCAAAATGGTGACTTGGTGCTTCTGTTCAATTCGAGACTCAAATTATTATTGGGTAAGCTGAAATCTAAGTGGTCAGGCCCTTTTAAAATTAGCCAAGTATACCCAGTGGGAGAAGTGGAACTTGGAAATGATGATGGAAGTACCTTCATGGTAAATGGGTAATGTTTCAAGCTTTATATTAGTCTGAAAAAATGAATAAAAAGTATCACCGCTATCTGTCTTGATAAAGTATGAAGTAATCGAGATATCTGAGTCATGCCACAATGTTAAATTAGGTGCGGCATGGGAGGCAACCCATGAACCCTGGGATTGAGTCATTCCAGGTATACTCTAACCCTTAGTTTAGTTTTATTTTCAATTTTAAGTTGAGGGTGTAGGGTAGGATGTTGTTGTAACAATTTTTGGTAGATAATTAGGAGTAATATAGGTACTTGAGGTAGTTATCTTATTTTTTTATGTTTAAGAATCTCTCCATTGATCTGAATTTATAACCGTGTGAATTACATTCATTTGTGACCGCGGTGCATCTTTTTGTGGCATTAGTCTGGCAACTTGACGATTTTTGCTGAAAAAATTGCATGAATCAGATAAGTAGTGATATACGATGTACTTATGTGTTAGGTGTGTGTGAGGTCTTACTTAGTTCCTACTGTATCCCGAATCTCGAACTTTCCTTGTTAGTCCTGCCCAGGTTGAAGGATAGGGGTCAGGAAAGGATCCTAGGCCATTCTTGATTGTAACCCACTTTCAGCCTAAATGACCTTCCCAATTTGAATAATATCCCTTGATCCCTTATTTGAGCCTATATGCCTGTTTCTTTCTATAACACCTCTCACATTCCCGTTTACCTCACAATAAGCCTATGTTGGCTCTGGTCCTCTTTAGACACTATGCACTTTGACTTAGGAAAACAACCTAAGTTGAGGGTGGCTATCATAGGGGTGCATGATGCAAAATGAGCATAAATAGAGGTAGAATAAGAGAAAAGCATAAAAAGTTGGTTGCGGTAAAAAAGAAATAAGAAAAGAGAAAGTTGTGTTAAAGATGATAGAAAGATAATATGATGATTGACAAGACTGCATCCATCTTGAGCATTGTGATTAGTAGAAAAAAGGAAGAAAAGAATGTTGAGAAGTGAAACCCTAAGAGTTTAGTGTAGTGTCAAGGAGGCATAGTCACTCTAAAATATCTATGAATATCATACCAGCCCCTAGCCTACATTACAAGCCTAAGAAAAGCCCTGAAGTGATCTTAACTGACCTACCTGAAGATTTGGATACTGACTATATGGGAAAATCTGGTATTTGACATGCAGTGTTTGGAACTTAATTCTGAGAGTGAGACTTATGATTATCCCTATGTTTATGTTTGTGAATTCTGATATGAGTGAAAAAGGGATTTCTTTGTGGTGAGGGCACATTGGGTATGTTGCTAAGTCACTGACTTGTTCAGATAGTGTGATCTTAGAGAATGATTATTATTGCTAAATTTTTGTTGTATCTTGATGCTTCTGAGTTGCATGGTAATTCTTCAAAACATCAACAGTGAGTTTTAAATTGACTGACCTTGGAGAGGGTGAAATTATTCAGAACTAATATGAGTAGTTATCTGCCAAGTTGTACTTTGTATTCTCTTAGTTAAGTTTTGGTAGCTTGAGGAAAAACAATTGTTTTAAGTTGAGGGTATTGATGTCTGAGCATGTGCTAACACATTTGAGGCTTTTAACCCAAAATAATTGCAAGGCCTTGAGTAACTTTAGTTGTTTTTCATTAGTCTTACTTTGATTTTGCAGTAAATGTTGAGATGCAGGAGAACCAAAAATACTGGAAACAAGAAGCCTGAAATGTAAAGCAAATAAAAGACAAATGTGGCTGACGACATTCATAATAAGTCATCAGTCCAGTGATAAGCTATCAAGGACAATGACAACCTTCAACAAGAGATGCGTTCCAGCTGGAAGAGGTGATGACATTTTGTGATAGGTCATCAAGATGGTGATAAGGCGTCAAGGATGCCGTCATACTTAAACAGGACATGAGAATTGGAGCAGAAATGTGATGATGTTCTTGATAAGCTGTCAAAATCCTGATAAGCCATCATCATCGTCATCAGTCTTAGACAGTGAGAGACAAAAGGAAAGAGGAGCTGACGATATCCGTGATAAGTTGTCAGACTCCTGATAAGCTATCACGGATGTCATTATCTATTCCGATGAAAAGCCATAACCTTGATTTTATTTCCATAGTTAGAAAAGAATATTTAAATATTTATTTAGGATTTCCTTATGAATTGGACAAAAATTTTATTCTCAATATTTTTTACTTATTTTCTACGTTTTACTCTTTAGTTTTTTGGAATAGAAATTACAATTAATGATGATAGATTAATATTCATATTTTTCTTGGGATTTATTCAAGAATTGAATCGAAGAACAATTATTGCTCTTCACTATTCTATAAGTATGATATCTCTAAGTATGAATTCAATTTATTGCTCTAAACTTTACAACATGAGTGGCTAAACTCTTTAGCCTGAGTTATGAGATTTGTGGGTTAGGTGTTGACATGATGCTAGGTTCTTAATAGATTCTAAGGGTAGCCAGAACTCCTTGAAATTCCATAATTCTATACTTAAATTTATTGGTCACAAACAATACATCACGCCCTAGGTTTGTTTGCTCGAACAGAGAAATAAGCTAGAGGAAGAAAATTATCAACAGAGAGTAGGAAGGTTAAGCTCTCATTTAACGATTAATGTCGTAACAGGACTAATCTACCTGAGATAATATCCGGTCATTAAATATAAGCTAATTCGAGAGAATTCGGTAATAAATTGTCTAGATAGGTCAAGAGACATTCAGATAGATCATCGGTAAGGATAATCTGCTGATCCTACCTACTCCAAGGACCTTGAACTGGACCCAGTATCTATCAACTACCAACGCCCATAGTGAACATAACTCTAGTTTTCCATAAACTATTGATCACAAACACTGAAATCGAAGTCTGAAATAAATAATTGCAAACTCTCCTTAAAACCCCTAATTTTCAAAAACTATTAGCTATCAGTTGGTTAAACCGCATACAACTTTAATTCACACCCTATTCCCTATGGGATCGACCCAACCTAGTTGGGTTATATATTGATAACAATCGCTTATACCCATTTCAGAGTGTAATTTGAGCATTATCAAGGGATTCCTTTCATCCATAAAGCTCAAGAACCCTATTTTAAATTATGAATCATGATATTTATGTTTTGGGTTGGTTATAACCATGTTTATCTTGTTATATGATTCCCAAGTTGGAATATTTATGTGTTTTTCATGAAACTACATTAGCAAGTTAGTAAAATCCATAAATTGAATTATTTATAATGTGTTAATTTGATAATTAGGCCTATGCCCTAAGGGAGCTTGCAAGGTGTTTGATAAAATGCCTAGAAAGATAGAAATTATACCCTATAGCTTAATTGTGATCCAAATTGACTTCCATGATATTCTTACGCATTAAAATTTTTTGTTGGATTGTTCATGAGATAGCCATATGAAAATATGCTATGTATACAGGTTATCTTATTCACGTACCAAGCTATGATAATCAAATTCCCATGAAATATCTTCAATTATTGTATTATAGATTGTTGATGTTCTTCATGTATTCAAGAATGTCATGCCTTATGCATTTCCTTCCATCGAGTACTGGGGGTACTTGTACGCAATAAATAGAGTTGTGTGCCTAGAGTCCATGTCATGTTTTTATGATATCCTCAGTCAAGACACGATCCATAGAGCTCAGTCAGTCAAGTGACTAAGGAAAGCTTAGTAATACAGTAATCTCAGTACTATTCCATCAGTCAATGGAACTCAGTTAATTTAGTCCAGTTCTGTTCAGTAATCCTTGATCAGTGTCTATTTAGATGGGAGTACGAATTAGCAATGAGTGAACCCAAGGATGGGAATACACACTATTAGATGAGGGTGTGATTCTTAGAAGTCATCCTTTAATTCCAAAACTATATAGCCAGCATAGGTTGAGACATCAACACTGTCAGATGAGGGTTGATGAGGTGGATAAGCACTGTCAGATGAGGACCCCATCGTTCTTTTTTGGGAACACTGTCAGATGAGGGTCACTCATAGCTTATCCTTACCAGTGGCATGGTTTTGATACCCTTCCAATTGGGGTTACAGATTGGAACCCAACTCAAACATAATGGCATATTAGGGGCATGTCGGTTAGAGAACTACTTCCCACAGTTCCAGTTATAGAACCAGGATTGTCAGATACAATCAATCAGTATCAGTATTAGAACTCAGATAGTTCTATAGAATTTAGGACTATCAGATACTGTCAACTTAGAATAGTATGGAACTCAGCTAGTTCCATGACATTAAAGACTGTAAGATATAGTCACTCATGTTATCTTTTAAATTAGTCATCAGAATTCAGTTATTAGTCATGTTAGTTATTTGTAAATTCATGTTATCATGATCTCACATATAGTCATAATGTATTCATGTATTTATTCTCACATTCATATTAGTCAGATAGCTAGTATTGTTCATGCATATGAACCCCATGCATTCAGCCTACTCACATCCATACCAGTACATTCAAAGTACTGACGCATTTGCGCTATGGTGTCTTATACCATAGGTTCAGAGACACGAGCTCCAGAGAATCAGTAGCATCCCAGTCTCAGTATTTAGAGTAGCAGTGATTCCTCATCTTTCGAGGATATTATTATTATTTTATCATCTCATTAATTAATTTATTAGTTGAAGTTAGTTTGGGACATATCCTATGAAATCCTCATTCAGACAGTTCAGTTAGTTAGAGTCTTTCCATACTATCATGTTCAGACTATCATGTTATATGATTTTTGTTTTAGGTAGTTCATAACCCATTCAGATATTATATTTTTATCAGTTATGTTACAGTCTTGAACCTTATGGTGTTTCAATTTATATTTCTGCAATCATATAGTATATTATGCAGTATACAGGTACAAATATCAGTCATAGGTTAGCTTGTGGTCCTTCGGGGTCACGATCACCATGTAGCATTTTGGGTACCAGATCCGAGGTGTTATAGTTTTCCACATACCCATCATTAGCATGATTCTATTTGGGTCATCCTAGACAGGATGACCAAATCAGTCCATTTTTTGCCAGTCCACACCTCTTATTCAGCAGAGGACTATGCCAAACACTATTTTAGAGAGTTGGTCAGTTTACATGGAGTTCTAGTGTCTATCATTTCTGATAGAGGTACCCAGTTTACCTCTCACTTCTGGAGGGCATTCTAAAAGGTTTTTGGTACCCAAGTACACCTCAGTACAACTTTTTACCCTAAAAAAATGGCCAAGTAGAAAGGACCATTCAGACTCTAGAAGATATGCTGAGAGCATGCATTATAGATTTTAAGGGTGGTTGGGATGACCATATGCCTTTGATTGAATTCGCATACAATAACAGCTATCATTCCAGTATTCATAAAGATCCGTTTGAGGCTCTCTATGGTAGGAGATATAAATCTCTAATTGGTTAGTCTTTTTCTTAGCAACTGGCTTTTAAGTTTTCATAAGATTATAGGTACTATTTTCCCTATCATATGTGGTATTCACCAATATCTTGGTTATCTGAGCAAGGAGCATTACGTTGGCTTTGAAGAAACTGTATGGTACTGGTATTTTGTAGACATAATTCGGTTATTCCTATTTGTCTCAATCTGTTGAAGTAGGTGAGGCCGTAGTAGTAGGGCCTAACTTTGTATTTGATGCGTTAGAGAAGGTTAAATTGATCAGAAAAAGGCTTAGGGATTTCCAGAGCTGATAGAAGTTGTATATGAATATAAAGAGAAAGGATCTCAATGTTTAGGTCGCTGATTTTGTGTACTTAAAAATCTCTCCCATGAAAGGAGAGAAGATATTCATTAAGAAAAGAAAACTCAGTCCCCGTTATGTCGGTCCCTTTAGAATTCTCACTCATTTTGGAAAGGTAGCTTACGAGCTTGAGTTGCCTTCAGATCTGGCCTCAGTACACCCAGTGTTCCCTGTCTTGTTGTTGAAAAAGTGTATTGGTGATCCAGTGGTAGTTGTTCTCCTAGAAAGTGCACAGATTCAGAATAGTCTTTCCTTTGAGGAAGTTCCAGTCAAAATTCTTGATCATCGAGTTCGTCGACTAAGGAACAGAGAAGTTCCACTAGTCAAAGTTCTTTGGTGGAATCAGTCCGTTGAGGGATCCACTTGGGAAGCAGAGGCATATATGCGGACCAAGTACTCTCATCTTTTCTTCATGAATTTAGGTTCAGTATAAGGTACTAATCTTCTTAATATTTCTCTCTAGCATGCTCAGTTTTAGTTGCACAACTTGTTAATGTTAGTCGTTCATTTACAAATCAGTTCAATTATGTAATCCATGGATCATATATATGCATGTTAAGTGTGTAAGCTCAGTCCAACAGTTTTCCTTAGCTTAACAAGTTTCATTCCAGGATAAATGATCCCAAGGGGGAGATATTGTAACACCCATATTTCCTTAGCATAATCTATGTCCCAATAGATGAGTATTCATATATATAATTTTCAAAATACTCATTATTTTTAAGTTTAGAGTCTGGCATTGTGTAGGAAATTCCATTAGCTTACCAACGATATAAAATATGCCTAAATATGATAACCAGGTAAGAAGTTATGGTGATTTGAAGTTTCAGTCGTTAAACACTATCATTTTGACCCTTAGCACCTCACGTAGTCAGTGTAAATAGCAATTGTCAATTTTCAGTGTTGCTATGCGATAGTGGCACATAGCACCATAGGCCCAGTTCATAATTGTCCAATTTAAGTAAGGCAGTGCGATCTTGGTGCGTCGTGCCAATAGTGAACATCATAATCAAAGGGGCATTACATTGATTCATGTCGCACCATCAGCCCAGTTTCCAGTTGTCAGTTTCCAGTGACACGACGTGATAGCGTTGATCGGGCTAGGTGCCTATTTCAAAAAAATGGGCATAAATTAAAAGTTTTGCCCAAGGGTAAAACAATCCTTTCCCCTAACTTTAATCCGCAAGGTGTGCTTTTAAGCACTAAAAACATTTTTAAGCTCATTATTTTAATTATTTTCCCTCAAATCAAGAAGTTTTCACTCCCAAATCAAGAACCCTAGCTCTCCAATTTCAAGACCAATCGTTAAGAACTCGCCCAGAACTTCAAAAAATTCACTATCCTAGGTATGTTATATGTTCATCCATGGATTCCTTTAATCCATGGAGCCCAAGTAACCTATTTTAATCACCAAGTTATAATATTTTCATGTTATTATATTTTAAATTATGATTTCTTCTATTAACCTCCTTGTACTATTGAGACCATGTTACCATGAAATTATTGAAATCATTCAATCCTCCATGTTTTTATATTATTATTTATTGAATAAAATCATGATTTAATCTATTATGTTGAATTCATGCTAGTCCATAAGTTCCATGACATTTCTATGATTCTTTTAACAATGAACTACAAGTGTTTGATAAAATGCCTACAAGTGTGATTGATTTAAATAAAAGCCTTCATGTTTTGTCCCTTAAGCTTTAGTGTCATTTTACTAATATTGTTGAGTCCTGGGGGTATTGAATACCAAAAATCCATAGATATTTACTTATTCTAGCATCGGTACATTACAGAATAATCTTTAGAACTTACTATGAGCATTATCAAAACAATCAGTTACCAGTCAGGTGAACTCAAAATAGTCTATTACTTCATTGTCTTTCAGTTTGGAGTAAGATTTTGCATCGAGCGAGTGCAAGGATGGAGACTTCCATTCAGATAGGTAGAGTCGTTAGTAGCAGTCCCTATACTCCAGAACTATGTAGCCAGAATAATATAAAAGTAGTCACCCATCAAACAAGGCTTGACTATCTCGCAGTGTCGCCCATCAGTTCAGGCTTGACACCCTTAGTCCTTTGGACATTATATCAGTTTAATGGACCCATTTATGTATCATTAGTACCCATGGCAAAGTATCAACACCCTTCCAATTGGGGTTACAGGTTGGACCCCGATTATCTCAAATTGGGACATATCGGTTAGATGATACCTTCCACAGTCACTCATATAGTCTCAGTTATAGTCTCAGTTTAGTTATGTAGTCTTAGAGTTTCTTGACCAAAGAATACCAATAAAAGTATTTTTTTTAGTATTTTAGTTTACAAATTTTACTTAGTCAATGTTATATGCTTGGTCATGCATCTCCAGTGTCCACAGATTTTCACATATCTTCAGTATTTACAAACTTTCATGCATACTCGGTATTTATAGATTCTCCATATTTTCAGTATCTATAGATTCCATGTTCTCCACTTAGTTTTCCATGTTTTACATACTTATTTAGTTAACTATTGGTTGTGTTTATGAAACCATGCCTATCACCTACCTTATTTAGCATACCAGTATATTCAAAGTACTGATCGCATACCTTTCTTTTGCCCTGTGATGTATTAAATCATAGGTGCCGATACTTAGTTCCCAGACCATGCTTAGACTTCACTTCTTAGTCTATCAGCAGTACAGTAGTAGCGGTGAGCCCTCATTATTTGAGGACAAATTATTTTACTTCATATCTCTATTTCAGAAGTTAGTAGAGTTAGGTGGGGGCCTGTCCCATCAACTCATATTTAGTCAGTTAGTTTTAGAGGCTTTTTAGACATTAGAGTCAATTATTCAGTATTCAGACATTACAGTTAGTTGTCCAGTTTATCATTATTTTATGAGATTTATTCAGTTGTTTCTATAAACTCATCTTTAAGTTTTAAATTCAGTTATTAAAATCTTATGGCATGTCCGTATTCTTCCACATTTATGATCATATTATCTAGTGCTCATAGTAGGTACTAGCTCATGGGTTAGCTTGTGGTTCCTTGGAATTGTAAGCATCATGTGATGACTAGGAGGTAGTCCCGGGTCATTACAATAATGAAATCAAACATCCTAGTTTTCCACCACCCATAGTACTGTCCATAAAATTTAGGCAGCCTAGTGGTAGATTTCCCTTCTTCCAAGTTAGGTGGAGTATCCATGCTAACCAAATCACTCTAGGTGTGAACCTTTTAGTGTGAACTAGTTTGATACCAACTGATGAAACCTTGGGAGTTGCACTACACTGTGAGGGACCAGATTCTTCAAAATCATTCATAGGCAAAAGAACAGTAAAACAACCAGGAACACAACAGAGTGTTGGAAATGTAACGAACACCAGATATAACATTACAACCTTCATTCTCAAGGAAGGAAAAACCATGGCATGACCTCAAAAACTCTAAAAAGTTTACTATAATCAACCTCTTGATTACAGAGTTGAACTTGAACCTAACTCTAGGATCCTCCTATTTGTAATAACTTTACTAGAAGCTCACCTTCATAGCTCTTCCAAGACTTCCTAAAAATTATTAACTCTAACTAGTATCAAGCTTAGACAACTCTACCTAAGCACTCTAAACAAATGAAAAGAGCATTACTCTTATAGAATAAGTGATTTAGTTACAGGCTTATGCTGGACTCAGGAATACTTGCTAATTTGTCACAAACAATAATAAGATCTTGAGCAATGTTGAATATTGACTTTTTGCCATTTTCCTCTCTACACTCATTTGAATTTTCAAAAATTTATTCATTGACAATTATTCTTTTCTTTTTATAGTTGAGTGATGACTAGGGTTGAAATGCGATTGGATCAGGTGTCCAAAGTAGTACAAGAAGCACCTGCATAGTTTGTTACACAAGAGAAAAAAACTTTGTAGACACGTACTAGCTGTACTATAGCCTTGAATACCCAGGGACCTGGTCCCTTGTAGTCAACTGCTCATTATCAAAACAAGATACAATAGGTGCATCATATGAATTTGGCCTTCTTAGAATTTATAATGTGTCGTGTATTTTTCATATTTATATGGGGAGTGAAAATAATCTCATAGTATGCCAGTAACATAATCCATTTATCTGGTATGAAATAAGTCAAGAGAATTTAAAGAAGAATATGTTTTTCTTGGTTTGATGGAGTTTGAACACTCATTCATGTGTGAGTGGAAGATGTTGGAATGTATTATTGGGTCGAGTCCACCAATAAAGTGTTCTACATAAACCACTATACATTTAGCCTATTGTAATGCCCTAAATATAGTATCTGGAATGCTACATGGTGCTCATGACCAAAAAAGACGACAAGCTTATCCATGACTAATATCTGTACCTATATACTGTATAACATCATGTAAAATTGTGGAAATAATAGACTGAAACATTCCATAATGTTCAAAAACAAATATAACATACTATTTGAGTGTACGATATATCAATACTAAAACATGAACAGAAATAAACTGTCTGAACATGCTATAGTCTGAAAGTCTCTAAAATTGACTGAATAAGGAGTTGATGGGACATGTCCCCAACTAACTCCAACTACTAAAATAAACTAAGTATAGAAAGAATGAAATAATCAAATAATAACATCCTCAAATAATAAGGACTCACTGCTAGTCTGACTACTGAAACTAGAATGCTACTGATGCTCTGAAGCTCATGATTCTGAACCTATGGTATAAAACACCATAGTGCAAAAGAAAAATATGCGTTATTACAATTTAATGTACTAGTATGCATGTGAGATAGGCTGAATGTAAGGGTTTATATGCATGAACAATACTGACTGACTGAGTAACATAAATGTGGGAATACATGCATGAATACATAACTATAAATGAGATTATAACGACACTAATTATTGAGTCTAACTACTGATAACATAGATTTCTGATAACTGATATAACTAATATTGAGTGACTATGTCTGACAGTCTAGGCTCTGATGGAACTAGCTGAGTTCCGTATTGAGCTAAGTGACTATATTTGAAAGCCCTAATTCAGTAGAACTATCTGAGTTCTATTACTGAGACTTGAGACTATAAATATAGGAAGTATTCCTTTAATTGACATATCCCTAATAAACTATTATAGTTGAGTTGGGGTCCAATCTGTAACCCTAATTAGAAAGGTGTCAATATCGCCCCATTGGTAAGGACAAGCTGTGAGTGATCTATCATCTAACAGGTACTCTAAGAATAAAAGTGGGACCCTCAAATAACTGCTTAAGCCACCTCATCTACCATCAACTAGCAGGTTTGATGTCTTAACCTGCGCTGGCTATGTAGTTCTACAGTGCAAGAATTGTTTCTAAGAATCACACCCTCTAATAACAGGTGTGTTACCATCCTTGGGCTCACTCTGTGCTGAATCCTACTCCCATATGAATAGATACTTAACATGATTTACTGAACTGAACTTGACTAAGTTCGCTGAGTTTTGTTGATTGACGAAATATTACTGAGATCACATAATTGACTGAGATTACTAAGATTACTAAGATTATTGGACTGACACTAAATTTACTGAGTTTTTCTAAGTCATGTAACTGACTGAATTCTACTGATCATAGCTTGATTGACGTTATCATGAAACTGACACTGGCTCTAGGCATACTACTAAATCTTTAGGTACAAGGACCCCCAGGACTCGAAAGCATGAAACTGATAAGACATGACACTTTTTGGACTCACAAACAAAATCAACAATCCATAATACAATCATTGGGGAATTTCATGAGACACTTGATTATCATGGTTTGGTACATGAATAGGAAATCATATAAATAAGTCATAATTTCATAGGCTAATCTCATGAACAATTTATCAAACAGTTTCAATGCATAACAATAACATGGAAGTCATTTTTAACATAAAGGTAAAACATAGGTTCATCATTTTGATCACAATTGAGTCATAAGACATATATCCTATTCTCTTAGGCATTTTATCAAGCACCTTGCATGCATAAGTATTATCTTAGGCATGGACATTAAATTAATTCATCATGGTTGTATAAATAAACACAATTTAGTAGATTTCAATCCACATGCTAGCATAAATTAACGAAAAAACATTTAATGATTCCAACTTGTTTGTCATACATAACTTCAACATGATCATAATCAATCAAGAATATAAACATCACAATGTATAATTTAAAATTGGATTCTTGGACTTAATGGATGAAAGGAATCCATGAATGAACACTTGACATACCTGGGTGAATGATTTCTTGAAGATTGGTGGAGGAAATCTTGAGTTCTTGACTTGGGATTAAGCACCTACAGTTTCTTGTTCTTGGGGTTTGATCTTTGAGAGAAACCCTAATTTTGTGTTTTGAATATATAATAAAGTTATGAGCTATAGTCTAGTATAATTAGGGGTTAAAATGGATGAAAAAAGACCCAAATAACCTTTTAAAAATGGCTTAAAAATCACTAAACGGGATATACGAAGGCTTGTGCAACAGACCATCACTGGCTCGACGGTCCGTCGGCCTGACTGTCGCACTTGGGCAAGAATAGGAACTTACTACCTTAGTATTGATGGCTTGGGCGATGGTCTGTCGCAAGCTCGACGGTCCATCAAACCTTAGCCAGAAGATTGACTTACTGTCTCACCTATAATGGTTTGGGCGATGGTCCGTCGCTAGCTCGATGGTCCATCGGCCTGATCGTCGCTTCTGAGTAGTTCTAACAGTCCTCTATAAAACATCCATAACTTTTTACTCCGATACTGAATTTGGATGAAATTGATATCGTTGAAAAGCTAATTTAACTTTCCACATGGTAAAAAGTCAAAATTAGGGAAATTCTATCTGGTTTAAACATTAATGATTTAGAAATTCATATATAACTCTTCTGAAGACTAGATTTGATTTTAAGAAAGTTTGGGGTACTACACCTATCCTCCTCCTAAATATAGACTATAATATTTACATATATCGGTATTGAGTTTCTTAAGAACAAATAGTTTTCATCATAGTATATGATGTCTAGAATTTACAAACAGAATATGCACTGCATCTTCTTGGGGATATCTAGGGTATGAAAATCAAGGAATTAATCCATGAATCTTTTTAGAATTCTTATTCAAGTTATAGTTGTTACAGGTTTGCTTTCAATAAGGAGAAACTTATAAATTACCTAAACTAGTATTGCTGGTTAAAAATACAACATATTTTATTTTGATGAAGAATGTGAGTTAGGTTGGGGCTAGTCCATTTTTGGTTTAGGCATTCACAATCGGACCCTTACGATTGTGATTGGTGTTTTCTAGGATAGATTACGATTACAATGAGGCTTCCAAGATTCAGAAGAAATTTTTTACACTTGGATAGATTTAAATCGCAATTTAAATCTAAAACACCATAACTCAATTTTTGAAGCTCGAAATTGTATTGAGTGATTCAAAAGGGTATTTTCAAGATTTTTTTCTTGAGTATTATGATTCTTACATTTCTTTTACACATTTCTCAGTGTTTTATCTATCATTTCCTCTTCAAATCTAGGTTTTTCAATGGGTATTTTTAAATCTTAAAGTTAAGAAATGATAAATTGATGACTTTAAGTTCAATTTTACACTACTTTTATTGAAGTCTGTGATTAAGACTCTTTAAGTCATGAATAATGTGATTTTCTACTAAAATTCTAGTTTTACCCTTGTGGGATCTGAATTGGTTTTTGGGTTAGATTTTAGATCAAGAATATAAGTATAACAATATGGGTATTTATGGACCAATTTTCTTATGTTGATTACGTATTTGACAAAATTAAACTTGTTCAGAGGATCATTAGAAGGCCAAGACCTTAGTTTGACTTTATAGGTCCTCTTTCAAGGAAAGTTGAGGATTCTTTAACTCTTTTTTTATAGTGCTAATATGTTTGATGTCTATATAGGGAGTTATGGTGATTTAGGGATCTCGTACAGTTGAGTTGACGATATAGCATCTATGAGGATACTAGGATTATGTGAAAAATTAAATGAAATTAATCGAGTTGTTTGGATTACTTTTTCCTATTTGCTAACATGATGTTTGTGGATTGTATCTAACAATGACTTGGTAAGCATGTTAGTTAGTGATTAAAATACCATTTTGGATTTTGAGCCTATATATGCTAAAAATTGGTGAAATATCGAGACTTTGACTAGTTAAAATTACAAAAGAGAGCTTTGTTATTGTGAAAGCTGATGGGGGAATTTCGACTACTAATTGAATTTATATATGTTATGAAATGCCTTTCTTTGTATTGTACTAGCTATTTGGGATCAGTGTGCCACTCCTGCATATTTTATGTTGCATTTCATTAGGATCGAACTGGCATACCTGCCTCATATGTTTTGGGTCGATGGACCAGTCAACTTGTATTTTATAATGTATTGGAGGGAATGCATTCCAGATTTATGTACCTCACAAGTCCCCATGAATTTTTTTTAATACAGAGTATCATGTGTATACCCAACATACACATTTCATTCATTACTTTTTCATTTGGTACTCGAATATTATTTGATATGATCGGTGATTAACTAATTTGATATATTTGGATTTTTTTGAGATGCAATAGTGTCGTTGTGTTTAATTATCCCTTGATTTCATGATTTTACTTTCAACCTAGGTGTGTTTATCACGTTTCAAAACACCCCCTAGATGTGAGTGGCTCCCGTTAACACCACTTGGCAGGCTAACCAAACATCCATTCACTTGCCCAATTATATAAGCACTGAGTTGCAATATGTAAAACTACAAACACTTCAATAATAATCAATAAATATGGAATTATAATCCAACAAACTCCGTAATCAAATTATCCATTCAAAGATTAATCAAATATGAATTCTCTATCTAAAATCCCACACTATGACCATAAAGCATCTAATAGAGTTACATGAGTTCACCTGTCAGGCATGCAAGCCCCAAAAAAAAAAAATTGTTAGAGAGGAAATGAAAGCCTCCACAACAATGTAAAGGCTCGCCTCAATAACAGAATTTACACACAAAACTTGTTAGCCATTGTTCTCGCCCTCTGCAATGTTATCTGCATAGACATGCATGTAAGGAGTGAAATATATATATTAATATAACCTAGTACAATCCTTGACCCATTGCTTTAGTGCCCCTGGAACAAGTGTTAGAAAATATAAAGCACAACAATCACATAAGTGATATGCATACCATATAACTTATAATATAATGCTTAATAAAGTTCAACAAATGTATCACAAGTCACGATGTTTATTAGTTCAATCCACTCACACGTCTTGTCATAAACAGTTGAGAAAATCAACAATCTAGCACCCCAAAAAGTCTATGGCAACATGCACAATGCCCCAAAAGTATACTACGGCAACACATACAAGGTCCCTAGCATATTAGGACAACATAAGTATGCCCCTAACATATTACGGAAACTATGTATGCCCGTAGTAGTTGTATCCTAGGAAATAAAGGATAACCTGTCATAATATCACCTCACATATTACCATTAAATAACTCTCAATATACTTCACAAAATACATATCAACGACTATTAAAAATTACTTATTCTTCCAAGCATATGTTTATCCCAACACATCAACTAGGTGGAAAAATACATTTTTGTAAAACAGGTTTGAAAAGCAAGCACCAAAGCTTAGGCTCACTTACCTTGATAATGATCAGCTTCTAAAACCATGTAATACATAGTACACCAATCAAAACTCCTCTAATGGACTTAATCTATGAAAATATATTAATTAACAACATTAATTATGCTAGTCAGGATCAACTCTTAATATCCCATAATTTCAAGCCTATAGCTAAACCTTAATATCTCACACCTTAGACTCATGAATTAAAGGTAAATAAAATATATTATTATCTCACTACCCAATCTTAATTGTTTTTTTCCAGTATAATAATAGTCTTATCCCAATACAGTACTCTAGTTATGTACCAACAATTTAATGTGAGGATCAAGAATTTTGCAAGAAGCACTGGCAGACCTAGTAACTTCAAAACATTGAAAAGCAAAGACCTCAGCTATATAAATATTTTCCACTTGATCAAAGGGTTGAAGATTATTAATTCTTAGGATAAAGGAATGATTATTCTATTATATTGTACTTGTACACTCAATAGTAATTATTATAACATATTTCTCTCTTATTGTTATTCAAGTTTGTGAATAATCGTCAAGTAATTTAATTTGAAGAGGCAGAACATTTGCAACCAGTCGTAATAGGTTCCTTTTCATAGCATATTTTAGAGACTTTTAATTTTTTATACGATTCCACAATCCACTAATCATTGGTAATTTTTAAGTCTTTAATTATAATCTAATCATTGTAAAGGTCAAGATGAAATCACTTTGCAGCAACTTTCACGAACTACATACATATATATTACGATGAATAAGATTTGATGTCAATTACATTAAACTTATCACCCCAAACCATGGTACAAAAACTTGGTTATTTCCATCAATAAAGTCTTTCAATTTTACTCGTGAGCCTTCTTGTCTCTTTAAAAAAAAAGTAGTTAATTTGCCCTTCTATTTTGTCACTTCAACTACTAACATGGGAAAATAATTAGATTAAATAAATGGGCTCGGAAAACGTCCTTTAACTCTCATTATTATAGTAATTTTATTAAAATTATCAATTAACCCCTCATTAAAACTAATTGGGGTATTACAGTGGCCTTCCTATTTTCTGGTTCATATAGATTGTATTGAATAGATTAGTGTTTGGGTGATTCTCATCATCACTTTGAATTAGGATTTATCAATAATGCTACTGAGTATGTGTGTTTTTTCAGTCACTTGTTTAATTTTCCCTTTTATGTGTAGATTCTGTGACCAAAACTCTAGGTCATTGATTTACCCTTCATGTGATTATATTGATTTTGAGATCCGAAGTAGATACAGGTTGATTCATAGGTTCCTTGGATTTCCTCTTGGACTCTTGTTATGCCATTTTTCTTTTGTATTTTGAGTTATTATAGACTCTCAGTTGTATTCTTACTTCTATTAGAGGCTTATCCTTTATGACTTTAAGATTGCGAAATGGGTTTCCTTGTATTTGGCATTGTCAGTCATTTTACTTTATTCCTTCTACATTATTATTATTATTATTATTATTATTATTATTATTATTATTATTATTATTATTATGTATTTTGTTCTTTATCATTGGGTTGGCTTATCTATCACGGGGGTGGGGTAGGTTCTATTATGATTTGAATTTTTGATCGTGACACCTAGTTGATCTTGGTTCTTGTGTCAGTGTTGGAATTTCTCTCCTTCTGAATGGTATTAATGATTTAAATACTATAACAATTTAAAATCAGAAATGTAATGACACCTACTGAAAATAGGTAAGCCAATACATTTTAAACACAGGACATAGAAATACATACATTGAAATAATATTTTAAATGAAATAAATCATAAAAGTAACCTTTCTTATAAATCCCATAACAAAAGTAGAAATAAATATAAATACCCCAAGATCTTATAGTCACTAGTGCAAGCCACTACAGATCTTAAAGTATAAACACAATCTTCCGAAAATTTAGAAATAAATTAACATAAATAAAAGGAATGATTAAAGATGTTTGGGATCTATGGATTAGCTAAGCAGCTACCTTGGAATTTAAAAAATTCTCAATTGCTACGAGGGTCACAAGACACTCACACTCTACTTAGAACCTATACAATGAACGTGAAAAAGGAAGCAAGGGTGAGTATAAAATTTTCATATTCTCGACATCATCATCAACTGATCCAAATTCAAATCTATGGTGGGGATTAATCCTAAACTTTCCTATTCCATAAATATCACATATATTACTTCTTTTTAGTAGAGATATTTGATCTAGAAGCTAACATCAACATAATTATATATAAATTAAGTTCAGATAATATGAAATCATAGTCAGCTTAAAATAAGAGTAATAAATCCACCTTCATATACACTCAATTAGTTATCGCGTGATAATAATACCATGTAAAAAGAAATAGGACTATGCATGCATATGATGTAAATTCCCTCAAACATAGCCAAAAACCTAAACATATCTTGTTTTATATTGTGGATAGCCAGGACCATTAGAAACACACGAGATCTACAAATACACCCCCTGTAATGGGCAATCCTTTACCATAAATACTCTCAAGATACATATGTCTGTCTCTTCGGGTATCTTGGTTATACATTTTTTGAGTGATCAACATCGAGTACCAGATAACCCTTTATCAGTACTATCCTTGATGAGCCTTTACCATTATTCATTCTTTCACTTCCTTAATGTATATGTCCTTATGCATGAGATGCAATTCCCAAACATAATAAATCATAACTGGATCTAATTCTCAGCACATATAATCATATATAACAAAAATAATTAACAATCAAATTAGGACAACAAAAGTAAAATCATATACGTAGTTTGTATGTTATCTTTCAAATATCAATTGATTAGTACATATCAATGACCAACAAAGATATTTTGATAATAATACAATTAGAAATCATGCTCATGTAGCAATATAAATAAATAAAGTAGGAATAAAATTCAATTACCCATAACATGGCACAAGTACCTATACAAATGTTAATTATCTCATTATGTGGGACCCCTATTGCTTATTATCCATTAAACAATTCTCCAACACTTAAAAAAAGAATAGAAAGTTTCAACTTTCTTTATTGATGCCCATAAAATCAAATTATGTCGTTTTCCTTCCACAAAAATCCTACACTGTCCTAATTTGATAAAATATGTAATCTAGATAAGAAACAAGCCACAGACACTCTTGTTATTATACTTCTAATTCGAATCCAAAAGGTCAACTCAAATACACGAAGGACAAAATAATAATTCTCTATAAAATTAGATTGCCCATAACATAAGAAATCCATATTCAAAATTTTATCGTACGGAATTTAAATTGATCCTCAAATCATCAAAATATGATTTCATAACTTAAAACTTAAAATTCTCAATTTTCATGCTCATATGCAATTTTAAATGATAAAATAAATAATAAAACAAAACTATGATGCAAAATTAGTTTACCCATAGCTTAAGAACTTTAAATATATGATCACCATACAAACATGTTTAAACTTTCAGATCATGAATGTGAGCTTGTTTAGTCATCTATTTGTCTGAGGTAAACTCTTTTTAACTTTAAATTCAACTATGATGCAATTTGAGTATCCAAAACTCATCCAAAACCTCTGGGATACAATCCAAGTATGTAAATAATTAATAAAACATATTTCAAGGTTTTTGAAAATTTTCAAATCAATAATACAAAGTCGTCTTGACCATAAATTTACTGTGGTCAAACTTATTCTTTAACTCAACTAAAAATTGATTTAATAGAACAAATCTCACCCGAGCCCCTCAAAACCAATCCAAATCATCCATTAAAGTAAAAAAATAACCTTCTAAGCCTTACAAAACTGTCAAAATTCAATTTTGAGCTCACCTTTCTCAAATATTAACTTTAATTAAACTTATCAAACTCCCAAAATAATTTTTTTTTTCAAAATCCACCAAACTACCTCAAGAAATGATTCACCCTCACAAATCATAAATATCAAATTAGAGTTATGGAAAACACACAAAATTTCCCAAAAAATTTATGAGGGTCGTTATAAGTATATTTTGACCTAAGGAGTTGGAAATGATTTTTATAGTTCAATTCATTAGATTGATGATTTTATTTAAATTATTTTTTTTACTAAAATTGAAAGTTTATATGGTTGATTGAAATAAATTTACACTTGATTTGTTGCTTTCAACTGTTAAATTTATGATATGATATACACAAATTCAATTTTATATCATATACTACTTGCATAAATTTAATAATTAAGTATTGTCCTAAATTTGAAAGAGAGACATAGAAAGAGAGTAAATAATATGTATTCAGTATTATGATGGTATACTCACCCCTCCTTGGTCCTTCTCCATTTCTTATATTTCAGGATGAGGCATGGCAAAGCTAGGATGACTCTCTTTTTTAGTTTTATTTTGTGGTAGAAAGCATGATCCTTCTTTTCTTTAGCCAAAAACTATGCCAGGAGTGAAATTCTATTCCTTTGTTTGGAGACTGGTTATTACTTAAGAATTATCCAAGATGATATTTTTTGTTAAATACAACATATTTTATGGTTGCTCATAGTGTTGGTAAATTCATTAGTATAATACAATTTTTTCAAAGTGATTGAGTAAGAGAAATATGTACTTTGCTCAGTTCAGAAGGGTAGGGAGTCGAGGTAGGAAGAGTTATTAACAGTTCTTGTAATGACCCTCCTGGCTATTTCTTGCATTTTTATACTTTTATAGGTTAGGAGCCTTCATATGGCTTCCCCAAGTCATTTTTGAGCTGGGACTAAGAATTTGGTTACCAAACATTTCATTTGGTTTTAGAGCCAATTCTCGATTTTGGAGCTTTTATTGTAAATAAAAGTATATTTGATCCGAACTTCAAGCAAACAACCTCAAATTCCAAGTTTGATAGTTCTGTTAGATCCAGAATATCAATTTTAGGCTAGGAGAACTCTTGATTTTCATTTCGAGGCTTACGAACTTGTTTTGGGTAATTAAATAGCGTTGGCTAAAATAGACCATTAGTAATGAGGCCAAATCATGATTGTAGTGACCTCATATAGAAAGTTCAATAGAACCTTGGAGTTCAGAATACTAAATTTGGTAAGCTAGCATAGTTCATTTGAATTCTCGGGATTCTAAAAGAATCACCGGGGCTCGATTAGAAATAGAAAAATATAGCCAAGTTGCGGATCTAGTGCATCTGGAGTAGGCTAGAAAGGTCCTTCATGTCCATGAGGCTTTGTTTGTATTCCTAAAGGTCAAGGATTCTTGGACTTTACAATAACCGTAACCCCTCCAATCCTGTTAAGATAAATAGGAACCCGATGCCTTAAAGGCTCAAGAGAAACAACTTATACCTTGTGATTAACATGTATGCAACTATAATAATTATAAGGCTCTAAAAGTATAGGTAAGACTCTTTGATAAATAAACAACATTGATAGGACCAAAATAGAATACATGACTTGACCGTTGGGGCCTTGATTTCTAGGGAATAAGACACCATTGCTCTTTACTTTAACAATAGTCTACAAAGCCTCTAAGAGATAAACAACATTAGGTTAGATCAGTACAAAACCTCGCCATACACTTAAATATAATACAATATCAAATATATGCTAAACACTCGGCAGAGCCAGGAATCAACCTGGAGCTTACTAACAACCGCTGAGTAAAATGTTCTTGGTTTAAGGAGATCTATTAGCTGGAATACATATACATGCGGAATGAAATATAGTGTCCCCTAGAAGATACGTCAGTACTAAATAATGTGCTAAATATGTATGGCATAGCGCAACCATATGTAAAACAAGAACTCAAGTAAAACCAGGTACAACTATATAAATAGTGATAGAAGACCACCTTTCCTTATACTTTTAGAATCATGTACATTACATTCTTTGCTTTGCTTTACTATTGTTTGAATTACCAACTTTGTAGGATATTACAAATGACCAGTTGATCAGTGGTAAAAGAGGATTACCTATGCTAGGCATTATACCCCTGGGATATGTTCCTCATCAATAAACAAATACGGATCGACCCATGCTAGGATTTTATTTCACCCCAGTGATGCCACTCGATAATGGGATCGACCCATGCCAGGTGTTTTTTATATCCCTGGGATACCACCCATAAATCTATGTACAGGAATCGACCCATGCTAGGCTTTTTCCCAAGAGCTATCACCCACATATAAACATATTTGTGTTACTTTATTTCTTTAATCTTTGAGATTGTTATTCTTGTGGCTATAATATTATTGAGATTTTGAGCTATAGTCCAAAAAAAAAGATGGTATATGATTGACAAAAGAAGAATGAGAAAGGAAATAAACGTAACATTAATGTTGTAATGATATGGAACTTATATGACACGATGAACCTTTCTAGGCATAAAACATATTCACTAATAAGCCAAGAAGACCTGTGATAGGTGAGGAGTTGAATACATGCAACAAATTATCTAGTATGGTGTACAAATTGTGGGCAAGTGACATTACATAGCATATATGGGTTGTGGCAGATTCTAGAGATCTGACATAGCTTATAACAACTGTGGTAGATTCAAGTATAGAAATTTAGATGTTTCAAATTGGGGAATATGTGCATACCAAATAGATACATGTAAATCCTCATCTAATGAGGTTTGGACTGTATAATAAATGCTTAATAGTTCATATCAATTAGAAGGGTATGTGAGAATGGGTATTATTGAGAAATGTGGGAACCTTGTAAATAGGAGTAAATGTACATCCCACGTTAGGACATATAAACTATATATTGAATAGGTAAGGACTCTATAAGGTCACCTTATACCAAAACATGATGGGGATGATAATCAAAATAAAGAACGTGTGTAGCAAAAATATTCAGCATGTGACACTCTTAACTTGTCAAATCATTGATCTTATTGACTCATACAAGAGAAACATATGACACACTTCTAGACCATGGGTAGTAAATAAAAGGTCGATTAACTATAGTGGGGGTCATACACCATCGCAATGTATCTCTTACCATGAATAATCATCTACGAAGATCACTTTATTAGTACACAAGTATAAGATCATACCAAAGAATATGAGCTAGAATATCCTTACATACCTTGCTGTACAACTCAAACATTACAATGAATTAGTCTTCTTTCTTTTAAGGTGTTAATATACAATATAAGTACATAATAGAGATAATATTAGCCGCTAATCATAGTGTAACCCTTGCAAAACAATAGCTAAATACTATGATGGGTAGTAAGAACATCCATCCCCCAGATACTTGGTGTATCATAACACCCTTTATTTCCACTCTAATCCAACTCCATTGCATCCTAAAATGTCACTAACCTTCCTTACAACAATAAAACACCTAAAACAACCCTAAAATAGTTCATATATCTCATTATACATTTGGAAAACTTGAATTCATGGTTCCAATCACCATTCCTGGAGTTCATAACAAAAGCACATCTAAAATGTCTTATTAATAATCATGACCAAGGAGAGATAAAAAGAAGAAGTAACCTTATCTTTGTTGGTGAATATTATTATACTATCACTCTCTAATCCTTCAAAAACTCAAACTTTTCTTCAACTTGAACCAAATAAGAGAAGAAATCTACTACAGGTTAAATAAAGTAGAACTGCCAAGCTTGATGAGGGTTGTCCTACACTTTAAACATAAGGAAAATAATTTCATAACCTTCCATTGCATAATCAAACTAGAGCCATAAACAAATTTACTTGCCTTGAGGTTGAAAAGAGAGGGAATCCCAAAAATCCTAATTAGAATTTTTGGACTACTATATGAAGGTTTGAAAGAAAGAGAGAGAGCTTAAGAGAAATCTATTTTTTTAGCAAGGGAATAGTGGAAAATGAGCTGATTTTGAACCTTAAAAGGACCATCGGAACCACCATCAAAGTAAGTGATGTACCTACTTGACCTTAAATTATGTATCTTTATGGGCTTTGACCTTATTGGGCTAAGGAGCACATTTTGGAGAGTTGGGCTGCCCATTTTTTTTCCATTTTTTCTTCACTTAGTTTGGACCAAAACACTCTAGTAGGTGATGGGTGTACTTTGGCCTATAAACTGATCAAACTAGTATTAGTAGGTGATATACCTACTTAGTTGTTAGGTAGGTCAATAAGTCAAAGTAGGTGATGCACTTACTTGTCACCTACAAGCTTAATTTAAGTAAAAGAGTAACTCACTCATTTTGTTCCGTATTTTATATCTCGACTCATTTACTTTTTCACACTTATATATACTTGGCCACTTTAGATCTTAATATAAAATACCACATTACTATCTCACATTTAAATACTTCTGTCTATTTAACTTGGTCAAACACATGCTGAAATCTATGGAGCATTATAGTAACCTCCAAATCTAGTTAAACCACCACTAGTCACTTAAGAAACATAGCACCTAGCCTATATAACGAGGTTACATCAAGTGCTATCTGACTAGAACTAGTATAAGAAGAATACAGGTGTTACATAACTATCTCGAGCTTAAATAATATTTATCTAGTTTGCTTAGTCGTGTATGTGTTGTAAGGTATGGGGTGTTACATCATCCCCCCGCCTTTGGATCATTCATCTTTGAATGAGAGAAACATGGATACTCTCCAAATGTTTTGCTAGAGAAACTTCATAAATAATACTATCCAAAATATGTCAACTGACTTGGAACATATAAACATGTCTTATAGGATGTTTCAGTAAGTAAAGCACATAAAACTATAAAATAATCAGTAAGGCTCCTCTTTTGTATATAATCAAGTGAAACAACTCTGTATAGCATACCTTACCCTTTCTCTCCCCTCTTTTTATACTAGGATAAGGTCCAACTAAAAATTTAGGAATCACAAGTACGAACTATATATCTAAAAATATGACATGTGAGCAAGACAACAAGTTATCTAATGATCTACAAACCTATATACAAGTGAATAAACACATGGGACTTATAATTTTGTAAGAAAGACGCATAATATAGAAATCTCTTACATATTCTTGGAGAAAATGTGAATATTTAGACTTAATAAGACCGTCTTATTTTCATGTAGCCTTTCAATGCTCTAAATCCTCCATATTACTCAGTTGAAGGCTACATCTAAGTACATTACATTTAATAGGTTCCCAACCTATTCTTTCAAATCCTCACTTCATCATGATATGGAAACTTTAGCCCACTATGTTTAATACTTTAATCTATAGGCATGGAGGGTGATATAATATATGAACAAATAAGTCATGTAAAGTCTATTGACACATAGACTCTGCATAGAGGTTTCATTATATATGATTGATTAATGAACCACAAGGACACATATTAATATGATTGTCTATGAGGCATAATAGACATAAACATTTCAGATACTGGGGACGTACGATCTATATACAAGTAAGTTGCAACAACTGGAAATACAACATTTAAAGTAAGTAGCACTAAGAAAATGAATTATGAACATGCATATGTATGAAGATGTGTTACAAAATTTTGGTACATAATTAAGTGGACTATAAATGATATTGAGTGAATGGACTAAATGAGCACATAACATGTGGGCGAAAAGACCTAAAGATTAAAAGATTACATATAAACAAGTGGATAGACATGTGCTCGACTACATAATAAAAGAAATATGAAATAGGAATCACGTGGGAAGATGATATCATGTGCATAAGTGGACTAGAATATGAATTAATGTACTTTATGAAAAAAAAGAAAGTGAGCATATCATACATGGGATTATCTGTGGGCCATGTCACTTAAACAAGTAGTCTATGAGGCATATAACAAGGGAAAATAGTGTATGAAGCACGTGACATGTAGACAAGAGACTTATAATATGTACTATCCATTAGAAAGTAATTTGAATTCCTTACAGCTCGTGAGGCATTAATTTAATATGCATATAAAATATGGACAAATAATCTGTGGCAAGTGATTGATGAAATAGAACTTTCTATAAAGCATATAGAAATAAGTGAGAGTTTTATGAAGGAAATAACACCTTCATGAAAGTGTTTGGTTATGGCATATGTAAAATGTATGAAAATAATCCACAAAGGGCATATGTCCTGCAAATAGATGAGATATATTACATGTAGAAAGTATAAATATATAATAAACTAGATCCTTTACAAACTACAAACATCCAAGAAAATATTTTTCTATATCTTAAGTGCAAGCACACTGCCACTAGTCCTAAATTACGGGTGGTGTAGTTCTGAGTGTATTCCTTAATCACCTTACAACAAATGTAATTGGTTTCCCATGTTGTTTTGTTTTTATCTTTGGAGAATTTTCTCCCAAATTTTTTGACCATTAAAATGAGGCAGCTTTTTGAGTATATCCAAATATTTGGAACAAGAGTACGAGAGCAATAGGGGATCGAAACTAATGTCTAATTCCTATGTTAAAGATCAACTAAGAAAATGGAAAAGTGAATCTTTATGGAATCATAACCAATGATCTTTTACCCATTTCCTACTACATATTATTTTAAGTACATATGAACTCATCTTCTGATTTTGTAGAACATAAGAAGTAGCCACTTTGTCTTAACAAGTTAGGTTGTCCATGATAAAGAATTTACCATACTATAATATAACAAGTGAAAGTGTTTCATTCCCTTTCTAGGTGAAGGAACCAATAAGAACAACAAGTATATAATTAACTATCCTCTCTTTTTGTAAAAATATAATTACTCTACTTGGGCATACATCAAATGAACCTTTCAATACTTCTTTATTTAGTCAACTCCACCATAAATATGCATAATAAATTATATTTATTAATAGTATCTAGGCTGGCCCACTTATATTAAGACTGACGGGCTTCAATATGAATCAAGAAAATGTTTATGATAGAAGTAGAACCCAAGAATGAGTCAAAGAATTATGGAGTGGACTGGGAAAAGTGGTACATATATTTCATGATTCAAGTCCAAGCCCAAAAGGAAGAAGATTGATCCCATATGGGTTGTGAGTAAATTTTGAAGCTTTCCCTTATTTTCGTAGGGGAGAATTTTTTATTTTAGTTTTACATGCTTTCCTAGTCCTAGTAGGATTTAATTTATTATTTCCATAATAGTAGATCCTAATCCCATGTTATTTGGTATAACTTTTTCCAAGTCCTAGTTAGATTTGATAAAGGTAGATCCCAATCTCATGCTATTTTGGATAGGTTTTTTTCCATGTATATAGGGATGGATTATTTATTTTCAAGGAGACAACATTATTATTATGAGATTTTCTCTTATTTACACCTTTGTGTGTGGCTAGTTGGAATTTATCTTGCAACCCTATATGAATGATTCTTTAGGAGGTAAGATTAATTCTTAATTTGATATCTTTTATTTCTATTAAAGTTAATTAAAGAAGGCGATTAGTCTTATACTAATTGTTGTTTTGAGTTTCTTTGAAATAGGGGTCTAAATCACTTTTGATCTAAGTTTTCCATCTTTAATTTCTTGCCTTTAATCATATTATTTTCGTGTCCGCATTATTTTCTTATTCAATAACATATCCCGATTCTTATCAAGTTGTATCAAAGTGGTTCTATCAAGGTTCCATTATTGATAATTCTTGAGAGTTTCATAGTAGAAAAAAGGTTGCTTTAGATTTAAAAATTCCAAATTTATTGTGTTTCTTGTTTTCCAATAACAAGGAGGAAAACCGAGAAGAAAGAAAATTTAGATTTTCTTAATTGGTCTTTTTTCTTGTCTCACCAAACCAAATCCATCTGGGAGTTGGTCAATTTTTTAATCTATACATCTTACTTCTAAAGGGATTGTTACTAGTAGGGTTAATATATAAATCCTAAAGGAATCAGTCAAAGGTTGTAATTTGAGTGGGAAAAGACAAGAGGCGTGAGATAAAAAAAAGGCCAAATTGAGAGTTTTTGTTTTCTTTAACTTTCGAAGATGTCTCAAACCATAAAGGATACTAATGCTGGGACTCAAAACAATGACATATCCGAGGAACTTAGAAGGATTTTTGCTCGACTCGATGCATTAGAAGTCACCCAAAACCCACCTAATCAGGTAAATATAACTGATTTAAGGAGAAGTGTTTTTCATACAAGGTGCGGGATACAGGATAATATTTGCTCTATGATTATTAATTTTGAAAGTGATACTAATTTGATAAGTTCATACGTGGTTGAGAAGTTGAAACTTACATGCATCAAACACAATAATTTCGGTGAAATTAAGGATACTAAGCAATGCGTGATTTCTTTCTCTATTGGAAGGTACTCTAATAGTGTTCTTTGTGATGTAATTCCAACACAAGATTGTCATATCAAGCTTGGGCATTCCTGGCAATTTAATAGGAATGCAATTTATGATAAGGGGAAGAATAGTATTTCTCTTGAGCTAAATGAAAGAAAATATAAACTTGTACCTCTTACTCCATTCCATGTTTATGAAGATCACAAATGTGTGAAAGAAGCAATGAAAAATTTTAAGAGAGAAAAAAATTACAGGAGTAAGGGGGTGTATTTTGATATTCTAAGAGAGGAAAGAAGAAAGGTTGTGTTGTGTGAAGAAAACGGGATGTCAAGTGAGGTCACTAGAAAAAAAATGAGAGATGATCATGAGAGTAATAAAGAGAGGGATAATAATAAGGTAGAGAAAGAGAACTAAGAGAGTTTGAGTGAGGTTATTTCCTATTTTAACTCTAACCTTTCTACTTCTTATTTTAGTTGATTTGATTCTTTTATTGGTATTATGGAAAATTTTGCAATTAAAAGTCTTCAGTGGATGAACTTAATACTAATGTGATTGAAACTACATACCCTATTGAGCAACTATTTGTTCATAAGAAGGATATAGGTAAAGAGAATTATTTTGGACTTGTCCAAGATGAGACTTATGACAAGAAGTTCAACAAGCCGGATGTAGATCTAACAATAATGAACAAGGAAAAATGAGGTAAGATTATTCCTTTGCTACATAAGACCAAATTAAGGCATGAATCCTCAAGTCTTGGTGATTGTAAGGAAAAAAATGTTTGCTACTAATGATGAGGAAATTTGTGACTATTATGATACAAGTGATCAAATACCCATTCTTGAACCTATTCATGATTGCTTGTTGGTAAATTTGAGAAGCTACTAAGAATTTAAAGGATATTGTATTTTGAGATTTGAAAGATTCTTCTAACCTTCTTGAAATTTCCTATGTTTTTGTGAATAAATGTTATGTGGAAAAAAATTCAAGTGTAATTGGCGATGCTTGGCTATATCATAAAAGTGTTAAATTTGATACATATTTTATGGAGCTTATGAAGTCTTTGACAAGCCCAGTAGAGTACTTTATTGATAGAGATAAATTGGAGAGACACTTATCATTCCCTACATCATCTAAACATGAATATTGTTGTGCTCATACATGGAAGATAATTTTCAATTGTGATGATGATGTCCACATGATTTATAAAGGTGTATTTATACATGCAAGGATTAATTGGGTTAAGTGGATGCATGGTTACTATATTGTTTTGTTCCTACCATTCCCGTTTTCACGTAAGGATGTTGTTTACTATTGTATGTGGTCTTGATTATGTGAGATTTAAATTCAAGGACAAATTATTTTCAAGAAGAGGGGAATGATAACATCCAGGTGGGCCCACTAGCATTAAGATTGATGGGCTTCAATGTGAATCAAGATATTTATGATGGAAGAGGAGCCCAAGAACGAGTCTAAGAATTATAGAGAGGAATGGACAAAGTGCTACACACATTTCATGATTCAATGACAAGCCTAAAAAGAAGAAGATTGGTCCTATATGGGTTGTGAGTAAATTTGGAAGCTTTCCCTTATTTTCGTAGTTGAGAATTTTTGATATTATTTTTATATACTTTTCTAGTCCTAGTAGGATTTTAGTTATTATTTCCATAATAGTAGATCCTAATCCCATGTTATTTGGGATAACGTTTTCTTAGTCTTAGTTAGATTTGATAAAGGTAGATCCCAATCCCATGCTATTTGGGATATATTTTTTCGCTATATATAGGGATGGATTTTGTTATTTTCAAGGAGACAACGTTATTATTAATTGATAGTATCTCTTATTTACACCTTTGTGTGTCTACTTGGGATTTATCTTGCAACCCTATAAGAACAATTCTTAATTTGATATCTTTGGTGTCTATTAAAGTTAATTAAAAAAGGTGATTAGTCTTATATTAATTGTTGTCTTTAGTTTCTTTGAATAGGGATCTAGGTCACTTTTGATCTACGTTCTTCAATTGACTCTATTAGCATCATAATTAGTCTTAATCCGCTAATTTTGAATACTAAGATCAATTAGGGTTCTTAGCACTTAACCTCGAAATTGGACATTTTATTCTTCAATTTTGCCTATCTTTAATTTCTTGCCTTTAATCTTAGTATTTCGCTTCCACATTATTTTCTTGTTCATTAACGTAATCTGATTCTTATCATTTATTTTACGCGAATAATGCATGTGAGCCTAGGGTACCAAATTGGTTAATGTACATTCTATTGAGGTGATATTTTTAATTGCCCAATTTGTTGTCTTAGATATTTAAATTGGGTATCAAAATTCATATCAATACTAAATTGATTTATTTTTTAATGATAGTTCGGGAAGTTGTTTAGGGAGTTCTTCTAGTGTGCCTTTAAAATATATCTTAAAAGGTGAGCTCTCGGTGATTCCACACGCTGCCTAGCAAAGACATAGTTATCTAAAGTGGACTCTTTTGTGAAGATTGTATCAGCAACATATCCTTCTAACAATATATGCTTAATAAGCATTTTTTATAATTAGGGTAAAACCTGTGTCACCTTTTCTTCAGAAGCTCATATTGTCGTATTCCTATAATATTAGAGAACTTCACTAACTCATCTCTCCATTCTAGGGTATACAAATGTTGTTCTCCTTTATATCTATAATCAAATACTCTCGTACTAGTGATTTACTAACACTAAGACTTCCCTTACTTTGAATAGTCCAGCATATCAGAACTTAAATCTAACCCCTCAACATTTTCAACCCAAATCTTTAGTCACATTCGCTTCTATAAGAAAAATATAGATCATAATAGGAAACTATTATACATATACTCTTGCATGAAACAATTGAAACACTTATCCCTTGAGTTTTCTAACCACATAAAATATCATATGTTTTAAGTTATTTAGAGTTTTCATATGTACATATCTTATCATGTCAACTACTAACATACCCAAGATTATGAATAAGTGCATGGGCTCTATCGACCAACCAGTAGTATCTGTAGCCTAACATTTGAGGTACACCTACCGAACAATACTACTGCCATATCTTTTAACTAATATAAACCCAGTTCAACTACCTTTATCTATAATACATGCCTTAAGATTCTATGTATATATCACTAACAAAGTGCTAAATGTCCCTTTATAGGATAAGATCCTATAACCACTGGAAGAGTCATGTTTGAGGAAATTTTGATCCCATGAATTAGTCAAATCCTTCTAAAAGGTTGCACTAGGAAATTTTGTAGCCTATCCTTGTGACTAGGTAACCATTTACTATATAACACATGAATAATCTTATTATATCCTACTCAGATGAACAAAAATAATTCAAGTGGCATATATACAGACGTTGATGCAAGTAATGTAGAAACCTCTACAATCTTTACTCTAAATTTTAATAACATGACACCTTTCTCTAGAGATTAATCGTAATAAGCATAAGATGAATGACATAGATTATGGCATGAATAAGAATAAATTTCTTAACTCAACTCTATCGCCCAATTTAGATTATGAGAGAAGGCATATTTCCTAAATGTCTAAGAAGCACCCTAATTATAAATATGGCAGGCAACACATTCATAAGTAAGGCTCTACTAGACATGGCTTTGTAGACTTCCTAGGATGATCTGCTCTGATACAACTTCTATCATGCCTCCTATCTTGTTGAGATTAAAGGTACCCGATGCCCTAAAGGCTTAAGAGAACCAACTTATACCTTGGGATTAACATGCATGTAACTGTAATAACCATAAGGATCTGAAAAGTATAGGTAAGACTCCTTGATAAAATACCATCATCGATAGGCCCATAATAGATATAAATGACTTAACCGCTGGGGACTTCATTACTAGAGAATAATACACCACTGGGCTTTACTTTATAAAATAGTCTACAGAGCCTCTAAGAGATAAACAACATTAGCTTAGATTGAGAAAATACCCTGCCATAGACTTAAATATAATAAAATATCAAATACATTCTAAAGACTCAATAAATACCCGAATCAATATGGAGCTCACCAATAACCACTGAGTAAAATGTACTTGTTTTAGGGAGATCTATTATCTAGAATACAAGTACCTGTGACGTGAAACATAGTGTCCCCCAGGAGGGATGTCAGTATGAAAGAATGTACTGAATATGTAAGGCATAATGTAACCATATGTAAAACAATAACTCAAGTGAAACAACGAACAACTGTATGAATAATGATAGAAGACCACCTTTGCTTATACTTGTAGAATCATGTACATTACATTCTTTTCATAGCTTTGTTGTTTTTGTATTACTAGATTTGTAGAATATTACAAATGACTAGCAGATCAGTGGTAAAAGAGGATGATCTATGCTATGCATTATACCCCTGGGATATGTTTCTCATTAATTGACAGTCCTTTCACCCTGAGATACCACCCGATAATGCGATCAACCCATGATAGGTGTTCCTTCTACCCCTGGGATACCACTAATAAATCCATGTATTGGGATTAGCCTATGCTAGGCTTTTTCCCTTAAGCTAACACCCACATATAAACATATCTGCATTGCTTCATTTCTTTAATCTTTGAGATTATTATTTTAGTGACCACAGTATTATTGAGCTTTGGAGCTATGAACCAATAAAAGGAGGCATATAATCAAGAAAAGAACTATGATATAGTAAATAAATGTAAGATCAATGTATTAATACTTTGGAACTTATATGACACCATGAACCTTTTTGGGCATAAAACACATTCACTAATAAGCCAAAAAGACATGTGATAGGTGAGGAGATGAAGACATGCAACAAATGAGCTAGTGGGGTGTAAAACTAGTGGGTAAGTGACATAACATAACATATATGGGTTGTTAAAGATACCATTATCTTACATAGCATATAGCAATTGTGGTAGATTCAAGTGTAGATATTTAGATATTTCAAATGGGGAATATGTTCATACCAAGTGGAGACATGTAATTCTTGAACTAAAGAGGTTTAAACTATACAATAAATGCTTACTAGGACATAACAATTAGAAAGGTACATGAAAATGGGTACTATTGTGTCACGTGGGCATATCTAATTGGGAATAAATGTATATTCCACGTAAGGACATATAAACTATATATTGAATAGGTAAGGACTCTATAAGGTCACCTTATACCCAAACATGATGGGAATGATATTTAGAATAAAGAACATGTGTAGCCAAACTATTCGGCATGAGACACTCTTGACTTATCTAATATTTGATATTATTGACTCATACAAGAAAACAGTGACACTTTGACACACTTTTAGACCATGGGTGGTAAATAAAAGGTTGATTAACTATAGTGGGGATTGTACGCAATCACAAAGCATATTTTACCATGAATGATCATCTTCGAAGCTCACTTTAGTAGTACATAAGTATAAGATATCATGCCAAAGAATATGAACTAGAATAGCCTTACATACTTACTGAACAACCGAAATATTACCATGAATTAGCATTATTTCCTTTTAGGTGTTAATATATAATATAAGTACATAATGGAGCTAATATTATCATATAATCATAGTGTAACCCTTGGAAATTATAGCTAAATACTATGATGGGCAGTTAGAACGTCTAACCCCTGAATACATTGTGTTTTATCACACCCTTCATTTCTATTTTAATCCAATTCCATTGCATCATAAAAGGTCACTAAACTTTCTTACAACAATAAAACACCTAAAATAGACCCAAAACAGTTCATATAACCCATTATACAGTAGCAAAACTTGAATTCACGGCTTCCAATCACCACTCCGTGAGTTCATAACAAAAGCACATCTAAAATCTCTTATTCATAATCATGACCAAGGAGATATAAAAAGGAGAAATAACCTTACCTTTGTTGGTAAATATTATTATACTATCACTCTCTATTCCATAAAAAACATAAGCTTTCCTTCAACTTGTACCAAATAAGAGAAGAAATCTAATAAAAGTTAAATAAGGTAGAGCTGCCAAGCTTGGAGAGGGTTCTCCTACACTTTAGACATAAGTAAAATAATTTCATAACCTTCCATAGCACAATCAAACTAAAAAAGTCAACAAATTTACTTTTCTTAAACTTGGAAAGAGAGGGAATCCCAAGAACCCTAATTGAAATTTTGGGACTGTTATATAAAGATTTGACAGAAAGAGAGAGAGATTAAGAGAAATATATTTTTCTTGTAAGGGAATAGTGTAAAATGAGCTTATTTTGGACCTTAAAAGGACCAGCTGAACCACCTTTTTTTCTTTGCCCATTTTCTGCCATATTTTGGTCAAGTAGGTGATGCACCTACTAGGCCATTTTAATCTGGTCAAATGTCAAAGTAGGTGATACACCTACTTGACCTTAAATTATGAATCTTTATGGGCTTTGACCTTATTGGGCTTAGGAGAAGATTTTGGATTTTTGGGCTACCCGTTCTTTTTTCCCATTTTTCTTTACTTAGTTTGGGCCAAAATTATCAAGTAGGTGATGGTTGTACTTTGGCCTATAAAATAGTCAAAATAATCTTAGTAGGTGATATACCTACTTAGTTGTTAGGTAGGTCAATAGGTCAAAGTAGGTAAGTACCTACTTGTCACCTACTAGCTTAATTTAAGTCAAAAACAAGCTCACTTATTTTGTTCCATATTTTACATCACGACTAATTTAATTCAACTTCACACTTATATATACTTGGCCACTTTAAATCATAAGATAGAATATCAGCTTACTATCTCACGTTTAAATACTTCTATTGAGTTAACTTGGTCAAACACATGCTGAAATGTATGGAGCTTTATAGTAACCTCCAAATCTAGTTAAACCACAACTAGTCACTTAAGAAACATAGTATCTAGCCTATATAACTACGTTACATCAAGTGCCATATGTTTAGAACTAGTATACATAGAATACAAGTGCTACATGACTATCTCAAGTTTAAACAAATTTCAATCAAGTTTGCTTAGTTGTGTATGTGTTGTAAGGTATGGGTTGTTACATTAATGAAGAGGCAGCTACCTGAAGTTTTCGATCTCCTTCTCTGTATTTGTGATAGATCAACTATGTTTATGAAGTCTTGTCTAGGTAAAGCATTGTGTTAATTGTAGGGGTCTCACATTCATGAAGTAGGACCCCTAGGAATGTTTTATGTTGTTTCCTTAATTTATTAGTCATTTGCTTAAGTAAATAAACCATTTTACCCTATAGGGCTTAGAAATAATGAAAGATTTATTATTGGGAGTTGGAAGTGAGTTGATAGCTTCATTATGTTCATTTCCTCATCATTAATTACTTAATTTTCTGCTTAATTTCTAGTTTAATTCTCCAATAACATTAATCCCTAGTTTACATTGGTACTAATTTTGGGTTTGATTTATTCTTGGATTCTATCTAATTTTTAATGTAAAAGATCGTTGAGCAGAGAGGGATGTGTTGATGGCTTAAATTTTATGGTTCTGCAAGTGGGCTCTATATAGGATTTTTAGTTTGATTTTTGACTCAAGGAATTTATGCATAATATGGGTATCATATTCTTATATTAATGATTAGATTATTATTTTAATAGTATGTCAGCGTTCTAGGATTTTTAGAAGTGAAAAACTCTAGAATAGAGGACTCTGTGAGCTTTGGATGACATCTAGAAATGCTAGGCTTAGTTTTCTTCTAGATTGAGGTTTATAATAGTGTTAGTGTAGTTTTTTGATTGATATGGATGGGTACTTACATCTCGATTAATGATTTAGTATTAAGTTAGTTGATTTGGGGCCTTTTTGATGGAATTCAAGTAACGCCCCGAATCTGGTACCCGAAATGATACACGATGCTCATGACCGCGAAGGACCACATGCTAACCCATTAGTAATATCTGTACCTGTATACTGCATATTATACTGAATAATGCATAAACATGAACTAAAAGGCCATAAGGTTCACATAATTGAAGTAAAACATAACATCTAAAGGGGTATAAAATACCTGAAACAACTGAAATAACTGTCTGAACATAATAGTCTGGAAAGCCTTTAACTGACTGAACTTTCTGAGGAAAGATTTGATAGGACATGTCCCCAACTAACTCTAACTAATAAACTAATTAATGAGATAATAAGGAAATAATCATGTCCTCGAAAGATGAGGACTCACTTCTAACTCTGTCTGCGGATATCTGGAATCTACTGTTGCTCTAGAGCTCGTGTCTCTGAACTTATAGGATAAGACACCATAGCGTAAATGCTTTTGTACTTTGAAAGTACTGGTATACATATGAGGTAGGCTGAATGCATGGGGTTCATATGCATGAACAATAATAATAACTAACTATCATGAGCATGACAATACATGCATGAGACATAACAACTGACACTAATATTGTGATAACATGATTACTAAATCTGAATATAACTGATAACATGAGTGACAGTATCTGACAGTCCTAAATCTGATTGAACTATCTGAGTTTCCTACTATGTCTGAGTTAACTGTATCTGACAGTCCTGAATTCTGAAAAGCTATTTGAGTTCTTTTACAGAGACTGATACTGAGACTGTGGGAGGTAGTCATCTAACCGACATGCCCCAAATAATGCATTATAGCTGAATTGGGGTCCAATGTATGCCCTGATTGGAAGGGTGTCAATACCGCGCCACTAGTAAGGAGAACATGTGAGTGACCCTAATATAACATGTAACTCTAGTGAGAACGGTGGGAACCCTCATATAAGAGGGTAAGCCACCTCATCATCCCCATATAGCAGGATATGATATCTCAACATATTCTAGCTACATAGTTCTAGAATTCAAGTATTGCTTCTAAGAATCACACCCTCATATAACAGGTAAGTTCCCACCCTTGGGTTCACTCACTGCTAATTTCTACTCCGATTTGAAAAGACACTGAACATAATTTACTGAACTGAATATGGACTGAGTTACAGAATTCCATTGACTGATGGAATAATACTTATATCTGAAAACTAACTAATCATGTGTTAAAGAGTTTAAATAGGGGTGGGAAGTTGACCCTTTTAACCCTGGACATGTTATTTAATTTCAGTAAAATTTTCCTGAACTGAACCCCTGGCGCAACGCAGAGCTATCGAGCCATGTCAATAGAATTTGATGATTGAAAAAATGAGGGATGGATAAATGTAGAACCATCACGTTGCCCCTTCTTTTGCGAATTGGAACTTTGGCGCAATGCGGAGGAAATGGTGCTAAGACACTAGAAAAGCACAATTCTAAATTTGGGCCCTGGCGCGATGTGCCATAATTGCAGACCCCTACTGGATTTCCCAAATACCATTTTCTCTTGTGGCGTGTTGCTCCACTAATTAATATGGCACTTTTTTATGATGGATACTTGAAATAGTCATAACTTCTTACCTAGTTATCGGAGTTGAGCAAATCTTGTATCGATGGAAAGGTTATTGAATTTCCCACATGACAAAAAATTAAAATCATCAAAATTCCTCATGGAATAACCGTCATTCAATTTAAAAGCTATTACTAGACATTCTTGGGAGGAAATTAGCAAGGAAAAAGTATGGGGTATTACAATATCTCCTCTTTAAGAATATTTATCCCCGAATGAGGATGAAAGATAGGGGAGAAAAGACACAAGCGTACATACTGAACATGAATAATTGGAATATGATCTCATGAATAACGTGACTGACAAGATGAACATATGGTACTGAACATGCATATCTGATGCATGTGTAATTGATTCATGAATGCATGACTGAGTGTTCTGAAGAACTAAGTTTCTCACAATAAGAATACATGTCTGATGCATGATTATATAACTAAAATGATACATGAGTGCATGACTGAATATACAATGATAATTGATACCAAGTTTATAATAGGAACATGTGCATGAAACTGCATACCAAGTTTGTGATGAACACTAAACATGAAACTGAGTAAGATTAAGGAGAACTGTTACCATTAGCTTGATCTGAGTTGGCGAAGAAGAGGTGAGGATACTTGGTATGCATGTCTTCCTATGCTTCCCAAGTAGCTCCCTCGATGGACTGATTTCGGCAGAGATCCTTAACTAGAGGAGCTTCTTTGTTCCTTAATCTATGAGTCGGATAGTCTAAGATTTTGACTAGAATATCTTTATAAGAGAGAGAGTTTTGAACACCAATTCTCTGAATAGGGACTACAATTGATGGTTCACCTATGCACTTGTTGAGCAAAGAGATATGAAAGACTGGATGAACTGAGGCTAGATTTGAAGGCAATTCAATCTCATAGGCTACCTTGCCAAACCTACTGAGAATCTTGAAGGGACTGACATATCGGGGACTGAGTTTTCCTTTCTTACCGAACCGTTTAACTCCCTTCATGGGAGAGATCTTTAGATAGACATAGTCACCAATCTCAAACTCGTGATCTTTTCTATGAACATCTGCATAAGACTTCTGTCAGCTCTGAGAAGCCCAGAGTATTTATTTAATCAACTAGACTTTTTCTAAGGGATCGAATACCAAGTCAGGCCCTATAACTGAGGCCTCACTAACTTTGAACCAACCAATTAAAGATCTACATCTCCTACTAGAGTGAGCTTTGAATAGAGCCATGCGAATTCTGGAATGATAGTTGTTGTTGTATGCAAACTCAATCAAAAGAAAGTGATCATCCCATCTACCTTTGAAATCAATTACACGCACCCTTAGAATATCTTCTATCTGAGAATGAAAAGTTGTTCTAAGATAAACTTGGATACCAAGACCCTGTTGGAATGCTTTCCAGAAATGAGAGATGAACTGGGTACCTCTGTCTGAGATAATATATAGCGGAACACCGTGCAATCTAACCAACTCACTGATGTAGAGTTTGGCATAATCCTCAGCTAAATAAGAGGTATGGACTGGAAGGAAATAGGCTGATTTGGTCATTTTGTCTATAATAACCCAGACTAAATCATGCTGATGATGAGTTTGAGGCAAACCCATTACGAAGTCCATGTTTATTTCTTCCCACTTCCAAGTAGGAATAATGAACTTCTACATAGGACCACTAGGCTTTTGATGCTCTATCTTAACCTGCAGATATGTAGAGAACTTATCCATAAACTTTCCAATATCTTTCTTCATCCTAATCCACCAATAGACTTCCCACAAGTCACGGTACAACTTTGTTGCACCTGGATGAATAGATTAGTGTGCACCATGATCTTCTGCAAGAATTCGCTGCCTTAAGTCATCTACACCTAGAATAAAGAGATGACCCTGACAGTGCAAAATACCATCTCCCACTTGGGAGAAACCCTCTACTTTTTGATCCTGAACTAACTCTTTCAACTTGACAAGGCTGAGATCTCTATCTTGCTTTTTTTTTACCTTGGAAACTAGAGATCATTCTGAACTATGCTGAACCCATATATCACTCTCATCTGCATCAACTAAGCAAATGCCAAGTCTGGCAAGATTATGGACTTCCTGAGCTAACTACTTCTTACTATTTTTGACATTAGCAACACTACCCATAAACATTCTATTGAGAGTGTCGGCCATTATGTTGACCTTGCCCGGATGATAAAGGACACTCATATCATAATCTTTCAAGAGCTCTAACCACTTTCTCTGATGAAGATTTATATTCTTCTGAGAAAAGACATACTGAAGATTTTTATGATATGTGAAGACATCTACATGAACTCTATAGAGATAATGCCTCCAAATCTTCAAGGCAAAAGTGATAATGCCTCCAAATCTTCAAGGCAAAGACTATGGCTTCTACCTTAAGATAATGAGTAGGATAATTCTTCTCATGGGGTTTAAGCTGTCTAGAGGCGTAGGTTATGATCTTATCATGCTACATGAGTAAAAAACCCAAACCCACTCTAGATGTATCACAATACACTACAAACCCATATGAACCATCTGGGAGAGCTAAGAATAGAGCTGAGTTGAGTCGAGTCTTCAACTCCTTAAAACTCTTATCGCAAAGATCTAACTACTCAAAATTGACTTTCTTTTGGGTTAATCTAGACATAGGGGATGCAATAGAAAAAATTCCCTCAACGAACCGTCAGTAATAGCCAGTCAAACCCAAGAAACTACTGATATCTGATGGAGAGATAGGTCTAGGATAGTTTCTTACAACTTTGTTCATTTGAGAATAAAATCTAATGCCATCACCGGAAATGATATGACCAAGGAATGCTACTGACCTTAGGAAAAATTTTCACTTACTAATACTATGATAACATGATTACTGAATCTAAATATAACTGATAACACGAGTGATTGTATCTGACAGTTTTGAATCTGATGGAACTATCTGAGTTTCGTATTGTGTCTGAGTTGACTGTATTTGACAGTCCTGGATTTTGAATAACTATCTGAGTTATTTTACTAATAATGATACTGAGACTATGGGAGGTAGTCATCTCACCAACATGCCCTAAATAATGCATTTTAGCTGAATTGGGGTCCAATCTGTGCCCTAATTGGAAGGGTGTCAATACCGCGCCACTGTTAAGGACAACATATGAGTGACCCTAATATAATTAAGAACTCTAGTGAGAACGGTGGGAACCCTTATATAACAGGCTAAGCCACCTCATCTACCCTCATATAGTAGGCTATAATGTCTCAACGTATGGTGGCTATATAGTTCTGTAATGCAAAGATTGCTTCTAAGAGTCACTTCCTTATATAATACGTGAGTTCCCACCCTTAAGTTCACTCGGTGCTAATTTCTACTCTCATTTGAATAGACACTGAGCATAATTTACTGAACTGAACGTGGATCGAGTTACAGAATTCTATTGACTGATGGAATATTACTGATATCTGACAACTAACTGAGTTCATGAAATCATGGAGATTTCCTGAGTCATGAGACTGTCTGAAGTCTAAATATTCATAGCTTAATTTAGAGTATCTTGGAAACATGACATAGCTCTAGGAACATAACTAATATTTTGGGTACAAGTACCCCCAGGACTCGATGGAAGGAAAACTGACTAAGCATAACTTACTCGAACATATAACTAACATCATAATCCATAATATATTTATAGAAGCATTCCATCAAAACATGGGATAGGCATAACTTGTAAATACATGGGGATTTCATGATATCAGACTAGTTGGGCACTTTTTCTTCTTCTAGGAATTTAATCAAACATATTGTAGGCATGTACATGTAAACATCATTGTATAATAATTAAACATCATGGTTCTATTCAAATTTCATCATCCAAGGGTTTAGTCATAGGTTTGCATGAATCTATATCTATAATAATTTACCCCATAGAGAATTTATCACCCAACATGGAGTAGAATTCAATTTCTCATTTATCAACATAAACAAGAACAACCCAATCGTGAAATCATAAAGAAAATCCACAACTTTAAGTTGAAAAATGGATTCTTGGACTTCATGGACGAAATGAGTCCATTAATGAACACTATGCATACATTAGTTCGTGATTTCGTGAATATTGATGGATAAACTTTCTTGGAATTAGATCTTCTATGAAAACCCTAGCTTGTTCTTAAGAGAAACTTGAGAGAAGAAAGTGTATTTTGGGTGAACAATAGCTAAATCATGTATTAAAGGGATTAAATAGGGGTAGGAAGTTGGCTCTTTTATCCCTGGATGCATTTTTTAATTTTAATAAAATTTTCCCGAACTGAACCGCTGGCGCGATGCGGTGCTATCACACCATGTTACGGGAATTTGATTATTTAAATACTTAGGGATGGAGAGACACGGAGCCATCGTGTTGCCCCTTCTTTTGCGACCTGGAACTTTGGTGCGACACGGAGGAAATCACACTAAGACACTAGAAAAGGACAATTATAAATTTGGGCCATGGAGCAACGTGCTATAATCGTGGACCCCTCCTTTAATTTTATAAATGTCATTTCCTCTTGTGGTGCGGCGTGCCACTGACTAATATGGCATTGTTTTATGATGGGAACTTGAAATAGTCGTAACTTCTGACCCTGTTATAAGATTTGTGCGATTGTTATATCGATGGAAATATTATTGAATTCCCCACAATAAAAAAAGTGAAAATATTTAAAATTCCTCATGTAATAATATTAATTCAATTTAGAAGATAATACTAGACATTTTTGGGATGAAATTAACTTGGAAAAAGTATGGGTTATTACAATTCACCCTAGACTTTCATTATATTTAGTTGTGTTGATACCTTAAGGCTAGTTTTGGTTTACTTAATACCTTATGATAGAAATTCAAAGCCTTAGCTTTCCTTTGTATGGATTTTTTATGCCAATGGTAGGTCTCACTGACCCCTTCTTTTAGGTTAATTACCTAAATTAGCTCCTTGTAGATCGATGGAGGCTTTATTTAGTGCGTTAGACTAAATCTTGAGCCTTAGGATGACTTAATAAATTTAATGGGCTTTAGATATATTTGTTACTCTCGATATAATAATGTTTGACCTTTAAAACTTTATTCTTAGACCTGGTGACCAACTCCCGCATCGTTAAGAGAATTGACCACCCAAATTGGAAAGTCAATATTAATTGGACTTGATGAAGTTATAATCTTGGATTGTCTCAACCTTTAACGTTTTTACTAGTTCTAGTTTAAGTCCGACATTTATGAATTGTATGCAACATTTTTCTATTTTGGTTCTATTCTCTAATCGTAGTTAAAGTTTGGTATTTATGATCTAGTTAGATAACTATTAGGTCTTTAAATTCCAGTAAGGATAGTAGAATTTGAAATTATGATCAGGGTGGAGTTTCAAGTACATTTTACTTGTTGGTTCACTTTATGCTTATTATTGGTTGTAATTCTATATTTGTATTAGGGTACTCTTTTTTTTTATGTCCGTTGGGCTTATAGGTGCTCATTCAGGTTATCCATTTTCTTCTTGTGTAATCTAGGCTTATGAGGACCTAGCTAGGTTGTATTTGAACTATATTTACCTTTGAGTCACATATTTTATATATTTATCATATTCGCTTATTTGGAGTATTTTCCATTTATGCCCCTTGTTTCTTACTTTAGTTTATATTCTCCCTTTTCATTATACTTTATTATTGTAATTTAGCTCGATTAACCTATGATTCCTTCTAAGTGACTATTGTTTTGGTAATCATACTACACTTCTACATATTTTCTCAGATGGAGATTCTTGTATAAGCCACCACTATTAATATTATCGTTAACCTTGTTGTATATTAAGAGGTAGGGTGAGTTCTTAGAGACCAAAGTCGATCCTCTCATATTATGATGTTTTTGGATATTCATTTGTATGCCCCAAGACTACACGTATATTTGACACAATCTAGTACTCTATTTTTTATTAAGTGGCTCTTGTACAAACCATACTAGATTTTTGGGATGCTTTTTATATATTTACCACTTTTCCATATTGTTTAGTATAATCACATTCATATATCATTGTTTAGTACTTCTATTGAATGTCTATATTCGATATTCTCTTATTTTTTATTATATAAACTATTTACTTGTTATTTTGGGCTATGGTTGGTCTTACCTACTGGTGAGTTAAAGTAGGTACCATCACAGCTTGAGACATTGGGTCATGAAAAATTAGTATCATAGCCAGGTTCACTAGTATTTTGGTATAAGAGTAAGTGTATGTAGTGTCCCATAAATCAGTACAATGAAGTTCGTATCCTACCATTGGGAGGCTGTATGACATTCTTTGGAAAATCTCACCTTCCTTATTCATTTTTATGCATAGAATCTATTTTTATTCCAAAATTCTAAGTTGTTTCATTCTTTTACTAATTACTATGATCCGAACTAGGATGATTTAGGATAAAGACCTTAAGTCGGTAGCTAGGGAACCTTTAGAGGCTAAGGTCATACCTAAAAGTGGAGGTTAGGATGGAGTTATATCACCATCTAGAATATAATCTAGGGAGACTACACCAAACTGTATTTTTCCCTCAAGCCAGAGGTAACTGCATAGGTTCAGCAACCTTAACAATTGAAAGGCCAGGGTTTAACCCAAGCTTCATCATAATTTATAACTTCCTCAATTCTTAGAGATATTTTCAACTAATAATTAGGGTTAGTAGGTGGTGCATCATCATATGGGGATTAGTCGGCAACCCAAAGTAGGATTCATTTAGCTGCATAACTTGTAGTTCCTAGAGAAGAGGTTTACGTAGCACCGATAGTTCCATAGTCAATAGTAGCTCAGATATTTATGACTATTAAGGAGAAAAAGATGTTGGTCTAATTTCTAAGATTGAATCCACCTAGGTTTGTAGGGGGAAAGTAAGGATGTATATGAGCTTTTGACTAATTTCAAGGAGAGGATATATAGTTTGGGCCTAGTAGAGTTTCATAACAAGGACATATGATCTTTTAGTTTTATCTAGTAGCTAGATAATGAATGATAGATTATATGGATTTGAGGACAGATGGATCTCCACCTATGACATGGGTGCAATTCTCCAAGGCTTTCATGGAGAAGTTAATGCTATGCAAGCTATGCACACGTTTAAGGGATTAGCTTACAAGCTTGGAGTAGGGTTCTATAGTAGTTTTTGAGTATGAAGCAAGGCTCCATGAGTTGTCCATATATGCTACTATGATCCTAAATATCGATTATGAGTAGATTTTGTGTTTTGTTAGAGGGATGAGATGTTTTCTTCACATGGCCACTCTGAGTCTTGCTCAGGTGGTAGGTCTTTTGTGGAAATTTATAGTTATTCTCATACTATAAAGGAGATTCATTATTAGGCCTATGGGGGAAATGATAAGAGGTTATATCAGAAGGGTAGTTATAGTGAGAGATAAAGCAACTCACAGTTTAGAGGCAAGGGTTTTGATAAGAGGTACCCCCAACATCATTCTTATTCACACTAGGATTTATCTAGTAGGACCATTTAACTAGCACTTTATATTTTTGATAAGGTTTAACCCCATTATATTTTCTATAATGGTCAGAGTAGTGGTCGGTCATTTAGGGGTGCACAGTAAGGGTTTTCAGGCTGAGGTGTCCATTGTAAGTTATCAAAACTTTATCTACAAAGCAGAGTATCCAAGGTATGTTATGATTGTGTGGTCGCCAGTCATTTCTATGAAGAGTGTCCCCGACAGGGATAATTGAGCCTATAGGGCAGAGTGTTCATGCAATTAGCTAAGTTCTACTTCCAGCTAGAGGTGGTGCACAGGGTTAGAGGGTTTGTCCCCAAAGTTTTCGAGAAGGTCATTAAGCTGGGAAGATAGGTGGTCATGGAGACACCCAATCTACAGACAGGCAAGTTTAATTATATGTTGTATCTGGTAGGCCAGAGATAAAGTCTTTGGATGCTATTTTGATAGATATGATTTTAGTATGTACTTAACCAACTAATTGTTTATTTGATCGGGGATCCACTTATTGATATGTTTTTCTTATTAAGAACCATAATTAGCGTAGTCTTTGGAGATCTTATCCACATCATTGGATGTAGCTAATCATATAGATGTTTTTTTGTGAATCAAGTTATAGATCATGTGTGGTCGTTGTACGAGAGTATGATTCTCAAGATGAGCTTATTGTGCTAGATATGCTAGATTTTAATATGATTCAAGGTATGGATTGGTTATCCTCCCTCCATGTGTTCTCTTAGTCATGCTTGGCATAAAAGATTATATGGCAGGGTTCTTTTAGCCAAATATCGATGGGGCTTATTTCTTATATCGAGATAAAGAAATGATATCAAGGGGTTGTGAGTCCTATCTTTCCTATATTGTTGAATTAATAGAGAGATTCATTCTCGTAAATTTGTTCCAATGGTCTATGAGTATCCTGATGTTTTCCCTTGTGACCTACCTGGCCATTTCTAGAGCATGATATTGAGTTTGTAATTAACCTTGACCTAGACACCAATCTATTTCTGTGGCACTTTACTGTATGACTCTATCCAAGCTTAAAGAGCTAAATTCTCAAATTTAGGATCTTCTGCAGAAGGGTTTCTTATGCTGAATGTATTTCCTTGGGATTCTCCTATTCTGTTTGTCATGAAAAAGGCATGGTACTATGCAAATTTATATTGAGTACAAGTAGCTAAATAAGTAGACAGTGAAGATTAAGTATCATATGCCTTATATTAATGATTTATTTGACCGACATTAGGGTATGACAATGTTTTCTAAGATTTATTTGAGGATTATTTACCATCAGTTAAGGATTCGTGTAGAGGACATCACTAAGATAGTCTTCACGACTCGCTAAGTGATGAGTCAGTAAATTGTGATACATTTAGCCTAAGAAGATAAAAACCATGTCCTAAATGCAAATTTGAATACATTTTAATGTTAATTTAGTTTACTTTTATGGATAAGGACGAGAAGTAGTTGAACTATCCAAAAAAGCAAAAGAATAAAAGATTGGAGATAAAAGTGCAAAAGAGCATCACCTGGGAATATAGGCACATCACCAAAGTGTCTTGCACATCGCTAAAAGGAACAACCATATCCAAGCATAATAAATCTTCCTAGGTCTAAAGTTGGACAAAAGGGCAATGAGATGAACAATTTAGTGTATCATCAAATGAATTGGCAGAGACCAAGACCGATCACCAAATTAACATCTGTCAACTGCTGGAGCTCTAAAAAATTTTCAAATTAACTAACTACTAATAATTTGGTTCTTTTCAAAGTGGTGTGCTGAGAAATGAATTTTTAAATGAATTAGATAAAGTTCCATTTCTATGTTTTTGCAGCCCAATTTTTCAGAAGCTCTTTAAGATGTTTTGGTTGATTAGAATCCTAGATCTGGTCCTATTCTTGATGCAAAAACTTATAAATGAAACCCAAATTCAAATTTGGAATTCCCTCGGAAATATTTAAATTCAATGGTAGATTTGACTGAGAATATGGGTATATTTCCTTATTATCTTATTATTAGTAGCTAACTTACCAAGATTGGGGTTATGCATTATTGAGAGTTGATTATTGTGTTGTTAGTGATTATTTACCTTTATATTTAATTGAATGTTATGATTTTAGATAAATCTCTAAGTTTTAACTCATGAATTGAGATTGCCAATTGATAATGCGGAAGATTTTTAATGGCTAAAGACGTAAGAAATTCTTAGTTAAAAGCTAGTGTTGTAAATAGGCTAAGTAATTTGAGGTTATTAGTAGCTTCGTAAGGTGTACATATGAGTATTCTAAAGAAACCCTTATCTAATTTGGTGATAGGTTGAAATCTTACCTCCAATACCTATGACCATGCCTTATCATAACTATCATGTAACTCTTAAAATTTTGGCATTTGAATATTTTTAGATTTGAGCTTACTGCCTAAGCTATGAGTCACCTAATAAGTTATAATGTCTCCTTACGAGTCGCATGGATCAAGTCATAAGGTAACCAGTGAGGTAGTCCATTATTCTTTATGAACCATGACTCCCACCTAATGAGTTGTGAAGATACTATACTAGTCGTATAGGTGCCATCCATAACCAAACCACTATGATAGACAACGTTTCTGTGGTGACTATGACTGGGATTTCATTAGTCATAATGACTCTTTAGGAGTCGTAGGGTGATTTTCTTAGTCAACCCAGTTGTGAGGCCTTAAGTTTCAACCCAGACTATGAGTTATTGTGACGAATCGTAAAGTGTCCTCATAAGTCATAAAGTGACTTGTTATCACTGGCGATAATTTTTGAGTGTTTTATTAAGGGTACTTTGGATATTTCTCCATTTCCAAAATATTTACACACTACCTTAAAACTCTTTAGGGACCTCATTATCATACAAAACATAATTAAGAACACTCTTAAATTGTCTCAAATCCTTAAATAAAAAACAAGCTAGTGTTTCTCAAGGTTGACCTTTTAAAGCTTCCAAGTAGTGATTTCACTTGATAATTGTGACACTTTAAGGTATGTTCCTCCTCTTAAACTTGTTTTACTTTAATCATATTATTAAATGGTTACTCATGTAGATTAAATATGGATTTTGATTTGGGTTGAGGGTTTTGGAAGGATTGTTACTTGATTTGAATTCCCATGTTTTTAATGCAAGTGTTCATATTTTATTTATGTATTTTGAACTCCGTTGGGGTGAATGGGTATTCTGAAAGACATGGGGGTCGAGGTATTCCTCAAATTTGATGGTTTTGGTTTGGAATTTGCTTTTGGATATTGTGTTCCCTCAACCCACTTGCATAATTGGATTTGAAACATGGGAAATAACATGTTTGGTTTACTTCCCTAAACTATTGCATTACATAAATGGTTAAATAGATAAAAAGGGTTTTGAAGGCCTTATTGGCTATGTTTTGATTTTAAACTTGATTTGATTAACAAAGAGGGTCATGGAATTCCCCTAAATTAATTTAATAAACAATGAGGTTAGGGCATTCCCCTAACTTGATAGAATTGGTATGTCATAATTATAAGCTTGATTAATGGATGATCCTTAGTTTTATGAACAAGAATGCGTAAAATATTTTGTTTGAGGTTAAAAAGGGGTTGTGTAGCTGAGCTATGAAGGTTAAGGTCCCAAGGGACTGATACTATAAACCAAAATTTTCGACATAGGATTGTTCTTTATGACCGTGTGCATAGTTCACACATTACATACATGTATATATTTTGGAATGGTTGTAGCCTTGATGGCTTTGGCCCTTTCTCAGATATCTCTAGTTCATATGGCTAATATACACTGGGGCTAACAAGCAGGGAGGGAGCTAGAACAAACCAAAAGGGGGAGCTAGATCCATATATCCCATGTGTATGAATAACTGTTTGAACTACATATTCCAGGCTAATGTTTTACTTTCATGGTTAGCCTTATTCTCTATCCTGAAATGTTATGTCTATGTATATAATTGTATGCATTTTTTTGGAATGATTTTGAACATATTTGATCATGGAATTAATTTATTCCTTCGCTGACCTATATCCTAGTGCATACCCTACTAACTATCTACGGACACTGTATCGCCACACAATACAGGAATTTGAGACACTTTTTCTTTCTATATGAAATAGTAGGTGATCCCTAGATTTCTTATGATTCAACCTGAAGTGGTTTTCTTCCATTCTTTGAAATATCCTTATTTCATATTTTTGTTTCACTCTGTCATTGACTATCTTTCCATTTCTTTTGGGCTATCGTCGGGGGTAAGTCTCGACTTAGATTGATGTTGGTTTCTTAGAGGCTTGTGGATTAATGTGGACCAGAATGGTTATTGAAATTCTTAGATTCTTTTTTTTTGATTAGTTGAGTTTCCTGCTAAAATGGGGGAGTTTCACCACACTATGAGGGACCAGGCCGCTTAAAGTCATACACTGGTAATAACATAGTAAAGCTGTAAAGAAGCTAAAACATTGCAAAAAGTTAAAAACACAAGTATTTAATGTGGAAACCTCTTTTTTCAATGGAGAAAAATCATAGATTTTCCTAACAAGAACTTCAACAATACACTATAATCAACCTCTTGATTAAAGATTCCAATAAACCTAACTCTAGGATCCACGTACTTGTAATAACTCTACTGCAAGTGTGCCTTGACACCTCTGCCAAAAATATACCTCATTACTAATTAACTAACAAATATTGAACCCAGGTTACTCTACCTAAGTATTCTCAAGAAAAAAAAGAAAGAAATACTCTTATAACTTGAGTAATTAATTTACAAAGCAAGAAGACACACACACTCTTAGCATAAAATGAATAGAGCTTGAGCAATGTTTCCAATAGATAAGTTCACTCTTTTGATAATTAGGATGGTGAAAACTACTCAATTTAGAAGAATCATTTTCCTTTTATATATATAATGATTAGGGTAGAAATCTGATTAGCCATATGTCCTAACTTGGAATTATCTCACCTGTGTAGTTTTTTATGCTAGGCGACAACGTTGTGTAGACCATGTGACAACTATAAATTTCCATGAAGTTCCAGGGACCCTGTCCCTTGTTTTCAGTTGATCATTATTAAAACAAGATATAGCATTACCTATCTTATTATATGTTCAGAACTCAACTTTATTTTTGTAAATATTAAGAATTTATCCATTTTAGTTGTATTGTGTTTTGGTTGGTTAGGGTAAAACGGGTAGTCTCCAGTCCTCGATAAACTTGAGATACTCGTCACGGCCAGGACTTGGTTCAAGTAATAATATGTTTGGGATCAGAGCCTAGGTTCATGGTCATTGGGTATCCATAAAGCCATATCAAGTAGAGTCTCTATTACGGATGTGTAGTGCTCCATACTTATAAGGGAGAGGCTATGAGGCATTTAGGAATATCTTAATTTCTCTATTTTTTAGGCTATAGAGTGTAAGTTCTTGAAATCTCTTCTAATTCTATTTGTTCGTATTTCAGATTATGCCTTTCTCAATATTTGATGCTTGTGGAAACTCCTCTTTCCCACTCGAGGAAAATGTGGATGGAACTAATTCTAAAAATAGAGTACAAATCCTATCTAAGGTCCCTAATCCAGACTGCCTACGCGGAGTTCCACTAGTCCCGACCTATCCTTGTTCAGCTTTTTGGGCTTATGATGTTCATGTCCACCACCCTAAGGTGATATTTTTTATGTTGAATTCCATTAATCTATTCATCTGCTAACTTAGTTGGTGACTTCTTAGTCTCATCAACCTGACCGTGTTAGTTCTGTTTCTCTATTTTTTGAAGTCGCTAGAGTATTTCTTATATTTTGAGGTCACTAGAGTTGGCCAGTTTATGAGGCTGAATCCTCTAACCTTTACTGGCTCTAAGGTTGATGAGAATTCTTAACGGTTTGTTGATGAAATGAAAAAGATATTTTGGGTGATTTATGTTACTGATGTGGAGGGTGTGGAGTTTACCGCATATCAGTAGTATGAAGAGTGGGAGCAATCAAGGGGTGATGATATTATGTAGTCTATGTGGGATGAATTTTATAGTGCCTTCCTTGATTGTTTCTTTCATTTGGAGTTGAGGGAGGCTAAAGGTTTAGAGTTTGTGAACTTGAGGCTAGAAAAGATGACTGTGAAAGAGTATTCCTTAAAGTTCAATTAGCTATCTCGTTGTGCTCTAGAGTTGGTGTCTAGCATGAGCGCTAGGATCTGGTGTTTGCTTAGAGTTTATCTCAGGACTTTGTATAGGGTGTAAGGCAAGGATATTGAATAATTACATAGATATCTCTAGGATAGTTGTGTATATGCAATAATTTGAGGATGAGGAAACGAAACAATCCGTAATAAGGGAAATATAGAGGAAGAAGTTCATACGTTTAAAGCAGGGTGGATGGTAGTAGGGTAGTTGTAGAGATGGATGGCAGTGGGGCAAGAATAAGGCTTGGGTAAATTATAGTTCTTATTCTACGGCAAGTGCTCCATCTCCTAAGCCGAGTGGTGATTATTACTTTTAGACTGACAGTGGGTTTAAGGAACAAGCTGCCTAATCTCAGGCAATTCGAGCTCAACTAGCTCTATCATATCCTTCTTGTATATTTTTTGGCTAGTTGCACCAGGTTTTTTTATAATGGATGGAATCGGTGTTTAAAGTATGGCTATCTTGTTCATATACAGTAGAACTGTCCTTCATCTAATATTGCTACTAGAGAAAATAAGGTTCAGATTTCTACTACTTTAACTCTTGTGCCAAAGGGTGCTACTTCCAGCACCGGCACTAGTCGAAACTGTCTTTATACTCTTGCCACCCGTAAGGAATCTAAGTCATCTCTTGATGCCATTATTGGTATGTTACAACTTTTCTCGCATGATTTTTACTGTCTACTTGATTTAGGGTCTAATCTTTCTTATGTGACCCTATACGTGGCTATTCATTATGGTTTGGACCTTGAGTGCATTTTTAATCCCTTTTCTGTGTCTACCCTAGTGGGTGATTCTGTTGTGGTTAGAAGGGTATATACGGGTTGTGTGGTATATATCTATTGTCAGGAGACATTTATGGATTTTATAGATTTGGATATCTTAGATTTTAATGTGATATTGGGGATGAATTGGTTTCACTCGTGCGATGCTTCCCTGTATGCTCAGACCTGTAGGATCATTTTTCAATTCCTAAATGAACTGGTAACCGAGTGAGAAGGGAGTTTCCTAGTACATAAGGGAAGGTTTATTTCTTATCTTAGATCCCAAAGTTGATTTTCAAGGGGTGTCTATATCATCTAGTATTGGTGAAGGATTCTAGTTTTGAGGTTCGCTCTTTACAATCTATCCCTTTAGTTAATAAGTTTCTTAAAGTGATTCCCGATGATCTTCCTAGTATTTCTCCCGGTAGGGAAATAGACTTTGGGATTGATCTTTTATCAGATACCCATCTTATCTCTATTTCTCCTTATAGAATGGCTTCAGCTAAGTTGAAAGAACTAATTGATACGAGAAAGACAACAGAAGCATGAAAAAACACTCCAAAGCAGTCCACTAATCTTAAGGATACAAGGACCTTTTTGGAGACTACTCTCGGATTCACTACAACAATAAAAATACGTTTAACAATGGTGTATTTGACACCAAAACAGCCACCAAAAACTAACAAATAGAGTATGAAGATAACAAGATGAAGAACAAGATGAATAATAACATAATGGATACAACAACACACGGTTTTGACTAGAACAACAACAAAGAGTCCAAGAAATGTACGTAAAGATAGATAGATAGACAAAGTAAAGGTATAATCTTAAGAGCCCAAGGGTGTATTCCACTCTTGGATGCTTAACACTATACACTAAAAATACCTATCTCTTCGGTGAGCACAAGAGAGACCTCAACCTTTTCTAGCACCCAACGTTCCAAGCATGAATCTAACACGAATGATTCCACACTCAATTTGAAAATCCTAGTTACAATGTTTCGGTTGTAGGCCTTTCTCACAAGATTGAAATGTTCTCCTTACAAATTTCAATATCAATAAACATCTATGACTAAAAACCCTAAGAGGTTCTATTTATAGTGTATTACAAAATAGAATACAAAAAAACCACAATACCCCTCAAGGGTGACATGCCCATTATGTGTAACTTAGGGGCTGTTTTTAGTGCATTTAGGCCCTCTTTCACACTTTACTCGTGCACTTCCTTGGACAAATTCAATACCTACTCGTTCTCGTCCATCCTTGTGGTCGTACTCGTATCATCCTCACCTTCTTGAAAAGGATTCAACCTTGAATCCGTACCTTGCAAATCAAGAGAAGACAACAAGCATATATCCTCATGATATGAGGGGCTAGGGTTAGCAAAAATAACACATCAACATGCCATGCCGATGCGGGACAAATTTGAAGTACAAAAATGGGTCCTTTGTTTTAATCATGAAAATATTAGTACAATTTCTACAAAGGAAGTGTCCCGGACAAGAATCAAGACAAAAGAAAAATAGGCCGAGAGTCATCCTTTCCCACACTAAGATGATACCGGGATCAAATGGAATAATTAGCCAAGGGCCTAAGCCGAGGCTAGCCCTTCCTTCCCTTACAATGTCACTCCCACATTCAAATATAAAAATATTTTCATACACATGATCTCTATGAACAAAACTAATCATAATTCTTTTACCACACAAGATGTTTAAAGAGTCACACGCATTATTAAGATCAATTCTATAGACACCATCACTAACTTGTGAATTTGTAAGCACTTCATTCACATGCTCAAGTATGAACTACATTTAAGAGTAAATTAATCATCATGAACACCAAGAGTACTCATTTTTGAGACTACACATTCCTTGCCCATAAGAGTACTATCATCTTCCAAGAAGACATTTCCATCTATAGGAGGAATGTTGTCATACAATAGTGGGTTAGCATATCGACTATAGCCTTCAAGGCAATCTATACTATAATTTTCACTACTAGGTTCATTAGGAGTGTTTACATCATCTTCATACAAAACATTAAACCTAAAGAGAGCATGATCTATCTCATGGACAGATTTGGAACTAGCAAGTGCTTCACTATCTATAAGTTCACTATCAAATACAAAAGATGTTTGAATCTTCTCTTTACGTTGGTATGGGTTGGGGCAGCCCACCTCTTCCTTTGGGAAGTTCTTGGAAAAAGCTGTTTGGACAAGGAAAGTTGGATTTGGTGGGATAACTTTAGGTAACATTGGCGTAGCCTTTCCACGTGCCATTTTATTTCTTCAATATCATCATTGATGCGATCAAATGTGGCATCGAGATTAGTGGCAACCATGTTACCTAAGGAAAAGGATAAAAACAAACAAAAAAACAAACTTGTTAGTTCAAAATGCCTCACCACGCCCTCACTCTCGATTTTACCTTACCTTAGTTTCATAAGTGTTGAAAGTTGGCTTGTACTTTGTGAGTGATTGAGGGATGAGTCCATCTTTACTCGGAATAGATTTTTGTTTGAGTTGACTCAAAAGAAAAATTGTTTATGGACATGAACCAACAAGGCACAATGAATTCACAAAAGAGAAAAAAAATCACACAACACGTGATGAACAAGATGAACAAAAGAGCGCAACTTTCGGATTCAACAAGACACAAAAACAATCCACTACAAACATACAAAGTGCAATAAAGTAAAGATAGATAGATAGATAAATGAAGATGTAATATTAAAAACCCAAAGGCTTATTCAACTTTTGGACCTTTAATATCACACAACACCTAAACCTATCTCTTACGTGACCTCAAAGGAACCGGAATCCCCAAGCAATCTCCATTCTAAGGGATTCATCAGCACAAGGGTTCCACCTTGCCCAAGTATTCCACCTTGCTAAGAGGATCTGAAAAGAGGCTACAAATATCATAAAAAATATCCACAAAGACCTAATAAGGTTATATTTATAGCTAGGGCAACTTATTACTAATTATCGAAAAACCCTTGCAAAAGGGGCGAAAGAACAATAACAACTTTCGAGTGTGGGACTTGTTCTCTATACTTCTTGGATTAGCAGCCCCACAAGCTCGGGTCTTCAATAACGTCTTCATGTTCTCGAGTGCTAAGATGTTTTTTTGACCCGTATCACTTATGGATCTATTAAAGGATCTTCTTGATAAGAGATTCATCCATCCTAGTACGTCCCGATGGGATTCTTTTTTTTTTCATGCATAAGAAAGATGGTTTCTTCCGAATATGGAATAAGGTAACGATGAAGAATAAGTATCCTCTTATAAGGATAATTGATCTTTTTGACCAACTTCAGGGTGGTAGATGGTTTTTAAAAATTTATCTCTGGGTTATCATTAGTTGAATATTAAGGAGACAGATATCCCTAAGACTGCCTTCTGAACTTGTTATAGTTATTATGTATTTTTGGTGATGTTATTTGGGTTGACTAATACTCTGGCTGCATTTATGGAATCAGTGGACCATTTATTTAGATACTTCTTGGAATTATTCATAATCATGTTTATTGATGAAATCTTCATATATTTTAAGAGTGAGGACAATGGCAATCACCTTCGAGTAGTGTTGCAGACTCTTACGGATCTTTAATTGTAAGCAAAGTTTTTGAAGTGTTAGTTTTGGTTGAATTCTTTGACTTTTTTGGGTCATGTTATGTCTAGTGAGGGGATCATCATAGATCCATAGAAATTTGAGGCAGTTAAGAAGTGGCCTAGACACACAATTCCAACTGACATTCAAAAGAACTTGGGTTTAGCTGAGTATTATAGGACGTTTATAGAGAGTTTATCTTTGATTGTTGCTGCATTGATTAACTAAAAAAAGGTAAAGTTTCTATGGTCTGATTCTTATAAGGATAGTTTTGAGAAGTTAAAGGATAAGTAGACTTATGCTTTAGTTTTGACCCTACCCGAGGGAACTAAGGATTTTTGTTGTTTACTATGATGCATCTCATATGGGATTGAGGTACTGGCTTATGCTTCTAGGTAGATGAAATTTTATGAAAGGAATTGTCCGACTCATGATTTGGAATTGTTAGCTATAGTTTTTGCCTTCAAGATTTGGCACCATTATTTGTATGGGGTTTAAGTAGATATCTTCTCAGATCATAAAAGCTTGCAGCCTATGTTCACCTATAAGGAGTTGAATTTCAAGAAAAAGAGATGGCTTGATTTTCTCAAAGATATGACATGAGTATGTACTACCATCCAAGTAAAGCTAATATAGTTGCTGATGCTCTTAGCAGGTTGTCCATGGAAATCTTATCTCATATGAATGAGAAAAAAAGGGGATTAGTGAGGGATATTCATAGGTTGGATAATCTTGGTGTTCATCTTTTAGATTCTGAGGATGGAGGTATGATTGTGCAAGAGGTGGTGAAGTCATCTCTTAGTGTAGAGATGAAGAAGAAATAAGTTTTGGCTCCAATTTTGATATAGATTAGGGCTGAGGTGGGTAAGAAAAAGGTCATGGCATATGAGATTGTGGATATGGTATCTTGAGGTACCAAGGAAGATTATGTGTTCTTAATGTTGATGGACTACGGGAAAGAGTTTTGACTGAATCTCATAAATCGAGATGTACAGTTCATCCGAGCTCTTTGAAGATGTATCATGATGTGAAAGAGATTTATTAGTGGAACAACATTAAGAGATATGTGGATAACTTTGTGGCTAAGTGTATGGTGTGTCAGCAGGTAAAGGTTGAGCACTTGAGGCCTGAAAACATGTCTCAAGGGGTTGAGTTGATTATGTGAAAATGAGAGGTGATTAACATTGATTTTATTACTTGCCTCTATGGTCTCGGAATTAGGTTGACTAAATTTGGGTCATCATGGATAGGATGAATAAGTCAGCTCACTTCTGACCTATGGATAGGATAATAACCGCATACAATTATTTCTATGGAGTACTTGAGCATTATAAAAATAGCATCATTGTCAAGCAATGAAATATATTGTTCAATCATTGTAGTGTTATACTCTACTTTTGTTAGACGTAGTGTAATTATTTGTTGTAGTTTCTTGTTCAAGTGATAATCTAACTCTTCACTACACAATTAGTCAACATGGTAGTGGCACCTTTACCTTTAATGGACTTCATGAGGATGAAGATCACTTAGGGAATGCCGAATGGCCAAGTGCAGCTCACATCCCACATGTAGAGGGCAATTTTGTATTTCATGTCATAAGTGTGATCCTCTTCTTATTCTAAATATATGGCTTATGTTGAGGTTAATGGCACAAGGATGGAATACTTCATTTCAAGAAATTTATAGATGTTTGCCTCTCATTCAACATTGCTCATATATCACAAGAGTTCAATGGTTAAGGTTCTTCCCATTCTCAGTAATGGATGATGTTGTATTATGGTATGGGAATTACCTGTGGGCTCTATAACATCTTGGGTTGTGTTGATAGAATATTTTCTAGACTGATTTGTTCCACCATCCCGTATGCTCTAATTGAGAGATAAGATCATAAAATTCCAACAATTGAGTGGTGAGCCACTGAATGATGTATGGTTAAGGTTCATTACTAAGTAGCTTCAATACCCAAACCATGAAGTTGCAAATAAAATGCTTCTCCAAATATACTATAGAGAATTGGAATAATTGAACAAGACTATGGTGAATAAGATGGGCAGTGGATCTAAAATTAAGAAAACTTTTAGAGTTACTTCGGGGTTATTCAACTAATAACAAAAAACGTAGATCATGGAACACAATAGATACCAAGGTATTCATAGGGATCACACCCCATATTTTTTGAGCAAAGAATAATGGAAGAAGGATGAGTAGACAAATCAAAATATGTCTAAATTAATGACTCAATTAGATCTCCTCACAAAATATGAAATGGTTTCAACTCCAAAGATGGTCAATGCCATAGCTTCAAAAGGAACTAAAATGTATGATGATAATAATGCAAAGTGGATTGATGAAGAAACTAAGTTATTTTCAAACTAAATGGTGGGTTGTGGGGTTGGGTGGGTCTTGACCTCCCTATTAAGAGCAAGACAGGAATTAAAGTTTTAAAGAAAAGGACTATGATTTGAAAGATGGTGATTAGAAGTACTGAGGTTGTGATAGAGATTGGAGGGATTAGGAAAGAGATAGGGATTGAGATAAGATAGACAATAAATTTTACCATGATAAATACATCCCTCCTCACGATAGGCGAGAAGGTAAAGAGTCTACCACCATAGACATAGAAAATGTCCTTGCTTGTATTCTTTTGAGAGTTGAGGGGAGTGACAAGATATTAAGAGAGATGAATGGAAACTTTTATCAACTACAATAAAAATTCACCTCACATTCATTCTCCATCAAGCAACTTGAATGGACTTTAGTCAAATCCTGACTCATCTAATCATAAGCCAAATGGTGGTTAACCTAGTCACATTGTGGAAACTTTTAAAATAATACTCAGATCATAACAATTTCCATTAGGAGTGGTAGGAATCTTAGTAATAATTTTGTGTACATTGATAATTACCCCAATATGAGAAGGTTTGAAGAACAACTCTGCAGAAAGAGAAAGCGACTTGATAATGAAAAGTCGAATCCCTTATTCTAAATGAACCACATGTTAAGTCACTGGGAGATTTGGAAGAGAAGGTTAAAGTTTAAGAAATACCATAAATGGTCGATTATAATGTCGCAAAATTGAATGAAATTTTTATTGTCTCAAAGCATAAAATTTAAATACCTCAGCCAATCCTTCAAAGGCTCAAGAAGAATTAAGATGATATAAAGTTCAAGAAGTTTCTGTCAAAATTTAGGAACTTATAGATGAACATTCCATTGTTAAAACATTTTTGAGAGATTCCCAGATATGCCAAGTTAATAAAGAACTTGCTTAAAAAAAAGAACAATGGACTTTTAAATGGTGGAGATCTATCATAGTTGTGTTGCTATCACAACAAGTCATATTATGGTTAAGAAGGAAAACCCTAGAGCATTCACCATTCCTTGCACCATTGAAGTGTATCAATTAGGCAATGCACTTTATGACTTAGGAATAAGTCTAAACTTGATGCCTCTAGCTATATTTAAGAAAATGGGGTTAGGTTCTCCAAAGCCCAAAACCATGAAACTCTTAATAGAGGATTATTCCATAAAATGACTAGTAGGAATTCTATATAATGTGCTTTGAGAGTTGTTAAATTCATATTTCCCATAGACTTTGTGATATTAGATTGTGATATGGACTACAAAGTTCCTATCATTCTTGGTAAACCTTTCCTTGCTACCAGAAGGGCATTGATTAGTGTGGAACATGGCAAAAAAAAGTTTAGAGTGAATAATGCAAAGGTTACTTTTAATAAGAGCAAGTGACTGGAGCAACTAAAGGACTTGGAAGTGATTTGCATGATTGATTTGGTTGATGATGAGGTAGTCAATGCTATGGAGATGGATTTCATTTGTGAGAAACTAGACGGAGTATTATGGAATTATGGAATTTAAGAGATTGAAGAGTACGATGAGTTGGTGGATTAATTGATGGGTCTCGTTTCCTTTACCAGTAACTTTTGCAAATCAGATCCTAACTTGATGAATTAAAAAAGCCCTCCTGTGAAGCCTTCAATTTTAGAACTACCACAACTTAAGCTCATACCATTACCACCACACCTTCATTATACATTCTAAGGGGAAAGATAACTCCTTACCCATTATTATTGAAGGAGATTTGTTTCCATGGTAAGTTGAAGAATTAAAATTGGTTGTGGAGAATTATATTTAGTCCATTGGATGAACTATTATGGACATTATTAGAATTTCTCCTGAATTTGTATGCACAACATAAAGGCAGAAACCAATTGTATATCGAGTATTAAAAATCAATAGAGGTTAAACCCTTCTATGTAATAGGTTTTTACAAAAATATATAATTAAGTAGTTAGAAGCATGCATTGTGTATCGGATATTGCTAACACATAGTTGAGCCCAGTTTAATCTATCCCATAAAAAAGGGAATCACTGTTGTTACTAATGAAAAGAAAGATCTTATATTCATAAAACTGATTACATGGTGGAGAGTATGCGTAGATTACCTGGAGTTGAAATATTGAATGGATAAAGATCACTTTTCTATGCTATTTATGGATCAAATGCTTGATAAGTTGTTGGGTGAAGTTAGTATTATTTTGTAGATGTGAACTGCAGTTATAACTAAATTTTTATTTCCCTCGATGATCAAGAAAAAATTACCTTCATATGTCCATATCACACTTATGTTTTCAAGCGCATCCCCTTTGGGTTAAGTAGTGCACCCACTACTTTTATATGATGTATGCTATCAATCTTCTCGGATATGGTAAAGGACACTATAGTGGTTTTCATATATGAGTTTTCATTATACTTGATAGCATTGAATCTTGTCTCAAACATTTTGGTAAGGTACTCAAACGTAGTGTTGAGATGATCTTCTGGTGATTGGGAGGAGTTCCATTTTATGGTAAATAAGGGCATTGTCTTAGGAATAATATTTTTGGTAAAGGCATTCATGTTTACAAAGAAAATTTTAAAATTATCTCCAAGTTGGCTCCCACTATCTCTATTAAAGCTTTTTGAAGCTTTCTTAGAGACACTAACTTTTATAGATGGTTTAAAAAGTTTTCTCCAAGATTGATCATACAATATGTATGATTCTTTATAAGGAATAAAAGTTTAGTTTGATGGAGATTGTGTGAGTGTATTCGATTTTCTCAAAGAAAAACTCATGGAGGCTCCTACTATAGTGGTCGCAAATTGGTCACAACTTTTTAAAATAATATGAGATACAAATGGTTTAGAACAAGGTGAGGTATTAGGGGAAAGGAATATTAAGCCTTTTCATATCATATACTATCCTAGAAGGTCACTGATTGATAAAAATGAAATTAGCAAGACTTGCTTGATGTGGTCCATACTTTTGAAAATGTTCATGATGACTTATTATGCACAAAAGTAATTGGGCATGTTGATCATGAAACCCATAGGTACTTGCTGGCTAAAAAGTAGGATAAACCTTGATTGATAGGTGGATCATGCTAATTTAAGAATTCAATTTTAAAGTTAAGGAGAAGACCACCTATCCTACCTAGATCCAAATAATGAAAAGTAGGGTGAATTTGAGACCGATGACACATTTTTGAATGAGCTTGTTATGGCTTATAAGGGGAGTATTATACCATGGTATTCCAACTTTGTGAATTATGTTGTAAGTGGTTTACTGCCCGATGATTTGAACCATTAAAAAGAAATTGTTTTCTCTAAGATGTGGAAAGGTATTATTTGAATGAACCCTATTATTTTAGAGAGTTTATGGATGGATTGATATGTTTTAGTGTTGCGGAAGACAAAATGAGGCCAATACTCGAGCCATGAATTCATAATTGATTGGGAGTCGTCATGGTGGTGAGCGTACAACTGTAAAATTTCTCCAAAGTCGATTTTACTAACCAACTTTATATCGTGATGACTAAGAGTTAGTGAGGAAATGTGAACAATGCCAAAGTCAAGGTGGAATCTCAAAAAGGCATGAAATGCCCTTGCAACTGAGTGTGGATTTGGAATTATTTGATTTATACATCTTGGACATCATGGGACCTTTTGTAAGATCATTTGGAAACCACTTCATCTTAGTTACAGTTGATCAATTTCCAAATGGGTCAAGGCTTTTGCATTGTAAAATAATAAAGATAAGAGTATTACCCAATTCTGGAAGAGTGATATTTTCACCTAGTTTAGGATTTCCTGTGCTATCATAAGTGATGGGGGTTCTCATTTTTACAATTGATCATTTTGGTATTTTCTTGATAAATATAGAGTAAAGCATAAGGTGGCTTATCCATACATTCCTCAAGTCAATAAGCCAGTAAAAGTTTCTAAGTAGGTGATAAAAGGTATTTTGACAAAAAATAGTAATTCTTGTAGAACAAATTCTAAAAATTTGATTATGATTAGTGGGCCTATAGAACTGCATTCAACACTATCATTGGTATGTCACCAAATAAATTAGTGTTTGGAAAGGCTTGTCATCTCCCTATTGAAATAGAAACAAAGAACTATGGGGCTTGTTCAAGTTGAATATAAATTGGGAGAATGCCGTAAAATCAAGGGTGGAACAACTTCAAAATATTGATGAATTCAATTTGAGAGCATATAAGAGTATCAACCTTTACAAGGAGTGTATGAAGATATGACATAATTCCAAAATTCTAAAAAAGGAGTTTAAGAGTGGTGACTAAGTCCTAATATTCAACTAAAGGTTAAAGGTGCTTCTAGGTAAGCTCAAAACTAGATGGACGGGGCCCTTCAATGTGGTTCAATATTTTCCTAGTGGAGCTACAGAATTCGAGAATGAAATAGGATCCAAGTTTACAATAAATAGGCTATGAGTTAGACATTATCATGAAATATCACTAGAAGTGGATTTCCTTTAAGTGGTCTATCCCGATGATATTTTATTGATGAAGAACAACATTATTCCATGATGATAACTATGTCACTTCTTGGGAGGTAACCTAAGTTTATTTTTGTTTCTTTGAATAACATGTGTTTATTGGTGTATGTGTATGATGGATTTGAAATACTAGAAACATACTATAACACAAGTCAATAAAGGTCGGTGAGAGATCTTACACAAAGCTCCAGAGAAGAGGATTTTGCAATACACGAGCTAATCAATATACCACTAAAGCCCTTCAATGAAGAAGATCTCCCTACCTAGTTGAACAATTACAAATGATGATGGAAAATACCATTCTGTATATCGTTGAATAGACTGGCAAATGGCCAATCATCGCCAAAATGCTTTGCCATTAGGAAGGACCCAGACCTTGGTAACTGTTATATTTGGCAATGGAGCTACGAATTGGTGTATTACCCATGATATAAATAATGAATTGGATCACCAAAAATGATCACATGCTAAATTAATGTCATTTTGACTTATTTGACCCTTGAATTTTCATTGTCTTTTGACCATTGACATTAATTAAAGCTATCCTATTCCTCCTTTACCTTTTTTATTTCACTATATCTGATCATCACACTCAGAATCAAACATATTCATACACTCCTCAATATCTCACAATTTACCAACGCTACCACATAAGTACAATTGTCACAACATTTACATGCCATAACCATCCCTCTCATTTTCTTATTGGTGTCTCCCAAAAATTTGAAGGTTACAATCGATCTAATTATATATTCTATTACTTATCAATGCAAATAATTTTTAGTTGGTAATTTGTGATGATTATTACTAATTATAAATGTGTTGCCTAACTGAATTTGTTATTTTTTAAGTTTATGTGTAATGATTAAAATTATTGATTGTTCACATAGATTGTATTTGATGTATTTTTATGAGTTGACGTTACTCATAAAAAAATATAGTGTCTAAATGATTAATTTGTTTTCATACTTGCATTATGCTTAATTGTTAATGTAATAGGTGATGAAAATCTTAGGTTTAGTTGATAGAATTTGAAAATAATCAATTTTCCCAAATGATGTATTGAGCAACGATTTTCTTAAGGGAGAAATCATCATGATTATCATTGAACTGTTAAAACCTAAGGAAGCCTGAGTATCCATGGTGTTGGAAATACAAAATTTCCATTTAAATGGGTTTAAAAAAATCCTACATAATTTCAAGATTCTTTTGGTGAAGAAGACATTTCAGCGATGTAGTTGAGTACTTTAGCGATATGTCAAGCTTAATGGTGCATTTACAAAGTATTCCCCATGTCACTAATTTCCATAGTGTATTGGCTAGTCCAAGTGACATTTTTCGAGATGTTGATACGGTTCGATGATGCCTTAGGAGTATTACCAAACTCTTTGGTGGATCACTGATTTTCCACTTTCACTTTCATTCCTTCTATTTCAATTGGTGATGCTTATTGTGCATTCTCAAATTATGTGGTTATGTGGTGATTTGTCAGTGATACTACCCTAAAATTCATGGTGTTTTTTACCTAACTCTAGCCTAGTCCATTACTACTTCTATGTGCAAATATGACTCGCAAAGAGCATGTGGCTATTAAATAAGCTGAATCTACTCCTCTTACATCAAAACTTTTAAGGAAATTGATAGTTAAGGTTCTAAGTCAAAAATGTTGTATAAAAGTAAAAGTTTGATGAATGTATGTCCAAGGCCCTAGTAATAAAAGAAGAAAGCTCTATGCATAGCTCAAAGTCTGAGAGGTGCAATCTTAATTCCTTAGAGTAGGGGAATATTAGCTATATTTATGTTTTATTGTGTACCCTTAAGGTTTCTCCTTCAATGAAGAGGATGATAGAATAACCCTTCACTACAATACTAAGGCCTCCACTCCATCCTTATGGGGTCCATCATGTACTTAACCATCATAAGGTGCCTAATTAATGCACTATCATTGAGGAGCAACAACTAAGTCTAAACAACTTAAAGGGAAAGCATCCCAGGGAGCTAATTGCAATAAGGTATCCTGACTTCTAGGTATTCACTGAACCATTGAAGTCTTATGTAAAAAGTTAGGTTAGGGAGCTTTATGTGGAATACAAAAAGCTTTTATAGGCTAAGAAAAAGAGGGGGCATAAGATACGAGAGAGGTTGTTAGGGTGTGAGATATGTATGTTGTTTGTGATTAGACAATAATAAATGAAACTTTGGAATGCAAAGTACTAAACATTCACTACTTTAAAAGAGAGATATTCACAAGAGGCTTGTTATTAGTTGAAATTCTTATGTAGCAATTTGTTTTCTTCACAAAATAAGTCATTATTTGTGCACCCTCAAGAAGTGCTTATGGGAACTATTATTATAATAAAGAGTTTCAACAGGGATTTACTTATTGCCCCAGACATTGCATTCCAAGCATAATAAAAGCTAACCTTCCTGGCATTCTCGTATTTTATAAGAAAATTATGATTTCATTCCAAGGTTCCTTTGAATGAAAAAAGGTTTTAGACTATACCCCCAACTCAACATTAGACATTACCAGACATAAGCTCATTATGGAAGTGATGATAAAGAAAAAAGTCTGAGTTAATGATTCCTCCATAATTGACATTAATACTTTTTATTGTGGTGACCACTAACCCGCTCCTGTATTACTACTATAGATTCTAACCCTCCTTGGTCAGTTTCAGCTCCTTCTCCTCCAGTTCCCACTTCTCCTAGGGGATTCTACTCAACCTCTAAGATCCACTCCTTTTGGCCCACGTCCATCCATTAATTCAAACAAATTAGAGGCCTCAATGACTCAATCTACCATTATCTGGATGGGAAAGTTAGCATTTGATAGTGCTAGCTAGGTTAGAGAGGGAGATACCTTAGATGATTTTTAATATGGTAAAAGCCACTATGTAGCATTTTCTTGAGGAGTTATGAGATATTTTGAGACACTGTGTCATTTTGATAGAAGATTAGATAATTTGAGATCTCCTCTACAAATTACAATATCAGATATAGTGAAAAAGATGTAGACTAAGCTAGATTTTCTAAAAAGTCATGTAGATAGGCTATGGTTTTTATACTTGACCAATTTGTGGTGAGTTTCATCTAATAAGACAATTGCTGTATTCATTACTAAGAATTCCTAATCACAATGAAGGGAGAGGTAGATCAGGATCTTAATAATGTTGAGAACAAGGGTTAGTTTGAGGAGTAGGGCTAGATTGGGATATTATTTGAGCCTCATATTGACGACAGGCTGAAGAGCAAGATGATTTGTAGGAATTTAAGATTCTATACTTAATATGACATTAGAGAGGTTGATGTTTAAGATGAAATAGTTTAGGGACTAATTTATCATCCTCCTTATATATCAAGGATATCTTACTAGATCCACTCCCATAGGAGACACCTAGAGATGAACCAGACATTGACACCCTAACAGTAGCTATATTTGTGATCCACTCACCACTATTAGCATAGCTTTGTTCAGGGGGACCCTTACACTCATTATCCCTATTTGTTTAGCCCTTTTACATTTGAGATAATGCATATTTTTTAGTAGGGGTGGATATTTATTTTGTTTGGCTCTATAATATTTAGTTCTCAAAATTCCTGATATTTGTTCTTTTGAAACACTATTTTGGATATTTATTTAAGTATGTGGTTATGAATGCAATTTGGAAATTATTTATTTCATTTAGTATGCAATAGTTGAGTGTGTGATGCTTCAACATTATTTCATTACTTATTTTTAGCTTTGTAGTTCATAACTAGTTGCAAATAAAATTCTTTTTAGCATGCGTAATTAAGAGAAAACTGTACTAGAAATAGAATACTTTGATTCAAATAGTAATCTTGGGTAGATATTCACAGGATAATTTATTAAAATGATAATCGTTGTATATTGCTCAATTTTAAAATAAAGTGCCCCTTTTAAAACACTTTTTGGTCTAGTTAAACTAGTTAGGTGTTTGTCATTTGTGAATACTAAAATCTTAATTTGACTAGTTGATTACCTTTATAGACATGCTCTTTGAATGTGGTTCATCAATTAATAAGTGCACTTTGGGTATGTAATAGAGTTCCATGTGTCGGTGAGAGTTTGGCTTGATCTTGCTCATTGAGTCCACCTTGTACTTTCCCAATTGCTCTAATTGTAAGTCTAAGAGTGTGCAATGTTAGAGAAGTGATATTTTGTCATTAAATTAGGGTAAACCTCTAATTTGATCATAGTAGCCATCCCATTTCAAGTTGAGTGACCAATTTTATCCAAATTTGAGCCTTGTAACTTTCTTGGATATCCTCATTACAACCCGAAACCCATTTTTCAAAATCCCTTCTTCTGAACTTAAATCATCCTGAAGAATCTATGTAAGACCAAAAAATTGACTTATACTAAGAGCTTAAGTTGTGGGTGGTAGAGATCTAGGGTGGGATTTGTAATAGGATGTTTTTAGATTTAAGGACCAACCATATTCCCTTTTTCTAGTGTTCTTATTATTCTTTGTAGAAACTAAACAGGAGAGAAAAGAGAGACAGAGAGGAGGGGAGAGAATGGTAAATCATGAAAAATTTTGAAAAAGTGTTTGAAAAATAGTGGAAACTATGTTAGCATCTTAATAACAATTTTTTGGTGGTGAAAGGATCCATGGGGGAGGATAACATGAAATCATTTGAGAATTAGTCCTTGGAATGATTTGGGAATTAATAATATTTGGGAAACTATTGTTACTGAGGTCTCCCTAGATTCTTTGAGAGGTTAGAGTCACTAAAACCTTAACTTTCCCTACCTTTCCCGATGTCTACGCTACAATATGAAGCAAGATCTTAGTGATTGCTACAGTAGCACTTTTTTATATGGTGGAACAGAGCTTATGGGCAGGCCTATGATGTGGTTCTCAGATGCATAGCCCTCTTTTTGAGTGTCACTGAGTTGTGATGGTCCTTTATTTTAATGGTGATTCATTAATGAGGGAGAGTACTTCTTTTTGTGAGGTCACTTAATTGCTTTACTTGATAACTTATTAATCTTGGTAGGAGTCTATGAGAATTTTCTAGGTATGCTAATGTTTAGTTGATATTTGCAGCTTATTGTTCACATATAAGTGTTTGATAGGTGAGACTTGATCCATATTTTTCAAAACCAATACTGCAAAGTGTTTTTCCAAAAGGACCATGTGTTAATCTCCCAATTAGTACCATTTGTAGGAATTGTTGATTTGATTGTATGTGCATTGATTTACTTGAGGATGAACAAGGATATAACCTTGGGTGTTGATGAGTTGGAAAATTATGACTCATTTGTTCTAAAAATGGAAAAATAAGCACGTCATCTATGCTTATATGAATGAAATGTAGTGTTAATTTGGTTTAATTTTAGGGATAAGGACAAAGAGTGGATGAAATAACAAAAATAAGAAAAATATGTAAGATCGGAGCTAAAAGTGCAAAAGAGCATCGCCTTGGAAAATTGGTGCATTGCAAAAGTTGCTTGTCAATTGCCAAAAGGCGTAGCCTATTGCCAAGTATAACAGTTTAGGCCAGGTCTAATTTTGGACAAGAATAGTGATGACAAGAACAATTGTGTTCACACTGAATGGATTAGTAAAACCTTAGGCCCGTTGACAAATGTAACAAATGTCAACTCCTGGAGCTAAATACAATGTCAAATTGGTGAGATATTAACAATTTAGTGTATTATATCGAGTGTCTCGGTGATTGACATAGCCTCAACTAAATTAGACAAGGTGGCATTTCTATTATTTTTAAGCCTTTTTTGTTGAAGCTATTTAAACCTTTTTGGGTGATTGGAACCTTATGTTTAGTCATATTGTTCAAGCTAAAGCTTGTAATTGAAACCCTGGTTAGATTTTTTGTTTCTTATTGCTAATTTCTAGATTTTAAATTTGGAATCGCATTGGAAATACTTAGATTCAATGGAATATTTGAATAAGAATATAGATATATTTCCTTTTTATCTTGTTATGAATAGCTAATTTCCTAAGCATGGGGTTATGCATTATTTAGTGCTGATTATTGTTGGATAATTATTATTTACGTTTATATTTGATTAAATGTTATGATTTTATCTAAATATCTATGTTTAAACTCAAGAATTGAGGTTTCAAACTTTATTCGTTCTTAGATCTCTAGTTTTTCTTGAAAGAAAGGATAAGGATAAAAATATTTAGTAGACAAAGACTTGATAATTTCTAACTTAATAACTAGTGCTAGAAATAGGCTAACTAATTTGAGGTTATTGGTTACTTGGTATTATGTATATACGGATGTTCGAAAGAAACCCTTATGAAATTGAGTGGTTGATTGGAAGATTACCTCCAATACCGAAGACCATGCCAGCCATAACTATTAATTGAATTTTAGGTGCATTTTCACATACCCGAGCTTATAATCTTTCTTGATAGGGAATGACCCAAGTACCCTCTACTTATCAGTTACACTTTCCATAATTCATTTTAATAAAGCAACATCAAAATTTTAATTTGAAAACAAAATCCTCTTAAATTAACACATATTTTATTTTATTGCATTATTTTTAACATTGGACGACAACTTTGTCTCTTGTGACACTAGAGGGTAAAGTTATCTCTATCATTACATGTGGATTTAATCCTGAATCAAAGTTAGGTAACTATATTTCTAAGGACCACATACATTCATTTCTAGGGTGCATTTAAGTGTTATCTCTATCGCCACGCTTAGTTCTTGGTGATTACTTTTGGGTGGACTAATAACCCAACAACATTCTTGAACTTGATGAAACATATTTTTATCCCCTGTCTGGACATTTTAGTGATTGTTCTCATCGATAATCTCTTTTTATACTAGGGGAATAGGGAGGAGAACGAGGAATATTCTAGGATGTCGTCCACACTTTAGTAGATCATAGGCTTTTCGCCAAATTCTCAAAGTATGAGTTCTAGCTAGAGCCTGTGGTATTCCTAAGATGCATAGTGTCTAAGGACAGGATTATAGTAGACCCAGTAAAGACTGAGGTTATTCATGATTAGGCTAGACACATATCTTCAACGAAGGTTTGCAATTTTATTGCTTTGGTAAGGTACTATAGGCAGGTCACTGAGAGATATGCTTCTATTGCGGTGCCTATGACTAGATTGGCTAGGAAGGATATCCCATTAATGATATGGTGTTTGCAGCAAGATATTCACTAACCATTATAGTTTTCAGTACATTGTAACTGAGGGGGAGCTTAATTGGAGACAAAATATGTGTATTGAGATGTTGAAGGACTGTGATAAAAGGCAATAACTATGGGTAGCATGTCCTTCATTTCCATTTTGGAGAAACCAATGGTGCTGGATATTTAGTCCTTAGCCAATATGACAATTTGCATTTATATTTCACACCTTAGAAGGATTATTGACAATGTTAATCCAAGGACTACTTTGTTTGAGCATTTTTAGATGTAATAATTTGAGGATAGTGGACTTTGTGGAACTCGTGATCAGGTGCTAATAGGTGAGTCAAATACGAATACAATAGATTTTGAGGGCATTTTGAGATTCCATGATCAGATTTCCATTTTATAGGTTGGAGAAATTATAAAGTTGATACTACAATAGGTTCATAGCTCCACAAATTCTAATCAACCTGGGACAAGTAAAATGTATGGAGATTTGAGGCAGCATTACTAGTGGAGTTGTAAAATAAAGGATCTAGCGGACTTTGTAGCTTGTTATTTGTGTTGTCATCAGGTAATAGCCGAGCATCTGAGACTTAGTGGATTGATTCAAAGAGTACCCATTCTTGAGTAGAACTGGAAGCAGATTCCTATGGAATTTATGGGTAGTTTTCCTCTTCCTGTGGTTTTGATAACATTTGGGTCATCATTGATTGGTTGACCAAATCTTCTTATTTTATCCCAATTCATAATACCTTCAGTTCTGAGAGACTAGCTCATATCTATATTTAAGAGGCATTTCTCCTTTATAAGATACCCAAGTCTATTATTTCAGATAGAGGATCTCATTTCAATTATAGCTCTTGAGGGACATTTCAGGAGGAGTAAGGTTCTCATATTGACCATAACACTGCTTTCCACCTCCAGATCGATGAATGGTCATGGAAGATTTTTAGGTTATTGAGCATATGCTCTGCATGTGTGTTATGGACTTTAGTGGTTAATAGGAGCATCATTTTTCCTTATAAAAGTTTTCTTATACTATTCCAGTATTTCGATGGAACCATTTGAGGCATTGTAGATTTCTAGTTTGTTGGTTTGAGTCTTTTGAGTTTAGATATAATACCCCAAAAAATATCCAAACCAATATGAGAGCCATGTTTCAATATCATGCATAGTACATCATCATTCTTTTATAGTTTTATGAGTAAGATGAATATTAAGGCTTCCAATAACTCCCAGCTATCAGACGAAGTAAAACATTTCTTACCGATTGAATTCTTGGGAAGGATATTGCCATAGTCAACTTCAATTGAGCATATCTCTCATTTTACTATGAATTTTTGAGCTCATGACCCACCAACAGATAGATAATTGAATTAGATTTCAAATAACACCAATTTTTCCCAAATTCGATATCGGAGCAAAAAGTTATACCTATTTTACTCCAGCATATCAACCTAGAAACTGAGTGACGACATTTCTGACGACTTATCACATTTCTGATGACATTTATGATGACTTATAACATTTATGATGACGTTTATGATGAATTATCAGCCATGTCATCTAGCTTAGATAGCAACCCATCAATTCCAGCTCCTAGATGACGACCTGGGCTGATGGGCTATCAAAGATCTGACGGCTTATTAGCCTTGGTCGTTAGGGTTTCCTCTCAAGATCATCACCCAATAACAAGATTCAAGATCTCCTTCAAGAAAACTAAGAAATTATCATTCCCAATTCAAAAACCTTAAAGAAAAGAAATTCTCTTTCAAGATTCAAGCCTTTGAGGTATTCAAGTGTTGATTCTTGGGTCCGTTCCACCCAAGAAGTTCAAGCATCCCTCTTTCTAAATGCAAGATTTTAAATTTATGTGTTTTCCATGGTTTATGTGAATTAAGTTTGAAGGTTATGTTGTTGTGTTTTAATTCATGATATGATTATAAAGTTGCAAACTTTGACCCTATTATGTAATAATTATGTGATGTTCATGATAAATCCCTTCATGTTGTATGTTGATTGATTATCCATGAGAATTAGGTGTGGAAATTGTTATATGACCAAAGAATGCTCCCCATGTGTTTGATAAAATGCTTGTTTTAAGGAAATTGGGTCATTATAGGATATTTCCTAGAAAACCCCAAATTTAGTATAAGCCACGCACGCCAAGTGTTTGTTGAGAGACCATAGTGAATGAATGTAGTATGTTGTGTGCATTCTTATCCTTGTGCATCCCTTGTTGAATGAATTGTTATATGTTAGTATGAAGTCCTCAATTATGTATACTTGAATACATGCAATGCAATGATGTTGAGGTTAGTCGTGAATTCAAGAAGTTATGTTTTGTCAGTTTCCTTTTATCGAGTCCTGGTGGTATTTGTACCTGTAAAATATAGTTGTATACGTAGAGCCGAGCCAGTTTCGAGATAATTTCAGTCGTGCTATGATCAGTAGAACTCAGTTAGTTAAAAAATTTAGAACTGAGTATCATTCAGTCAGATATTAGATTCAGCAGTATTCCATCAGATAACGGAACAAAGTGAACCCAGTCAGATCAGTTAAGAAATATGAATAATAACAGATTCAACTCAGTTATAGTTCTGTTAAGAATCAGGTCAGATTCTTTTAGTTGGGTGTAGGAACTAGAACCGAGCGAGTATGGGGATGGCTGCTTCCTCATTAGAGAAGCAGAGTCGTTAGCAGTAATCCCTGTACTCAAGAACTGCGTAGCCATCGCAGGACCAGCATTCACCCGTCAGATTAAGGCTTGACTTGAGTATTATGTTGCCTTAGGATTGACTTCCTGTTCAGGGTCACCTGTCAGAGAGGCTTGACCATAGCAGAGGTCTCTACCCATGGCATGGAATTGCTACCCTTCCAGTTGAGGTTACAGGTTGGACCCCAATAGTTTTGATTTGGGGCATGTCGGTTAAGTGAGAACTCGCACAATTATAGTTTCAATATCAGTCTTAAGAGTAGGACTCAAAAATCAGGACTGTCAAATACAATCATCAATCTCAGTGATGAACTTAGATAGTTCCATAGATTCATAGACTACACGCTAGATAGGCTTGGTCTCACATAAAGTAATTCAGTATCAGTACCTACAGAGGTCAGCATCAGATAGTCTTGATCTTAGTCTCAGATTTAGTTGAGTATTCTTAATATCAATTCTAGAGATCACCCATTAGTTAGGCCGGATCTCAAGCGTAGTCAATCTTAATCATCATTAAAATATCTAGAGATTATCCTGCTAGATAGGTTTGATCTTAGATTCAGCCAATTAGTATCAGTTATCAGTAGACTAAGTCATCTAGTTTATCAGTATTAATAAGTACAGATATAAGTTTCAGTAGCTTCAGATATGTATAATCTCAGTATATTTAGAAACCTTAGATTGACAGTATTTTTAGTATAAGTTATCAGATTCAGTCCCAGTATGCTCAGTCACATTATGCATAGTATGTTAAGTAGTTACAGATTCTCTATGTATTCTAATCTATCTCTTGCATATCATTCAGTTAGCTATTGTTCATGCATAAGCCCTTGCATTTAGCCTTACCTCATTTGTATGCTTAGTATATTCCCGTGATTATGCAAAACTCTATGGTGTTTTTTTGATGCTATAGGTTCAGAAGTACGAGGCCCGAATCACTCTTAGCAGTCCAGATCCAGTCAGAAGCAGTGAGTCCTCTTAGTTCGAGAATGATTCTTATTTTTACTATCTCATAAATTCAGATTACTTACAATAGATGAATTTAGTTGGGAACATGTTCCATAAACTCCACAGTTCAGACAGTTAGAGGCTTTTCAGACAGAGTATTAGTATTCAGTTTTCATTTTTCAGTATTTTTAGACGTTTTGAACCTTATGGTAAGTTTTTACCAGGTTTTCGCATTTATATTTATATATTATGTAGTGTACAGGTAAAAATATCAGTCAAGGGTTAGATTGTGGTCCTTCGGGGTCATAAGCATCGTGTAGTATCCTGATTTGGAAAATCGGGGCATTACAAACATGGCATCAAAGGGAAAGGTTTAATAGTGTCCTAGGAAGTCTAAAAAGCCGCATCTAGTAGAGTCTTGTGCATGGGTGTGTTGCACGCCATATTTATGTATAGTAGGCTATAAGATGTTTTAGGAATAGTTTCCCTTCTTTAAGTATTCATGTCATGCCAGCGAGAAAAAAGCTCAAGTTGAACTCTCAGTCTAATCCTTATTCCTCTTCCATTTGCAGAAGATGCCTCTTTGCAGATATAATTCTCGTAGGAATGACAATCATCCACTCAGCCGGTAGATCCTTTGAATGAGCATGTGTCACATGCAATTACTGAGCAGTTTTTTAGATGCTGGCCTAAGCTGTGACTACTAGTGTTCAGGGTAACCATCAGGATACAACCCCACCTCAGCAAGATGGGGATTCAGCCGCAGCCAGGATAAAAAATTTTATGAGAATGAACCGGCCATAATTTTTTGGGTCAGTAGCAGGTGAGGACCCACAACTTTATCTAGAAAAGGTGAAGAAGATCACCCAGATTATGCATGTGTCAGAGGAGGAGAGTGTGGAATTAGCGTCCTATAGGTTTAAAGATATTGCTCATGTTTGGGTAGTGTTGTGGAAGAATAGTAAAGGGGAAGATGCAACTCCCATGACTTGGCAGATATTTTAGGATGCCTTCTTAGATAAGTTTTTCCTGCTAGAGAGGAGAGAAGATAAGGTAGAAGAGTTTATGAACCTAAGACAAGGCTCCCTGATAATGAAGGAGTTTTGTCTTAATTTCAAACAGTTAGCTAAGTATGCTCCTGACTTGATAGCTGACCCTAGAGTGAGTATGAGTAACTTTATGACTATTATGCCTGTGTTGGTGGTGAAGCAGTGTAGAACCACTATGCTCAATAGAGACATAGATCTTTCTAGGTTAATGATGCATGCCCAGCAGATAGAGGCAAATAAATTCAAAGAGAGGGAGATATCAAATAAGAGATTCAAAATAGGTAGTTACAACTTAAGTTGGGTAACAGGGTGGTAATCATTCTCACCATAGTCAAAAGACTTTAGTCCCAGCTCCATCCTCATCTAGTGTGTCTGCACTAAATTTTGGAGATGTCAGTCATGATGGGGCGCTAGGTTTCAAAGTCCAGAGTAGTGTTAGAAGTGAGCTCACTTATTCGCTTTGTGGAGAGTGTGGCAAGAAACATCTAGGTTCATGAAAATCCAATATTCAGGTATGTTTTAGATGTGGTAAGCCAGGTCACAAAGTTCGGGAGTGTAGAGTTTTATCTCAGAAAGGTAGAGATTCACGTCAGCGGGGTGCTACTCCTAGTACCAATAGTAGTTAGCATCAGAACTGACTCTATTAACTTTAGACTCGCCATGATCCAAAAAGTTTTCCTGACATAGATTTGGATATTTATGAATCTTTTATCTTAATGATATGCATTAGTTTCAGACTCCCAAGGTTCAGTCATGATCTAGTTCATATATGCCCTGTGCATCACCCGAGTATATTAGTAAGGTAAGTGTGCATAGCGGGACGTAGTGTCCCAAGGGGGAGATACTCCATGACTCCCCGAAGTTATCAAATTCCTTAAATCCATTTAGTTTCATGCTCATATTCTCATTACAAGCTTTGCATCAGTCATTATTACATAATCAGTCATGCCTCTAGGAGTCAGTTCAATGAGACATTCATGCATTTGATATGTATGTTCAGTAGAGAAAGTTCATCTTATTAGTATAACCAGTCATGCATCCATGAGAACAAATCAGTCATGCATCCATGCATTAGATATGCACGTCCATTATGAGAATTCAGATTACGAGTAGCTTCAGACCTTACATGCATTCAGAATTAGTTACACATACATCAGATATGTATGTTCAGTATGATATAGTCATTTTATCCGTCATGTTAGTCATGATATCATGATTCAGTTATTCATGTTAAGTTCATGTTCAGTCTATTGTTCCTCCCCTCTCAGTCAGTCTCATTCGAGGACGAATGTTTCCCATGAGGAGATATTGTAATACCTCCAAAAATATCAAAACCAATATTAGCACCATATTTCAATCTCAAGAATAGTACATCATGATTATTTTATATTTTTATGAGTAATTTAGAGTTATATTAAGGCTTCAAATAACTCACAGCTATCAGGCGAAGCAAAATATTCCTTACCGATTGAATTCTTGGGAAGGATATTGCCATAGTGAACTTCAAATGAATATATCTATCATTTTACTATAAAATTTAATCTCATCACCCACCAAATTATAGATAATTTAATCATCTTTCCAACGATACCAATTTTTCCCAAATATGATGTCAGAGCAAAAAGTTATACCCATTTTACTCTAATATGTCAGCCTAGAAACTGAGTGACGATATTTCTGACTACTTATCACATTACTGACGATATTTCTGATGACTTATCACATTTCTGACAACATTTCTGATGACTTATCATCCATGTCATCAATTTTAGATAGAAACCCATCAATTTCAGCTCCTAGGTGACAACCTGGGATGATCGGCTATCACAGATCTGACGGCTTATTAGCCTTGGTCGTCAGTTGATAATTCAGCTACTAGAAAGTAGTTTTGTAGGGGTATTTTGACTTCTCCTTCACCTTTCATGACATAAATCATCAAAATCACATACATAACCATCATAAATCAGTTTTAAAAACCCTTAATCCTCTCCCTTATCAAGAACAAGAAAATTAGGGTTTCCTCTCAAGATTATCACCCAAGAATAGGATTCAAGATCTCCTACAAGAAAAGACATTCTCTTTCAAGATTCAACCCTTTGAGGTATCCAAGTGTTGATTCTTGGGTCCCTTCCACTGAAGAAGTTCAAGAATCCCTCTTTTTAAATTTAAGATTTTAAATTAATGTGTTTTTCATGGTTTATGTGAATTGAGTTTGAAGGTTATGTTGTTGTTGAGTTTTAATTCATTATATGATTATAAAGTTTCAAAATTTTACCCTATTATGTAATAAATATATGATGTTCATGATAAGTCCATTCAAGTTGTATGTTTACTAATTAGCCATAATAATTAGGTATGGAAATTGTTATATGACCAAAGCATGCTCCCCATATGTTTGATAAAGTTCTTGTGTGAAGGAAACTGGATCATTATAGCATATTGCCTAGAAACTCCAAAATTTAGTACAAGCCATACACGCCAAGTGTTTGTTGAGAGACCATAGTGAATGAATTATAGTATGTTGTGTGCATTCTTATCCTTGTGCATCCCTTGTTGAATGAATTGTTATATGTTAGTATGAAGTCCTAAATTATGTATACTAGAATACATGCTATGATGTTGACGTTAGTCGTGAATTTAAGAAGTCATGGTTTTTCAGTTTCCTTCTATCGAGTCCTGGGGGTACTTGTACCCTAAAAATATAGTTGTGTGCCTAGAGCCGAGTCAGTCTCATGATAATTTTAGTCGTTCTATGATCAGTAGAACTCAGTTAGTTACAAAATTTAGAACTTAGTATCATTCAGTCAGATATTAGATTCAGTAGTATTCCGTCAGAAAACGAAACCAAGTGAATCTGGTCAAATCAGTCAAGAAATATGAATAATAACATATTCAACTCAGTTTTAGTTCAATTAAGAATCAGTTCAGTCCTTCAGTTTGGAGTAGTAACAAGTACCGAGAGAGTATGGGGATGGTGGCTTACCCATTAGAGAGGCAGAGTCGTTAGTAGCAGTCCCTATACTCCAGAACTGCGTAGCCAGCGTAGACGAGGAGTCACCCGTCAGATTAAGGCATGACTTGACTATTATATTGCCTTAGGATTGACTTCCTATTTAGGGTCACCCATACGAGAGGCTTTACCATTGTAGAGGTCTCTACCCGTGGCACGGTATTCACACCCTTCCAGCTAGGGTTACAGGTTGGACCCCACTAGTTTAGATTTAGGGCATATTGGTTAAGTGAGAACTCCCACAGTTACAATTATAGTATCAGTCTTCAGAGTAGAGATCAGAAATTATGACTGTCAAATTCAGTCATCAATCTTAGTGAGGAACTCGGATAGTTCCATAGATTTATAGACCACCCACTAGATAGACTTGGTCTCACATAAAGTTATTTAGTATCAGTACCTACAGAGGTCACCCGTCAGATAGGCTTGATCTCAGACTCAAATTAAGTTGAGTATTCTTAATATCAGTTCCAGAGATCACCCGTTAGATAGGCCTGATCTCAATCCTAGTCAATATTAATCATCATTAGAAGATTTAGATATCATCTTTTCAGATAGGTTTGATCGCTGATTCATCCTATTAATACCAGTTATTGGTAGACTCAGTCATCCAGTTTATCATTATTAATAAGTAGAAATATTAGTTTCAGTAGCTTCAGATACGTATAATCTCAGTATATTTAGAAACCTCAGATTGTCAGTATATTTATGATAAGTTATCAGATTCAGTCCCAGTATGCTCAGTCCCATTATGCATAGTATGTTAAGTAGTTACAGATTCTCTATGTATGCTAATCTAGCTCTTGCATATCATTCAGTTAGTTATTGTTCAGGCATAGGCTGCATTCTTTGAAGTGTGGAGTTGGTGACTGGGTTTTCCTTGGAGTGATTCACATAAAAGGTGTGATGTGGTTTGAGAGGAGAGGCAAGCTTAGGCTCAAGTATATCTTACTGTTTGATATAATTCAGATAGTTGGGGAGGGAGATTATGAGTTTCTCTTGCCCCCAGACTTTTTAGTCATCCATCTAGTTTTCAAGTATCTATATTGTGGTGCTATATTGAGGATAAGTCACATGTTTTTATTGGGATTCAGTTCAATTAGATGAGAAGCTGACATTATTAAATGATCTAGTTTCAATATTAGCAAGATATATCATATGTTATGTTTCAGAGATATTCCAGTGGTTAAGGTGCAGTGAAAACACCATCCAATTGAGGGTGCTACCTTCAAGATTGAGCGAGGATGGGAGCTTATTACCCTCACTTATTCGAGCCTTAAAGTACTTCTTAATCTTTTAATTTCGCAGATAGAAGTCCTTTTAATAGTGGATATTGTAGTGACTCCATGTCATTTCCTACATTTTCATACTTTTTTTGCAATTAGAGATTTCTAATAGCTGTACTAAGTCATTTACGACTTGATGGGACTAACGACTCAAATATTAGACAGTTGATTTGATTTTAAGAGCCAATTCCCTATTTTGGATCTTTTTCTGTTAAAAAAGCGATATTAAGCCTAAACTTTAACTAAACAGCCTCAAATTCAATTCTAATAGTTTTGTTAGCACCAAAATGATTAGTTTAGGCTAAAGGACCCTTGCTTTGGATACTGAGACTTTCAAACTTTTTTGGGGATACTGGGTAGGTTTGGCCAAAATCGACCATTTGGTATCAGGCCTACTATTGATCGAAATGATCTCGGATTGAAATATTCATGGAGTCATAGAATCTGGAATACTAAATTTTGTAGGGTAGCATATTTTGCCTACATTCTTGGTATTCCAAACAAATCTCGAAGGCCCAATCAGAAACTAGGGAACTTAGACATATGTCACAACCAGAACCAGGGCTTAGACGTAATAGGTATCTCAAGTCCAACAAGGACCGAGAACCGCCCCCTTAACCCAACCCAACCACCTCTCACAACCATAGATGAGCTGAATTTTGAACATATAAAAAGATAGAGTTATTGTTCACATCAAGACTCTGGGAAAGGATCACGACCGTGATCGACCCAACCAGCTCTAACCATACAAAACCCAACCATATATACCTTACAAAAGCAAAGAGAATATCAAAGCATAATATAACAATCAATCCCAAAATGTAATATGCTGGAACAACCAACAATATCATCCAATGATGTCAGGCCCAACAATGATGCCATTGATAAGGTCGACACTAATACCAATCCCGCCCATACTAACCCCCAAAAGTATCACAAAGCCTCTATCCAAACTAATACCAATTTCTATTTGGGATATGCCCCCAACCATGGCCAAAACCAGTATCCAAAATAAAAACAAAATATCTAAGAATGTCCATATCATGAAATGGAGCCTTTTGGAAAGATGGAATGTCACCACTTCAATCCAAATGTTGTCCTTGAGTCAATCACTATGAAGGAGGAGTCGAATAGTTTGTTCCTTCATAGCATGGGTATACAGCTCCCAATAGATGGGTTAGCAAGTGACCGCTAGTATGTATCTTAGAATACGGATAAAGTAATGCCACTTAAACAACCAAGTAGAACCATCCATGATGCATACAACCATACATATATAGAAGTGCCAGGAAAGGGAATTCGTGTTTAGCATGTATTTAAAAACTTTTACCTGGGTTGTATAACCTTGCTATTTATCGGCACCCATGGGTTCATGGGTTCACTCCCCTTGATGAAAGAGTCCCAGTATGTGTTGCTGCACGACCAGAAAATATCCAATGTGATGACTAATAAATCATGTGTGGCTATGAAAGAACCCTCATATCGGCAAATATGAGTTTCTAGTTTTGGTTACCCCGAAACATCAACCATCTATGGATTAGCTACATATCCCGCCATTAATGCAAAAATTAAAACCATGTCCAAACCAATCCAATTACCAATTATTAACCAAGGCCATTTATTTTTGGTATCGCCAAACCAACCATACTTGCAAGATCTATCCATAGCAAAACCATTTAGGTTAAAGGGACTCCCAATTGCCCTTTCTATTTACCATATTACCCTCTTGGGAGACTTACATATACTCCACAAGAAAAACAGTAAGCCTTTAATGTTTGAAAAGCATTTAAATCATTTATAGTTTCATGCATAAGTTGAAAACAAGCAAGAGATCTATTTAAAGAAGCTAATGTAATGAACATATATTTATGAGCATTTTATCAAACACCTTTGGGGGATAATATGTACAAAACCAATTCCAAAGACCATTAAACCATTAACATTCAATCCAATTTCCCAATACCACCATCAATGCATATAAAAGCACAATTTAACCATAGGAAACCATAAATAAACCATTTACACCAAAACCCCCAATTATTAGTGGAAATAAATAAACCATGTCATAGTGAAACCCTGAAAACAACCATAAAATTCATGCCTTTTTAGATATAAGAAGTAGAGAAAAGAGACATGCCGTAAACCAAGAAAGATAATGGAAGAAAATCACCCAAGCTATTCCCAAGTTGAAACCCTAGTTGTTTTTCCCCAAAAGCTCTTGAGAGAACTTTTGAATGTTTGGGAATAGTTTTTGATATGTTAATCAATAGAATAATAGGGTAAATAACCTCCTAAGTGTATTAGAAGTCATGGGTCATAATTAGGTTAAGTAGGAAAATATCTAGAATACCCCCCCATAAGTAACTTAAAAACCCATCACAGGGATACGATTGATCCTCTTACGAGTCGTACCCTTCCTTTCGATTGGTTCCCACTAGTCATACCCAAGACTTAACCTTAGATCAGACAGTGTCCAGTGTATGACTCATTCAACTAATTCGTAACCTCAGCATGCGATCTGTACCCATGATCCGTATCCCTGGCAAAATGAATTACCAAGAGGATCAAACAATGCCTACCATACGAGTCACCAATACAACACGTAGCTAAGCCTTACGACTCATACCATTAAGTCATCACCATTCAAGTAATCAAAACCATCCCATTTACTAACACTGGTCTTCTTACAACAGGAACATACTACTCGTACCCTAGCATATAACTTATACTCTAGAGTTGTATTGAGTCTGTAGAACTATTTTCAAGGAAAAATTTCTAAGGCCAAAACCCAGGATGTAACATTCTCACCTACTAGGAACATTTGTCCCCAAATGAAGGACAAGGTAGAGGTAACCACATAAAGATTCATTCGCATTATCAAACATCCCTTTACCAAAGTATGAAAACAAAAAGGCAAAGATATTAATCTTTTCTTTAACAAACTCACAAAATAAAGATGTGTTCAAGAACACATACCTTCCGCCAAATACCAAGAGCAGAAAAAAATTTGGGTACTTACACTTCATGTCCTCTTCCACTTCCCACGTAGCTTCTTCCATCTTATGGTTCCACCATAAAACCTTAACCGAAACCGCATCCTTGGTCTGCAATCGACGAACTTGCCTATCTAATATCTCAATTGGGACCTTTTCAAAAAATAGAGAATCCGAGATATCAAAACCTTCCAAAGGAACAACCAAAGAAGGATAGCCAATATACTTTCTCAACATGGAAACATGAACGACCGGATGAACCAAACCCAAATTCACAGACAACTCCAACTCATAAGAATTATTTCCCACTTTTCCAAAAATCCCATAAGGACCAATAAACCGAGGACTGAGCTACCCCTTCTTGCCAAACCACACTACTCCCTTTATGGGACACACCTTTAGGAATAATCTGTTCCCAACTTCAAACTCTATGTCTCTACGCCTAACATCCTCATAGGACTTGTGGCGACTCTCGGCTATTCTAACCCTATCTCGAATCACCTTCACCTTCTTCATAGCTTGATAGACCAAATCGAGACCAAACATATCTGCCTCATAAAGCTTAAACCATCCAATAGGAGATCTACACCTCCTACTATACAACGTCTCAAAATGATCCATAGCAATACTAGAATGATAGCTATTATTATAAGTAAACTCCACCAAAGGTAGATGCTCATCCAAACTACAACTATAATCAATAACACATGCTCGAAGCATAGCCTCCAATGTCTGTATAGTTCTCTCTGCTTGCCAATCAGACTATGGATGGAAAGCAGTACATAAACTAACCGTAGTCCCTAATTCTTTCTAGAAAGACCATTATAAATAAGACATAAACTGTATACCACAATCAGAAATAATTAAAATGGGCATCCCATGCAGATTCACAATCTATTGAAGATACAACTTCTCATAATCCTCTGTCAAAAAGTAAGCAGACTTGGTCATCCTATCCATGATGAACCAAATTAAATCAAAATGATTTCAAGATCGAGGAAGAAAAGTAACGAAATCCTTATTGATCATCTCCCACATCCATTCAGGAAACTCTATTTCTTGATCTAACCCACCAGGCCTTATAGGCTCAACCTTAACCTATTGTCACACCATGCACTTGGCCACCAAATCAACCACATCCCTCTTCATACTATTCTACCAGTAGATTTCTTAATATCATGATACATATTTGTCAAATGAGGATGGACAACATATAGTGGTTCATGCGCCTCAGCTAAAATCTTTTGCCGCAACCCGTCGACATTCAAAATACACAACCTCCCTTGGTACCATAAAGTACCATCACCACTAATCTCAAACACCGCCACCTTTTCCCCCCTAATATCACTCTTGATTTTCATCAAGAATAGATCCAACTCTTGTTTTTCCTTAATCTCTGCAACAAGAGATGATTGAACAAATTCTTGCGCCATCACACCACCATCTTGGGAATCCAAGAGACGAATTCTATGATTGGACAAGTGGTGAATATCCTTTAGCAATTCTCGCATGCCTTCCTCCATATGAGCCAAACTCCCCATAGAAAACATTCTAAACTTATCGGTAACAATGTTAGCCTTACCTAGGTGATAATGAAAACTCATATCATAATCTTTGAGAAGCTCAAGCCACCTGCTTTGCCTGAGATTAAGTTCTTTCTGTGTGAATACGTACTGAAGACTCTTATGATAAGGAAAATATATCCATGTTTACACTATACAGATAATGTTTCCATATTTTCAAAGAAAATGCAACTACCAACATCTTTAAATCATGAGTAGCATAATTTCTCTCATGTACATTAAAATGCCTAGAAGCATAGGTAATCACCTTCCCATGCTGCATCAAAACACAGCCAAGCCCTACCCGAGATGTATCACAATAAACCATAAACACATCATTTCCTTCCGAGAAAGTCAAAATCAAAATTAACGTCAACCTATTCTTCAATTTCTCAAAACTCCCTTCATAAGCATCCGACCAAGAAAACTTAAACTTTTTCTAAGTTAACTTAGTCAAAGGAGTAACTATCAATGAGAAACTTTTTATAAACCAAATATAACACCTGGCTAAACCCAAGAAGCTCCGAACATTAGATGGAGTCGTGGGCCTAGGCCTTCTCTTCACCACAGCAACATTTTGAAGATCAACCATTATCCCCTCACTATAAATAATGTGACCCAAGAAAGTCACATTATTCAACCAAAACTCAAACTTAGACAACTTGGAAAGCAACCGATCTTTCTTTAAGCTCTTCAACATAAACATAGAGAACTTGCCAAACTAATAATGTTCCTTTAACGTATGCAACACCACACAGAGGTGATTAGCATGACCCACCTTACTCTTTGAATACACCAGAATGTCCTTAATAAATACAATGATAAATAGATCCAAATACTGCCTAAACACCTTCTTCATAAAATCCATAAATTCCACTAGAGCTTTTGTAAATCGAAATTATATCACTAAGAACTCAAAATGTCTATATCAAGTATGAAAAGCCATATTAGGGATATCCACCTCCCTAATCGTAATCTGATGGAACCCAGACCAAAGATCTGTCTTGGAAAAAAGCATGACACACTGTGAATGATCAAATAGATCATCTATCCTTGGGAAAGGATACTTGTTGTTAACCGTTACCTTGTTCAACAACCTGTAGTCAATGCACATTCAAAGGGAACCATCATTTTTGCGCATGAACAACACCAGTGCACCCTACAGAGAAATACTAGGATGAATAAACCCTTTATCCAAAAGATTCTTAATTTGGTCCTTGAGTTCTCTAAACTCAACTAAAGCCATTCTATATGGAGGAATAGATATTGGATAAGTTCGGGAAGAAAATCAATATGAAACTCTATTTCCCTATTCAGAGGAACAATAGGAACATTATCCGAAAAGACCTCTGGAAACTCATTAACTTCCATAACTGACTGCGATTGAGGGCCTTCCAAGTTAGAAAGAGATTAACCTTTGAGCTCTAAGATAAGAAATTAATCTTTCCCTGGAAGATAAAGAACAACCCTTTCATTCTATTTCTAGCTCGCTGGTGAACCTAAAGATTACCTTATAATTCCAATAATCTATAAAGATACATAACGAGAATGCAACCAATACATACCCAAAATCACATCATAATCCACCATTCCCAATTTAAATAGATCTACCAAGGTCTGTATGTCACCTACAGATACCAAACCCCCCTTAGATCCATTCAGCAATAATCGAGTCTCCTAATAGGGTAGAAAATACAAAATGGATCCAAAATAATTTCTGGATCAAAACCAAAAAGACACAGCTCTATAAGGAATGACATAAGAAAGAGTGGAGCCCATTTCAAGTAAATAATATACGTCACAGAAAAAGAGTTGTAACGTACATGTAATAATATTAGGTAATGCCTTGGATTCCTGTTGTGATGCTAGAGTAAACACCTTTAACTGACCAATACTATAACTAAGAGCAGTAACAGAAGCAGATGCCATACCACCAGGTGTAGGAGCAGAAGATGAAGCCATCAAAATCTTATTCGCCCCTGCAACAACCTTGTTGATCCAATAATCCTTGTTCTTATGGCGTACCTGACCACTTAAAGCACTTACTTCTACCTTTCCCATAAAATCCCCAATGAGGACGACCACAGAACTAATAAGGAGAGTATGGAGAAATAGATTGACCACTGCTCGCCTGATATTGGGCAACCTAAGCTCGAGAATTATCACCACCTTAGTGACGCCTGTTGCCCGACTGTTGTGGCTAAGAAGCACTGGCAGTAGAGAAGGAACCAGAACTCCCCCTTTTATTTTTCTTCCACTTGCCACTATTTCTACCACTCTGAGACTACACACCTCCCTAATCAAAAAAATTTCCCCACTTTCCCTTTCTATCCCCAAATTCCCCGTGCTTTCTCTTCTCATTCTCAACCTACTGTATATGAATAGTCAACCTAGAGATGTTCACATCCCTAATGAGAAAAGTAGTCTTTCTTTCCAAACCATAATATTTATTTAGCCTAAAAGTGAACTTTCTCATTCTCGACCTTATATCAACCACCAAACCAGGAGCAACCCTTGACATTTGATGAAACTTCAAGGCATATTCCCTTAAAGACATCCTTCCACAAACTTCTCCATCTTAGCTTCCCTCAAATCTTAAGGAAATATATAATCTATGAAGGCATTAGAAAAGGCCTCACACAACCCTTCCTCTTCCATATCGCCCTTATCTCTGTTCTACTCCTTATACAACTGATAAATAATATATTAGAGTTGATAAGCTGCAAAGCTAACTCTCTCCATAATAGAAGCCTACATAACTTGAAATGTCTTCTCTAGTTCATCCAAGAAGCCCTATAGGTTTTCCTCAACCCTTACTCTAGTAAAAGTAGGAGGAATAATCTTCATAAATTAACTAACTCTTGTATCCTCAGTACACAAAGCATTAGTTGCACCCTGCTCAGCTTGAGCAGAGACCATCAGAGCTATAATATGGATAGACTAAGAAACTCCACATTGATTATATTACCCTGAGGGACCTGAGAAGCAGTAAGAGAAATAGGAGGAATTCCAACATAATCAGGAGTAGGACCATAAGATTGAAGATTACTCTAGATGTAGGAGGTACCTCTTCAGTATTTTCCCTAAATGAGTTAAAAGGATTAGTTTACATTCCAGATCTATTAGACATGGTCTAAAAGACAAATAATCCAGGATTAGAGAATATTATAGGACTTAGAATTTTAAAAAGGTAAAACATTTCTAAATGTCTTGCAGCCTCTCTCTTGTGAGTGTGGCGTACCACACATCCCTAAAAGAGACTCTACTTGACATAGATTAGTGGACTTCCCAACTAACCATGAATCTAAAGTTATGATACCAACTTGTCATAACCCAAACCAAGGCCTAAATATAATGGGCATCCCATGTCCAACCAGGACCGAAGACCGCCCCTTTAACCCAACCCAACCACCTTTCACAGCCTTAAATTAGCTGAATTTCAAACATATAAAATAATAGCATTATTGTTTACATCAAGACACTGGATAGGTTCATGAACGTAAACAACCCAACCGAGTATAACCATACCAAACCCAACCATCCATACCATACAAGACCAAATAGTATGTCAAAACATAATATAACAATCAATCCTAAAATACAATATAATAGAACAGGCAACAATATCGTCTAATGATATTAGCCCCAACATTGATACCAATGCTAAGGCCGACACCAATATCGATCCCACCTATACCAACCCCTAAAAGTTCCACAAAGTCTCTATCCAAAAGAAAACAAAAATCTGGTTGAGATATGCCCCTAACCATGGCCAAAACTAATATTTAAAATGGAAATCCAAATATTATCTCTGAGTCAATCACTATGTAGGAGGATTCAAACACCTAGTTACTGTATATCATGGGTATACAACTACCAGTAGATAGGTTAGGAAGTGACTGCTAGCATATATCTCAGGATAAGGATAATGTAATTCAATTTAAATAACCAAGTAAAACCATCCATGATGCATACAACCATATATATATATATATATATATATATATATATATATAAGTTTTGGGAAATGAAATCCATTTTAGCATGCATTTAAAATCTTTTACCTAGGGTGTGTAACCTAGCCATTTAAATATACCCATGGGTCATATGGGTTTAGCTCCCCCTACTGAAAGAGTCACATTATGTGTAGATCTATGTCCAGGAAATATCCCATGGAATTACTAGTACATATCTCCAATAAAAAAAATGACACTCATACGTGGTCATCAAAGACCCCTCATATCAACAAATAAGAATTTTTAGTTTTACTTTCCTCAGAACCTCCACCTTCCATGGCTTTGTTATACATCCTTCTATTAATGCCCAAATTAAAACCATGTCCAAGCAAATCTAATTACCAATTATTACCTAAGGACATTCATTTTTGGTATCTTCATACCAACCATACTTGTGATATTTATCCATAGCCAAAGTATTTAGGTTAAGGGACTCTTAACTACCCTTTTCATTGACCATATTAACCTCTTGGGTGACTTTTATGCCATTCACAAGAAAAAACAATAAGCCAGTAACCTTTGTAAACCATTTAAAACACTTATAGTTTTATCCATAAGCCTAAAACAAGCAAATTTCCATATAAAAAAGCTATTGCAATAAACAAATCTAAATAAGCATTTTATTAAACACCTTGGGGGCATAACATGACCAAAACCAATTCCAAAGACCATCTAACCATTATGATGCATTCCAATTTTACAAAACCACCATTAATGTATATAAAAGCATAATTAAACCATAGGAAACCATAACCAAACCGTTTACACCAAACCCCTCAATTATTAGTGGAAACCTATATACTATGTAACATTAAAACCATGAAAATAACCATAAAATTTATGCCTTTTAGAAATAAGAAGTAGGAAAGATACACATGACTTAAACTGAGAAAGATGATTGGAGAAAATTATCAAAGCACTCCCCAAAGAAATCCCTAAGTTGAAACCCTAGCTTTCTTGCCCCAAAAGTTCTTGAAAGAATTGTTGAATGTTTAGGAATAGTTTTCTATGTGTTAATAATTACAATAATTGGTTAAATAACCTCCTAAGTGTTTTAGAAGTGGTGGACCATAATTAGAGTAACTAGGGAAATGTCCAGAATACCACCACTTAACTACCTTAAAAACCGAGGGATACGACTTACCCTCTTACGAGTAGTACCCTTCCTTACGATTGGTTCCCACCAATCATACCCAACCTTAACATTAGATCAGATAGTGTCCAGTGTATGACTCATTTAACCAAATCATAACCGTAGCATACGATTCATACCCATGATCTGTATCCTAGGCAGAAATTACAAAGAGGATCAAACACTGCCCACCATACATGTAATTGATACGACTCATATCCAAGCTTTACGAATCATACCCTTAAGTGGTGAGCATTTCATTGATCAAAACCATATTACCAACTAACACTGGTCAGCTTACGATAGGACCATACCACTCATACCCCAGCATACGACTCATACCCCATAGTCGTATTAGGTTCGAAGAATGGTTTTGAAGGAAAAAATTTTAAGGCCAAAACCCAGGATATAACAATAAGTTACTGATGTTGCTACTTATAGTGCTAGCGAGATATATGATTTGCATTTGTGAGTATTTACACGTATTTATGAACTTAAATATTTTTGGGCTCTTGTTTGCGAGCCATCTTTGACATTCGCCAATAGGGGTCTATTCAATCGATCTAATCTTCTTCAATGCATTTGTGGAGAAATGTCCACATTCGTAAAGGCATGTGCACGCCAAGAATTATGATCACAAAAGGGTTTCTTGCATTAATAAATTAAAACCCTTGTGTGTATTTTATGTTCCTTTCCACCCATAATTTTTTGTAATTTTATTTGGTCCTAACACCACTTTAACTCTAGGGAGCTTAGAACTCGTGGGGGATTAGTTATTGGGAGTTCAAAGTAAGTTGGAAACTTTATAGTGGTTATTTTATTTCTCTTGTCATTATTTCCATAAGTTTCTATTGCATCCAACTGCAAATAAAAGTGTGCATGGTAGCTCAAGTAATAAAGTGGCTGTTGAGAGACAAATATCGATCTCGCATGAACTTGGCATTTAGTAAACAAACTAATTTAGGTAGTACTATTGAAGTAAAATGAGTCTGTGTTGTAACTAAAGAGAGTTTAAGTTTTGTTAAGAGAAAGGTAAGAATGAGAAATTATAGAGATTAGTAATTTTGTAAAGAATAATTCAAAGAATTTAAGGTTCAAGGCATCTTAAGAAATCATGAAAAACTATACAATCTTTTTGGTTAAATTATCTATCTTGGTTGTTGATTCACGGGGTTAATATCAAGATTATGGTATTTTGAGCCTCTAATCATCTATTTAAATTAGCTTCACAACTACATCATGATCGGTGTTGTGGCAACTATTTCAAAAGCATTTTTATTCATCTCGTATTTGAACCAAATTGGGAAAATTATGTATTTTCCTTTCCTAACTCTGAATCTTATCTTTAATTCATCTAAAAAACAAGAACCAATTTTTTATGTTCCACTTTCTAATCTAATTTTAATCCTTCCAAACATACAAAGAAAAATTAATATATTCTAAAGGTCGTAAATTAATAGAATAGTGAATAAAAGGAAACAAGAATAACCAAATATGATTATCAAATTTAACGAACTTAAATGTAAGCTAAGAAATCATATTCATATCCTCTACCCTATTAAAAGGGTATTTAGCCACACAATTTCATATAAAGAATCACCATTATATAATTCATAAGTAAAACTACATGAAAAGTATAAGTTAAAGGAAAAACCCCTATAATAGAGCCCTTGATGCCTTTCCTTTCTCTAAATGTGTATTGCTCCAAATGTGTCTTGTAAATGTGGCTAAGTATTTTGTATATAGTCCTTTAGGCCGTCCATAAGCTTCTCATAATTAAATATAAGTATTGACCATTTTTCCCTTAATTTAAACCAACTAAAAATCATATTTTAAGTTTTTTTTTTGTTTGGGGGAAGGGGTTAAGAGTGATAAATTTACCACTCATTTACATCCAAATGGTTGCACACTACTATGATTTGAAGGTATGAATGAGACAAATTTTCTGTTTTAATGCAGTAATTTCCACACTTTACAGATATACATATGATTCGAAGGAAAAAGTAGAATTGAGCTTAAAAGAGATCAACAAGAGAAAAGAAGTTCAAAACATAGAAAATACTAATCACGCAATGGTCACAGTAACCGCAATTGCAGTCTAAGGCCCGTGATCATGGCCAATCATTATTACTCAGCTGTCCTAGTGGTTCAATCACAGTAAAGTGTTTTAATTCCCATAGGGACATTCTATAATTTTATATAGCTGACCCAAAATCCATTATAAGGAAAAAAAGCTTTTCCTATTTGGCATTTATGCACTTTGAAATTAAAATTTCAAACTTTGTAAACACTACATAATTGGGGAAACTTAGTACGGTTAATTTCTCAATTGGTTTTTGTTGTAATTGAAGATTTTTATTAGATTACTGTTGGTTTCAATTTCAATGTAAGCATTGAGCATTCAATTTTGTATATTTCTTCTTCCTAACTTTATGTATAGCTAAATAATTTATCTGGTGTAATTATGTATGGGTTATGATTTATTGATGTAGAGTCTTAGTTATTACTTGTGGGTTTCACTTATGCTTGCTTGATTTAGTTTTGATTTGTGGGTGAAAACACAAAACTCCCACAATGGATTTCTGGATGAAAACCCTAAATTCTCAAAAGCTTGCATCATCCTTGAAAGAGGGATGTGAGTGAACTTTTGGAGCATATATCATCCTTGAAAGAGGGATATGTGTGATAAGGCATTAGTGAACAATATTTAGATTTAGTTTATGCTCTTTTGATCATATTTGAAATAAGGGTGATTTCAGAATTATCTATATCTTAGGCATCTTCTATGAAATAGGGATGCCCAATTGAGGTATTAGGTTATTTTTCTTGTCATACTCATGAGGTATCCAAAAGGATCCATGAGTGATAATCTTTAGGTATGATCCAAACATTAGCCTCACTAACTCCTAACTTAACCTACCCACATAGTTAATGACTAGAAATTTCACTCAATTATCTTGAACCCATGCAGAATTTTCACCTAGGAATACATGATCCCAACATTTGTCCTATATTGAAATTTTAACCACAATCCTTGCTTTGATTTGGTAGTTTGAGTTGATTTTGATTAAATAACATTCCAAACCAATCCCCCCATTTTAATTTAAGTATTTTACTTTGTTTATACTATGAGCATATACTTATAAGTTATCGATACCTATAGGGATTGAAGACTTGACTCAATCCTCGAGGATTCGACCTTAATGTGAGTTGAGCTATATTGACAATGATTGTCCTATACTAAAACAAAAATATAGTTGAGTGTGATTGGGGAGGGGGTGTTATGACTCATAGCCAATAGCATGAACAAGGGGGTTACGGTATAAGACTATAGAATTTAGAAGGTTGAGTACTCTCACCTTAAGGGGTACGTCGCATAGTCCCATCCAATTCTATGGGGGGAGGGGTGAAGTGCATGGCTGACTAAAGTCATCTCCTACAATAACATATAACAAACATTAGTCCATAGAACACGATAAAGCTCATCAAAGTGCAATAAAATAAGTAAACCGTAGGCTAGCCTAACTATTTTTCTTGTCTAAACTCTATTTGATCCTTTTGATTTTTGACTTGTTTTTGATGCCCCTTAAATACTATATACATTAAACTTACCATAAAATTAAAAGAGAATACTTTATAATTTACTATGCACATCAAGTTATATGAAAAACTAAGGTAAACACACATAGATAATGATACTTAGGTGCATATATACACCTAAGATAGTCACCCACACATAAAGCCTTCATCTTACTCGAACAACTCATTATATTAATAAAAATCAAGAAAGAATCTAGCATTATTACTTGAACTGGGAAACTCGAGATCGAAGTACAATGACCACATAAATAGCATGTACCACACTAGGCATATCATATCACCATTGCAAACACATAAATATACTTGTTCTGAGGAGAAAAATGACTTTTCCAATTTTTAGGAATTCAAATACTTAGAAAAGAAAAAAAAATACTTAGAAAAGTGGTTTTCAAATTCGAGTTTGGAAAAATAGAGCAGCCCCTTAGTTTATTTAGAAAAAATTAATAAAAACTTAAAGAATCTTCAAAATACAAACAGGTAAAATCATTCAAATTTTTTCATAAATTTGGGTAATAGTTAATATTAACACTTTAGAAAGATTTTTAATGAACTTAAAATTTCCACTAACTCGTAGTTGTCCGAACTATTTAAAAACATTTTTGGCTAACTTTTGAAAATTAAATTTTCTTTTATTTAGAAAAAAATTGATTATAGGAAAATTTATTGAAAATTTTATGCAAAACAATATTTTCTTGTCAAGGGGTCCCAGACTTAAAAAGTTCAAGCTAAGTTTCCAACTTAGTTTATTTTTAGCTCTCGAAAGTTGAAAATCTCATATCTTGACCTTAATGTCCTTCAATGGACTATGTTTTTATTAATTCATGATCAGGAAGGCCGATAGGTGTTCTCGAACAAGTTATGAATTTTTTGAACATCGTTTAGCCATGTTTGGAAGTCCAAAACAGGGGACCAATGCGATCTTGGCACGCCACATTTCCTATCACGTTGGTTAATATTGTACTAGACTGCTAGTCAAAATTACTGAGACACGGCGCAATTATGGCATGACGTGTCGACTATCACATTATTTCCATTGACGCACTACATCGCCAAATGTGTTAGTGCCTAATTTTAGTCATTAAATGACCACGTTCTTAAGGGTAATTAGGTCATTTTTCCCCGACCTTTAGCCCTCATAACACGAAATTTAGCCCTATTTTGGCTAAATATATTCATTATTTCATAAGTTCTCAACAACAAGAAACCCTAGGTGATTAATTTCAATTCAAGAACTCAAGATTTCTTCCATCAATCTTTAAGAAATTTTTCAACCAAGGTATTTAAAGTGTTCATCTAGGGGTCTCTTTCACCCTTGGAGCTCAAGAAACCCTTTTCAAAATATAAATTTTGAAATCCATGTTGTGGGTTTTCTTGTACACATTTTTATGTTGTGATATGATTTCCAAGATTGAATCTTTATTGAATTCTCATGACTTCATGTTTGTATGTGGATTGAAATCCTTAAAGTTGAATTACTTGATATGACCATGATGTATTAGTTATTGATTCATGCCCTAGAAAATGTTATGCCATCCATTTGTTTGTTAAAATCGCTAACTGAATAAGAATTGTACATTATAACCTATTTGTGAGCTATATGATGAACTTATGATGTACCCATAAGTTCAAATTGACTCTCATGCTATAGTTATGTTGTAATGATTTGGTGGAATGCTCATAACTATGAATTTCTGAAATTATGATATGTTAGCATTGACTTGCAATGCTTCATGAAATCCCTCAATGATAGTATTATGAATTATTGACTATGGTCATGTGTTCAAGAAGTGTCATATACTATTTATTTTTATGCTATCGAGTCCTCAGGGTATTCAATACCCGATAATTTAGCTGTGTGCCTAGAGCTAGTGTCATTTTTTAAGATAATCTTAGTCAAGCCATAATTATTAGAATTCAGTCAATCTCAAAACTCTAGAAAAACTCAGTAGTATTCAGTTCAGTCCTCAGTAGCTCGGCCAGTTATCAAAATTTAATAATATTTTGTCAGTCAATGGAACTCAGTGAAATCAGTCCAATTTAGTCCAGTATACTATGTTCAGTGTTTATCTAAATGGGAGAAGGATTTAGAACTGAGTAAACCCAAAGATGGAAACTCACCTGCCAGCAGATGGTGTGAATCTTAAAAACAATCCTCACATTCCAGAACTACATAGCCAGTGTAGGTTTGAGACATCAAAACCTATAAGATTAGGGTTGATAAGGTGGCTTAACCAGTCAGGTGAGGGTCCCCCATTCTCATTAGAGTACCTGACAGATAAGGGTCATTTACAACTTATCCTTACCAGAGGTGCGGTATTGACACCGTTCTAATTGGGGTTATAAATTGGACCCCAACTCAGTTATAATACCTTATTTGAGAAATGTCGGTTAGATGACTACCTCGCATAGTCTCAGTCTCAATATTCAGTAAAGAACTCAAATAGTTCAACAGATTTTAGGACTATCAAATAAATCACTCAGCTTAGTACGAAACTCATCTATTTCAATTAGCATCAGGACTGTCAGACACAATCACACAATTATCAGTTATATCAGTTATAAGTAATCCATGTTATCAGTAAACTCAGTAATAAGAATCCTTATGATTTTAGTTAGAGTTATGTATTCATGCATGTATACTTATGTAGTCATGTTCATATTATTCAAACAGTTTAGTTCATGAATATTAACTCTTGCATTTAGCCTTACCTCACTTTGCGTACAGTACATTCTCATGTACTGACATATATTTTTCTCTTTCACTATGTTGTTTTATACCATAGGTTCGGACACTCAGGTTTCTGATTATTCTTAGCAGCTCAAATATCAGCAGTCAGAGTCAGTGGTGAGTCTTTATATTTCAAGGATATGATTATTTCATTTTTTTAGTATTTCAGTACTTAGTTTTTTTTCAGTAGATAGAGTTAGTTGGGCATATGTACCATCAACTCTGTAGTTCAGATAGTTTAGAGGCTTTCATACTATAGCATGATCAAACAGTTATTTCAGTCTTGGTATTATCATTGCCTGTTCATATATTGTTTTATTCAATATTGTTTTGTATTTGAACCTTATGGTTAGTTTTTTACCAGATTTCTGCATTTATTTCAGTTATATTGTTAATACAATATTACTATTATCCAGTTCTTAATTACAGATATCAGTCTTGGGTAAGCTAGTGGTCCTTCAGGATTGTTAGCATCATGTAGAGTCCAAGGTACTAGACTCAGAACGTTATAAACTTGGTATCAGAGCCTAAGGTACAATAGAGTCCTAGGAAGTCTAAAAGTCGCATCTAGTAGAGTCTTATGCATGGGTGTATAGCACACCATATTTATGTTGAGGACACTATGATATGTTTTAGGAAAAGTTTCCTTTCTTATAGTATTCATGTAATGCGAGTGAGTATGAGCTCCAGTTAAACACTCAGTCTAATCCTTCTTTCTCTTCCATCTATAGAAAAAATTCCTCCAAAAAGGACTCAGGGAAGAGGAACAGGAGATCAACTAGCCCCTCAACCCGGTCAACCTAATCCTTTAGGCGAATATGTCTCCCATGTAGAATTCAAAGCTGTATTCACTACTCTTGATCATTCAGATGCTACCCAGAATGAACATCCAGCTATCATTCCGGCCAACACAATGGCCAATTCTACTGAAGCTAGGATTTGGGACTTCACCCGAATGAATCCTCCTTATTTTTCTGGGTCTAAGATAGATGAGGACCCTCAGGAGTGTCTTGTTCAGGTGTAAAAGATTATTGATATTATGGGAGTGACTCCAATTCTGCTGCAGATAGAATAGGTAGCTTTAATTTCAGTCAACCAAAGTCATAGAGTGGGAATCATTTTTAGTTCCACCAAAAGTCCTCAGTTCTAGCTCCTTCCTCAGCCAGTGCTCTAGTTCCTAAGTTTAGGAATTGTAACAAAGATAGGGCACTAGTCTCTAAGTCTCAGAGTAGTGTTAGACTTTGCCAGACTTGTGGCAAGCACCATCCAGGTATTTACAGAGCTCGCAGTGATGTTTTTTTCAGATGTGGCAAGCTGGGACATAGAGTCAGAGATTATCCTCAGTCAGGTTATCATGGTCACCCTAACCGTTCCTCAGCTCAATCTGATTGTTCGAATCAGTAGGGTGCCAGTTCAAGCGCTACCAGTGGACAATATCGAAACAGACTTTATTCTCTTCAATCTTGATAGGACTAGGAAAATTCTCCTGATGTGGTCATTGGTACTGTACAGATCTTTCATATACTTGTTTATTCTTTGCTAGATCCAGGAGCTTCCTTGTCATTTGTTATTCCTTATATAGTAGTTGATTTTGAAATCAATCCTAAAATTCTATTAGAGACCTTCTTAGTGTCTACCCTAGTGGATAAAACTATATTAGCCTGGCGGGTATACAGGAACTGTCCGGTTATGGTATCTCAGAAAGTCACTTCAGTAGACTTAATCGAATTAGAGATAACTGATTTTGATGTCTCGGTATGGATTGGCTTCACTCCTGCTATGCCACAGCCAACTACAGAAACAAAATTTTTCAGTTTTAGTTTCCGAATGAATCCATCCTAGAGTAGAGGGGTAGTACTTCAGTCTTCAAGGGTCAACCTATTTCCTAACTATGGGCAAGGTAAATGATATCCAAGGGATGTGTCTATCATCTTGTTTGAGTTAAGGACTCTAGTTACGAAACTCCCAGTCTTTAATCAGTCTCAGTAGTGAATGAATATTCAAATATGTTTCCAGAGAATCTTTCCAAAATTCCTCCAGAAAGGGAAATAGACATTTTAATTGATTTTCTTCTAAATACTCAGCCTATATCTATTCTTCTATATATAATGGCACTAGCAAAAATCAAAAAATTAGAAGAGCAGTTGAAGGGTCTCCTAGATAAGGGATGCATCAGACCCAGCGTGTCCCCATGGGGTGCGCCAGTTCTATTCGTGTACAAGAAAGATGGCTCTCTCATAATATGTATAGACTACCGTCATTCCAATAAGGTCACAGTCAAGAACAAGTATCCACTTCATAGAATTGATGACTTATTTGACCAACTTTAGGGTGCCGCTTACTTCTCTGAGATACACATTATATCAGGCTATCATCAGCTCAGAGTCAAAGAATGTGACATTCTAAAAATAGCCCTCCATACTTGCTATGGTCACTTAGAATTCTAAGTCATGTCATTTGGTCGTACAAATGCCCCAGAAGATTTCATGGACTTGATCAACCATGTGTTCAATTAGTACTTGGACATGTTCGTCATAGTCTTCATAGATGATATCATTGTTTACTCGCGCAGTAAATATGATCATGCAGACCATCTAAAAATAGTATTGCAAACTCTAAGAAATAATCAGTTATTCTCCAAATTAAGTTAGTGCAAATTTTGGGTAAGGTCAGTACCATTCCTTGGTCATATCATTTTCGATGATAGCATTAGAGTTGATCCTCAAAAGACCGAGGTAATGAGAAACTGGCCTAGACCAATCACTCAGCTATTAAGAGTTTCTTGGGTTTGACTATCTATTACAAATGGTTTTTTAAAGTATTTTCATCTATTGCATCACCTATATCCAAATTGACACAGAAGAAAGTCAAGTTCCAGTAGTCAAACTCATGCGAGAAGAGTTTTCAGGAGTTGAAGACTCGACTAACCTCAACTCCTGTTTTGATGCTTCCAAATTGTCCAGATGGATATGTTGTGTACTGTGATGCATCCAGGGTATGTTTGGGTAGTGTCCTTATGCAGCATAGTAAGATCATAGCCCACGCCTCTAGATAGCTTATGCCCCATGAGAAGAATTATACAACTCATGATATTGAGTTAAAAAAAAGTAGTGTCTTCCGTAAAGATTTGGAGGCACTACTTGTATGGGGTACATATAGATGTGTTCATAGATCATAAAAGACTCTAGTATATGCCTCTGTCAGAGAAGGTGGTTAGAGCTCTTAAAATATTACGACATTACTGTCCTTTATCATTCGGGCAAGGCCAATGTAGTATTTGATGCTCTCAGTAGAATATGTATGGGTAGTTTTGCTCATGTTGAGGACAGTAAGAAGAAGTTAGCCATTTCATCAGTTAGCCAGAATAGGTGTTCGCTTAGTCAATTTAGTATAAGGTAGTGTGTGGGTTCAGTATAGTTCAAAATCATCTCTAGTTTCTGAGGTAAAAGAAAAGTAGGTTAGAGATCCTAGTTTAGTCAAGTTGAAGGAATTAGCCAAAGATCAGAAGGTAGAGTTTTTCTCCCAAGGGGGAGATGGTATTTTGCATTGTTAGGGTCATTTGTGTGTGCCAGGTTTGATGACTTAAGGAAAAACATTCTTTTAGAAGCATATGGTGTGCATTACATTTTTCATCAAAGAGCCACCTGATGGAATCACGACTTTTGGGAGATCTATTGGTGGAGTAGGATGATGAGAGATATTGCAGAGTTTGTGGTTAAGTGAAAATGGAGCATCAAAAGCCATGTGGGTCCATGTATGAGTTTAGTATTCCTACTTAGAAGTGGGAAGAAGAGAACAAAGACTTTGTGATGGGTTTGCCTCGTACTCTTCGTCAGTATGATTTAGTTTGGGTCATTTTAGATAGAATGACCAAATCAGCTTATTTTTTCCAGTCCATACCTCTTATTCAGCTGAGGATTATGCCAAACTCAACATCAGAGAGTTGGTCAGATTGCATGGTATTCCATTGTCTATTGTCCCAAATAAAGGTACCTAGTTCATCTCTTATTTTTGGAAAGCATTCCAAAAGGATCTTTATACATGAGTTCACCTTAGTATATCCTTTCATCCTCAAACCGATGGACAAGAAAAAAGGACCATCCAGACTTTAGAAGATATGATGCGAGCGTGTGTAATTGACTTTAAGGGTAATTGGGATGACCACTTGCCTTTGATTGAGTTTGCATATAGTATCAGTTATCATTCTAGTATTCAAATGGCTCCTTTTGAGGCGCTCTACGGTAGGAGATAAAGCTCTCCAATCGGTTGGTTCAAAGTCTGTAAGGCTGCAGTGATAGGGCCTGACTTGGTCTTTGATACTATAGAGAAAGTTTAGTTAATTAGATAGATAATAAAGATAGATCAGAGCTGACAAAAATCGTACACAGATGTGCGTAGAAAGGATCAGAGATTGAGATTGGTGATTATATGTACCTTAAAATCTCTCCCATAAAGGGAGCAAAGAAGTTCGGAAAAAAGGAAATCTTAATCCCCGATATGTCGGTCCCTACAAAATTCTCAGTTGCTTCGGCAAAGTAGCTTATGAGCTTGATATGCCTTCAAATCTAGCTTCAGTGCATCCAGTGTTCCATGTATCCTTGCTTAAGAATTGCATAGGTGACCCAAAAGTTTTAGTCCCTGTTGAGGGCATACATATTCAGAATAATGTCTCTTATAAAGAAATTCCAATCGAAATCCTTGACTATCAAAACCTTAGACTGAGGAACAAAGAAGTCCCTCTAGTTTTATTTCTTTGGTAGAATCAGTCCGTTAAAAGAGATACTTGTGAAGCCGAAGCAAACATATGACCAAGTACCGTTAACTCTTCTCCACTAATTCATACTCATCCTAAGGTAATAGGTTTCCTTAAGCTTATTCAGTTTCATGCTCAGTTTTCCATTTCAAACTTGGTATCCTTTACCATTGCATGTTCAGTCGCATATTCATAAGTCAGTTCAGTCATGTATTCATCCATCAGATATGCATGATCAGCTTATTAGTAATCCCAGTCATGCATTCATGTATTAACTCAATCATGAAATCATGCATCAGATATGCATGCTCAGTATAAATCTAAGTAAATTAGTAATGTCAGTCATGTAATCATGTTCCAGTTGTTCATGTTCAGTATGTACTTCATCTTATCATTTCTCCTATCTTAGTAAGTCTGATTAGAAGATTAATGCTCCCAAGGAGGAGATATTGTAATATCCCACGAAATTCCTAGCTTAATTCAGCCCTTTAAGCTTGTCAAGGGGTCCCAGACTTAGAAAATTCCAGCTAAGTTTCTAGGCATAGTTTATTTTTAGCCGTCAAAAGTTGTCAATCTCATTTTGTGACCTTAATGTCCTTTAATGGTCTATATTTTTGTTAATTCATGATCAGGAAGGACAATAGGTATTCCTGGACAAGTTACGGATTTTTTTGACCTCATTTAGACCATGTTTAGAAGTCTAAAATAGTGGACCAATGCGATCTTGGCATTCTGCGTTGCCTATCGCGTTGGTTAATATTATTGCCAGACTTCCAATAAAAATTACTAAGCTATGATACAATCATGGCATGATGCATCAAGCATCACATAAATGGCATCAATGTACCGCATCGCCAAACGCATTCGTTCCCAATTTCAGTCCTTAAATTACAGAGTCCTTAAGGGTAATTAGTTCACTTTGCCCTGACCTTCAACCCTCATAACACGAAATTTATCCTACTTTTGGCTAAATACATTCATTATTTCACAATTTCTCAAGAATAAGAAACCCTAGGTGATTAATTTTAATTCAAGAACTCAATCTATTTCCATCAATCTTCAAGAAATTTGTTAACCAAGGTATGTAAAGTGTTCATCAAAGGGTCCCTTTCACCCTTAAAGCTCAAGAGACCCTTTTCAAAATATGAATTTCGAAATCCATGTTGTGGGTTTTATTGTACACATGTTTATGTTGTGATATGATTTCCAAGATTGAATCTTTATTCACTTTTCATGAATTCATGTTAGTACGTGGATTGAAATCCATAAATTGAAGTGCTTGATATGGCCATGATGTATTAGTTGTGGATTCATGCCACAGAAAAGGTTATGCCTTCCATGTGTTTTTTAAAATGCCTAACTGAATAAAAATTGTGCATTATGACCTATTTCTGAGCTATATGATGACCTTATGATGTACCCACATGTTCAAATTGACTCTCATGCTATAACTATTGATTTAGTGGAATGCTCATAAGTATGAATTTATAAAATTATGATATTTAGCATGCGTTCCTATTTATGTGTAAGCTCATACCTTGCAATGCTTCATGAAATCCCTTAATGATAGTATTATGAATTGTTGAATATGGTCAGGTATTCAAGAAATTCCTAGAGCTAGTGTCAGTTTTCAAGATAATCTCAGTCAAGCCACGGTCAGTTTAATTTGGTCAATCTCAAAACTCAGGAAAAACTCAATAGTATTCATTTTAGTCCTCAGTAGCTCAGTCAATTATCAGAATTTATTAATATTCCAGCAGTCAACGGAACTTAGTGAACTTAGTCTAGTTTATTCCAGAATACTTAGTTCAATGTCTATTCAGATGGGAGTAAGATTCAGCACTGAGTGAACCCAAGTATGGGAACTCACCTTCCAGCAGAGGGTGCGATTCTTAGAAGTAGTCCTTATATTCTAGAACTACGTAGCCAGTATAGGTTGAGATATCAAAACCTATAAGATAAGGGTTGATGATGTGGCTTAACCTATCATATGAGGGACCCACAATTCTTGTTAGAGTACCTGAAAGATGAGGGTCACTAACAACTTGTCCTTACCAGTGGCGCAGTATTGACACCCTTCCAATTGGGGTTACAGATTAGACCCCAACTTAGTTATAATACCTTATTTGGTGTATGTCATTTAGATGACTACCTCCCATACTCTCTGTCTTAGTCTTTAGTAAAGAACTCAGATAGTTCTACAGATTTTAGGACTGTTGGATACAGTCACTTAGCTTAGTACAAAACTCAGCTAGTTTAAATAGAATCAGGACTGTCAGACAAAGTCACTCAGTTATCTATTATATCAGTTATTAGTAACCCAAGTTATCATTAAACTCAGTATTCAAAATCCCTATGATTTCAGTTACAATTATGTATTCATGCATGTATCCTCATGTAGTCATGTTCATGTAATTCAGACAGTTTAGTTCATGCATATGAACCCTTGTATTTAGCCTTACCTCACTTTGTATACCAGTACATTATCACGTACTGACACATACTTTTCTCTTATGATATGGTGTTTTATACCATAAGTTCGGACACTTAAGTTCTTGATCGTGCTTAGCAGCTCAGATATCAACAGTTAGAGTCAGTGATGAGTCCTCATATTTCAAGGACATGATTATTTCATTCTTTTTGTATTTCAGTACTTAGTTATTTTTAGTAGATGGAGTTAGTTGTTGACATGTACCATCAACTCCACAGTTCAGATACCTTAGAGGCTTTTAGACTATAGTATGATCAGATTGTTATTTTAGTCTTGGTATTATCAAACCTTGTCAAGATATTGTTTTATTCAGTATTATTTAGTATTTGAACCTTATAACAACTTTTCTGCTAGATTTCCAAATTTATTTCAGTTATATTGTTATTACTATATTACTATTATCCAGTGCTAAGTTATAGATAATAGTCATGGGTTAGCTTGTGGTCCTTCAGGATTGTTAGTACCGTGTAGCGTTTGGGGTACCAGACTTTGGGATTGTTAGCACCGTTACAAAATATCATTTACTTTATAAACATGTAAAGTAACTATAACCCATACATAAATGATCCTGTTTTTAGCCTCAACCCTAGAATGAGGGTGTTTAGCCACTTATAGTTTTACAATAAAAGGAAAGGATTGGAAATAAAAACCCTAGTTAAAGACTCCTTATGTGTTCCTCCAATATTAAATTCATCCAAAAAGTGATTGGAATAGGAGAAAAGTGTTCTATTTATAGTATAGAAGAAGTTGGTTTATTCTAACCCTTGGACATGGCACACCCAAAATCGTGCATGTCCAAGGGTGTATAATAACCTGATTGTGAGTCTAAAATAGAACTAATATTTTAATTTGCATCTCAGGACATGGCACACCCTTAACTTAGAGCTCTAAGAGCGTGGCATTCCCCTGTTCTCCGAAAAATAAATTTATTTGTAGTTAAATTTTTTCGTCTACCTTAAAGTCTTGCACTTTGTAATTGCTTTTACAACTTCATTTGCTCTATTTTTTGATCACAGGCATTTCTCCTCACATCTTATGTAGTTTTCTATATCATGAAACAATACAAATTAGTGCACAAAAATGTAATACCCTAAGTTTGTAATATCTAGACACACCAATAAATAGACAATTGAATAAGCTTTCCAGCGCCACCAATCTCACCATAATCCAATATCGAGGTAAGAGTTATGGAAAATTTACTAAGACACTGTCAAGCTGTCAGTGATGACGCCTCTGGCGAGGACTCATTATCAAAATAAATGATTTGTTTGGTTGAGTCATTATCTCAACTATGGGAAACAAAATTACAATCCTTGGATTATGACCCTTTGTAACGTCTCATTATCAGCTACATGAGTCGTCACAAAGAATTGTTGTCATAATAGTGAGGAGACAATATCTTGGTCCTCAAGTCACAGCTCCAGGCCATGAATCATGGTCAAACCCTATGAGTCGTAGCTTGAGGTTTTGTAACTTCTTTAATAAATTTTCTTAACATTTTAAGAAGGGGCTTTTAGTGTTTTCCTATACTTTTAACATTAAATCAACATCATTTTTGGTATACCAAGGAAAAATATTGGGAGTTAAAACCATCCTAAGTCCTCATTAACTCAAAATTCATCGAATACTATGTTTTAAACAAACAAAAAAAACGACTTTCAACTCCAGAGTGCAATTAGCATTATTCCACTTCTAACTCCAATTCTAAGGAATTCTTCAAGTATCAAATAGGATTTCATCAATGGGTTTGCTTCCATCCATTGAGTCCCAAAGATTTCTCCAATACTCAAGCTGAATTCAGCCATCAAGTTTAGGGTTCCATGAAAATCATGAGTTTCATGATTCTTCTGTCTATTTCTTGAATTCAATAATGATTATGTGTTTCCTATAAATTTAAGCATCTTTCCTACGTAGAAACATAAAATCCCATTATATTGATAAAATTGTTAATTTTTGTGTTTGAGTTATGAAATTCCCTATCTTGTTTAAGTTTTGATATTGTTATTTTTTCAGTTGCATTTTTTTGAGCTGGTGGGTTATGAACAGCCGATACCTAGGAAATCATGCATACATAAATTTGCAAGATGTTAGGCATTTCTTATTATACATATATTGTTATTTTCATAATACCATTAGACTAAATGTATCAGTTATCGGTTTCTTCAGTTGGAAGTTGTACATAGCACCGAGCAAATGCAGGGATGATGGCTCACCCATCAGTTAGGACTAAGGCCTTTAGTAGAAGTTTCTAAGTTCCAAAACTACAGTGCCACCTTATTTTATAAGGGATCATCCGCATGATTAGGACTAACACCCTAGTCCTTTTGGATACCATTTTAGTAGATCTACTCCAGTTAGTGTTCGTAGCCTTTGCAGGGTACTGAACACCCATCAAACTATTTTATACTTTTATCATCTCAGATTGGGTTATGTCGGTTATGATTATTTCCCACAATCCAAAGTTTATGTTTTAATCTCAGATTTTACATAACCTTCTATTCTGTTATTCAACTTATCTTTCAATACATGTTTATACTTGATCTGCATAAGTTCACCATGTTTAATACATTATGATCAGTTTAAGTTAGTTATTTTCCATCTTACATACTTAGTAATTAAAAGTACTTATCACACACTTTTCTGTGCTATATTGTGTTATAATATAGGTACCGACGCTCAGTATGCAGAACAAGTTTAGCATACTTTTGTACCATCTGGTGTAGTATTTGGTTTCTTCACATCATTTGAGGACTTTTTATCAGTATTACTTGCATTATTTTTTATTTTTAGATAATTGGAGTTAGTTAGGTGCTTGTCCCAATAACTCATTTTGTTTAATGGATTTTAGACAAATATTTAGCTTTTCAACATGTTGAGTATTTTCAAACAGTCTTATTTCTGATACTCAATATTTGATTTCATTTTTATTTATTATCAGTTCATTTTTGTTTAGCTTCCTCTCAACACTATCGTATTTTTCTTAGAATTCATACTGATATATCAGCCATGGGTTAGTTTGGGGTCACTTATGACTCTAAGTACCATGTTAGGACTAGGGGGAAGCCTCGATCATGACAAACTTGGTCTTCATGCCGTATTAAGTAGAGTCATGTTCAAGGGTGTGAAGCATGCCGTATTTATGAATGAGAGGCTATGAAATAGTTTAGGAAAGTCTCATTTCTCTCATTATTCATATCGTGCAGTAGAGTGTGAAATTTATTAAGATTCTTCTTCTAACTTGTCCTCTACCTATTTATATAAAAAGCCTCCCAAGAGAACTAATGGATGAAGGAATGGGAATCAACAAGCACCACTACCAGTTCTGGAAGGCCCTTAGAATGAATAGGTCTCCTATGTTAAGATTAGGACTACTGTTATGGCATTAGCCTAGTCAATAACAACTCAAAATAACTAGCATGTTGTTGCACCCACCAACTCGACTGTGAATACATTAACTACTAGAGTTTATGACTTCACTCAGATGAATCCTCTAATATTCTTTGGGCCTATGCCTAAAAAGAACCTATAGGAACTTTGGAAAGCATTCAGAAGTTGAATAAAATCATGAGTTTTACTTTGACTAAGAGTCATGATTTAGCTGCTTATCAATTACGAGTTGCACACATAAGGTTCAAGTAGTGAAAAAGGGATACAGGTACAAATACAAGATTGATGGAGTGGGATAATTTTGTTGTTGCATTTCATGATAGGTTCTTCCCAATTAAGTTACGGAAAGCTAAGATATAGGAGTTCATAAATCTAAAGCAGGGAAATAGGAATGTGAAATAGTATTCACTTAAGTTTACTTAGCTGGAAAGGTATGATCTAACTATGGTTGCTGACTTTAGGGCCCGAATATACAAGTTCGTATTAGGCATTTCAAAGGATATGGTGAAGGGGTGTAGGAAAACTATATTGGTTAAGGATATGGACATCCCTAAATTGATAGTCCATGCTCAACAGATTGAAGAAAATAAGATCAAGGAGCAGGAAAAGAAGAGTAAGAGGGCGAAAACTGGTAGTTTTAATTTCTTACATCAAAGGTCAAATAGTAGAAATCGTTCTTAGTTTTTCCATAAATCCTAAGTTTTAGACCCATCTTCTATCAATCCTCAAAACCTACGTTTAGATAGTATAATTTTATAGAGCGTCAGACTCTAATTCCTAGGGTAGTGTGTATATTATTCACACACACTTAGTTTGCAAGAAATATGGTAGGAACCATAAGGGTGAGTGCATGACGATACTAATGCTTGTTTTGGGTAAGGCCAGTCATGCAACAGAGTAATGGATTACCTAGTGGTTTTGTAGAGTGGTACATATGCTCGGCATCAAGGTCAATGTAACTTTTCAGTGCTCTAGAAGGTCACCCATCTCAGCAGGGTGCCACTTTTAGTGCAATTAGTAGACATCGGTAGGGTCGGTTTTATGACCTCCATACTTGATTGAATTAAGAGGGTTGTCTAGATGTGATAACTAGTATTTATAAGTTTTCATATTTATGTTTATGAATCGTTAGATCTCGGAGCCACATTTCCCTTTATGACTCACTATATAAAAGGTTATTTTGGCGTCAGCCCTACAATCCTCGCAGAACCCTTTGAATTTCTACTCCAATAGGTAGTTCAATCATTTCCAAATGAGTATATAGAAATTTCCAAATCACAACATCCTAAAAAGTCATCTCAGTTGACCTTATAGGGCTAGACATAACCGCTCTGGATGTTATTCTTTGCGTAAAGTGGCTCCGACCGAGCTTTAAGAATTCAAGAAACAATTGAAGGATCTCCTAGGAAAGGGGTTTACCTAGCCTCATGTCTCTCAATGGGGTTCTCTAGTTCTCTTCATGTGCTGGAAAGATAGTTTTCTCAATTATGTCCATAAACTAATGTCAGTTGAACAAAGTCACAATCAAGAATAATTATCCCATCCCCAGGATTAATGAGTTGAATGACCAAATCCAATGGAGAATTATATCTGTTAGATAGACCTCAAATTTAGCTATTATCAACGTAGAGTCAAAGAATGTGACATTCCAAAGACAGCCTTCAAAACCTAATATGGTTATTTTGAGTTTATTGTTTGTCTTTTGGATTAACAAATTCTTCTGCACCTTTTATTGACTTGATGAATAACATGTTAAAGAAGTACTAAGACATATTATTTATAGTATTTATAAAGTCATCCACATTTATTCTCGAAGTAAGGATGAACACGCAGATCATTTAAGAACTGCCTTATAGATTCTTAAAGATCACTAGCTATTCACTTAGTTCAGCATGTGTAAATTCTAGTTGAAATTAGTAGAATTCCTGGTTATATTATTATTGGTAAAGGAATTTGAGTTGATCCTCAAAAGACCGAAGCTATAAGGAACGGGCCTAGACCCATATCTCTTTTAGATACCAAGAATTTCTTGCGTTTAGCTAGCTAATACAGATAGTTTGCTGAAAGGTTTTCCTCTATTACCTCTCCCATGTCTATATTGACTCAAAATAAAGTTAAATTCTAGTGGTCCAATTCTTGTGTGATGAGTTTTGAAGAGTTTAAGGTTTGACTTACCTATGCTCCTATTTTGAATCTACCGAAGGGTTTAGATGGTTTTGTGGTTTATTGTGATGCTTCTAGAGTTGGTCATGCTCATGTTTTGATGCAGTGGGTCAAAGTTATAGCATATGACTTTAGAAACCTAAAACCTCATGAGAATAACTACCCGACTCATGATATTGAGTTTGCAGTAGTCATGTTTTCCGTACAAATTTTGAGGCATTATATTTAAGGGTTCATGTGGATATGTTCTCTAATCACATGAGTCTTCAATATGTGTTCATCTAGAAAGAACTAAATTTTCATAAGATAAGGTGGCTAAAGTTGTTGACGGATTATGATATGATCACCTTGTACCACCTGGGTAAGCCTAATGTTATGTCCAATGCCCTTAGTAGATTGTTTATAGAGAGGTTTGCCCACTCTGATAATGAGAAAAAGGTGTTAGTTCATGCGGTTCATAATCTTTCTAGGTTTGTCATTTGGTTGAATGATTCAATTAAAGGTAATATTTTTGTTTTGAGTGGTTAAGAATCTTCTTGGTAGCTGAGGTAAAGAAAAATCAAGATAGTGATCCTATTATTCGTAGGCTAAAGAAAGCGGTTCAGAGTCAGAGGGTTGAGGTTTTCACCCAATGGGGAGATGTTTCTCTTTGTTATTCGGGTAGACTGTGTGTTCCAGATATGGATGACTTGAGATGATGGATGTTAGCAAAAGCTTATGGTTCTTTATATTCTACTCTGCAGGAGTTACTAAGTTGTACCATGATTTACAGGAAGTCTATTAGCGGAATGGCATGAAAAAGTAAATTGCAGAATTTGTGGCTAAGTGTCCTAATTGCCAGTAGGCTAAGGTTAAGTGCCAGAGCCCTAGTGGCATGCATTTATAAATCATCATTCCTACTCGGAAGTAGGAAGTAGTCTATATGGACTTCATTATAGGGTTTTCTCATACTCGTCGACAACATGTGATACGGGACAAAATGGCCATCTTATCTTTCGGTGACATCTTTGGAGGCCAACACATAGAGGCTTAAGAATTGGTCACCTCGTTGATACAAGAACATGCACGGAGGACCCGTTTTGAGCATAATTCAAAGCCATCTCGCATATGGAAGATTGCTTGGAGCATCTAGGAGTGAGGACTCACGGTTTTGGGCCTTAAACTAGTCTCCAACAATGGCCCAAAAAGACAAGGGGCGGATGGGCTTTTATGTGTGAAGAAAGGAGGTCTTAATGGGCCATAATTAAGCCTCCAAGGCCGGCCCATGTTGTGAAGGATAGAAGGGTCATTTGACCACCTTTTGAGTAGTATAAATAGGTGCCTTAAGGCCATTTTTCAGATTATTACTTTGATATTGATATTTTCACTCTCCAAAGAATTGTAACATTTAGAAACTCTCTCTCTCTCTTTCTCAAGAGGAGGCCGAAACTTGTTCACCAAGTGTGGAATCACTTGTGTTGAATCCGTGGCTAGAAACGTGGGTTTTGAGGTTGTAAAGTACCTCTTAGTCCTCGTAAGAACTTGGTGTTCTCTTCAATAGATTTAGGGGTCCAATCTTGAGGTTAGGGTTCTTAGATTATTGATTGATTTATGTCAAGTTAACTATCTTTACTTTCTTGTTGTTGTTGTTATTGTGAAGTTGCTGAAAAAATAGAAAACTATACAAAAACAGTTTGTTGTCTCGGATTGTTGTTGTTGTTCATCTTGTTATCTTAAAGTCTAGTGAAGCCGGGTGTGGCTCTTTCGATTCACTAGCATTTGTATCCATCTTGTTCTTCTTGTTGTTGTGCTGAAAATCTGGAAAATATAACAAAAACAGCTTGTGTTCTTGCTGAAAACTGAAAACAGAAAGCTGAAAACAGTTTTGTAGCTCTCGGTTTCTTGCTGAAAACCGAAACAGAAAGTTGTTGTTCTTGTGTTGTTCCGAGATCTTGTTGTTGTGGGTTTGATATTGTATCATTTGGTATCAAAGCAAGACCGGTTGTGTTCCAACATAACCCATCTTGGGCTAGTAGTTCTCGGCTTGAACAAAACTACACCAAGAACATTTTCTGAAAAATCTGTCCATTAAAGTTGAATCCGAGAATGGAGTTATATGTTTAGATCTAGTTGTTATTTTGCTTGTTTAGTGAGTTTCTAGTGTTGGTTTCTTTCTCACCAACACTAAGGAGTCTAGATCCGAAAGTTGAGCTTGAAAAAAATTGAAGATTGTGTAGTGACTTAAGGGTGGCCGAAAGTTGTATGTTGTTGAAGACAAAAGAAAAATCGGTGGATGTGTTTATGTGTTAAAGAGGTGTTGAAGTTTGTGAAGTGTTCATCTCTTGAACTTGTGCATATTGTTCCTCTTGTTGAGTGTTAATCTTATTGAGTGCTCAAGAGGTAAACTTGTAAAGTTGATTGTGAAAGACTTGCACCTATCAATTTGTGGACTTGTCAATCACTTCCCTTAAATCAAGGAACCTTGTTTTGTGGAGATTGTCAACCTAACCCACTTTCTTGAGTTGAAGGGGAGTTCAAGACTTCAAATTTTAGTTTTCCCACCAAAACACTTTTCAATTTCTTACAAGATGTGTGAATATTAATTCAAGGCAAAAAAAAAAATAAAAAATTATGCAAATACATCCCAAACCCGAAGGTCAAAACGTGTGGGCCTTTGCATATTACCATGTCACTATAAGCTCAACTTAGGATATATTCTTTGTTACTAATTGTTGATTCTTGGTTTCCCTTATTTGGACTTAGGACTAATTAACAAACTAGTAATTTCCACTAGGTTGTCAATTAGTTCATTGAGCCGTCTATTCGTCTCAACGATTATTTGTGTGCTTTTTATTCGTTTGAATGAGTTGCTGATTTTTGACTCAAGTCCGGCAAGTATTCTTTGAGTCTTCAAACAAGAATCCATTCCGGACAAGAGCTTACTCCTACCTTAACATCTCACGGTTACTAGCCAATTATACAACACTTGTGGGACACTAACTTGTGGTGATTAAGCGGCTAATACCTTGACAATGGAAGGAGCTTAACTACTAATATTGTTTGTTCATTTTTGTAGGTTTGAAGGGTGACATAAGAGGAAAATGACTTCGGTAGCCGGGGATTATTGTGACTACAATATGGGAGACTATGATTGTAGTGAGGGTTTTTATGGCTACGAAGTTGAGGAGGATTGCGGAGGCTATGAAAATGGCCATGGTGAAAACATAGGCAGATTTGAAGATTTCGGTTTTGAGGGAGAAAATGAGGTGAATGAAGTGCCTAGTGCTTATGGTGACTTTGGAGATGATGTAGTACCTCATGAGGTATCTTATGACGAAGTTGGGACATGTGAGGAGTCTTGCACTCTCCACTCCGAACCTAGATTTGGTGTTAGGTATAACCCTTTCATTTGCAAACCTTATGAGAGTTATGATGAGAGTACACTTGAGGAGTGTGAAGATTCATATTCTCCACCTTGTAGTACTTCTTATCAAGGTCGATATGGTGTGAATGGTTATACTAGCTATAGTGTAGGTTGTCCAATGGGAAGAAGAGGATCTACATCTCCGAAATCGAGGGGTACTCATGTGCCTTACAATGTTGATCCGAGAAGGAGTGTACACTCCGGAAAGGTGACCATTTCTGGGATACCGGGCTGCCTCGTTGTGTTAGACGATAAGTGCTATAGAAACTACATTGTTCCGTCCATGGTTGATTACTTGGGGTTATTTTGTGAGCCTTTACTTGTTCCATACTTCTTGGACAGGTTTAAGGTTACCGAGAGGGTAAAGGTTGTCTTCTCCCAATTTAATTACCATGAGGAGGTGTGGTGTGATGTCTTTCCCATAACCTATGGTCATGTGAGTCTAGGCGCCGATTGGTTTGCACAACATAAGGTTCCAAATGTGCAAAATTGGCCTAATATTGTGAGAGACCGATGGGGAAATTGCCTCGAGACTTACATTCTGCCCGGGCCGCAAAAAGAAGTTCCTACCTACTCCAATCCGAATTATTATGAGAGACAAAAGATTGAGAGGAGTAAGGGAGTGAAAGGTGGTAATCCGAGAGTGGAAAAAGGAGAGGTTGTGTGGAGCCAAGTAAGGGGATTACCACCAAACCATGCTAACATTGTTTGTCCTTCTATTTCTAAGGACATTTGTGTAGGTAGCAACATGGAAAGCGAAGAAGAACAATGCCGAAAGGAAGTTGCTGCCAAAACTTTTGGAGGACCTTCACACCGTGACAAAGAAGAATCTACTCAAGGACTTCAAGGTAAAATGGCAAACTCTTACACTTTTGTACATGTGAATGATAATTGTGTGTCTAGTAGCCCATTGAGTGTGAGTTGTAGCTTGCCTATAGAGTGTATTATTTCTTTGCCACTTGATGATGATGTACATGTTGTGAGTGTGGATACACTAGTTGATCCTATTGATGACCGGATAGACTCTTCTTGTAAGATCGATCCATGTCCACCTAGTGTTGAAACCATTATGTTGAATGAAAATACATTATCTTCTGAAATTTGTGTTGATCAACTTATGCGTGAAAGTTGTCTACCACTTGAGGATGTGTATAATGTAATTAACGGACCTCAAGTGTGTAATGATGTTGAAAATGTTGATCAAGGTGAGCATGAACCCGAGAGCTCTTCTTGGGGTAATATGGTGTTTGAAACATCCTTGAAACTTGATATTGATCATTTAGAGAGTGAGGAACTTGCTTGTTCCAAATCTGCCCGTGAGGTAGATCACACTCTTTTTAGGTACAATGTCTTGTTTGAAGATGATTTAAACATTCCTAATGAACCTAGTGGTGAAAATGATGGTATAGCTTGCCTTGGAAGCTATAGCCTGTATGCTAACCCACTATGGTGTGACAACATTTCTCCTCAAGATGGAAATCTCTTCTCGGAAGATGAAAGTACTCTTAAGGGTAGGGAATGTGTAATCTTGAAAGGGGATAGTCACTCGGGTGAAGATGACCATGAATTGCTTGATTACTTGGGAAACCCGAGATATGATTATTCTTGTAAAAATATTTTTGTGAATGATTCCTTTGCTGCCCATGATGATTTATATCTATGTGGGGATTATTCTCTTGAAATAAAAGGTGGTGCATGCTTAGAAATTCCATCTACTTCTTCTTTATGTGTTTCCTATGTTGAACATACTAGTGGTGATGGACTTGAAGCTAGTGAGTACATGCATAAGGACACCATAGCCGAAGTTAGCTTGTGTGACACCTTTCTCTACCCTCTTTGTGCTCATGACATTTCCCCTAATGGGCTAGGGGGTATGCCTAATTTTGAGGATGACACCTTAGGGAAAAGTGAGCTTGGCCGAAACCCATGTCCATGGCTACTTCTCCCATTTGATCCCGGTACCATCTTAGGGCATGGTAGGAGTTGTCTCGGTCCATGCTCATTACTTATTGATGTTCATCATAACCACTTCCTTTGTGACATTTGTACTAAGCTTTCCACGATCAACCCAAAGGACTCTTGGTTATATTGCAAATATGTGCAACCTTGGCATGATGATGTTATTCGTTAGATTGATTTTTGTTGCACTAACCCTAACCCTCATGTCATGAGGATGTGTACTTTTTTTTTTTTTTTTTTTCTTTTGTTTTGATTTTGCAAGGTTTGGATTCGAGGTCGAATCCTTTTCAAGAAGGGGAGGATGATACGGGACAAAATGGCCATCTTATCTTTCGGTGACATCTTTGGAGGCCAACACATAGAGGCTTAAGAATTGGTCACCTCGTTGATACAAGAACATGCACGGAGGATCCGTTTTGAGCATAATTCAAAGCCATCTCGCATATGGAAGATTGCTTGGAGCATCTAGGAGTGAGGACTCACGGTTTTGGGCCTTAAACTAGTCTCCAACAATGGCCCAAAAAGACAAGGGGCGGATGGGCTTTTATGTGTGAAGAAAGGAGGTCTTAATGGGCCATAATTAAGCCTCCAAGGCCGGCCCATGTTGTGAAGGATAGAAGGGTCATTTGACCACCTTTTGAGTAGTATAAATAGGTGCCTTAAGGCCATTTTTCAGATTATTACTTTGATATTGATATTTTCACTCTCCAAAGAATTGTAACATTTAGAAACTCTCTCTCTCTCTTTCTCAAGAGGAGGCCGAAACTTGTTCACCAAGTGTGGAATCACTTGTGTTGAATCCGTGGCTAGAAACGTGGGTTTTGAGGTTGTAAAGTACCTCTTAGTCCTCGTAAGAACTTGGTGTTCTCTTCAATAGATTTAGGGGTCCTATCTTGAGGTTAGGGTTCTTAGATTATTGATTGATTTATGTCAAGTTAACTATCTTTACTTTCTTGTTGTTGTTGTTATTGTGAAGTTGCTGAAAAAATAGAAAACTATACAAAAACAGTTTGTTGTCTCGGATTGTTGTTGTTGTTCATCTTGTTATCTTAAAGTCTAGTGAAGCCGGGTGTGGCTCTTTCGATTCACTAGCATTTGTATCCATCTTGTTCTTCTTGTTGTTGTGCTGAAAATCTGGAAAATATAACAAAAAACAGCTTGTGTTCTTGCTGAAAACTGAAAACAGAAAGCTGAAAACAGTTTTGTAGCTCTCGGTTTCTTGCTGAAAACCGAAACAGAAAGTTGTTGTTCTTGTGTTGTTCCGAGATCTTGTTGTTGTGGGTTTGATATTGTATCAACATGATTCTATTTGGGTTATCATATACCACTTCTTGCCAACTTCAAATTCAGCCAATAATTATGCTAAATTCTATCTTACAAAGTTGGTAAAATAGCATGTGGTATTTTTTACTATTATTTTAGATAGAGGTACCCAGTTTACCTTTTGATTTTGGAAGACTTTCCTGAAGGGGATGGGTACCTAAGTTTATCTTAGTCTCTCTTTTCAACCACATATAGATGGTCAGGAAGAGAGGACCATTCTATTCTTAGAGGATGTGTTGAGAGAATCTGTAATTGATTTTAAGGGTGGTTAGGATAATCACTTGCCTTTGATTGAGTTGGCTTATAATAACAGTGATTACTCTAGTATTCAGATGACACTATTTAAGGGACTTTATAGTTGGAGGTTTAGATCTCGTATTGGTTGATTTGATACTTGAGAAACTACTTTAATTGGGCTAAATTCAATGTATGAGGCAATGGAAAAAGTTTAGCTTATTATAGTTTGGCTAAAAATTGCTCAGAGTCATTAGAAATCTTACGCAGATGTGAAGAGAAGAGAGATTGAGTTAATACTGGTGACTTTTTCTACTTAAAGGTTTTACCAATTAATGGGGTGAAGAGATTTGGTTATGAAGGAAAATATTAGTCCCCATTATATTGGTCCTTATAAGATCTTGAGTCGACATTGTAATGTAGACTATGAATTGGAGTTGGCAAAAGAGTTAGCATCAGTACATCTAGCCTTGTATGTTTACTTGTTCAAGAAATGGATTAGTGACCCAGTATCAGTCATTTCTTTGAAGAGTGTGGGCCTGAAAGAGTGTCTTATTTATGAAGAAATGCTAGTTGAGGTCCTTTCTAGCTAGATTCATAAGCTTAGAAACAAAAAGGTCACTTTAGTAAAGATTCTATGGAGAAATTAGTCTGTTGAGGGAGCTACTTGGGCAGCAAAAGTTGATATGGTGACCAAGTACCACAATATTTTCTCTTCAAACTCACACCAAACATGAGGTAGTAGTTCCCTTAATTAATTTATTCATTTTTTTTCTAGCTCAGACCACCAAGCTATTTTCATATCATAACATACTTTTATGAGTTTGGTTTTGTCCTTGTAACAATTATAGATTTACTATAAACTCAAAAGAGTTTAGTGTAAAATTGTTGCTTTTCCCCTAGTGCTTCAGCTTAGTCAGTATCATTAGGAGATGAAGGATCCCAAGGGGTATATATTTTAATACCCTAAGTTTTTTTAGCTCTATACCAACTAACATATATCTAATTGAATTAGATTTCAAATACCATCAGTCTCGCCTTAATCCGATATCAGGGTAAAAAGTTATAGCCAATTTACTAAGGCACTATTAAGATACCAGTGAAAATAACTCTAGCGAGGACTTGCTGTCAGACTAAACGAGTCGTCACGTGGAGTTTTTGTTACAACAGTGGGAAACAAAAGTTCTAATCCCTTGAACTACGACCCTTGGTGATGACTCATTATCAAACTACACATGTCATCAAAAGTTGTTGCTGTCATAACAGTGAGGAGCCAAAGTTTTTTTCTCTAGACGTGACTCTAGGCCACAATTCGTGGTCAGAACCTACAAGTCATAGCCTGAGAAATAATGACTTCTTCCAAAAATAAATTTGAACATTTTAAAATGGGACTTTTAGTCTTTTCTCATTCCCTTTACATCTAACGTCGTTTTTGGTATCCTAAGGAAAAATATTAAATGTTAAAATTACCCTAAGTTATCATCAACTCAAAATTCATACAAACTCAGTTTTAAATAGACAAAATAAGTGACTTTCCTCTCCAAAATGCAATTAGGGTTCTTCCACTTCCAACTCTAATTCCAAAGAATAATTTAAGGATTTCATCTCCAGGTATGTGGGAATTCATTAATGGGTTCTTTCCACCCACTGTTCCCAAAGATTTCGCATATATGCAAGTTGAATTCACCCATCAAGTTTAGGGTTCCATGAAAAATAGGAGTTTCATAATTATTCAGTCTATTTCTTGATTTAAACCATGAATATATGTTTTCGATAAGTTTAAGCGTCTTCTAATACATAGAAACATTAAATCCCATTATATTGATAAAATTGTTAATTCTTGTGTTTGAGTTATGAAATTACCTATCTTGTTTATGTTTTGATATTGTAATTTTTGGTTGCATTCTTTAGAGCTGGTGGGTTATGAACACCTGATACATGGGAATTCATGTATACATCAGTTTACATGATGTTGAGTACTTCAGATTCTGCATATGTTGTTATTTTCACAATGCCATTATATTGAGCATATCAGTTATCAGTGTCTTCAGTTGGGAGTAGTACTTAGCACCGAGTAAATGAAATAATGATGGCTCATCCACTAGATTTAGTCTAACCCATCCAACTAGGGTTATAGGTTAGACCCGAGTCAGCTCAGATTGGGGTATGTATGTTAATGTTTGTCACCACAGTCTAGAGTTTATATTTTAGTCTCACATTTTGCATGACTTTATATTTAGTTATTCATCTTATCATTCAATACATGTTTATACTTTTTCATGCGTAAATTCACCATGTTTTATGCATTATGCTCAGTTTATGTTAGTTATTTCTCGGCTTACATACTTAGTACATTCAAAGTACTGATTGCATACTTTTCTAGCTCTACATTATCTTATAATATAGGTTCTATCACTCAGCATCAATAATGTGTTTAGTATACTTTTGTGCCATTAGTTGTAGTATTTAGTGAGTCCTCTTCATATGAGGACCAGTTATCACTAATATTTACATTATTTTCTTAGTTTCAGACAGTTAGAGTTTGTTAGGGGCTTGTACCAGCAATTTATATAAGTTATACGCTTTCAAATAGATGTTTAGGTTTTTAGCATGTTGAGTATTTTCAGATAGTCTTGTTTATGATATTTAGTTGTTAATTTCATCATTAATTATTATCAATTCATATCGATTTAGCTTTCGCTCAACACTGTATTTTTTTTAGAATTGTTAGTGATATGCCAGGCCATAGGTTAGCTTGGGGTCACTTGTTACTACAAGCATCGTGTTATGACTAGGGGAAATCTTGGGTCAAGACAACTACACAATAGTATTCATCAAAATTAACTAGAACAAAGCATATCAAGCTAGCGACACCACGTTTCTTCTCTAAGCTGTATGTGACAAATTTCATTATAAAAGTTTTTTGGAATACACTTTAAATATTATAACCATGTACTTTAAAACATAGATACTCCATTACACCATTTAATTTATCATGCACAGAAGAATTCCTCAAAACTAGACTAAATACATGTATATAATGACATTTGGTTCATAAATACACCTAAGATCACCACCCCACACTTATATCCTTATTTGTGTAACACCCCAGATTTTTGCCTGTAAAACATCACTGAGTATTGAGCTTACTAGCGAAGTAACAACTAACGTCATCAGTCATAAGGTATCATTATAGGTTGTAGTACCCCAAATCATAGACTGGCCACTGTGCTGTCCAAAGTCTCTTAGCTGAGTACGACTATGATGCAATGAGTCATATGGACTCTTTAAAAGTTGTAGGGTCCCTTTCGTAGCCAAACCAATAAAGTGGTTCCTTCTTTTATTATATTCCTACTATTGAACCTCATGTATCATAAGGTCTAAGCATAAATCATGAGCCGTGTCAAGTAAAGTCGCTTTTATAGATGTGTAGTGCACTACACTTAGGAGAGAGAGTCCATGAGATATCTAAGAATGTTTCCCTTTCTTGTATTCTACTTTCAGGCTGTCAAGTCTATGATGTTAAAACTTCTAATTTCCACCATAGAGTTTTATCGGTCTCTACTAGTCCTTTTAGGGCTCTTCAGGATGATGATACTCCTGCCCTAATGCCTCAGGGTGATTATCGAATGCTGAGTTTACCCAGTTAATTCATTTACTTACTCAGTTGGTGGACTCCCAAACATAGCAGTCTAAGCGTCATTCTCCTGTCACTCTTTTTTTTGAATCTACAAGGGTTGGCTAGTTTAGAAAGTTCAGTCCTCCAACTTTCATTGGTTCCAAGATTAAGGAGGATCCTCAAGGATTCATTGATGAGATAGAGAAAATATATAGAGTGATGGGTGCTTATAACTCTATGAGTATAGAGTTTGTCACATATAAGTTGAAGGATGTGTCATATCAGTGGTATGAGGAGTGGGAGCAGTTAAAAGGGGATGATGTTGAGCTTGCATTATAGGATTTATTTTCTAGTACTTTTCTTTATCGCTTCCTTTCTTAAGAATTCAGAGAGGCAAAGACTGAGGTGTTCATAAATTTTAAATAAGGTAGAATAACTGTGATAAAGTATGACTTAAAGTATCATCAGTTATCCTGTTATGCTCTGGAGTTGTTGTATTTTATGAGGGATAATATATGAAAGTTTGCTTTGAGATTATCTCAGGTCTTTATATTGGAGTGCAAGGCTACCTTGTTGAACAAGGATATGAATATATTTAGGATTGTGGTATATATACTACATGTTAAAGTTGAGAAGAAGAAACAAGAAGACATGGAAGAGAGGAAAAGTACGAGATTAAGGTACTCTAGGTAGGGTAGAGGCTATCATAATAGTGGTAGAGACAATAGGCAGTTGTCTTAGAAGAATAAAAACTTGGGTTCTTACTCTACGTCTAGTGCTCCATACCTTTAGCCATCTGCTAATCGACGTTTCCAGACTGAAAGTGGGTTAAATGCATAAGATGCCCAGTTGAAGGCCAGTGGAGCCCATTCAACCCTATCTTTTCCCCTTGTTATTTTTATGGGTAGTACACCATGTAGTTTGTGATGAGGGGAGTAATAAATATTTTAAGTATTGTCATCTTGGTAACATGAAGATGGAGTATCCTTCAAGGATTGCTTCTAAAATTAACAATGTCCCTGTTGCTACAGCTTTATCTCCAGCACTAAAGGGTGCTACTTCTAGTACGGATATTGGTCAAAATCATCACTATGCTCTCACCACCCATTGAGAATCAGAGGCTTCTCCTGATATTTCCATTGGTACGTTATAACTCTTCTCTCACAATGTGTATTTTTTACTTGATCTGGGGTCTACTCTTTCTAATGTAACCCCGTATGTGGCTATTCATTTTTATTTTGGTCATGAGTTTATCTCTTATCTTTTTTTTATGTCTACCTTAATGGGTGACTCTGTTATGGATACAAAAGTCTGTAGGTGTTGTGTGGTATATAAATGTGGTATGAGACGATGGTGGATCCGATAGAACTAGATATGTTAAACTTTGATGCTATTTTAAGGATGGATTTGCTCTATTCGTTCTATGTATCTCTTGATTGTAGAACCCGAAGGTCAACTTTCAATTCCTAAATAAACTGGTGATTGAGTGGGAAGGTGGTTCTTTAGAACATAAGGGGAGGTTCATTTCTTAACTAATAACCCATAAACTGATTTCCAAGGGGTGTCGGTATCATCTATTTTGGCTAAGGATTCTAATTCTGAGGGCCCTTCTTTGTAATCTATCCCTATAGTTAATGAATTTTATAAAGTTTTTCTTGTGATCTTCCTAGTATTCCTCTCGATAGGAACATAGACTTTGGGATTGACCTACTAGAAGATACCCGTCCTATCTCAATCCATCCAATAGAATGGCTTTAGCTGAGTTGAAAAAACTTATGAAGCAGTGAAAAAATCTTCTTGACAAGGCTTTTATTGGCCCTAGTGTTCCAATGTGGGATGTTCCTATTCTATTCATTCATAAGAAGGATGGGTACTTTCAAATATGTATCGATTATCACGAGTTGAATAAGGTGAATGTAAAGAATAAGTATCCCTTTTTAGGATTGATGACCTGTTTGACCAACATCAGGGTGCTAATTAATTTTCTAAGTTTAATCTTCGTTTAGGCTATCGTCGGTTGAAGATTAGGGAGGTGGATATCCCTAAGACCACTTTTTGTACCAGGTATAGACATTATGAATTTTTTGTCATATGGTTTGGTTTGAATAATGCCCTAAAGAAATTTATGGATATTATGAATCAGGTATTCCAACATTTTTTATACTTATTATCTTTCTGTTTATTGATGGCATCTTGGTATATTCTAAGACTGAGAAGGATCATGTCAATCACTTCCGAATAGTGTTGCTGACTCTTAAGGATCAACATTTGTATGCTTAGTTTTTGAAGTATGAGTGTTGGTTAAATGTTGTGACTTTTTTTAGTTATGTCATTTCTAGTGAAGGAATCTTAGTAGATCCATAAAAAGTTCATCCGATTAAGATGTGACCTAAAACCACGACTCCAACTGTTATTCAGAGTTTCTTGGGTTAGTTGGGTATTATATAAGGTTAGAGGAGAGTTTCTCTTTGATCACTGCTCCAGTAAGTAAGTTGACTCAGAAGAGCGTGAAGTTTCTGTGGTCTGCTACTTGTGAAGGTAGCTTTGTGAAAATAAATGATATGTGGACTTCAGTTGATTTTGACCTTACCCGAGGGTAATGATAGCTTTGTTATTTATTTTGATGTGTCCCATGTAGGATTGGGTTGTGTGTTTATGAAGCATAGCAAGGTAGTGGTGTAGGCCTCTAGGAAGTTAAAGGTGCATGAGAAGAATTATTTGACTCACGACTTGTATTATTAGATGAGGTTTTTTCTTTAAAGATTTGGAATCATAATTCGTATGGGATTCACGTTGATATATATTCTGATCATAAGAGTTTACAGTACGTGTTCACCCATAAGGAGTTGAATATCAGGAAAATTAAATGATTGAGTTTCGCAAGAATTATGATATGAGTCTTCACTATGACCCAAGTAATGTTAATGTGATTGCTGATGATCTTAGCAGGTTGTCCATGGGGAGCTTATGTCATGTTGATGAAGAGAAGCGCGGTGTAGTGAAGCATATTCACCGTTTGGATAATCTCAGAGTTTATCTTTTGGATTCTGAGGATGAAGGTGTGATTGTGCAAAAGGTGATGAATTCATATCTTAGTGTTGGGGAGAAGGAGAAGGAGGTTTTGGGTCCTATCTTTATGCAGATAAAAGATAATGTAGGTCAGTAGAAAGTCATGGATTTTGAGATTGGTGGTGATGGTTTCTTGAGGCATCAAGGTATATTATGTGTTTCCAATCCTGATGGGCTACGACAGAGGATTTTAGTTGAGGATCTTGAGTTGAGGTACACTTTTCATCCTAGATCAATAAAGATGTTCCATTATTTGAAAGAGATTATTGGTGGAATAACATCAAGTGGGATGTGGCCAATTTTGTGGCTAAGTGCATGGTTTGTCAATAAGTGAAAGTAGAGCCCTTGAGGTCTAGTGATTTGTCTCAATAGATTGAGTTTCATTTGTTGAAATGCGATGTGATTAATATGGATTTCATCATCGATAACCAGTTCGACTCATATGGGACATCGTGGATACAATGACTAAGTCTGCTCACTTCTTACTAGTAAGTACATATTATTCTGTAGAGGATTATACTAAGATTTTAATTAAAGAGATCTTTAGGTTGAATGGTGCTCCACTTTCCATTATATCTAATAGAGTTACGCAATTCACATCTCACTTTTGGAAGTCATTTCAGAGAGGTTAGGGAACTAAGGTAAACCATAGCATCGGTTTCCACCCTCATACGGATGGAAAAGAAGAAAGGAAAATTTAGACATTGGAGGATATGATAAGGGCTTGCATAATTGACTTTGGTGGTTATTGGGTGGACGACTTTTCTCTTATCAAGTTACCATATTATAACAGTTATCATTCTAGCATTCATACGGCCCCATTTGAGGCTTTGTATGGTAGGAGATGTCGTTCTCCTATTGTGTGGTTTGAAATGGGTAAGACTAGGTTTTTCGCCCTGATTTGGTTCATCGGGCCATGAAGAAGGTTAAAGTGATTAGCGATAGATTTAAGACCTCCAAAAGTCCCAAAGAGTCCTATGTAGATGTGAGGCATAGGGAGTTGGAGTTTGATATTGGTGATTGGGTGTTCTTGAAGGTGTCTCCCATGAAAAGGGTGATAAGGTCCAAAAAATGGGAAGCACAATCTCCGTTATGTTGTCCCATACTTGATTTAGAGAAGAGTGGGCAATGTTATGTATGAGTGGGATTTGACTTCCAGTTTGGGTTCCATTCATCTAATTTTCCATGTCCGGATATTGAAGAAGTGCATGGGTGATGCTTCTTTTATTGTGCCTATTGAGAGCGTTGGTGTTTCAGATTCCTTGTCTTATGAGGAAGTCTCAGTTGATATTTGGGATAGGGAAGTACATCATTTATGGACCAAGGAGGTTGCTTTGGTGAAGGTTCTTTTGAGGAATCATAACGTTGAAAAAGCAACTTGGGAAGCTGAAGAGGACATGAAATCCAAATATCCATTCTTGTTTCCCGCTCTTGATAATTATGGTTAAGGCATGTGATTTGTGTTCCATTTTTGCTTTTGGACTATGTTAAGGGAATTGGCATTTTGTGTTAAATCCTGCTAATGGATGCTTGAAGTTATCATTAGAGGACGAATGATCCTAGCGGGAGAATGTAACGCCCCAAACTTTTGCTTTTGAAAAATCCCTAAGTATTGATCCTACTGCACAAGTAGCGACGCACCTTACGATTCGTAATGTGTCATTATGTTTCCTAGTACTCCAAATCATAGAGTGACCAGTATGTTACCCAGAGTCTCTGACCTGAGTACGACTAGGACGTAACGAGTCATATGGACTATTTAAAAGTATAGGGTCCCTTCTATAGCAAATCGAGTGTAATTATTCCTTGTTTCTAATGTGCTTATGATTGAACCTCATGATTTGTAAGTTCTGTGCATGAGTCTTAGGGTATGACTCGTAGTCTGACAGTGTAGGAGCCTTATGCTACTGTGCAGACTTCTACTCGTGGTAATGAGTCGTAATGTGTCTTCACGAGTCCTAGGTTGACCCATTGTCAATGGCGATAAATTTTTAGCTTTTAATAAAGAACATTTTGGACATTTTCCTCTTTCCCCCACTTAGTGCCCACATCCATAAAATAACAACAAGCGGTTATTACCATCTTTTACCAAATCAAAAACACTCTATCTTCTCTTTGAAAACCCTATGTAATAAACACTAGGTTTTCCAAGGAGATTGGCAAGAGATTTCAAGGGTTGATTTCTCTCCGTAATTCTTGATATCCCACTCATATTACTTTTCCCTAAAGATTATTTTTTTAAAGCATATTTTTTAAATTGTTATTCACGTGGTTTTGAATGTTAGCTTCAGAATGTGGGATAGGGGGTCTGAATGATTGTTTCCTTAAATGATGTTCCCATGGTTTATATGTTATTTTTCATGCCTTAATTATGGTTTTGAACATGTGGGATGCATGGGCATGAAGAATAAATTAGGGGGTCGTGGATTCCCCCAATTTTGTGGATTTGTATAATTAAATTTGTGATAATATCAACCCCGTCTTGTGAAACTTGCTTTGAACATGAGAATATACGCATTGAAAATAACTATGAACCGATTGCATAACAAAAATTAATTTTATGAACAAAGTGGGTCGGCATTACCCCTCACTGATTAATGAACAAAGAGGGTGAACGCATTTCCCAAAGATAATGGCATTGTAAAGTCATGGTGATAATACCGTGCAAATATAGTTAGTTTGACGATACCAACAGTGTATGCCTGATGTGTGTCATGGTTCAATGAATGGGAATGTGTAAATTTTTTAAATGGTCTTAAAGGGGGTTGTGTAGCTAGTCCATGAAAGTGGAGGTCCTGAGGGACCGATGCTATAAACCACGTTTGCCTGTGTAGAGGTATAAATAACTAGGTGTTTGAGTCATCATTGAGTTATGACTGGGTGTTCGATTCACCCTTGAAATATGACCGGGTGTTTGTGTCAGCCTCTGTTCAGATACATATATGATTACTCTCTAGTTCATGCAGCTAACATACACTTGCCCTTTTCAGCAGGGGGAGCTAAGCCCATATATCCTGTGGGTGCCTTTTTATGATGATTAAGCTACACAGTCTAGGCTATTATTTTACTTTCATGCTAAATCTTGTTCCCTATCCAGTATGTTATCTATATATGTATGTACAATGGGTGCATATGGATTTTATAGTGGTTTATACTTGGTATTATTTTACCCCTTCCTTGCGTTACATGTTAGTGGTCACCACACTGACTATCTTCAATGTGGTATCCCCATGTGATGCAGGAACTGGAGACACTTCTACTTTTCCTGCTCAGTGATAGGATTTCTATGTTATGAACATTCATCTTTGAAGTAATGAGCTTTAATTTTCTAGAAGGGCTGTCCTTTTGACGCCTTGTTTTATTAATGTCTTAGACTACTTCTCTTGGATTATTTTGCATGTCATTGGGGACATGTCCCAACTTAGATTGGTTTGTTATGTTTAAAGGATTTGTGGATTACTATTGATTTAGATGTCAATGAATTCATAGAACTTTCCTTATTATTTATTATTTTCTCTTTTCATATATTAAGAATTCATCTATTGTTTGTATGTTGTGTTCTGTTTAACTAGGCAAAAAGGGGGTGGTCTCCGTTCCTCGGTGGACTTGAGATTTCAGTCATGGTCAAGCCCTAGTTTGGGTCCTGATAGTTTCTCTTCAAAAAACGTTTTTCATTGAGCACCATCCATGGAAAGATACAACATTACCACTACAAATAAGATATCCAAGCTTGAACTACAATGACTACATCAATATCAAGTTTCACACCAAGCATGTTATATTAATATTGAAAACTCTTGAACACTGCTTTGAAAGATCCTAACCTCAAGCACTGACTCTACGAAGTTGGAAAACTCATGCATATTACTCATTAAAGACATCATATAAATCACATAACCATCATCAAACATGTGCCCTCACCATAAGAGAGTTGGCCACATTGGGTGTAAAAATCAAATTTTGCTCACTCGGTTAACAATTCACATGCCACACAAAATGAACCACAAACTTGCCATCAATGTAATACTCCAGTAATATCAAAACATAAAGGATCAAGATAAAGTTGGAATTTAAGTGTTGGGGATTGGTAGGAACTATTTTTGCCTGTTATAGAGATTATCTTCTCTAAGCTCTTTAATACATCACAAATTACATTTAACTCTATTCTAATAGACAAAATTTTTGCCACTTTCGTCTTTTCACTCTCTTTTGATATGCCACATATCATTAAGCTAATTTACACATTAAGTCGGGAGAATTTCTTAACAATACATGATTATCTTTTTATCAATTTACTTTCTTTTCATTGCATTCCAACCAACAACACATTTGAACTTTAAAACATCAATAGCTATTTTTTGGGACTTCACTTTAACTTTTCCCTTCTTAAATTCTACACTTAATATTTTTAAACTGAACCGCTTATGAGCTTTGGATTAAATTCAGTTCAATTAAAAGAAACTGATTAATCTAGATATGAGTTTACCAAAGAATAGGCCAAAGGCTCAACGCGCTAACTAAGATCAGGAAATATGGGTAGATAAAAAGTGTAAAAAGTTTGGCTATCAAATAAATGCCTATATCATCTCCTTAATGTCACATTATTTATTTCTCTTTTCACAAATATTAGGAAAGTTCTAGACATCACTATGCAACAAGGAATATAACAAAAAAGCCTCACATACACATGGCACATGCTCAAATCAAGTAGGATCACTATATACTCTAAACCAAGCAATATCAGGAATTCAAAATAAAGCCATATCTCTCAAGAGTAATAAATATAAGACTAGGTGTCTCAAAAATTATTATTCAACTCAATTCAACATGCTTTTACAATCAAAACCAATTGCATCATGTAACCACACATAGCACTTAGCCAGGAGATCTCACTTAATCCTACTCAAAATTTTATAAAATTACTCCTAAAAGTGAAAAAGGAACACTGGTTTCAAAAGGCACCTCCTTGAAAAACAACCAAAAATAAAAATCAAGGTGTGGATGAAGTATGCCTATACTACACTAACACAAACAAAAATAAAATCTTTCTGTACTTTTTTCAAATTTAGTCAAAAACATGAAAACAATTAAAAATAGACATCCTATAATATCACTTCACCTAAACCAAAAAAAAGATTCTCCACTCCATACTTAGAAACACACATTGTCCCAAAAGTATACTTAGAAGTAGAGAGATAAATACTCCATGGGGCCTCTTGGCCTAGATAGTATCAATTTAATCATCACAGAGGTATGGTGAACCCCATAACTAATATTTACCATGTTCATTATCTCAGATATTCGATACTAAAAATTGACATCATCTTATGACTCAAACAAAAACAAAAACAATAGTGATATAAGGATAAACTTGATAATTAAAATACCTAACTTAGCTTGGGTTGCCTCCCAAGAAACTGTTGACTTGTTATCGCCGCATAACTCACATCACTATTTTTAACCATAATATTTCATCTAATTCGTCCTACTTGGAGTCTATTTTTTTATACTTTTATGACCTCTTTAGTGGTTACTCTCAAGGTCTGTAACTTTCTCCATCGTATCCTTGTCAGGCCCTTTTTCTATCTTCTTAACTTGAGGCTTAATTTAGCTTTGGGAAACTCTATGAGGGAGCTTGAATAAGTCATTAGAGGTTTGAAGTCTTTCACCCCACATTCATACATTTCCATGGTTGTGATCATACACTAATGATTATAGTAGGAGGGTGTATTAAGTGCATTATATATCACGAAGACCAGCTCCTCATCATTCAGTCTCATTGTTAGAGTGCCCCCTCATATATTAATAAGTGCTTCTCAAGTTGCCAAGAATAGATTCCCCAATATGATTTACACCTATTATCTACATCATAATAAATAATACTAAAGTTAGTAGTAATAGCGAGCATACCAAACTTGATGAGAATGTCTTCGATGAATCCTTTGTGCAATTCTCTTGTTCTATCCACCATTTGGCGCACCACAATTCATGGGCTCGACTTTCCTAAATCAATAGTATTAAGAATAGATAGTGGCTCAAATTTATTCTCTTCCCAAGTAACTCAAAGTATAGACCACATTGCTTTCACCAATTTGTATGAGAAGGGTAAAACTCCCTGGATCCATAAGATTTTTTGGCATGTATCTTATCACTACTAAGCTGCACTTTGCTGGAAGTGCTACTTTCTCAATGTCACCCAAATTTGTCTTATTGATTCATGAAAACCAAACAACACCTCCTTTTAGATGATGGTTTGACTGCTGTCAAGATATAGTAACCTAACTATGGTTGGGATTGAATCCCAAGGGAACATGTGATTTGACAGATCTCAGTAAGTATAGTATATGGGAAAAATAGTAAAGTAAATAGGGGGATTTGTTTGTAGTAGTTTTTAACACAAACTAGTATTAACTTTGTTGAAAATCAGTCATAAGTGAACTCTAGGATTGTGTTCCCCCTGGCCTCTCAACTCTGTAGGTTTATGTGTGTTGTTGAACCAACTCAATACTTTTCATGTAGAATAGATAGTTATGTACCTCCTACAGTATTTTGGACTAGCAGAAGGAATTCACCCTTTACCTATTTACTCTTAAGTGTTGCTTTACTCACCCTTACTCTGTTCCCAGTTAACTATCACCTTTTGAGTCTCAAGTTATTAGATGAAGGCTAATAGTCATTCGCATATACCATTGTGCTACAATGGATTGACTATTAACTTCCCAAATTACTATTGTCATTATGTTTTCCTAGTTACTAAACCTTTGTTAAAGAAAGTAGTAATATCTAGGTGTGATCCCAATGTGTGCACCTATTAAGAAATCAATCATATTGAAGATGAAGTAATGTATGCCATGGGTATTGGTTCCTGTCTACAATCGTATTTCCCTACATCATCAATTTACCAGGGTTTCCATAACCCTAGCTATGAGTTTTATCCATTTATGATTGTGTGTAAATCAATAACATTTATGTTGGAAATCAAAGATGAAATCATACTGTTAAGATGAAAGAAACCCTACAACCATAAACTGAATAATCGATCAAAGTTAATAAAATGGAATCCCAAGATCAAACATGGATCTTGAAATCTAAATATATTTCTAGTGTTAAAAGTGTCGAACCTATACAAAATAGTACATAAAAGGTATTTGTAGTACAAGAGAAAATCCTAAAAATTAAGCCCAAATGAAATTAGAGAAAATAGGGTTGGTGGCTACCCATTTCTTGTACCTACGGTTTGGTCCTAGTCATAGGTTATACCTGCGGTATGCTCTATAAATAGGTACCAAATGAAGGTACCGAATGGAAAATTCAAGCAAGTCAGCTCTTAGGATTTTTGAATTTCTGGTACCTGTTTTATCTACATGTGGTCTGTAGGTTGAATTAGTAGGTGTCGAGAGTAAGTTTTTTAGCTTTACTTTGAATCTTGAACATGCATTGATCACGATCAAGCCAAAAAACATACCAATCATCCATAATTACTAAAAGAGTGGCCAAAAAAACTTATTCACCTTTTTCATGAACATATAATTCAAATCATGGTTTCCTACAAAACATACATAAAACAGATCATAACTAACAAAAAGGCCACAAAAACTTATGTATTTTTCTCATTTTAAGCATCGAAAGTGCTATATGTCTATAGCACATCAACACCAAGAACTTAGAACTTTTACATGTCCTCAAGTAACATAAACACAACAAAACAAAAATGACACTTAATTAAGAGAATCTAAGATATTCAAGGCAGTCAGTTATTACATTTAGTTCAAATCACAACATCCTTTCATATATCTCTTTTCGAAACCAATAGTGTATGTAGTTGAAGCACAACAATGTGACACAAAGGGATCAAGGTATGGCAACTAAATTTGCAATAGAAGACCACTCATATACACAAACTACACTAACCCAAGAAACCAGACAGCTAGCAACATGACTCAAGTGCCCATACAACAACAATGTTCCACGCACTCATATGAATCGTGCGTATCAATGCAGGAACGGTCAGGAGACACTCACACTCAACAAAGAAGTTCCAACCATTGCTTGTCAAATACCATAGGTTTTCCTTTATTTTCTTTACCTTAGCATTCAGATAGTCAAGTCAGGATAACTATAGGACTTTTCATGACATGTAACATAGGCATGGAGAGTAGTATGTTAGGTATGAAAAATTAAAGTAACTAAACCTCCTTGACACTACACTAACTTTGGGGTCTCACTTTTAAGCCAATTTCCTTTTATTCCACCCTTGTTTATCTCTTTATACTTTTATACACATTTAAGCTAGGGGTGGTCATTTATTTTTTCTTTTTACTTTTTCATATTTTTTCTTTTTGTTTTTATTTTCCTACCACACCCAACCCAACTAAATTTTTATCGTATTTTGCCTTTCTTCATACCCATTTTACACTATGCACCCCTATGATAGCCACCCCAAACTTAAGTTTTTTGCCTGTATTGACGTGCATAATTTCCAAGAAGGACCAAGGCCAAACCAGGTTCATTGCAGCACAAATGAGAAGGTGAAAGGCGTAACAAGAAAAATAGGCTATATGGCTCAAAATAGGGATCACGGGATACAATTATCACATAGAAGGTCATTTAGTCTAAAAGTGGACTAAAATAAGAAAAGAACTATGATTCCTTTCTAACTAACTATCCTAATCCTAGACAAGACTAGTCAGGAAAGTTTGAAATTAACATACAAAAGAAACATAGTAGCATCTCACACTCACATAGCATAGAGTCAATATTGCCAACTACAACATATTCAGTTCATGCAATTGTTAGCAAATGGTTATCATATCCCTAATACTAATTCCATAACAACATCCATAGAGTTCATATATATGTACATGAACATAGTTCTAAATCACAAATTTTTGGAGGGTTATCAAAAATTAGTCAAAATCTGACTACTTTCCTAAATACTCAAAATTTCCTAATTACACAAAACATCACAATACAAAAAACACAATATGACACATAATTATCCTAGAAATGTTTGTTCTATAATCATACCATGATCGATGGGAAAAGAATTACAGAAACACAACAAAAACATGCAGTAACATAGTATGCCCACCCCCAACTAAAAATTATGTACTGTCCTCAATGCGCTAAAAAAATAAAACATAGTAAAGTGAAAACATACCTGGGATACACTAAGTACCCAAGTCAGAAGCCTCCACAAATAGGGGAATAAAAGTTAGAGAAGGCGGTGGTGGTGGCGGTGAATTACTGGATTATTCACCCACTACTATAGCATGTCACCTCTACCTCTCTACGAATGCAGTCTCTAAAGAATTATGTCTGGCCATTTTAATGGCATCTTCCACATTTCTAATAGGATTTTTCAAATCATGCATGTGACCTCTCTAGGTCCTAACTACTGGGACCTCTTCATCATCCTCCACAAAGAAGTCAAAATGTGTTGGCGCATACAAAGGTGATATCTAGACAACAAGGGGTACCATAGAGGGAGAAGTTGCGACACGTCTCTCTATAAGAGATAATACCTCTACTTATAGGATATAAAAATCCTTTCTGATCTACCTCAAATCTGGTGCACCAATTTTTTATATTGGGATATAACCCATCTTTCTAGATAATTAATCTATGTCTAAAAATTAACACCCAACTCTTACAATGTGGCTCTCTGAGTAGCCTTCTATTTATCTTTAGCCTACTCAAATCTAGTCTTGACCCCTTATCCCATCTACCCAAAGAGGGTAGTCATGTCAATCTAGAAAACCTTAAATCGAGCAGATGTAGACCTCTAGATATCCACTAGGCTCAGCAAAAAACTCACTAGCTAAAATAATCATACTTGTCATAGGAGCTATAGTGGATGGGCGAGCAGGCATTATAGATGCACCAACTGGCTTCCAGGTCGAAGCCGAGGTTGAAGAAAAAAAAAAGCTTGTGTCCCCTCACCTGAGTACTCGTATATAGGGCATCTCTATACTCCTATATCTCCATGTCTATACCAACACCCACATAATCTATATATTTCCCACCAGGCGCTATGAAAATAGTCAGACCCTTAGTCTGGGTCTATGGTGTTTTCTTTATTGTCTAGATATCCTAAAAGTGCCTGAATGGGTAGACCCTTTCGATTCCTTATCTTCACCGTCATAATGGTAGCTACGCTCTCATCAATACCTAGTAACTCAAGTACACTATATCATCGTATAACTTCTAGATTACATAAGGAAATGGCAGGTTAGTCAGCTCATGAAAGGCTTTATTATGCATCTCATACCTATGAATGGTAGTAAAATCAATATCATAACTATAAATCAAGTAGGAAACTAATGCAATACCTTTCCTTATTAATTCATTATCTAAAGCAGTGGGAAGCATGCAATATTGATTTAGAAATGACCAAAAGCTAGCCTTTAGTGTCAACATATAACACCCCAACTTAGGAAGGAGTCCCACAATGGCAAAACATAGGAGGGATACTAGGTATATTGGTGAGAAAGCCTTACTCCCTAGAGCCGTTCGAGCTTGGGCCTAGAGAGGACAATATCACTAGTGGGTTGGGATGTAACAAGGGTATCTCAGGGCTGTATGGTTTAAGATGCCGGTCCCAGCTAGGACCTCAGGTCGGGTCATGACAGAATGGTATCAAAGTCGCTCCTGTATTATCCCTGTTGATGTGGGACAGAGTTTAAACTGAGTATAGGTGAATCCCCAGTAAGGTGGGGTAAACCTCAGTCCTGAGTGTAGGAAAATCCCAATTTCTGGGTCAAACCTTAGCGAGGATATTGAGTTCGTAAGGGGGGTATATGTAGCACCCCAACTTAGAAAAGAGTCCCACATTGGTAAAACACAGGAGGGATACTGGTTATATAAGAAAGAAATCCTTACTCCCTAGTGACGCGTTATAAAGCCATACGGGCCTAGGCCCAGACTGGGCAATATCACTAGTAGGTTGGGACGTGACAGGGGTATCTGGGGCCTGTGTGGTTTAGGATGACCATCACGGCCAGGACGTCAGGTTGGGTCATGACACAATAGCACCTTATGGATCACAGCTTGCCTATCAATCCATATGACCTCATCACCTAATACTGAAATATAATCAGTTATCCACCTATCCATCTCAAGCCTCTCAGCACTATGCTCAACATATCTTATTATGTGACGATCCCATACGATCCTAAGTTTTTGGTCACACTATAGATATGGGTGAAATGTAATCTAGACTAAATATAAATCTGCAGGTAGTCTCTTCTCTGATATCAACTCTAACCTCTCTGACTAGGGTGTTATCAAATTGTGTCTTCCATGCAAATCTAATAAAGCCTGGATGATGGAACATAGGAAGAACTATGGTGGCTCGATAAGATGCATAAAACTCACACACTATAGCCATACTATAAGAAACAAGGTTCCTAGTTATCCACCTAAGTTGATACCAATCAAACACTGCCCTCAACTATGGTAATCTCAGCAGCTCTAATAAGTTAATTTAGTGCTCCTCATAGAAACAATATATAGGTTAAAATTGCTCCCAAAAAGTGCGATAAAGATCATATATATGTCGTATTTCTTCCATATACCACCTTAGGTATCCCTCCTTAGGAGGTGCATCTGGGGAAAGTGTAGGTATGAGTACCTTTTGTACAGCGTGGGATGCTGGTGTTTTACCCTTCTCAGACTGGGGTAACTCTGTCTGATGTGTATGAGTGGCGGTTCCCTCCTTAGACTAGGATACCGCTAATGACTAGTCCTAGTCAAGACCCTCAGAAAAATCCTGTAAACCTTCCTCAAACCGTGGATAATGTGAATTAGCTTGTAAAGTTAACTCAGCCTCAATACTCTTATCTTTATTATTATCATTGGGTGGAGAAGTATGTGGTGGTGATATCCTCGGTCGAGTTTTAGTTATTTGAGCAGCTTGGCGAGTCTATCCTCGTGTGAATCTGCATGTGATTGCATCATCAACATCAACATGAAGCTATCTTGGATACTCCTCCACCGAATCTCTAAGCTCAGAAGACTTTGCCCGTCTCCTGGAAGTACCAACAACTTTATTTTTGGTGGCATTAGGAGCCATGTATACTTGAAAAAACAATAATTAGCTTCCAATAAAAGTGAGGGATAGTGGAAGTTGAAGAAAACTCAAAATTAGAAAAGTTCATATTTATTCACACTTTTCACACCCCTATAGCCTATTTGAAATCCCAATAAGTCCAATGCTTAAACACTACTTAAGAATCAAGAATTTCAAAGTACACAAACATGTTTAACTATGCATTAGTTTCATCCATTCAAGTTCAACTTTTAGTTAGTGCCAAAACTTAGAATTGTAACTCAAAACAAGGCCCTACATTATGATTTTAGTCAATTTCAAGGCTCCCTCATACAAAAATAATAGTTTCAATATATTTAGAAATTCCCTACATATATCAACTTATTTCAACAGTAGATAAAACATTGAATCACCATTAAGAGACAAGAAAGTTACCTCTTATATGAAAATTTAGAAGACAATAATGAAGAACTCAAGCAAAACCAAGGTTCAAACTTGATTTCTAGCGTGTTTCGGCAAGTTGGCATCTCAAATAAGTGTCAAAATTTCCTTTCCTTATGTGTTTGGTTGGTTTATTCTTAAGGTGTGAAATTTGAATTCAAAAAATAAATTGATGTTTTTGAGGTTTAGTTGAGTTAGAATGAGGGTTAGAATGTTTTTATAGAGGTGGGGCCTGTAGTAGGTCATATTTAACTATTGGTTGCCCTAAAATTTTAATTAATAAGTGGGCCCAAATTTGACCTAACTGTGGTACCTACCTGCGCCCTTTACTCCCAGTTGGGTCCTGGGCGTAGGTAGAACCTGAATCCCGTAGGTGCTGGGCGCAGGTGCCGGGCCAAAATCTTTTGCCCAATTTTTTCCATCCCAGACTAGGAGTATTGACATTTTTTCAGATACTTATTTTCTGGCAACCTAATTTTTTGGATCCAAAATTCAAATTAATTGCCAAAGTCCTTAACTTACCATTTTTCATCCTCAAAATTTGAACTTTTCTATTTTCAACTCAACTTACCGCGTGGGACTTGTGACCATTATATAAACCCTACAAAAATAAAAATAACAAAAACATAAACACTAAAATATAGTAGGTTGTCTCCCACTTAACACTTCATTTACCATCACAGCACGATGTGGCTATGTTGGTTACTAAGAATTCACCAACAAGCCCATGGGTTGCCTCCCCTACAATGCTTGATTTAACATCGTGGAAGGATACAGGTATCTTGACTACTCAAAATTCATCAGAATATCCAAAGGAATATCCATCAGGGTCATCAATAAAATCAATCACCAACACTACCTTAAATTCGGTTGGCTACTTCATGGACTTTAAGATGTTGAATGTAGTCTCCTCACTGTTGACTCAAAATTTTATCTCACCCATCTCCATGTCAATCATAGCTCTACCTATGGCCATGAATGGTCTTTCTAATATAATGGTATCTAGGTGTCAACCTCATAGTCTAAGATGACAAAGTCAACCAAGAAAATGAAATTGTCCACCCTAGTGATCACACCATAAGAGATTACTACAGCTTCTTCACTGTGCGGTCAACTATCAATAGTTGCATCGAAGTCAATTATAGAGGGTTGAGTCCTAGTTGCTTAAAGATGACTAGCGGCATCAAATTAATGATTGTCCTTAAATCACACAAGGCTTAGGAGAATTTTGATGACCTAATAGTACATGGAATAGTGAACGCTCTAGGATCAACCTTTTTGTATGCCAAGGACCTAGTCATGATTGAACTATAATGGTGCATTCCATTAACATCCTCAAAAGTCTCCCCTTTCTTCCTTGAGTCAAATTATTTCATGAACATGGTATATACCATCATATGCTCTTATGCCTCAAGAAGATATATGTTCAGGCTCAACTATATCAGCATCTTAATAAATTGGTTGAACTTAACTTCCTTTTTCTTCTGCATTAGTCGCTGAGGAAAAGGTGGGGTGGTCTCAAAATTTATCTTACCTCTGGCTGAACGATCGAACCCTTACCTTTTTTATTAGTAACTATATCCCTATCTTCTGTTACCTTCTCAGACTCTCCAGCAGGTGGCTCATACTGAATAACTTCAGCAGTAGGTAGTGGGGGATCCATAGTAGTGATACCATTCTTCGTGGTGATAACAAGTATGTGACTATCATTTTTTGGATTTTGCATTATGTTTCTCGAAAAAGTACTTGGATACCTTTGTGTTATAGTTGCTGATATCTACCCAAACTGGTGCTCTAACTACTTGATAGAAGTGGCATATGACTTGACCTTCTGGGGAAATTCTGAAATATCAGCCTTAATCACCTTAAGGCTTGACTCTTTATTTTCCTGACCCTTCATCAATTTAGCCAGCATCTCCTCTATTCTAGATTATGCATCACGTCTACTACATGGAATGTATCTATCTCCCTTGTTTATGTAGTTATCCATCTCTCTCAAGTTACTATCTCACTCTCTACTACGGTCTCTGTAATTATCATAATAGTTCCGACATTTGTTCTCTTGCCCTTATGATCGAAAACCCTCTATCTAATGATCCAAATATTTATCTTTCTCTTCCAATTCAGACTCATATGCTTTGGAAGCTGACCCTTGTGCTGCTACCACATTCAATTTCTCAGAATTTGTTGCTGCAAACTGCTTCCCTAGAACCTCTAAAATAGTCCATAGTAACACAATTTATTGAGTTACTACATCATAAAATATTCTCTAGTCTTAGGAAGAACCAATAGCATAAGTACCATATCCTTTCTCAACCTCCCAAGTATTCTACCCTTGGCTTGGGAGTGAGATCCGATCTATCATCTTCGAAGCTTCCTCCCAATGTATTCTTATGAAAGCTCCACTTGAGATGGTGTTTGCCATGGATCTGTAGCTGATGTTCAGGGATCTATAGAATATCTTTGATTAGCTTTTCCCTTAATATGGATGATTGGGCACAAATTTTAGCTTTTTCTTAAACCTGAACCAAGCCTCGTACGTGCAGTTTGACTGCAGCTACCTAAAATTATAGATCTCAACCTTTAGCTAAAAAATCCTTGATGGAGGAAAGAACCTGTTTAAGAATCACCTACACAACTAGTTCCAAGTTGTGATAGAGCCTCTGGGAAATTCCACTAACTATAAAGATACTTCTCCCATAAGTGAGAATAGGAAAAGCCTCAGTATAATTGCTTCTTGATTTACCCCTTTATTGGTATTTGAATTATAGATCCCAAGAAACTTTGCAAGGTGCAAGTCTATATCAGCGATAGGCAATCATGCAAACACACCTTTTAAATTTTGCAGTTGGATCATGGCACTCAAAATGTCAAATTTGATGTCTAGGGGTAAAATAGGAGGTACAATGGCTCAATCCACTATCAGCACAACATATCCCATATCCTCCTCCTCATCTATATATGGCTGCACATACTGATATGCTAGGATAACTTGAACAGAGACACCTTTAGTTTAATTTTTATTCCCCTCAAATGTTTCTCGGTGGTCCATTACCCGTATCTATTCAGCTAGATATGCATCCCTAGCTATCTTTTAATCTTCTTCTACTAGTCTCATTTTGGATTCACTACTAACTTAAAATACACTAGTTTGGCGATCCACAATATCCTGTACACCTTTGATAGAAGGCATAATATCATAAACCCCTTAAGGATTAGCACCTTCTCTTCGTCTCAGATTTCCTACCAAGTGTTTGTAAGATCCTCTCTTGATTCAAATTTACTGGGAGTAAGGGATTGCCACTACTCTTTGTTCTAGGAATTAACTTTAATATGCCCAACTAATAATAGAAAGAAAACTATAAACCCAAAAATTGCAATAAACTCAATCCACAAATTAACATCGTGGTCTCCGGCAACGACACCAATTTCATAATGACATCTACACAACACCTCCTTTTAGATGATGGTATAGTCGCTGTCAAGATATAGTAACCAAACTAAGGTTGGGGTCAAACCCTAGGGGAACACGTAATTTGATAGATATCAGTGGTTATAGTCTATAGGCAAAAGAGAAAAGTAAATGGGTGAATTTATTTGTAGTAGTCTCGAACAAAGAGCAATATTAACATGGTTTAAAATAAGTCGTAAGTGAACACTAGGATTGTGTTGTCCCTGGCATCTCAACTTTGTAGGCTTATGTGTATTGTTGTACCAACTCAATACCCTGCATGCAGAACCAATAAGTTATGTACCTCCAATATTTTTTTCGACGAGAAGGAAGATTTCACCCCTTACCTATACAGTCTCAGATTGTCGCATTACTAACCCTTACTCTTGTGCCAGTCAACAATCACCTTTTGAGTCTCAAATTATTAGATGAAGGTAAATACTCATTCTGATATACCATTATGTTGTAACAGAATGACTATTAACTCCCTAAATTACTATTGTCTTTATATTTTCCTAGTTATTAGCCCTTTGTTAGAGCAAGTTTAATATTTTGGAGGGATCATACTATGTGCAACAATTAAGAAATCAATATTAGCGAAGATAAAGCAATGCATACCATGGTATTTGTTCATGTCAAAAATCGCATTTCCCCTATATCATCAATTTGCCAGGGTTTCCATATCCCTAGCAATGGGTTTTACCCACTCATTATTTTGAAGAACTCGATAACATTTATGTTAGAAAGAAAAGATGAAATGACAATGATAAGATGAAAGAAAACTTACAATCGTAAACTAAATAATCAATCAAAGTTAATACAATGGTATCCCAAGATTAAAGATGGATCTTGAAATCAAAATATGTTTCTAAGTGTTAAAAATGTCGAACCTCTACTAAAAAGTACATAAGAGGTATTTGTAGTTCAAAAGAAAACACTAAAAACTAATCCTAAATAAAATAGGAGAATACAAGGTCGGTGGATACCCACTTCCTGTACCTACAGTTTGGTCCTAGCCACGCGTTGTACCTGCGGTCTACTCCGAATGAAGGTACCAACCATAGGTACTGGATTGAAAAATTCCTACAAGTCATCTCTCAAGATTTCGAACTTTCTGGTACCCGTTTTGACCACCTGCCATTCATAAGTCAACATGTGGTCCATTGGTTGACTTAGTAGGTGTCGGGAGTCAATTTTTCAGCTCTACTTTGAATATCGAACATGCATTGATCACAATCAAGCCGTAAAATATCCCAATCATCCATAATCACTATAAAAGTGGCCAAAAATCTCTTCTTCACTATTTTTCATGAACTTATCTTTCAAATCATTACTTTTTACAAAAGATACCCAAAACTGATCAAAACTAAGAAAAATGGCTTAGAAACTTGCATAATTTCCCCGCTTTAAGCATCAAAAGTGCTACATTTCTATAGCATATCAACACCCTAAACATAGAACATTTGCAAGTCCTCAGGCAACAAAAGTATAGCAAAACAAAAGTGACACTTAATTAAGAGAATCTAAGATATTATAGGAATTCAGTCATAACATTTAGTTCAAATCACAACATCCCCTTCTATATCTCTTTTCGAAACCAATGGTGTATGCATATGAAGCACAACAATGTGACAAAAAAGGATCAAGGTATGGCAACTAAATTGGCAACACACAACCACTCATATGTACAAACTACATTACCCGAAACAAACAAATAGCTAGCAACTTGACTCAAGTGCCCTCTTATTAAGAATGTCTCACTCACTTATATGAAATCATGCATGTCCATACAGGGATGTTCAAGAGACAGTCATATTCAACAAATAAGTTCCAGTCATTACTTGTCAAATATCATAGTTTTTCCCATATTTACTTTGCCTTAGCAGTCAGATAGTCAAGTCAGGATCACTATAGGACTTTTCTCATCTTGTAACATAGGCTTGGGGATGGTATGTTAGGTATGGACAAGTAAAGTGTCTAAGATTCCTTGGCACTACACTAACTTTTGGATCTCACTTACTAGCCAATTTCATTTTATTACATCCTTATTTCTCCATTTTATTCTTTTATGCACATTCAGGTTATGGGTGGTCTTCTATTCTTTCACTTTAACTTTTTCATAGTTTTTGTTTTTCTTTTTTTTTTCAACCACACCCAGCCGTACTAACTTCTTCTCTTATTTTACACTACATCAAACCAATGTTACACTATGCACCGCTAGATAGCCACCCTCAACTTAAGCTTTTTGCCTTTGTTGGGGTGCACAATGTCCAAGGAAGACCAGGGCCAAAACAAGTTCATTGCAACACAGGTGGAAAGGTTAAAGGTGTAACAAGAAAAATAGTCAATATGTCTAAATATAGGGATCAAAGGATACAATTCTCACATGGAAGGTCATTTAGACTAAAAGTGGATTAAAATAAAAAAACAACCTATGATCCTTTTCCAACTAACTATCTTCCAATCTAGGCAAGACTAGCCAAACATATTCTGAATTTAACATACAAAGGGAACTAGGTATCATCTCACACTTACATAGCACAGAGTCAATACTACCAACTACTACTTATTTAATTCATGCAATTATTAGAAAATGGTTATCATGTCACTAATACTAATTCAATAACAAGATAAATAGAGTTCACATTTATGTACATTAACACAATTCTAAATACTAAAATTTTTGGAGGGCTACTAAAAATTAGTCAAAATTTGACTACTACCCTAAATACTCAAAATCTCCTAATTACACAAAATATTATAAGACAAAAAAACACAATACAATACATAAATATTCTAGACATGTTGGTTCTACAAAACATTCCATGACCAAAAGGAAAACAAGTATGACATGCCCACCTACAACTAAAAACTGTACACTATCCTCAATGCATAAAAACAAAACAAAACAAATGGGAAGTGAGAAAATACCTGGGACACACTAAGTACCCGAGTCAGGAGTTGCTATAGATGGGGGTATGTAAGCTGGCGGAGGCGATTCTAGTGGCAGTGCACTACTGGATGATGTACCCACTTCTATAGGATCACACCTCTGCCTATGTAAAAATGTAGTCTCTAAAAAATCATTCTTGGCCTTTTTAAGGGCCTCCTCCTCAGTCATAACAGGATCCTACAAATCAGAAAGTGGCCTCTCTTGGTCCCAACTGCTGGGAACTGCTTATCGTTCTCCGTGAAGAGTTCAAACTATCTTGGTACATATGGAGGTGATATATGAACTACTGAGGGTATCATAGAGAAAGTAGATGTGACATAGCTCTCTTCAAGATAGAGTACCTCTGCTCGTAGGATATCAAAATCTCCCTAGCAGTTCCATCAAGCTCATATATGTGTTGCATTCATTCCACATACTGCCTCGGATGTCCCTCCTCGGGAGGTGCATCCGGGGCATATGTAGGTAAGGGTTCCTATTGTGCAGTATGGGATACATGTGTTATACCTTCCTCAGACTAGGGTAACTCTATATGCTATTTATGAGTGGCAGTACCCTCCTCAGACTTTGGTACCGCTAATGATTGCTCCTTCTCAACCCCCACAGAAGAATTCTGGGTCCCTTCTTCAAACTGACGGTCCTGTGTATCAGCCTGTGGAGTAGAATCAACCTCTGTCTCCTCCTCATCATCATCATCATCGGGTGAAGGATTATGTGGTGGTGATATCCTCGTGGACTACAACCTCATTCAGTTTGTGACTATCTAAGAATCCTGGTGAGTTTTCCTTGTGTAACTCTGCATGTAACTGCAACTAGAACAACAACATGATGCTTACTCGAATACCCCTCCAATGAACCACTATGCTTTGAAGTCTTTGCACGTCTCCATGAAGTAACAAATACTTTCTTCTTGGTTTTTTTAGGTGCCTGTATACCTGTAAACCAGTTTTTAGCTTCCAACAAAAGTGATGAATATTGTATGTTGACGAAAAACTCAAAATTTCAAAAGTTTGAATTTATCCTCACTTTTCAAACCCCTATAACCTATTTTAAATCCAACATTTCCAATTTATAAACACTACTAAAGAATTTACAACTTCAAAGTACACAAACATGCTAAACTCGTGGCATTACTTTCATTCATTCGAGTTCAACTTTCAGTTAAGGGCTAAACTAGAATTGTGACTCGAAACAAGGCCCTACATTATGATTTTAGGCTATTTCAAGGTTCCCTCATACAAGCATGTTAGTTTCGATATATTTATCAATGCACTACATATATCAACTTTTTCAACAATAGATAAAATATTAAATCATAATTTGAAGCCAAGAAAGTTACCTCTTATATGAAAATTCAGAAGAGAATAATGAATAACTCAAGCAAAACCAAGGTTGAAACTTTTTTCTAGCGTGTTTGGACAAGTTGGTATCTCAAAAAAGTGTCTAATTCACATTTTCTTAAGTGTAGGGTTTGTTTATGCTTAAGGTGCAAAATCTTGAATTCAAAAAGAAGATAAAAGTTTTGAGGATTCGAATGAGTTAGAATAAGGATTATAATGTTTTTATATGGGGGAGGGGGGATTTAATAGGTCATATTTAAATGTTGGTGGGCTCAAAATTTTTATTAAAAATTGGGATGAATTTGATCTAACCATGACACCTCACCATGCCCTGTACCCACGGCCTGGTCCTGGGCAAAGGTAGCACCTGCGGCCTGCAGGTGATGGGCATAACTTTCAGGCCAAAATTTTTGGCTCGCTTTTTTGTAACTCAGACTGGCGTATGATATTTTTCAAGATACTTTAGGTTCTACAACCTATGTTCTTGGTTCAAAAAGTGAAATTAAGTGTCAAAGTCCATAGCTTATCATTTTTCATCCTCAAAATTTAAACTTTTCAATTTTCTTATCAACTTACCATATGGGACTTGTGACCTTACCTAGAAATTGATGAATGCAAAAATATTTATCGTAATACATGTAAGGTCCCAAAGCTTGTTGTTTTTTATGTTGTATGTTCTTAGCTTTGGGACCCATGGGTTGCCTCCGATACAACGCTTGATTTATAATACGGGGATGATGCAGGGAACTTGATTTCTCAGAATTCATTTAAATACCTATAGAAATATCCACTAGGGTCATCAAATCAATCAATCACCGACTCTACCCTAATATCAGTTGTCTACTTCATAGTCTTTCAAATGCTGAATATCATCTCCACACCTTTGACTAGGAATTTCAGTTCACCCTTCTCCATTTCAACCATATCTCTACCTGTGGCTATAAATGGTCTTCCTAGAATAATAGGTGTCTCGGTGTCAACCTCTCAGTCCAAAATGACAAAGTCAACTGGGAAAATATATTTTTCCACCCTATGATCAAATCATAAGAGATTCCCACATGCTTCTTCATTATGTTGTCAGCCATCAATAGTTGTATAAAAGTCAATTCCATAGGGTTCACGCCTAGGTTCTTAAAGACTACCAACGGAAGCAAATTAATGTTGGCTCCTAAATCAAACAAGGCTCAGTGCATGGTATAGTGAATGCTCGATGATTACCTTTTTATAAACCAAGGACCTAGTCATGACTACAATGTAATGTTCCATTACCTCAACATCCTCAAAATTCTTTCCTTTCATCCTTGTGACTAACTATTTTATGAACTTGGTGTATCCAGACATCTGCTATAATAACTCAAAAAAGGTATGTTTAGGCTTAACTACTTCAACATCTCAATAAATTATTTGAACTTACCTTTCTCTTTCGTCTGCATTATTCACTGAGGAAAATGTAGGGGTGGGCTCAAAATTTCTCTTGCCTTTGGCTCAACAATCGGACCTTACCTTTGTCTTTAGAAATTGTATCCCTATCTTCTGTTACCTTCTCAGACTCAGCAGAACATGTCTTATTCTTAACAACTTCAGCAACAGGTAGTGGGGGATCCAATATAGTGATACCACTCCACGTGATAATTGCAAGTACCTGATCATTATTTTTTGGATTTGCACTATGTTGCTCAGAAGGGTACCTGGCTGCCGCCTCTAGTTTAGTGTTGCTGACATTTTCCCAAACTGGTGCTCCAACTGCTTGATAGCAGTCATTTGTGACTCAACCTTCTGCATTAATCCTAAAATATTTGCCTTAATCTTCTTAAGTCTAGTCTCCTAATTTTCCTGACCCTTCACCAATTTAACCAGCATCTCCTCCATTCTAAATTTTCTCATTGGGTCTACCAGGTGCATTGTATCTGTCTCCCTTCTCTCTATATTAATCCTTTTTCCTCCTGGCACTATCTCTCTCTCTGCTACTATCTCTGTACTTATCATAATAGTTTTGAAATTAGTTTTCTTTCCCTTGGTCTTGGAAAATTGTCATCTTACGATCTATATAAATATTTTTCTCTTCCAATTTAGACTTATATGCTTTCAAAACAGACACCTATGCTGCTACCATATTAACTTTATCAGAATTTATTATTGCGAACTTCCTTGCTAGAACCTCTAAATTCTTCCTTAGTAATGTAATTTCTTGCGCTACTATATCATCAACTGGTTTCTAGTCATAGGAGTAACCAATAGCATAAGTACCAGATCCTATCTTAACCTCCTGAGTTTGCCACCCTTGGTTAGTGAGTGAGATCTTATCTAACATCTCTGAAGTTTCCTCCTAACATAGTCTCATGCAATCTTCTCCAGAGGTGGTGTCTGTCATAGGTATGAAGCTAATGTTCAAGGCTCTATCGAATATCTCCAATAAGACTTTCCCTGAATATTGATGATAGGGCACCAAGTTCAGCTTCTTTTTAAACCTAAACCAAACCTCATACGTGGATTCTAACTACAGTTACCTGAAATTATAGATCTCGTCCTTCAGCGGCAACATCCTTAATAGAGGAAAGAACCAATTTAAAAATTGTCTGTGCAACGCGTTCTAAGTCGTGATAGAGCCTCTTGGCAATCCCCCAAACCATAAAGATTCTTCTACTATAAGTGAGAATGGGAAAAACCTCAGTCTAAGTTCTTCATAATTTACCCTTAGATTCGTATATGAGTTACAGATCCCAAGGAAATTCACAAGGTACAAGTTTGCATCATCAGTAGTCAATCATGCAAACACACCCTTCAAATTTAGTAGTTAGATTATGGCACTAGTAATGTAAAATTTAATGCCTGGGGTAAAAACATGAGGTACTATGGCTCCATTCTTTATCAGCTCAACATACCCCATATCTTCCTCATCTTCTATATATAGCTGCATATACTGATCAATTGGGATACCTTGAACATGGGCGCCTTTAGATCTGTTTTATTTCACACCGAGTGTTGCTTGGTGGTTCGCAACTTGTATCTGTTCAGATAGATCTACATCCCTTGCTATCCTTTGATCTTCTTCTACTGCTCTACTTTTAGCATCGATTAAAGCTTAAATCTCACTTGTCTGACGATCCACAATATCTTTTACCACTTTGGTTGGAGGCAGAAAATCATGAACCCCTTAAGGATTATCAGCTCTCTTTGTCTTAGATATCCTACGAAGTATTTATAGGATTCTCTATAGATTCACATCACTAGGAGTAAGGGATTGACTCTACTCCATGTAGCAGGCATACACATGCGTATTCCCAAATAAGAACAAAAACAAAAACAAAAAACCAAAAAACTTCAAAAACCACTATCCATAAATTAACATTGTGGTAACTAACAACGATGCCAATTTCTTGATGATGTCCAAGAAACACCTCATTTTAGATGATAGTACGGTCACTGTCGAGATATAGTAACCAACCTAAGGTTGGGGTTGAATTCCAAGGGAACACCTAATTTGACATATCTCAATGGTTACAGTCTATGGGAAAACAGGAAAGTAAATAGGGGGATTTGTTTGTAGTACTCTCGAACACAGAACAATATTAACTTGGATGAAAATCAGTCGTAAGTGAACACTAGAATTTTGTTCCCCCTGGCCTCTCAATTTTGTAGGTTTATGTAAGTTGTTGAACCAACTCAATACTTTGCATACAGATACGATAAGTTATGTACCTCCAACAGTCTTTTGGACAAGCAGGAGGATTTCACCCTTTACCTGTTGTGTCTTAGTGTATCACGTTACTAACCCTTACCCTGGTCCTAATTAACTAATTAGATGAAGGATAATAATTATTCACATATACCATTGTGTTGTGATGAATCGACTATTAACTCCCCAAATCACTATTGTCTTTATCTTTTCCTAGTTACTACCCCTTTGTTAGAGAAAGTAGTAATATCTAGGTGGGATCCTAATGTGTGAAACCATTAACACATCAATCATATTAAAGATAAATCAATGCATGTCATGGATATTTGTTCCTGTCAACAATTGCACTTTCCCTACTTCGTCAATTTGCTTGGGTTTTCACAACCCTTGTTATGGGTTTTAGCCACTCATGATTATGAAGAAATCAATAACATTCATGTTAGAAAGAAAATATTCAATAACAGTGATAAGACAAGTGAAAAGCAACAACCATAAAGATAATAATCAATTAAACTCAATACAGTGGAATCCCAAGATCAAAGTTAGATCTTGAAATCAAAATATGTTTATAAGTGTTAAATGTGTCAAACCTCTACTAAAAAGAACATAAGGGGTATTTAAAGTAAAAGAGACAACCCTATAAACTAAGCTCGGATAAAATAGGAGAAAACGGTGACTACCAACTTCCAGTTCCGGCAGTTTGGTCCTGGCTGCAGGTTCTACCTACGGTCTACTCCAGATACAGGAACCAATATCATGTACAAGATGGAAAAAATCCTGCAAATCAGTTCTCGGTATTTTGAACTTTCTGGTATCCGTTTGGTCTACCTATGGTCCATAGGTTGACTTATTAGGTGGTGGGAATCAGTTTTTCAGCTCTACTTCAAATCTCAAACATGCATTGATCATGATCAAGCTAGAAAATATCCCAATCATCCATAATCACTCAAAAATTGGACAAAAACATCTCTTTTCACCATTTTCATGAACTTATCATTGAAATCGTGGTTTCCTGTAATAGATACCCAAAATGGACCATGACTAACAAAAACGCCTCAGAAACATGCACATTTTCCTCATTTTAAGTGGCAAAAATGCTATATTTCTATAGCACATCATTGGTCACCACATCCTACAGGTACTTACTGTACTTAGGAATATCTTGCTAAACTTTTAACAATTCGAGGTTTGTATGAGTTATATGAATATGTCAATGAACTTCTTAAAACATGCATCTTTCTTTATTATTTTAAACTTTTGATGGAATGGTTGTAGGGGTCTTACAGCGCCCAAGCTCACATGCAAGTGTACGTGGTATACAAAGTAGTAAACTGGACTAATGAAAGAAAAGTATCGATCCCACAGGGACTTGGTTAAACAACAATTCAATTCTAGTTCACAGTTTAGATTAATTCGGTGCAAGATTAACCAAATAGAGTGTTTGGAAATTATAAATTAAAAATAAAGTAAACAATACAGAAATTAAAGTCTTGAAAGAATCAAGGCAGTAAAACACATGGTTAAAGAACTTCGAGCAATTATACCATGTTACTTAATTTCATTCGTTAACTTTCTTATCTTGGTTGTTGATCCGTAAGGTTAATTGCATGATCATGGTTTCCCAACTTCAAACCATATACCTAATATGGAAATTACAACTACATTGGAGAGCAGGGATGCAATAATCCAATTAAGTGTTTTAAAGATATCATCCTACCTTTGAAACAAGTAAGGAATCTAAGTACATCCATGTCCTAGACGCTAATTTGAATTCCTTATTTTTTAAAATAATACAAACCCTGCTTTGTTTATCCCCATGTTTTATCTAGTATTCCCACTCCCAAGATCAAAAGGTCAACAATATATGTATTTGAAGGGTGGTCAATCCCCAGAATAATTAAAATAAGAGTAAACAGACAACCAAATATGATAAGCAAATCCAACGAAATTAATCCAAAATAATAGTACTCATGTCATGGCTTTAACCCCAGAAAGGGAGTTTTAGCCAATAATATTAATAATCACGATCCAAATAATTGAATACATATTATGATATGATTAAAATCAAAATAAAGAAAATATTAAAACCTAAAAAAGTAGCGGCAACCTCCACAAAAGTAATCCACGACGTAAATAACGTGTCCCAGAATGGCAACAATGTGTGGAAAGTTTGTATATATAATAATTTAATCCTAATCCTTGTGTGATTAAGAGATTTCAAGATCCCCATATTCATAATCTTCCTAAAAACATGGGAAATATATTATATCATAGTATGTTAATCCTTTATCCATGTATAAGTGGGATTTGTCAATAATTAGAGCGATGGAATGAAAGGCGTGATGCAGGCATAGATGCACCAAAACGAAGCCCGCTTTGCCGGCATATCTCAAGCCTCTACTAGAATTACATCTTCAAATATTTTCTAATTCAAGGTAGCACGCTATGGAGCCTGCATAGCATGGTAATCGCGGGCAGCCACTGGAAATTGCGCCCAAAATATTTGGTTAAGTGTTTTAACGTCGTTCCTTCCATCGAAGACTTTGGTGTTATTTTCATTTTAATTCCCAGATCGTTTAACATCCATTTTTCAACTTAATTAAATCAGAAAGCATCCTAAAACATCAAAAACCATGGATTAGAGTTCAATAGAACAATACGTCAAAAACAACACGCCAGAAACTCAAGCACTCTTAAGCTTATTTTTGACTCTTAGTTCATTCTAATCGAATTTGGCACACTATAACCAGTTGTTCCACGCATGCTTACTTATTAAAACCATACAGAACTCATTTAACATATGGGAATCCACCGAGACAAACTAGAACGACACCTAGCACACGCTAGTAACACTAGTTTTCTCGATTAAACTCTAAATGACTTAATTAAGTACAAACTTGTTTGAAAAACACTTCTAACATTGTAATCACGTCCTTTGACACTTACATTCTTATTTACATCAATATTAACACGTTAAGCACAAAAATTGACCTTATAACAAGGTGAAATAACCTAGAATAATGTCACAAAAGTGTATAAAATTACCTCAGATCATCACCCCACACTTAAACCCTTGTTCGTTCTTGAATGACTCTTTACACTAAGCATCAAAATATGAGGTGACTCCACACTTCAAATTAAACAAAGACACTCATTCTAGTACTACAATGACTACATAAATTGCCAGTTTCTACACTTAGCATGTTACATACATAGTTGATAGCTCACGAATCCGACATCAAAACGTCCTAACCTCCAGAATTGACTCCATTAGTGGCATACTCATGAATATTTATCAATCAAAGATATCACATGAATCACCCACATTCGTCAAAACATGTGCCCCTCACTACAAGAGAGTTACCCAATATTAATAACAATAATGCAATGCATAACACAATGGGTACAAGAATCAAGTTACGCTCACTATCACAAGGAATTCACAAGTTACATATAATGAACCATAGGCTTTCCCTTAATATAGTACTCCATTAACATCAGAATGTAAAGCATAGGATTAAATAGGTATTTTTTGGGTTGTAATAAAGGCTAAGGGATGGGTAGAAACTATTTTTGAATAGTGACTATCCTCCCTAAGTGCTCTAATACACTACTTTTTTTGCAATTAAACCACTCTCTAACAACCAAATTACATAACTTTTGTCTACCTCACTATTTTGATTTCTCCCCATCTTATTAAGCTCAATTAATAACACTATAGTGGGAGTATACCACTCTTTTAATTTTTACTTTTTTGCACCCATATTATGCTATGTACCCCTATGATAGCAACCCTTAACTTATGCGATTTGCATTAGTTGAGGTGCACACTGTCCAGGAAGGACCAGGGCCAAAACAGGTTCATTGTACCACATCGGGGCTAAAATTTTGAACTTTTTCAAACAATTTTTACTACACCCAACCACAACAATTACACATGCCAATAACTAGATTTTAGGGCATTAATTTTACTTTTTACTCCTCATATTTCAAAAACACCTGACTTACTATATTGTATATTATAGCGATTAGGAGATTTTGGATCAAATTCAGGCCTATAAAGAAAGGATTACGCTATATATGAGTCTAACAAAGAAAAAGCTAAAAGCTCAATAGGGTTGACTAAGATTAATCACAAAGGTTAGGTCAATAGATGACATAAAATAAGGCTATTAAAGAAATGCATAAATTATCTCCTAAACTCACATTCTTTATTTCACTTTGCATATATACCGGGAAGTTCTAGACATCACATGCAACAAGGAATACACAAAAATCTAACACGCACATGGCACATGCTTGACTCACATAGAATCATCATAGACTCTCAACCAACAATAGCATGAATTCAAATTTTTAGCCACACGCACAAGAGTCACGAACATGAGCCTAAGATTCCTAAAAGTAGTAATTAACATAGTCAACATGCATATCCAACTAAAACACTTGCACCATGCAATCAAAAATAGAAACAACAAGAGTATCTTACACAAACAAAAAAAAATTAAGTTGAGCCCAAAAATTGAAAATTTCCCTACTCCACAAATAAAAATCTACTTTGTCCCTAAAGTGAACTTAAAAGTAAGAGATAGAAATGCTTCCTGAGGCCTCTAGGCCTTGATAGTAGTATTTTTTTAGATAAAGGGTACCCGAGGGACCCTACACTTAGTCTTTTCCATGCTCCTTAGCTCATTTTTTCTGGTACTCAGACTTTTCATCCACCTGTGACTCAAAAAAAAGTTAAACTACGTGAAGTAAAAACTAAAAAATAAAAATAAAACATACCTTCTTAACTTCGGTTGCCTCTCAAGAAATAACTGATTTAGTATCGTGGCACGACCCAACTATGACTTAGTCATTATTTTTCCATCTTTTTCTCACACTTGTCCTCCAGCTTCTTATTCTTTTCAACCCTCTTAGGTGTGAACTCTCAAGGGGACTAGAATTTTTAACTTTACCAATCTCAAATTCATCAATTTGCATTATGTCAGGTTGTAGTATTGGAGGCTTGGGTAGCTCAATAAGGGTGTCCGAAGAGATCGTTTGTGCACTAATCACCCATACTTGTCCCATTCAATAACATTGATCATACATAAATCTTTATAGTGGCATAGTATGTTTAGCGGCTTATAAAATTTTAAAACTTCCTCTTTATCCTCCAACCTCATTTTGAGTCTGCTCTCTCTAACATCAATTAACACTTCTCCCATCACTAAAAATAGATGCCCTGAGATTATTGGTACCTATTCGTACACACAAAAATCAAGAACAATAAAGTCAACAAGAAAATAAATTTGCCAACCTTTATGAGAAATCCTCTATAGTTCTTTCAAGATAGGAAATAGACCCATCTGCTAGCTACAGAACCACAGTGGTCAGTCTAGCCTTTCCCAAACTCAATGTGTTAAATAAAGATCGGGGCATCAAATTTATGCTTTCCCTTAAGTCACTCAGTACGTGGACCGTTCTACTATCAATTTGGATAGGGAGAGAAAACTTCCCTGGTTCTTTTAATATTTTAGGGATTTTCTGTGTCACTACCATGTACACTCTTCAGTGAGTGATCCTGTTTTAATGTCTTACAAATTTTCCTTATTAGTTACCACATCCTTTAAGTACTTAGCGTACTTGGCATACCCTACAAAATTTCTAACAACGGTAAGTTAATGTGAATCTTTGTGAATGTGTCAAAGAATTTCTTAAACATTGCATCGTCCTTTGTTTTTCTGTGCTTTTATGGGAAGGGTAGTTGTGGGATCTTCTTCTCCTTTTATGCAACAAATTTTTCTTTTGAGTACTGAAACTTTCTTGAATTTTTAGCAACTTGATTATTTAACTGTTTAGGAATCATATCTGCATCTACCTCTTTTGTTGCCTTGGGAGGTTCTCCTTGAATCTCTTTACCACTTCTTAAGGTGATTGCCATAACTTGTTTTGGATTTTATGTATTTGCTGGAAAACCACCTTGAGTCCTAGTATTTAATGCTTATTGTAACTGCCCCAACTGCAACTCTATACTTTTCTGTGCTACTTGTCTGTTCTTTATATCAGTTGCCAATTGTGTCTGATTAGCTAGAACCTACTTCATCATCTCTTACAAGTTGCTAGTTAACTAATTTGGTTGAGCCTATGGCTGTGGAGCATTCTATGTCTGCATTGGTAGTTGAGTCTGCTAATTCATGTTGTAGGCATTACCATAATTAGGCCTTAGAAAATTGCCCACATAGATCATCGATTCTATATTGGACGCATACATAGTTGTTGAATGGCCGTTATTACTACAAACTACACACCAACCTGCAGTTTGTTGGATTACATTGACTATGGTTGCATATTGTGTAGTTCCAACTTTCATGCTGCTGAACTGAGTATTTATCAAAAATTTTTAATGCAAAAACCTGAGTTGATATCTTTGTGAACGAGTCCACCTCCAATAACCCTACAATTCTTTTCATGAAACTCCTTGAGTTTGGACACCATTTTGGGTTTCCTTACACTATGCAGTTTAATAGAATGTACAACTCATCAGAAGTTATCTCAAGAGCTTGACCACCTGCAGCTAAATCTAACAAATTTTCATAATTTGGTGAAGGTCCTCAACAAAAGTATGAGCAAGTACCTCGTTAGACTGTTGAAGATGTGGACAGTCCCTAAAAAATGGCTTGAAGTGCTCTTAAGCATGATAAAGATTCTTGTATGGCTTTTATTTGAATCAGAGTATCTCACTACGAAGTCTTGCAGTATTACCAGATGGTAAAAACCAGATAAGGAATTTTCTGGCCATGTCATAACATAAGGTGATTAAGTTTGTTGGTTCTACATTCAATAATTTTTTTGCTTCCCCAATCAGTAGAAAAGGGAACAAAGTCATCCTCACGTAGTCTGCATTCACACCCATACGAATGAACGCATCACTGATTTCCAGAAAATTCCACAAGTGGACCTATGGATCTTCATATGAAAGTTTAACACCCGGAGAGTACACCTTGGGTGTCACACGGTGCTTACAGTCCCGAAGGACCACAAGCTAACCCATGAGCTGGTACCTGTTGTGAGTAATAAATAATATAATAACAATACAAAAGAACAAATATTATGGCATAAGGTTTTAAGTAATGAAGTCTGATAAAATCTGTAAATAAAAAACTGATAAAATAATCTAAAAATATCAACTGAAGTTTGAATACTGAATAACTGACTGTAGTGTCTGAAAGCCTCTAAACTGACTGAATATAACTTGATGGGACAGGAACCTACTAACTCCAACTGACTACTAAAATGAATGAATGCAATAAAATAATTTTTTTCTCAAAATATGAGGACTCACCACTGCACTGCTGAAAGCATGAGAAGTCTAAGTGCGATCTGGGAAATAGACGTCCAAACCTATGATATGAAACATCATAGCACAATAATAGGGTTTGTGATTAGTACTTTGAATGAACTAGTATGCTAAATAAGGTAGGCAAATATGCATGGTTTCATGAACATGGAAAAATAATTGTCTGAATGTATATACAAATAACATAAGTTGCTAAATAGAGTGCATGAACTTTTTATATATGTAGAATACAACAAATCTGTAAATACTGAGGATGCATGACCAAGCATATAACATAAAAGTAATGTAGTTTATAAACTAAAATAATTAAATTCTGATAACAGAATGTCTGATATCTATATGTCATGGTCAAGCAACCTAAAATTAAGTTACTAAACTAATTTCTAAACTAAGACTATAACTTGAGACTGTGTAAGGTATCATCTAACTGAAATGCCTCAATCTGAGCTAATTAAGGTCAAACTTGTAACCTCAGTTTGAAGGGTGTTAGTACCGTACCACGGGTAATAGGTGACCCCTGTGAGATAGTCAAGTCTAAACTAATCGGTGACTCCTTATATCCTATGCTGGCTACGTATTTCTGGAGAATAGGGACTGCTGCTAACAATTCTACCTATCTGACAAGGAATCTGTCATCCCTGCACTCACTCGGTGCTAAATCCTACTCCCAACTGAAAGACATCGAGTTACTAAACTTTCTGAAGTTTAACTGACTAATCTAGTAATGCTCATAGTACATTCTAAAGTTATTATGAAGATACTGAGATGAGACTAATGTAAAAACCTATTATGTTTGGGTATTCAAAAACCCCAGGACTCAAAAGCAATAATACAAAACTAGTATCAAGCCAAGAGGACATAACATGACAGCTTTTATCAAGTACTTATTCTTGTAGGTATTTTATCAAACACTTGTAATTAAAGTTTAGTCTAATCATGGTAATGATGTGGAACTTAAAGTAATAGCTTCAATTCAACATCTATGATAAATAATTATTTAATTCAATGAATAATAACATTAAAGCATGTGAAATTTAATAACAACAATACTTCCATTTAAACATAGTGTAGAATGTAAGTTCATGGAGATCATGGTTTAAAACATGATTTAAAATCAAGATAACTTGAAAAGGTCATAATTTTGCAAATAAAAATGAATATTTGTACTCCATGGGTGAAAGGAACCCATGGATGAACATTTAACATACTTGGGTGGATGAATTTGTGAGGATTAAGGGTGAGGTCTTGAGATTTGGCCTTGAATTTTCAAGTTTAGGATTTTTGTTCTTGATGAGAATTGATTTAATTGGAGAGAATAATGTAAAAATGAGCAAATAATGATTTATTACGGTTTAAATCCTGTGTTAGAATGAATTAGGAAATTTGGGGAAAGACCAAATAGCCCTTGGAATTTTAAATTGTGGACTGAATATCCCAATTTTTGGCCTTAACGTGATGTGGTGCAATCACGTCGTTCTACTGGAAAATTAAAATTAGGACCTTGAAGCTTGACGCAATGAGGGGGAATCACAGAGCCACACTGGATAGGAATTTGTCCCTTGGTGCAACGCGGTGGAATCGCGTTGCCTCACTGGAAATTGACAATTATGAGTTGGGTCTATAGAGCGATGCATCATAATCGTGGAGCAATACTAGAATTTGACAATTACCATTTGGATGGCCTCCACGATGTGGTGAAGTTCCATTTGGCACACAGCTTTACAAAAATGGCACTAACTCTTCACCTAAGTATTGGATTTGGCAAATTTGTATACCATTGGAAAGCTGCTGAATTTCCTATGCAATGGTAAGCTCTAAACTGAAAAATACTAAGTATGTAGAAAAATTTATATCAGATAACTCCTGTACTTAGAGCTAAATTAAGATAGGGAAATATAGGGTATTTAATATCTCCCCCTTGGGAACATTCGTCCTCAAATGAGACTGATTATGCTGAGAAACACTGATAGACTGAGTTTACACACTAAACATGCACAACTGAAACATGATTGCATGACTGAAATCACTGATAAGATGATTTTTTTCATATGAACATGCATATCTGATGTATGAGTACATGACTGAACTAATTCATGAATGCAATACTGAATATGATACGGTAACAGACACTAAGTTTGTAATTATAACTGAATATGGAACTGAGAAAGGCTAAGGAACGCTGATATTTCAAGTTGAATATGAGTTTGCGGAGAAGAGGTAAGGATACTTGGTCCTCTTATCTACTTCTGCCTAAGTAGCACCATCAACGAACTGATTCCGCTAAAGAACTTTGACTTGTGGATCTTCTTTGTTCCTTATTCTATGAACTTGATGATGAAGAATTTTGATTGGAACTTACTCATAGGAAAACTATTCTGAACATATACACATTCTAAGGTAACAACTATAGCTGGGCCAGCAATATACTTCTTCAACAACGAGACACGGAAGACAGGGTGTACTGAAACTTGATTTGAAGGCAACTCAAGCTCATAAGCTATCTTTCAAAAATGACTGAGAATTCTGTCAGGACTGACATAATGGGGACTGACTTTTCCTTTCTTACCTAACCTTTTTACTCTATTCATGGGAGATATTTTCAAGTAAGCCAAATCACTGACCTCAAACTCGAGATCTTTCCTTCTCGTATCTGTATATGATTTCTGTCAGCTCTGTGCTGCCCTAAGCTTTTCTCGGATCAATTGGACTTTCTCTAAAGCATCAAACACCAAGTCAGGCCCTACTACTACAGCCTTACCCACTTCAAACCTACCAATCGAAGACCTACATCTTCTACCATAAATATCCTCAAACGGAGCCATCTAGATACTAGAATCAGAGTTGTTATTATACGCAAATTTAATCAAAGAAAAGTGGTCATCCCAATACCTTTAAAATAAAAAACATAGTCTCTTAACATATCTTTTGGAATCTGAATGGTCCTTTCTAGTTGACCATTAATATGAGGGTGGAAGGTTGTACTAGGTGAACTTAGGTACCGAGACCCTTTTGGAATGCCTTCCGAAAGTAAAAGGTAAATTGAGTACCTCTATCACAGATGATGGAGAAGGAAACACTGTGCAACCTAACTAACTATCTAAGTTAGAGTTTGGCATAGTCTTCAGCTGAATAAGAGGTCTGAATTGGCAAGAAAATGAGCTGATTTGGTCATCCTATCAACGATAACCCAAATCGAATCATGTTGATAAATAGTACGTGGAAAACTCATCACAAAATCCATGTTCACTTTTTCCTATTTCCATATAAGAATACTTAACTCCTGCATGGAATTACTAGGTTTCTAGTGCTCAATCTTTACCTACTGACATGTCGAGCACTTAGCTACAAACTCTACAATATCCCTCTTCACCCCGCTCCACTAATAGATCTCCCACAAATTATAGTATATCTTAGTGGCCCTTGGATAAATAGTGTAACGCGCACTATGCGCTTTTGCAAGAATTCGTTGGTTTAAGTCAGCTACACCTGGCACACATAGTCCACCCTGATAATGCAACACACCATCTCCCCCTTAGGAGAAAACTTCTACCTTCTGATCCTTGACTAACTCTTTTAGCTTTACTAGATTGGGATCGCTATCCTATTTTTCCTTCACCTCGGAAACTAGAGATGATTCTGAACTACTCTGAACCTATATACTACCCTCTGCCGAACCGACTAAGCGGACTCCTAGTCAAGTAAGATGATGGACTTCTTGAACTAACTTCTTCTAACCATCCTCAACATAAGCAACACTAACTATAGACAATCTACTAAAAGCATCTTCCATTACATTGGACTTGCCCAGATAATACAAAACACTCATATCGTAATCTTTCAGCAATTTAAACCACATTCTCGAACGCTAATTCAAATCTTGCTCAAAAAAGACATACTGCAAGCCTTTATGGTATGAGAATACATCAACATGCACCCCATACAAATAGTTTCTCTAAATCTTTAAGGCGAACACAACAATTGCCAATTCATGATCAACTAAAGTAAATTTCTGAGATATTATGATCAGACAGTTCCTGTATACCTACCTGGCTATAATGGAAACACCTACTGGGGTAGACACTGAATGGGATATGCTAAAATTTCAGGACTGATTCCAAAGTTGACGGCTATATAAGGGGTTCCAAAAAAAAAGAGAAGTTTCAGGGTCTAATATAGTATAAACATGTAAATGAAAGACTTGTAACATAACAGTAACTATGTCAGGAGAATTTTCCTGTTCTTTCCGGTATTGAAGAGCATACAATCTATTTGGATGTTGACCAATGGTAGGGCTAAAAGTGGTACCCTGCTGAGTCGGGTGACCGGCTAGAATAGACGACTGATAGGACTGGACCTGTTGGCGTAACTCTTTATGATGGCCTCCCAAATATGATGGCCTAGATTACCACACCCAAAGAACATATCACTGCCAGCTCTACACTCACCCTGATGGTTCCTACCACATTTCTGATATAGAGGATTCGTATGGGCACTATTAACACTACTTTAGGACGTAGAGCCTGGTGCCCTATCCCAAATACTATTTCTAAATTTGGACATTAGAGCACTGGATGAAGAGGGTACTGTGGATGAAGATCTGTATTGAAACTAACGGTGGTTACCACCTTCGTACCTTGGTTGATTGAAATTAAAACTACTCGTTCTAGCCCTCTTGTTCTCCCTCTCTCTCTCCTTGATCTTTTGCTCCTCAATATATTGTTCATGGACCATCAACCTTGATAAGTCCATCTTTCTAATCAGCATTGCAGTCCTACACTTCTTGACCACACTATCAGATATACTAGATATAAACTTACTTATCTTAGACCTGCTATTAGCTGCTATATGAAGAGTATATCTGGCTAACTGAGTAAACTTGAGGTAATACTCCTTCACGCTCATGTTTCCCTTCTTTAATTTAATAAATTTTAACACTTTGGCCTCCCTCAACTCCAATAGAAAGAATCTATCTAAGAAGGCTGTAGCAAACTCTTCCCATTTTACAGGCCCTGCATCTGTACCCTTATCTACCTTCCACTACTTAAAAAATATATGGGCTACATCCTACAACTGATATGCAACCAACTCAACACTCTCACTGGATGTCACCCCTATAATATTTGTTACCTTCTTAACCATATCTAAGAATTCTTGTGGATCCTCTTCAAACTTTGATCCCGTGAAGGAAGGAGGGTTCATTTGGGTGATGTTTTGAATCTTGGTTGCATTAGTATTGACCATTGGATTCGCCTGAAGAGTGTCTAGCTATTCATTTTGAGCTGCTACAAAATTAGCTAGAGTAGTAAATGCAACTCTGAATTTTGCATGGGAGTCATGCTCGTCCAGAGGATCTTCCTGAATGGGTGAAGGTGCTGGATAGTTTCTTGTTTTCCTTCAATTGTTCTTTTGGAGGTCATGCTATGTAAATGGAAGGAACAAATGAATTATACAAAAATTTTAACATAAGCTTCATGCTCTGTCACGCGACGTGAATACTGGAAGAAGGGAAACTTTTCCTAAACACCTCATAGCCTCTCGTCCATAAGTGTGGCGCGCTATACACCCATGTACAAGACTCTACTTGATGCGAATTTCAGACTTCCTAGGACACTTTAAAACCTTAGACTCTGATACCAAGTTTGTAATTCCTCGAGAGTACATCCTGGGCGTCACACTATGCTTACAGTCTCGAGTGACTATAAGCTAACCCATGAGCTGGTACCTACTGTGAGTACTATATAATATAATGATAATGCGGAAGAAAAACTATTATGTCATAAGGTTTTAAGCAATGAAAATTCATAAAATCTATAAATGCCAAACTGTTAAAATATTCTTACAATATCAATTGAAGTTTGAATACTGAATAACTGACTGTAGCATCTGAAAGCCGCTAAACTGACTGAATATGAGTTGATGGGATAGGACCCAACTAACCTCAACTAACTATTAAACTAAAAGCATGAAATAAAATAATTTTTCCTCAAAATATGAGGACTCACCACTGCTACTACTGAAATCCTGAGAAGTCTAAGCGCGATCTGGGAACTGGACATCCGAACCTATGATATGAAACATCATAGCACAAGAATAGGGTATGTAATCAGTACTTTGAATCTATTGGTATGCTAAATAAGGTAGGTAGATATGTATGGTTTCATGAACATTAACAAATAATTGTCTGAATATATATATACGGATAACATAAGGTGCTGAATAGAGTGCATGAAGTTTATAGATAATGAGAATACAACAAAATTTTAAATACCAAGGATGCATAACCAAGTATATAACATAATCTGAATGCAGTCTGTAAACTAAAATATTGAAATTTTGATGACTGAATGTCTGATATTTGTATGCTATGGTCAGGCAACCTAAAACTGAGTTACGAAATTGATTTCTGAATTGAGACTATAACTTGAGACTATTGGAGGTATTATCTAACCGACATGCCCCAATTTTAGCTAATTAGGGTCCAACCTGTAACCTAGTTGGATGGGTGTTAGTCCCGTGCCACAGGTACTAACACTAGCTATATGGATTAACTATATTAATGTACTGTATTGTCCTAAAGCACTAAGGGTGTCAAGCCGGAACTGATGGGTGACCTCTGCAAGATAGTCAAGCCTAAACTGATGGGTGACTTCTCATATCCTATGCGGGCTACATAGTTCTGGAGCACAAGGACTACAACTAACGACTCTGCCTATCTGATGGGGAATCCATCATCCGTACACCCTCTCAGTGCTAAATCCTACTCCCAACTGATTGACACTCAGTTACAAATTGTTTGGAGTTTAACTGACTGATCTAGTTATGTTCATAATATATTCTAAATTTATTCTGAATATACTGATATAAGACAAATTTAAACAGCTATGGTGTTCAGGTATTCAAAACCCCCAAGGCTAAAAAGCAATAATAGAAAAATAATATCAAGCCTAGAGGACATAGCATGATAGCTTTTATCAAGTACTCATTCTTATAGGTATTTTATCAAACACTTGTAATTAAAAGTTTAGTATAATCACGGGAATGACATGGAACTTAAAGTAATAGCATGAATTCAACATCTATGATGCAAAATCATTATTTAATTCAATGAATAATAACATAAAAGCATGTGAAATTTGATAACAACAATAATTCCATTTCAACATATTGTAGAATCTAAGTTCATGGAGATTTATGGTTGTAAACATGATTTAAAATCTAGATAACTTGAAAAGGTCATAATTTTGAAAATAAAAATGGATACTTGGACTCCATGGGATAAAGGAACCAATGGATGAATATTTAACATACTTGGGTGGACAAATTTGTGAGGATTGAGGGTGAGTTCTTGAGATTTGGCCTTGAAGTTTGATGGTTAGTATTTTTTTTTATAGAAAATCGATTTAATTTGAGAAAATAATGTAAAAATGAGAAAGCAATGCTTTATTAGGGCTTAAATCCCGTGTAGGACGAATTAGGAACTTTTGAAGAAGACCAAATGTCCATCGGAATTTTAACTCCCGTACTAGAAATCCCAGCTTTTGGCCTTAGTGTGACACAGTGCAATCGCGCCGTGCCACTGGAAAATAACAATTGGGAACTGAAATCTTGGCGCGATGTGGGGGAATATGGAGCCTCACTTGTTGGGAATTTGGACCTTGGCGCAACGCAGTGGAATCACGTTGGCTCACTAAAAATTGACAATTATGAACTGGGTCTATGGCGCGACGCGCCATTATCGCGGAGCGACACTGGAATTTGATAATTTCCATTTGGCTGGCCTGCGCGACCCGATGAAGTTCTAGTTGGCACACTGCTTTACAAAAATAGTTCTAACTCTTCACCTGAATATTGAATTTGGGAAAATTTTTATATCATTGGAAAGTTGACTGAATTTCCTATGCAATGGTAAGCTCTAAACTAAAAAATACAGAGTACTTTGAAGAATTTATAAAGGATAACTCCTATACTTAGAGATAAATTAAGCTAGGGAAATATGGGGTATTATAGAAAGCCCTGTGAACTGTCCACTAGTAATAAGAAGTTGTACCATATTCTGTTTGAGCTCGAAATTACCTCAAGTTGTTGGCTTCTAAAATAGGGAGGTCAAATTAGATGGAAGTGGGATTACCACTTCTCTGAATACCCTGTGGGCTAGTTTTTCATCATCCATAATGGCAGGATTCTCTTAGTTTCTTGGATTTGCGAAATATGGGTGAGAAGTTTTTCTTCTCTCCTATGTTGATTAGAAAGTTGCTCAGGTTCGGAACTTGGTTCAACCAAGTCCTGATCCCTTACTATCTTACTACTTTATAAACTTGTATCCTACAAATACAAAACCAAGGCCAAGCGTGAAAAATCCAAATAAATCTAAAAGTTAAACTAAAATAAACAGTTTCCAAATTACAAGTCCCAACAACGCCGCCAAAAACATTACAACGCACATGCAAGTGTACGTAGTCTATCATGTAGTAAAGTGGCCTAATGAAAGCTAAGTATTGATCCCATAGTGACTTGGTTGAACAATGATTCAATTATAGTTCACAGTTCAAATTAATTTAGTGTAAGAGTAACCAAAAAGAGTATGGAATATTGTAAATTGCAATCAAAGTAAAAATGCGTAAAATAAAGTACTTGAGACAATCAATGGAGTAAAACCCAGGGTTAATGACTTCGAACAATCATATTGTGTTATTGAATTTACTTCGTTAACTTGCTTATTGTGGTTGTTGATTCGTAGGGATAATTTCATGATTATGGTTTCCCGACCTCTAACCTTTTACCTAATTTGGATATTACAACTACATTATTGAGTGGGGATGAAATAATCCAATTTAGTTTTTTGAAGCTATCATCCTACGTTTGAAACAAGTATGGCTCCTAGGTACATCCTTTTCATAGATTCTAAGTCAAATTCTTTATTTCATAAAGGAGTAAAACTCATACTTTGTTCATCTCCATGTTCTATCTCCCTATCCCTCCCCCGAGATCACAAGGTTGACAATTGATATATTTTTTGGGTGGTTAATCCATCAAATAGTTAAATTCAAGATAAACAAACAAAGAATTTTGATAAGTATGTTAAACAAACTTAATTCAAACTAATAGCACTCATGTTCTTGTCTTTAGCCCCAGAAAGGGAGTTCTTAGCCCCTCATAGTCATATTCATGATCCAAAAGGTTAAATACATGATATAATCTAAAAGAAAGATAAAGAAATAATATAAAACCTAAAAGATGAAGTTGTAGAAGCCTATCAATGCTCCAAGACATCCAAGAATAATTAAAAACAAGTATCAAGATGTATTTATACCAATACGGTAAGCCCAAACCGTGTTGGACAAGGTTTCAGCGTGCAAGTCAGGCGTGGAATAGAGCACCTGTTGCAGGATTCATTGCACCATTCTAGAGCACGCACCACGGGAATCACTACACCAAAATAGAGCCCATGTCATGTTCACACACTGGAATTGTTGTTCAAAATATTTTCTAAGGCATGGGATCACTGTAATGGAGGGGGCGATGCACCCTAATTGAGGGCAAGCACTGGCAGTTGCGTCCCGAATTTTTTGTTAAGTCTTGATCGTCCCTTGTCTTGTGGTGTATTTCCCATGGATTTCCATCCTTTATATCACCAATATATCACAGTGTTCAGAAAAAAAAGCTTCCTACATAATCATACACTGCGAATTAAAGATCATAAAAACACAATATCCTCAACGGCAAATCAAAACAAGAGATAAGACTAGGCTAATTTTCATGATCTTCAACTTTATGTTTCGACTTTCTACTTAATCAAATTGAACCTTGCACATCACAAAAACGTTTTTACTCATATAATAACACCAATAAAACCATTTGGAACCCTTTAAACACAATATAATCCAACAAAATCAACTTCACACATAATTAGCTCGAGCTAGTAAAACTAGTTTTCTCGATGAAACTCTAAATTACTCATTTAAGCACAAACTTGATTGGAATTCACTTTGAACACACACTTTAACACATATATGCATATTCATCTCATTATCAACCCATATATAATATGAATCATCTTCAAAACAAGGCTAAAAAGACTAGAATAGTTAAACTAGAATGCATAAATACACCCAACATCACCACCCCACACTGAAAGCCTTGTTCGTCCTCGAACAACTTTTTACTCTAAGAAAAATGGGTTAAGGAGACTCTACACTTCTACTACATGCATGATTTTCAAGCTATCACTATAATGACTACATAGAATTCAAGTTTACAACACTAAGCATGTTTTACACAATTGACAGCTCAAGAATCCTACTTCAAAATATCCTAGCCTATAGAATGGACTCTAGAAGTGGAAAAATCATGTTTATTTATCAATTAAAGACATCATACAAATCATCCACATTTATACAACATGTGCCCTCAAAATAAGAGAGTTACCCATAATTACTCACAATAATTCAAATTATCATAATGTGTATACAAATCAAGTTACGCTCAATCTAACAAATAATACACAAGTAACACATAATGAACCATAGGCTTTCCCTTAGTATCATACTCCATTAATATCATAGTATTGAATTTATGATCAAATAGGTCTTTTTTAGGTTGTAATGTAGGCTAAGGGACAGGTAGGAACTATTTAAGGATAGTGACTATCTTCCCAAGAACTTTAATGCAACATATTATCAATTAAAACCAATCTCCAACAACCAGTTTACACCATTTTTTATGTACCCCATTCTTTTGTTTTCACCCTATCTTATTAAGCTTAATTAAAAACACTATGGGGAGAGCATACCACTTTTTCATTTTTTCCTTTTTTCATGCCCATATTATGCTATGTAGCTCTATGATAGTCACCCTCAACTTAAGTGAATTGCCTTAGTTGAGGTGCACATTGTCAAAGAAGGACCAGGGCCAAAACAGGTTCATTGTAACACATCCGAGCTAGAATTTAGAACTTTGTCAAACAATTTTTGCTACTCCCAACCATAATAATTGCCCACGCCCATGACTAGACTTTAAGGCATCAATTTCACCTTTTTTCCCTCTTATTTCTTAAACTCCTTACTTACTCAATTTTACATTAAAGCACTTAGGAGATTTTGGATCACATTAAACTCCAAAAAAGAAGGGATTAGGCTACATATAAGGCTAATAAAGAAAAAGCTCAAAGCTCAACGGGGATGACTAAGATTATGCACAAAGGGTTGGTCAAAAGAACGTATAAAATGAGGCTATCAAGGAAATTCCTATATCATCTCGTAAACCCACACTCTTTATTTTACTTTACTCACACACTGGGCAAGTTCTATATATCATATACGACAAGGAATATACTAGAATATCACATGCGCAAGCACATGCTTGACTCACATAGGATCATCATAGACTCTCAACCAACAATAACATGAATTTAAACTTTAAGCAATACATGCAAGAGTAACAAACATGAGCCTAAGAGTCTCAAAAGTAGTAATTCACATAGTAAACATGCTAATACAACTAAAACACTTGCAGTATCCAATCAAAAATAGCACCAACAAGAGTATCTTACGCTAAAATTTTTACAATTGAGCCAAAAGATTGGGAATTTCCTCACCCCACACTTTTAAGATCAACATTTTCCCCAAAGTGAATTTGAATGTAGGAGATAGAAATACTCCCTGAGGCCTCTAGGCTTGGCTAGTAGCATTTTTTAAATCAAGGGGGCCCAGGGGACCCTACATTTAGTCTTTATCATGCTCTTTTGCTTAGGTTTTTGGTATTCAGACTTCCCATCCACTTGCAACTCAACAAAAATAAAAACTATGTGAAGTAAAAATTAAAAATACTAAAAATAAAATCTACAATAACTTGGGTTGCTTCCCAAGTAGCGCCTCATTTAGTGCCGTAATACGACCCAATAAACTTTTTCCTCCATTTTAAGGATACGAATTTCACCCCCAACTTTCCATCCATCTTTTTGCCTTGCTAATAGCGTGGTGTACAAATACTAAGAAATTGAGTAATGGAGGGTGCATGGTAAACAACTAAAGCTTAAAGTGAGGTGTTTTTATGTTGCTTATTTGGAGAAAAATTAAGAATATAGGATTCTTGTTTCTCATCTTCACACTTTTTCACTATTTCAGATGATTCAACAGATAAGAAATCATCTAAAGATAATGTATAAAAGTGGTTTGAGTTAGGCCCAACCAATATTATATCTAAATTTACACTATCAATAATACACTCACTCTCATTCAGCTTTTGAATTTTAGTCTAAAAAAAAAAAGATAACAACTGGGTAGCTCTGATTCTTGTGTTTTTCTCTGCTTCTGTGGAGATGGTAGTGATGGTATTTCCTAAAACTGTTCTACAACTTCATGTTTCGAGTACTTAGACTTCCTTGAATTAACAGCAACTTTGTCTGGAACAGGTTGGGAAGTCAACCCTACATCTACCTCCTTAGTTTTCTATTAAGCATTGCCCATAAACATGACTGTATCAGGATTAAAAGCACACATATCTATAGAGTAATACATATTACCACAAGCCACATACCAACTCGTGCTCTAATGCACAAGTCGTAAGCAAGCAGGTCCCCTCCAAATGTTTAGGTTTAAATCTGGACATAAAGCCTCATGGTGGGGTCCTCCAAACAAATGACAAGAATTAGCATCCATCGAAAACCAGCTATCGCACAATGATACCTCCAGAAGAGTGTGAAAAAAAAATTGGAATAACAAAACTAAGAAAAAATAAAAATTACTAAACTATGTACAACTCGATATAGCTAAATTGAAAATAAGATAGTTTTCTATTTAAAAGTCGTCGGCAATGGAGCCAAAAACCTGATAGCATTCAAGCACACATGCAAGTCTACATGATCTATTAAGCAGTAAAGTGACCTAATTAAAGTCAAGTATCAATCCCACAGGGACATGGTTAAACAACGCCTAAATTTTAGTTCACAATTTAGATTCACTTGATGCAAGCGTAACTAAAAAGAGTTTTAAATATTATAAATTGCAAGTAAAGTAAGCAATACATAAAACAATGTACTTGAGACAATCAATGGAGTCAAACCCTGGGTTAAAGCACTCCTAAAAATCATATTATGTTATTGAATTTTCTTCATTGACTTGCTTATCGTGGTTGTTGATTCATATGGTTAATTGCATGATTATGGTCTCCTGACCTCTAACCTTTTACCTAATTTATATATTACAACTACATCATTGAGCGGGGATGCAATAATCAAATTCATTATTTTGAAACTATCATCCTACATTTGAATCAAGTATAGCTTGTAGGTACATCCCTGTCCTAGATTTTAAGTCAACTTCTTTATTTTATAAAAGAATAAAACTTATACTTGGTTCATCTCTATGTTCTATATCCCTATTTCCTCTCCCAAGATCACAAGGTTGACAATTGATATATTTTCTGGGTGATCAATCCATCAAATAGTTAAATCCAATATAAACAAACAACCAATACTAAAAATAAAATTAAACAAACATAATTAAAAACAATAGTACTCATGTTGTTGGCTTTAACCTTGGAAAGGGAGTTCTTAGCTACTCATAGTCATAACCATGATCCAAAAGGTTGAATACATGATATAATCTAAAAAAAAAGCTAAAGAAATAATGTAAAACCTAAAAGAAGAAGTTGTATCAGCCTTTTAATGCCCCAAGACATCCAAGAATAATTAAAAATGTGTATCAAGATGAATTTATAGCAATAGTGTAAGAATAAATTCGGCATGCAAGTCAAGCGTGGAAGAGAGCATGCATCGCGGGCTCCATTGCTCCTTTCTAGGGCACGCATCACGGGCTTTATTGAACCAAAATAGAGCTCGTGTTGAGGGCTAATTGCGGGTACAAAATGGAATTGTTATTCAGAATATTTTCTAAGGAATGGGAGCACTGGAATGGAGGGTGAGAAGCACCCTAATTGGGAGAAAGTATTGGAAGTTACATCCCAAATTTTTGTTTAGGTCTTGATCGTCCCTTGTTTTGTGGTGTATTTCCCATTGATTTCCATCCTTTATATCATCAATATTTCACCATATTCAGACCACAAAGCTTCCTACATAATCACACACCAAAAATTAGAGATCATAACAATATAATATCAACAATGGCAAATCAAAACAAGAGCTAAGCCTAGGTTAGTTTCCATGATCTTCAACTTCATGTTTTGACTCTACTTAATAAAATTGAACCTTGAACATAAAAAAAAAGTTGTTCCTTATATAATAACACCATTAAAACCATTTGGAACCCTATAAACACAATAGAATCCAACAAAATCAACTATACACACAACTAGCTCAAGATAGTAAAACTAGTTTCCTCGATGGAACTCTAAATAACTCATTAAAGCACAAACTTTTTTGGAATTCACTTTGAACATTATAAACAGACACGTTAACTCTTAAATGCACATTCATCTGATTATTAAAATGTTAAGCACATAAATTACCCTCAGAATAAGGCGTAATAAGCTAGAATAATCATTCTTAAAACAAGACTAGAAAGACTAGAATAGTGACACTAGAATTTATAATACACCCAATATCAAGGTCTCTCTTATGTACACTCATCTGCCTTTTTTGCTACTCAAAATTCCCCAACTTATTCTCTTATTTAGTTTTTACTTGATTTTCTTCAATTTATTATGGGACTAACTCTATATGTACCTCCTGATTTTTCTTTGTAGGTTTATCAATCAAGTCTGTAACATGCCTAAAGGTGATTTCCATTAACTTCTTTGGATTCTCTATATCACTTGGCAAACCCCCTTGATGTTTTGTATTCTGACACTGAACCTGTTAAAACCCTTTGGGGTTGCACCACACAGTGAGGGGCCAGGTCTTTTTGAGTCAATCAGAACCAATAGAAAGGTAAAACAACAATGAGGTGCAAAAACAAAGGCAGTACAAGAAGGTAAAGACATAAGATTTTTATGTCAAAACCCAAGATGGGAAAAACATGGTCTGTCCTCACAAGAACTTCCAAATCCACTATTATCAACCTCTTGATTACAGTCTAGATTTTAGCCTACCTCTAGGCTCCTTTTACTAGTAGTAACTCTACAAAAAGCTCGTCATGGTAAATCTAACAAGGACTCTCTCTACTTATTTACTCTAATCAATAATAATTCTTAGATAACTCTACCTAAGAAGATCTTTTGAAAGGAAAACACTAATCTTATAACATAGGTAGTAATTTTACAAATCAGCACTCGAGAACAATTTCAGCTTAAGATGACATAATCAGCTACAAATTTGATTAGTTTTGGTACTGGGTTTTTGCTACCTCACTTCACTCTTTTTAATTTAAAAAAAACAATTACAGAAAAGGTGTCTCATTCTACTTATAGCTAGGGGATGATTAGGGCTAAAATATTAATGAAATAGTTGTCCAAGGCAGTAAAAAATATCATCTAAAAGTTTGTACACAAGAGGACAAAGTTGTGAAGATACTGTGTGCTATCCGTACTGTACTTTTCACATCTAGCGACCTAGTCCCTTGCACCTTAGCTTCTCATCATCAAAACTACATCTAACAATTTTCCCCCTTTTTGATGATGACAAACCAAACCATATAATTTGAGCATTAGTCCACATTCAATATATTTAATAGGAGTGATTAACACTTGAAGATGGATGTTCCCTCTATCATCATGCTTTCTCTTTCATCAAGAAACATAAAGACCTAGCATCTTGTTGTCATCTTGCTGCCAAAACTTCCCCTTGTCATTCTTTGGTGTACTTGCACCTTCTTCACATGAATTTAAATGCATGCTTCCCCTATCACTGTTCAACCATACTTCTGTACCATGTGAGTACATGCACACACTAGGTTCTTACACCCTATCATTGTGCTAACATAGCTCTAAACCATGTGAGCACACACACACACCAGGTCTTTACACATGAAGTTAGTATTACTCTTTTGGGCATCATTGAAAAGGATTAATAGTAAACCAAGCTTAAAGATAAGTACAGAGTAGTTCACTTATAGCTATTAGGGCAACACTTAATTGAAGAACATTTTTAGGTAGAACTAGATAATCAGAATAGAAGCAAGAAAACATAAATGTCCAAAAGATTATGTATCACATTTTAGTGCAAGAGCTTATCTTCAATTTCCACTAAAAGTCCACAAAAGTTAGAGACAAAAGTGGAGGATTATGGGAGAAAGTTTGGTGATATGAGGTCATCTTGGGACTGTGTAACTATTTTGCAAAGAAGCCTTATTGGTTATAATTTTTAACCTTCATCTCAAATTCATCAATTTTCTTTTAAGCTCTACAAAATATATCACAGGAATTTTCTTCTTCTTGGGATGGGGTCCCTCTAAATTTTTGTGCCTTTTAATAGGATGTTTAGAATTTGCTACGAAGGCCTTGCCTTTGGTTAATTTGGATGGTTGAGTTGAGCAGGATCTATATAGCTAATATAAAGGTGAAAGTGATTTTAATTTAACCTTAGATAAGCTTAATAACATGGGAGACATAATATGTTTTTTTTAATAGAATAAGAAGAAAAACATGCACATTCATGATACTAACATGAGAGATAGAACCATGTCCCTCTCTTTCCTTGTGTGTCTTCACACATTTTTTACACTTCATCGATTTTTTTCTGAAGTTGTTCCAATGAGTTTATACTTATAAGGGTGTGATGTTGATTTAGACTAAAAACTACTTACTTTGGAAAGAGTACCTATCTTTTAGGTTATTTTGATCAAGCCTAACCTCTACCTATGCATAACAAATTGTTCCTTGTGAAGTGCCTTAGTAAAAATATCTGCTATCTGATCCTCAATCGTGCAGAACTTTATGTTGATTGCCCCTTTCTCAATATTCACTTAGGAAGTGATGCCTTACATCAATGTGCTTAGTCTTTTTATGCTGCACCAGATTCTTCGCCATGTTCAAAGCACTTATGTTGGCACACATTAGAGGGATGGAAATTGAGAAAATACCAAATTCTTTCAATTATTGCTTAATCCATAGTAATTGTGCATAACAAGAAGTTGCAACAACATATTCAGCCTCAGAAGTAGATAAAGCAACTCAATTTTTCTTCTTCAAACCCTATGAAATTAAGGATGATCCAAGAAAATATGCCATTCCTGAAGTGATTTTTCTATCTACTAAATACCTAGCAGAGTTAGCATCAGCAGATCACACTAAGTAAAAATTGTCTTTTGGAAGATAGTATAGGATCAGGTCCTTTATCCCCTTAAGATAGCTAAGAATTCTTTTTGCGGCTTTCAGTTGGGTCTTCTTTGGTCATGCTTGAAATCTAGTAGATATTTCTACACTGAAGGCAATGTCAGGACTATTTATAATGAGATATAGAAAGGATCTAATAATCCCTTTTTACATTGTTTCATTCATTAAAGGACAATTCATCATTGTCTATTTTTGAGCTGGTTCCAATTGGGGTGTTAATTGGTTGGCATCTCCAATTTTATACTTCTTCAGTAGCTCCTTAATATACTTCTCTTGGTAAATCATTGTCCCTTGAGAAGTTGTTTTAATCTAGAGACCTAGTAAGAAGGTCAATTCACCCATCCTACTCATCTCAAATTCACTTCCCATCAGTTTAGAAAATTCTTCACACAGGGATTTAAAAGTAACTTCAAAAATTATTTCATCAATGTATATTGAACAATCAATAGACTTCTACCACTTGTCTTTAAGAATAGAGTACTTGATATTTTCCCTCTTTTGAAGCTATTTTCCAGGAGAAACTTTGAGAGTCTCTTATACCAAGCCCTTGGTGCTTGCTTTAACCCATAGAAAGCATTGTCTAATTTAAGTACATGATGAGAAAAATCTTCTTCTACAAAAAAGGGAGGCTATTTGACATATATTTCTTATTTGAGATTTACATTCAAAAAGGCACTTTTGACATCCATCTGAAATAGTTTGAACCTTACGCATGCAACAAATGCAACAAGAATTTTGATTTTTTCTATCCTTGCTACCAGGGAAAAGATCTCATCATAGTCAATCCTTTCATCTTATTTATAACCTTGAACAACCAACCTTGCCTTGTTTCTGTTGATAGTCCCATCTTTATCTTACTTATTTTTGTACACCCATTTAGTCCCAATATTGTTTCTGTCAACAGGCCTGGGGACAAGATGCTATACTTTGCATTTTTTGAAATTGATGTAGATCTTCTAGCATTGCATTAATTCAATTAGCATCTTTTAGGGCCTCTTTTACATTATTAGGCTCAATTTGGGATAAAAAGGCTAAAAATGCCATAGAGTTCCTAGCATGAGCTCTTGTTTGGACTGCTATTTGCAAAGGTTTAGTTAGGTTTTCAATAAAATGTAAGGACTTGTGTCTCCAATTTTGCATTTTGAGATAGGTACCACTGTGACTAGATCCCTGTGAATTTTGACTAGATTTATTTGGTTGTTCTTCTAGTGGAGTTGGAATTTGTGGCTGAGATCCTGGATTATCATAACCGTCATAACTATCATCTACATCATTGATCCCTTAATCATCGTCTTCAGTAATGAAATCTCTTTCTAGAGGAATGAGTTCTTCATCTTCTGAACTTTCTCTATCTCCAATGTTTATTTGACTTCTTGACTTATTAAATATCACATGAGTACATTTTTGAACACTTAGAGTTATTTTATTGAACATTCTATAGGCTTTGCCAGTTGAGGAGTAGCCTACAAACACAGCTTCATCACTCTTGGAATTAGATTTTCCCAATTCTCTCTTCCCATTCTTCAGCACAAAACATTTGCATCCACAAGGTCTAAAATAGTCTATCCTAGGATTTTTATTGAATGCTAGCTCATAGGGAATTTTATTTATGTAACATCGCGACGTCTTATTATCTAAATTCCATTCATTGAAAGTCTAAGAATTAGCTTTTAGAATGATCTAAATTAATTTTCATGTGGAATTTCTTAGATTTCAGCCATTCATTATGTAGTTGACTGAATTAGCTTTCCAACTATATAAGATTCGTCCAAAATAGACCCTCGGTGAAGAAGTTACGAATAATTTAAAGTTCCAGTCGCAAACATGGTCATTTTGGTGTCTAGCGCATCACAGAGAGGGTCAAATTGACATTCATCAAATTCTAGTAGGGCTCCGCGATGGTGGCTCATCGCGGAGGTACTCAATTTTCCACTAGTCGAATTCCAATAGACCACCGCGATTGTGGCGCATCGCGGTGGCACCCGAAATCGAGTTTTTAAGTTCAAATTTCTAGTTCTATTAGGGATTCATTAAGGGTAATTTTAACTTTTCCCTAGCCTTTAATACTGTCCAAACAAAGAATTTAGGGTATGTTTGAGAAACTTAACCCCACTTTCATCAAAATCATCAAGAATCCTCTTTAGATTTTCAAACAAGAACTTCAAGAAACTATAGATTCAACTGTGAATTTTCAAAATCGATTGAAGATTCGAAATCTTCAAATCACAGGCTTCAAGAAATACCCATCGTTTTAATATTTTGAGGTAAACGGGGTTTTTCTAAAAATCCCATGGGCATAGAAATCATGATTTTAAGAAAGGGGTATTTAGATTTATGAATACATTCATATTTTAAAAATCTTGATGGTATTGTTTTGGTCTTTTCACCTTCCCCAAATTAATTTTATATTATATATAGGTATGCATATGTTTTATCATTTATTAATGAATTCAGAGAATGGTGCACATGAATCCCTCTCTTGGTATGATTTTTCCAATTTTCTTATGATATAGATTATTTTGATTGTATCTTGAAAAACATAATATGAAATATCTTGATTAATGCAACAAATTAATTTATGGTTTTGAATTCGAAAGAAAGAGTTGTGCATATTTGTAAATGTTGAAAATATTCATATAATGAAAGAGTGCATGATTTTTCCAAAAGCACATGACCACCATATGTTTGAAAAATCTCAACATAGTTTTGAATTGTGTTCTCGGAACATGAAATCTTTTATGTTGTTAGCATTTTTGGGTGATCTGAACTATGTTTTAATGAAAGGATTTCAGATGATGCATTATCGATCAGAAATAGAAGTTGCTGGTCTTGGTGTGACAACACCAATTCAGATTATGCCATGATAATTCAAAACAAATTTAATGCATGTTTGAAATCAGACTTTTCAAATGTTGAAACTAGAAACATGCATGATTTAGAATAACATAAAAATGGCATAAAGAGAGTTTAGGTGGTTCCCCAAAAAAAGGCATGAGTATTAAACAACTCATCATCTAAGACCGTGATTTGGCGATCTGGGTTTATTTATTACGCTGGCCTAGAGCCTTGTGGCATATCAGATTTAGGAAATCTAACCATTGCGGCATACTTTGGTTGGGGGCTTCCCCGCTAAGTCAATGGCGGATTTCATACCGACCACGGAATATCAGAATTGGAAGGGATTGCCACCTAACTCAGAAGTAATATACAGATCAGAACTTGCATTGACAGACAGGTTACATGTTTTACAGAAATACGCCAATATGTTTTGAAAGCCACTTGATGTATAATGTTTTGACATGATTGTTTCCCAAACCATTTTATTTACATATAATGTTTATTTTGGATTTCTTTGCATACAAGTATATCTGTATTGACCCCCGTCCTCCCTCTAAGTTTTGATGCTCAATCTAGGGGTCCAAAAAGGCAGTAGATTCATCAGACAGAGTTGCAATCTCTTTTCCAAAAGGCCCATCTTTCAAATTATGTCCTTTATTATCCTTTTGGTTTACTGGGGGCTTTTTCCCAGCTTTCAAATAGTTTTCAGATTTTCCTGTAGTAGAGATTTCGCAGACTGAGTCAGAGTTATTAGATGTAGTTGATTTTCAATTGTTATACTTATGTTGAATTCAGAATCAACCATGTTTCGATAGCAGATTATGTTTCCACATCTTCTTTATTTATATGAATGTGTGCATGCTTACTGGATAGAGAGGGGAATTCAGGACCTCAGGGTTTGGGATGTTCGTCATGGCCAGGCCCTAGTTTGGGCCGTGACAAACTTGGTGTCTAAGTGCGGTTCATGGTCCTAGGGTGTCTGCAAAATTGCATTGGGTAGAGTCTTGTTTATGAGTGTGTAGCACGCCACACTTATAAGAAGGAGGCTACTAGGTGTTTAGGAAATTTTCTCTTCTTTGTGATTTAGTTTATGCTACAGAGTCTAATTTGTCCCATAATCAATGATCTCATGCTTTTCAGAAAAACCAATTATGCCTCCCCATCCCACCAATGTTAATGCTCAAGAGGATAAAGTCTGTCTTACTCATGGGATGAGAACACATAATAGAGCTCACACTTTAGAACCACTCCGTACTCCAGGAGTCCCTCCATTCCTAACCTGTCCCCCTAGGGCTCCTCGAAGTAATGTTAACCATCCCCCAACTACTCAAAGGGATATTTTGAATGCAGAATTTAGCTAATCTAATCATATGCTGATACAGTTGGTAGCTAATTAGACCCAACAATTAGAAGATATTAGGTTTGCACCAGATACATCTAAATCTACTAGGGTGGGTTGGTTCATAAGAATAAACCCGCCTAAGTTTACTGGCACTAAGGTAGAAGAGGATCCTCAAAAGTTCATAGATAGAATGGAGATAATATTCAGAGTAATGCATGTGGATCAGGTGGAAGGCATTGATCTAGCGGTATACTAGCTAAAGGATGTAGTAAACTAATGGTATAATAAGTGGGAAGAGGAGAAGGGTGGTAGTGCTGAGCCCAAAGTGTGGGATGAGTTTGCGGAAAATTTTCTAGACTGGTTCTTTCCACTAGAGTTAAGGAAATCCAAAGCAGAGGAGTTCATGAACCTTAAGTAGGGTAAGATAAGTGTTTAGAAGTATACTTTAAATTTTAATCAGCTAACCCGTTATGCTCCTTAGATAACGAGCAGTATAAGGGCCCGAATGAGGAAGTTTTCTTCCGGCCGTTTAGATAATCTGGTGATTCAATGTTAAGGGGAGATACTAAATAGGGAATTGGACTTTTCTAGGCTGACAATACACATGCAGCAGGTTGAGGATAAGAAGAAGAAGGTAGCCGAGTCCAGAGATAAGAAAAGGAAGGCGAAGAGAGCCAGATCAGCGGATCAGAACCCCAGTCAGCAGCAGGGTGCTAATTGGGGTAACAAATAGAAAATAAAGAAGTTTTGGGGCAAGGCGTAGTTTGCAGCTAGCACTCCATTGCCCAGACCTCCAGTTGATAGATGATCTCAGAGTTTTAAAGCCAACCAAGGACCCAGAGCTTAGGATACTCAGTCGCAAGATAGTGTGGCTCAGCAGTACCGTTCTTATCCATGATGTGAGACTTGTTGTAAGCATCATCCAGGAAGGTGTCAGTTGGGCTCATCGGTTTGCTATTCATATGGTCAGATGGGCCACTTCTAGAGAGAATGTCCCTCTACTAGAAGGAATATTGGTAGAGCCAAGTCTCAATCAAACTCTTTTGCACCACCACCACCTCAAAAGGGCACTAATTCAGCTTCCGATAGTAGTCGCATCCAGCTGTATGCTCTGACTAATCACCAGGAGGTGGAAGCCTCGCCAGACGTAGTCGCTGGTACATTACAAGTATTTTACCGTGAGATATATGTATTGCTTAATCTCGGGTCTACCTTATCTTATGTGACCCCGTATATGACTGTTGGTTTTAGGTTTGAACCCGATGTGATTACTGAACCATTATCTGTTTCCACTCTAGTGAGAGATTTGATTGTGGCTTGAAGGGTGTACAAAAATTGTGTTATGTCTATTCTTAGTAGGTATACTGTAGCAGACCTCATAGAACTTGATATGGTTGCTTGTGATGCTATCCTAGGGATAGACTGGTCCATCGGTGTTATGCCACACGCGACTGTAGGACCCAAAAGGTTACCTTTTCATTTTCAAATGAGCCAACAATAGAGTGGGTAGGGAATTTCTTAGCTCCTAGAGGGCTCTTTATATCTTATCTCAAAGCCCGTAAACTTATTTCTAAGGGTTGCTTGTACTATCTTATTTGGTTTAAAGATTCTAATGCCAAAAGTCTCCTTCTTAAGTCTGTACAAGTAGTAAATAAATTCTGTGAAGTTTTTCCAGATAATCGCCCAAAATCGTGATTTGCCGATCCAGGTTTATTTGTTACGCTGGCCTAGAGCCCTATGGCGTAGAAGATTCAGGAACTCCAACCCTTGCGGCATACTTGGGTTGGGGGCTTTCCCTCCGATTCAATGGTTGATTCTATGCCACCCGTGGAATATCAGAATTGTAGGGGAGTGCCACCTAACTAAGAAGTAGTATACAGATCAGAACTTACATTTACAGGCAGGATACATGTTTTACAGAAATGTGCCCATGTGTTTCGAAAGCCACTTGATGTATAATGTTTTGACAAAGTTGTTTCCCAAACCATTTTATTTACAAATAAGATTTATTTTTTATTTATTTTCATACCAGTACATCTGTATTGACCCCCACTCCACTCACCAGGTTTTGAGGCTTAGTCTAGAGGTCCAAAAAGGCAGTAGATTCATCAGACAGAGTTGCAGTGATTAGTTGGTGAGCCTTGTCTATTCCAGAAGGCCCGTCATTATGATTATGTCTCTTATTATTGTTTTGGTCTACTGGGGGCCTTGTCCCAGTTTTTAGACAGTCGTCAGATTTTACTGTAGTAAAGATTTTGCAGACCGAGTCAGATGTTATCAAATGTAGATGATTTTAAATTTTTATACTTATGTTGAATTCAGAATTGACCATGTTTCCGTAGCATATTATTTTTCCGCATCTTCTTTATTTATATAAATGTGTGCATTCTTACCAGATAGAGAGGGACATTTTGGATCGTCAATGCCATGCCCTAGTTCGGGTCGTGACAATTTAGAAGTGATCAAATTAAACACCTGTTAGTCATAGAACAAGCAGTATTCACTACTTCGGCCCAAAAATTATTTGGAAGACCACTACCATGTAGCATTGTCCTCGCAATCTACATTCGAGTTCTATTTTTCCTTTCAACAATTCTATTTTATTGTGGAGTTCTGGGAGCAGAAAAGTTGTGACTTATTCCATGCTCGGTACAGAATTCATCAACTTGAGAATTCTCAAATTTTGTCCAATGATCAGACCTAAATTCGCAATTTTACAATTTACCCTCACTTTGATTTTCTTGGTAAAGGCCACTAGAACTCCATATGTTTCATCATTGGTTCTTATGAACATTGTCTAGGTAAACTTGGAATAGTCATCTATAATTTCCAATAGATATTTCTTCCCTCCTCTACTTTAGAATTTGATGGGTCTGCATAAATCCTTGTAAAGTATCTCAAGGGGTCTAGAAGTAGTTACTTTCTTCTTCAGTTTGAAAAAGGATGTAGTCTTTTTGCCTTTAACACATTCACCACAGACTTTGTTAGATGGAAATTTCAGCTTTGGAAGATCACCGACCAGGTCCCTTGAAATCAGCTTGTTTGACAAGGATGAACTCACATGTCCTAATATTTTGTGCCATAAATTTACATCATTACTTTGGGAACTAAAACATGTTATTCCCATTCAATCACAGACTCCATATCAGCTACGTACATGTTCTTAATCCTTTTTCCATTGAGAATAATCTTTCCAGATTTCATGCTTGATACAGTGCATCCATTATATGAGAATTTTACCTCATTTACTTTGTCACGGATTTGAGATACACCATGACGATTGTACTTTAGCATATTTACATAATACACATCTTCTATTGCATGATGAGGTGATTTCCCAATTTTTGAAATGCCTTGGATGTAACCTTTTATTCTATTTCCAAAGGATACACCTCCCCCTATAAATTCCTTGAGAGTGAGAAAATAATTAACCCTCCTTGTCATGTGCCTAGAGCATCTAATATACATGAGCTAGTTTTAGATGTCATCTCCATTTTCTATCACATTTTCTTTTCTTTATTTATTCGTGGCCACAAGAGAGCTATAGGAACCTGAGATTATCCTCTTCTCACCACATTTCAGCATGACGCCATCTCTATTCTCCTTTTCTTTCTCAGATTTATATAAGGAATCTTCCAGTGTGGCCAACACCTTCTTTATTGTACTGTTAACTATATCTTTCCTTCTTGATTTCTCAAGATTTTGATCATTCTTTTTGCTAAGATGACCAGCCCTTTTTATAGCTCTAATATTCTTCTTTGCTAGAAGTACAACTTTATAGTCTTCTTCACCTAGGTTAGATTCCAGATTCTTCATGGTCAGCAATATCTTCCTTCTTGCTTTTTTTCTTTCCACCAATAGTTCAGTTATAATAGTCTTGATTACCAGAACACTCTAGATATAAACCTTTTTGAGTGAACCTCTCACTGATATCAATTGCTAGAACTCTTGGGGTTGCACCACAAAATGAAGGACCATGTCCCTTCAAGTCAATCAAAAGCGATAGAAAGGTAAAGTAACTATGAGGTGCAAAAATAAAGGCAGTGTAAGATGGTAACGACATAAGATTTTCATGTGGAAACCCATGAACGGAAAAACCACAACTTTCCCTCACAAGCACCTCCAAATCAACTATAATAAAACTCTTGATTACAGTTTAGAAATCAGCCTACCTCTAGGCTCCTTTAGTAACTATACTACAAGCTCATTTTTGTAACTCCACCAAGGACTCTCTCTGCTGATTAACTCTAATCAGCAACAATGCTTAGATAACTCTACCTAAGCAACTCTCTCTAAAGAAAAACACTACTCTTATAACATGAGAGATTCTTTTACACATCGGCACTCAAGAACACTTTCAATTTAAGCTTACATAATCAGCAACGAACATGAGCAATTTTGGAACTGGGTTTTTGCTGCCTCACTTCACTCTTTTGAATTGCAAAAAACCAATTATAGAAGAGGCGACTCATTCAATTAATAGCTGATTGATGATTAAGGCTGAAATATTATTGGACCAGTTGTCCAAGTCAGTACAAAAAAGCACCTGCAAGTTTGTTACACAAGAGAAAAAATTTGTGCAGATACCGTGTGCCATCTATACTATACTTTGCACGTCCATGGACCTGATCCTTTGCAGATCCAATTTCCATATTTGTATCTAAAAATTCTTCTGAGCAACATACTAATTTCTATCTATACAACCATTTGTTCTTTGTTGGCCAGGTGTCACAACCTGAACCAACGCCTAGTCATGACAGGTATCTCAAGTCTACTGAGCACCGGAGGCCACACCCTAAGCCTTGCAAACCAAAACAAAATGTAGATAAATAGAGGAAGCAACCAAACAAAAAATGGAAGATAGATGAACCAAGATAAAGGTTCTAAGAATCAACAACAACTAACACCTACACTTGTCCACAAAAGCCTCTAACAACCGAATATCAACCTATGCCGGGACAGGCTCCCGATTGTAACCAAAAAAAGAATCCAAAGAGGTAGTTTTAAAAACAAATGAAAAAAATATGAAATTATAGGCCTTATGTAGAATGGAAGCTCACCACTTTAAAATTGACCAACAAATGAACCAGAAGCACCCAACGTTGCACAGGAATAAAAGAAGTGTCCTTGGACCCTACATTATGAAACAATATAGCTTCCTAGGCCGATAAACGAGTTGAGCGCTAGCATGAAAATAGTGTCATTTAATAATCATGTCCAATGTTAATGTATATGTTCACATACATGCATAGATAAATATATAGGGTCCTAGTATGTGTTAGCCGCCCGAACTAGGAAAATACAAGGATGATCCAGGGAATGCCTCAACTCCATCCAATCCCAAATATATATGTGTTTGAACTAAGCATACGATCATAAAGACCCCCACTCTAGCAAATATGGTTTCCAATATCGGTGCACTTGGGACCTCCACCTTCTACTGTGAGCTACACAACACCCTTTAAGCCTAATTAAAATATTTACACATAACCCATCCATTTAACCAAAATTTTATTCATTTTGGAAATTACCCTTTGGTATTACATAACAATTAAACTTGCAAGTTAGTTTTTGTTATGTCATTCCACTTATCCATTATCAAGGGGGAATCACGACCTCTAAGTTCCAATTTACAACCAATCCATGGACACCAAGGACTTTTAGAACCATTTATATTCCATTAACTTTTTATGCAATACAATAATTTCAAAAGTTGGTTAAACCATTCATATATCCATGTTCCAAAACCAAATTTTATAAGTGGCTTGAGGTTAATGCCAAATTCCAATCTATGTTTCATAAAATTGGGGGAATGCCATGACCCATTTTCCCATTCATCAAACCCATGAAGAAATTAGTTCAATAATCACGAGATAAAGCATGAATTATAATTGAAACAACTATGGGAAAACCAACCAAGTAACAATCATCCAAAAACCTCAAACCATCATTCAACCCTTAATTAAATTTACACAAACCATGATTAAACATATGATTTTATATAAAAAATAGATTGGGAGGAGAAACATGCATGAAAACCCCCAAAAAAATTAAAGAGAAACCATAAATTGAGCCCTAGATGACCAATCCCTTGAAACCCTAGCTTTGCTCAGATTGGGGAATTTAAGACAAAAATGTAGTTTTTGATTATGTTAATTGGGTTGAAATAGGGATAAGGTGAGGTTTTTTTAAGTCATGGGAAAAGTGTAATGAAGGGAAAAGACCAATTTATCCATATTGAAAATGTGTAGGAAATTAACACCTAGTTTCTATGGGTTGGGTAAAAACTCATTGTCACTGGTCACTGGTCACGAGTCATCACCACGATTCATAATTTGCGCAGTGACTGAGGGTCACCTCACTAGTTTGGTCACGAGTCTCACCCTATGACTTGTGACCTGTGGTTATGACTCATATGGTCTTAGTCATACTCAAGGCAGAAAAATAGACCTTTCAACTGGTTAGATCACGATTGGAACTATATGACTCATCCCCGTTATTATTGTCCTTATGAGTCATATAGTTCCAATCCTCGCTCTTCTTAAAATTAAGTATGGACCAATTCATAAGCAATTATCCTCACTCTTCTCAAAATTAAGTATGGACCAACATAACGAGGACCGAGCTTCACCTTCTTCCAAAGCCCCATCACTTTCTTCATAGAAGAAACTTTTAGGAGCACCCAATCAGCTACATCACACTTCAACTCCCTACACTTCACATATGCAATGGACTTTTGGTGACTTTGAGCTGTCTTAAGTCTATCTCTAACCACCTTCAACTTATCCATGGCTTAGTAAATCAAATTGAGACCAAACAATTGAATTTCACCAACCTCAAATCACCTAATAGAAGACCTACATCTTCTACCATAAAGAGCCTCAAAAAGAGCTATTCTAATTCTATAGTGATAAATATTATTATATGTAAACACAATGACAGATGGGTGATCAACCCAACTTCCCTTAAAGTAAAGCACACAAGACCTTAACATATCTTCAAAGTTTGAATAGCCCATTTCGTTTGTCTATTTGAGGGTGGAAAGTGGTGCTAAGGCTTACCTACCCAAACCTTTTTCAAAATGAATGCCAAAAATGAGAGGAAAATTACTTACCTTGATGTAAAATAATGGAGACTGGTACTCCATACAATTTTGCTATCTTCTCAATGAACAACATAGAATAATTCTCTCTTGATTAAGAAGTCCTTACAGGCTAGAAGTGAAACGACATGGTAATCCTATACACAAAGACCCAAATCAAATCATACTAATTACGAGTCTGTGGAAAACCTATAATGAAATCCATATTAATTATTTCCCACTTCTATACACGCGATCCTATCTCTTAAGACATACCACTGGGTCTCAAGTGCTTAACCTTCACTTGATGACAGACCATACACTTAACCACAAAGTTAGCCATATTTCTCTTCAAATTCTTCAACCACTTAATTTTCTTCAAATCATAATACATCTTGGTCAAACCTTGCTGAACTGTATACCTTGACTCAAAACGCTTAATCAAAATCCTCTCTCGCAGCCCGTCAACATCAAGAACACATAATCTACCTTGATAGATCAAAATACCATCAGCACAATTCTCAAAAGCCTTAACCTTTTACAACCCACATCATCCTTGATATGCAAAATAATAGGATCTAAAGCTTGATTCTAAATTATCCCAGCACAAAGAGATGATTTGATCACTTTATGATCAATAACTCCTCCATCTTTAGAATCCAAAAGATGAAATCCAAAGTAATACAATCGGAGAATATCCTTCACTAATCCTCGCTTCTCCTCGTCCATGTGAGATAAGCTCCCCATGGACAACTTAATAAGATCATTAGAAACAGCATTACCTTTACCTAGGTGGTAATGAAGACTCGTGTCATAGTTCTTTGTCTACTCAATCCATCATCTCTATCGAAGATTTAATTCCTTTTGGGTAAACAAATATTACAGGCTTTTAAGATCGCAATAAATATCCACGTGTACCTCATACAAAAAATAGTGCTAGAACTTCAAGGAAAAATCCACTGCCGCCAACTCCAAATCATGAATCAGATAATTTCTTTTATAAACTTTAAGGTGCGTAGAATCATAATGCACAACCTTACCATGTTGCATCAAAACACAACCTAGTCCACATGCGACACATCACAATACACCATGAATCCCTCATTGCCCTAGAGTGATGTCAAAATTAGTGCTTAAGTCAACTTATCCTTCAACTCTCAAAGCTACCTTTACAAGCATTGGACCACAAGAACTTTATCTTTTTCTAAGTGAAGTTGATTATTTTAGTATCAATAGACGAAAATTTCTTCACAAACCTCTTATAAAACCCAACAAATCCTAAAAAACTATGAATGTTGGTTGGAGTCGTGGGTCTAGGCCATCTCTTTACCGCCTCAACTTCTTGTGGATCCACTATTATCCCCTCACAAGAAATAATATCATAAAGAAAAATCACAATATTTAGGCAAAACTCACACTTAGATTATTTTACAAACAACTTTTGATCCTTAAGGGTATGCAACACAATTAAGAGGTGATTAACATGATCCTCCTCAATCTTAGAGTACACCAAAATATCATCAATAAGTACTATCACAAATAGATAAGAAAACTATCTAAACATCCTATTCATAAGATTCATAAAAGCGGCCGACGGATTAGTCAATCAAAATGACATAAGCAAGAACTTATAAGGACCGTAAAGGGTTTAGAAAGCAGCTTTAGGGACATCCATCTCTTTAATATTCAATTGATGATAGACCTAAAGGTGATCAATCTTAAAGATGCAAATAGCACCTTGAAGCTGGTAAAAAAGATCACCAATCCTAGAAAGAGGATACTTATTCATGACTATCACCTTATTAAACTATTGATAAGAAATACACATCTAAAGAAACCTATCCTTCTTTTGCATAAAAAGCATAGGGGATCCCTATAGAGAAATTCTAATACGAATGAAACCCTTGTTAAAAATATCTTTTAATTCCTCCTTTCACTTTTTCAACTCAGTCTCAGCCATTCTATATGAAGGAATATAGGTAGGATGGGTACTTGTTATAATATCAATCCAAAAATCTATTTCCCTATCTGGAGGAATACCAAGAAGATTATCAAAAAACACTTTAAGAAATTCATTGACAATAGGGCAAGTTGCAAAGAAGGACACTCAGAACTAGAATCCCTAACCCAAACAAGATGATATAGACACCCCTTGGAAACAACTATTGGGATCTAATATAAGAAATGAGCCTCTCTTTAGGCACTAAGGAAGTCCTCTCCCATTCGATTAATAATTTATTAGGGAATTAAAAACTGACCTTTTGGTTCCTACAATCCAAAGAAGTATATCATGAATGAAGCCAATCCACACCCAAGATCACATCAAAATCTATCATATCAAGATCCACCAAATCTACCATTGTTTCTTCATGAAAGATGGACACCATACATCCACTATATACCTTTCTAGCCACAACAGAGTCACCCACTAAGGTAAACATAGGGAAGGGGTTAGAAATACTTTTAGGACCAAAATCAAAATAAACAACCATATATATGCTTATATAGAAAAGAAATAACAGAATTAAGAAAATAATACACATAAAGAGAAAAGTATTGTAACATAACAATAGCGACATCAGGAGATGCCATAGATTCCTGATGGGTGCCAAGAGCATAGATATGATTTCGGCCAGTTCACGTAATTGAAGTAGAACCCTTTGGTTCAAAAGCAAAGAAGTTGCATCCGAGACCTTATTAGCTTCAGTATCCATTTTAGCTGAAGGACAATTCCTCTAAATATGACCAGGTTGACAATATTAAAATCATAAGTTCCACCCTTTATCATAATAACCAAAGAAAAGTTGACCACATAATTGACAAGGACGATGGATGGGGCTGACTGAGCTCCACTAGCCTAAGACTAGGCACCCTGTGCCTTAGGACCATAACTATCTTAAAAATGATGATCACCAGTTATCTGAGGATAGAGAGCACTAACCGACAAACTATGAACCAAAATTTCCCCACGTCTTCTTCTTAGTCTATTGTGTACCATCCCTTCCACTTTTTTGTTAACCTCTAACCTGCTCTAAATACCTGAACTTCTTACTCTATCCCTCTCATATCTTTGCCTATCTCTTCTTCTCATCGTCAACTTGCTACATATAAACCATAAGTCTGGAAATATTCATGTCATTGTTCAACAACATAGCCTTACACTCCAATATCAAGTCATGAGACAAATCCAAAGCAAACTTCTGCATCCTAGCCCACATGCTAGACATCAACTCCAGAGCATAATGAGACAGTTAATGGAACTTTAAGGCATATTTTTTCATACTCATCCTACCTTGCCTCAAGTTTACAAACTCTTCGTACTTTACCTTCCTTAACTCTTGAGGAAAGAAACAATCAAGGAAAGCAGTACAAAAATCCTCCTACAGAGCCTGCTCAGCATATCACCCCTCGACTACTTCTACTCCTTATACCACTAATTTACCATACCCTTTAATTCTTATACATCAAACTCTACACCCTCTGAATCAGTAGCATGTATTACTTAGAAAATATTCTCCATCTTATCATTAAATCCCTGAGAATCCTTATCAACCATAAAGACAGTGAAGGTTAGGAGATTAAACCTCATAAGCTAACCACCTTGAGTAACCTCTAAAGAAAGAGTAATAGAAATACCCTTACCTTACTGGTAAGATTGGGAGGTTACCAACTAGGTTAATAGATGAATAAAATAATGAAACTCCACATTAGAGATATCTTCTTGAGGTGACTAAGTATGAGTGTCACTAACCAAAGGGGATTTAATAGGGACCAGTAGAACCCCGGGTAGAGCGGTACAATTAGGAGTTGGGACCCTAGACTGGGTCTGTACTTCATAAACGAGGTGAATCCCTCCCATATTGCCTTCAGGTACGGCAAAGGTCTAGTAAAGTTCCTATAAACATCAAATCTTTGAGGAGGTATGATCTAAAATGTGAGCAAATTGAGAGTTAGAGAAATTCCAAAATCCTACTCTATAGCCCGTAATAGAACACAAGAAAGAGAAATATTTTTAAATGATTTGTAGCCTCTCTATTATAGGTATGGTATGTTTCACACCCATAAAGAAGACTTTACTCGACACATCTTTGTGGACACCCAATGAACTAAACCAATTCTCTGATACCATGCTTGTCATAACCCAAACTAGGGCCTACTCATAACGAATATGTCAAGTACTCTAGGGATTGGAGACCACCTCCGTAGCATAGCCAACCAGAACATCATGTAGATAAATAGTGAAAGTAATTAATCGAATAATTGGAAGATAGAGTCCAAAGAGGTAGTCTACAACATAAATCAAAACAAGATTATAAAATTACAGGCCTTCAGGAGAATGGAAGCTTACTACTTCAAACAGAACCAATGGTCAAACCAAAATCACCTAATGCCACTCAAGGATAAAAATAGTATCTTTGGACCATACATTATGAAATAATGTAGCATCCTAAGATGGTTAGAGGGGTGAGAGATTGCAGGTAACTCAGGATAATGATAAAATAAAGTAGTTTTAAAATCATGTCCAAAGTCAATGTACATGTTCACATGCATGCATGATGTTCTATAGAAATATAGCATTTATCGATGCTTAAAATGAGGAAAAATATGCAAGTCTCCAAGGTTGTTTTGTTAGATATGATGCATTTTTTGTATGTTTTGCAAGAATTATGTTTTGGATTCTAAGTTCATAAAAAGGATGAAAAAAGGTATTTTTGGCTACTTATTGGGGAAATTATGGATATTCGAGACACTTTTAGACTTGATCGTAACCAAAGAATGTTCAAGAATTGAAGAAGAGCTAAAAATCTAGCTCCTGATAAGTCAATATGTGTACTTTAAGTAGGACATATGGACCGCAAATGGGTAAAGAAAGTGTCAGAAGTCCAAATCTCGAGAGCTGACCTGCAGGATTTTAGGTCTTGCAACTTGCGCCTAACATTTTTGCCCACCCTGCAGTTTGTAAGTGCTACATACGCCTAGGGTCAGGGTGCAAGTGCAGACCATAAGTGGCCACCGACCTTGTTTTCTCCTATTTTATTTCGACTTTGGTTTTAGGGTTTCCTTATGTACTATAAATACCCTTTATGGTTTTTTAGTGGGAGTTACACATTTTTGATATTCACAAACACCTTTTGATTTGGAAATTAGATTTTGATATTAAGATTCTCTTATATCAACTTTAGTCAATTAATTTAGTTATGGTTGTGAGTTTTCTACTTCTTATTATTGTGATTTCATCTATGCTTTTAATTATGAATGTTGTTGATTTATTCACAAGAATGAGCATCTAGAAACCCATAGCAAGGCTTGTGGAAACCTTGGCAGATTAACAATGTAGGGGATATTCTATTGTTGTTCTGACCCGATACCCAAACATGTATTGCCTTAGATTTAAGTTATTAGTTTTCTTAATGGTTAAACATATTAGGATCCCACATAAATTATCATTACTTACTCTAAAAGAGGAGTAGTGACTAAGAAAAGATAAAGACAATAGTAATTTGGAGTTTAGCTATCGATCCATTCTTCTAGGATTTATCTATGTAAGATGGTTAGATTTCATGTAATAATTAAACACATAAAAGGTAATAGTTAACTCGGATCAAGATAAGGTTTAGTAAGGAGACATCCTGAGACTCAAAAGGTAAAGGGTTAGGTCCTTCTACTCATCCAAAAGACTGTAGAAGGTACATAAATTATCGATTCTATATGTAAGCCATTGGGTTGGTTCAACATAGCACGATAAGCCTAAGGAGTTAAGAAGCCAGGGGGAACATAATCCTAGTATTCACTTACCATTGATTACAACCGAAGTCACTATTTTGCCACTTGTTTGACATTGATACTCAAACCCCCCCCCCCAATTATTTTTCCTATTCTACCTGCTGAATATAACAACTGAGAGTTAAGATTGCACGTATTCCCTTGGGATTTCACCCCAACCTATATTGGTTTACTATATTTGGTAGTGAATATATTATTTTCTGAGAGATTTAGCTTAGACATCATTATACTTTTGCGCCATTGCTAGGGAATACAATGTTGATTTATGATTTGAATTTTTTTTAGTTTTTGGATTTTTTTAGTTTTTGTTCTTAGTTGGGCATACACTGTTATATGCCTAGCACAAGAAGTAGAGGCAATACCTTACTCCCAATAAATAATAATCCATAGAGAATTGTACAAACACCTAGTAGGATAGTTGAGTAGAAAAGAGATGATTATCCTGAAGGGTTCGTGATGTTGTACCACCCCCTCCTACCGAAGGAGTATAGGATATTGTTGATCAATAGACCATTCAAATTTTAGCTCAATATGAGTACAATAGACGGGCAATATAAAAAGCTCAATGAATAGGTCGGGAGGCATAACTAGTTGAGCAAAGACAAGAAGTAGACCGTCGAGCAGCACTCCGTGGAAATAAGAATTGTTTGAGAGGTGACTGTATTCAAGAAATCTCATCATATTAGAATGTGCAGCCATATATAGATGATGATGAACATTGGTATATATTGAGACGGTAGAGACTTGAGCCATTATACCTGTTGTTTTTTCCGCAGGCATCAAGTTTGACATAAGAAGAGCAATAAGCCCATGCCATTATTCAACATCGCCACCTTGCACTCCAACACTAAGTCCCGAGACAAATCCAAAACAAACTTTGTCATCTTAGACCTGTATCTAGACACTAACTCAGAGCATAACAAGAAAACTATTCATACTTGAAAGCATACTCCTTCACAATCATCTTTCCCGGCTTCAAATTCACAAACTCCTCTGCCATAGCTTTTCTCAACTCCTAAGGAAAGAAATTATCAAGAGGACACTAGATAACTCATCCCATATAGCAAGCTCGTCATCATCATCCCTTAACTGCTCCCACTCTTCATACCACTGATACGCTACATCTATCAACTAATATATAGAAAATTTGATACCTTTAGAATTAGAAGCATGAATCACCTGGAAAATATTTTCCATCTTATCAATAAACCCTTGAGGATCCTCCTCAACCTTAGAGCCAGTAAGAATAGTGGATTTAACCTCATAAAATAGCCTACTCTAGTGACCTCAAAAGAAGGAGAAATAGAACTAACATAGTTAGGCTGACGAGACTGAGAAGTCACAAACTGAGCCATTAGATGAATAGATAGACGAAACTTGGCATCAGAAATATTTCCTTGGAGTGGTGGGGCATGAACATCATCAGTCCAAGAAGCCTGAAAAGGACTGGTAGGGACTAGTAGAACTCCACGAGGGGAAGTATAGCTAGGAGTAGGGACCTTAGACTATGTCTAAACTCCATAAATAGGGAAACTTCCATCCATATTATCATTAACTAGGACAGATGAGTTTAATCTGGAAAGTGAGAAAATACAGATTAGAGGTGTTTTTAATACCTTAGACTCTATAGCCCAAAAAATCTCAAGAAAGGGAAATATTCCTAAATGTCTCATAGCCTCTCTCTTATAAATATGGCATGATACACACCCATAAAAAAGACTCTAATTGACATGGATTTGTTTAAACATAATGACCATCAACCTAGGCTCCGATATAAAGATCGTCATAATCCAAACTAGTGCCTAGTCATGAGGGGTATCTCAAGTATACCAGGGATCGGAAACTACCCCCATTAGCCTAGCCAACTAGAGCACAATATAGCTAGATGTGGATGATTTTAGAACATATAAAAAGATATATAAATCAATAACAAGAGGGATTTAAGAATCCACAACACAATCCACTAACACTTTTTCCAAAGAACCCTCTGGAAAGCAAACATCAACTTAAGTCAGTATATGCCCCCAACCATATAGAAGAAAAAGTAAACCTCCCAAATAGTCTAAGACATACATGAAGACAAGACCATGAAATGAGGGCCTTTAAGAGTATGGAAGCTCACCACTTCAAACTGACTCACGAAGAATCTATAACTCACCTACCATTGTGTAAGAAAATAGAAGTGGCTTCGGGCCCTACATCACTTAGGGATATAGAGTCTAAGAATGGTTAGCGGGGTGAGCACTAACATGTAACTTAAATAAGGGATAAAATAATTCCATGATCAAATTGCAGTAAAATAACATGCACACAGGGTACATATATAAATGTCGGGAAAGGGAACGTGGCTTAATATGAGATTTAAAATATTTGGTTGGATTGTGTAGCTTAAACTGTCATCTATACCCATGGGCTATATGGGTCCATCTCTCTCCTTGCTAAAAGGGTCCTAATGCCTGTTAGTCGCACGAACTGGGTTATAAAGAAAGGTCGGCAAATCCACGACCCAACACTAATCTAGGATGTAAATATATAAAGTGCGACATAAGAACATAATCATCAAGACCAACTCTCAGATTGACAAATATGGATTTCTAGTACCAATCCTTCTGGACCTTTACATTCATAGGTAGCTACATAACCCCCTTTAAGCCTAATTAAAATATTTACACATTCCCATTCATCTAATAAGTCACGTATCATTGGTATCATTATACCAACTATGCTTTCAAGCTAATATCATTATGTCAATTTTAATGACAATCAACTTAGGGGAATACACAGCCCCATGGTCCAATTATCCATTAATTTGAGGGATTCCATGACCCCCAAGGTTTAATTTTAAATCAAACCATGGCCATAAAGTCCTTTCATATCCATTTGTATTTCATAATCCTTTTATGCAATGCAATAGTTTTTAATTGAGTTTCAATATGCAAATGTCAATGTTTCAAAGCTAATTTCATAAGGTGGGTTGAGGTTATTACCAAATCCATTACAAAAATCTATAAAGTTGGGGGGATCCAATACCCTCGTATGTTTATCAAATTAATTTGGTGGAATTGTTGACCCCCTATTCTCACTTATCATGCCCATGCATCCAATTAGTTCAAAAGCCATTAATTTAAAACATAAATAATTTGTAAAATCCATGGGAAAAAATAATCATCAATAATTAAATAACCTGGATAATAATCTCAAACATATTTTCTTAATAAAATAAGTTTTAGGAAAGAGATACATGATTGAGATATTAAGAAAATTGAAGAGAAATCACAATTTGTAAGCTTGAATTCCCAATCCCTTGAAAACCCTTAATGTTCTTGTTTTGAGAGAAGAGAAAAATATAATTGATTATGTAATAAAGAGTTATTGAGTCCCTTAGGGTGTTTTATGTCGTGGGTTGTAATATGGGAAAGAGGGAATTAACCAAAGTGCCCTTAATTAAAAGTGCAGAAAAATGGTTTCAGTCGTTATGATTTACATCACAACTCATGATGTTTAGGTACGAGTCATTTCCATACCTCCGTGGTCTGGGTAGTGAGTCAGGGCAACCTTAATTCTAGGGTCACGAGTCACACCCTATGACTCGTGACATCAACTTATGACTCACAAGGTTGAAATCATAACATCAATAGAAATTTGGGCATCCTAACTGGTTTGCCTATGATTTAAGCCCTATCACTCATAATGAGTCTTCACGACTCGTTAGGTGACTCATTACCTGGGCGGTAAGAATAAAAGATAAGAAATTCTTAAAGGCGAAAATTTGGGGGGTTACAAAACAACTCTAAATTTATTAAAACTTTCAAAAATAAGTCTCAATTCCTACACAACTTTTTGACAGACTAAATTATATATAACTCTATTAACTTTGTTCCTTCTTTTAGCCTTATCTCTCTATTCAACCTGTTCTAATTTATCTTCTTTATCAGTTACATCATTTGAATCAGTTTCAAAGGTGCCAATTTTATCTGATAGGTAAAAATTTCATCACCATCTAATTTACCTTCCAAACTATTTCTATAAACCCCTATAGATTCATTATAGCTAATATTTGGCCCCTTTCTTCCAATTCCTAACTTAACATATTTAGGAATTAGTGGTATCTCTCCTCCTCTTTCTTCTTTTTTTTTCTCATTTCTTTCCTAAAACCTCCTAATTCTTTATCCATATATTCATCCATATCACTCTCAATCTCTATACCTCCATCAATTAATTCTATATATGAATCTATAATAGATTTATCGTTACTATTCTCTCTCCTAAATTTTGAAAATTTAACAATAATAGGCAGGATATAAGAAGTAAGAAAACAATAAGATTAGAAGTAGAAGATAAAATAGGAGTGGGATGATTAAAAGTAGGAGACAAGATATGACCTACATAAGGACTAGTAGCAACAACAATAGGAGAAGATAAATAAGTTGTAGGAGATGAGGCATAAGGATCAGGAGAAGGGAAATGATTATGAAGAGAAGGGACACAAGGAGGATGAGACTATGAGCAGTAGGTTAGAAAATAGAAGGGGTAGTTGAATCTGCAAAAGGATGGATAATAAGAGGGGCATCTTTCCTATTTTTAGATTCCCTATTATAACATACTTAAAATTTCATCCATTTTATTTTTGACCTTCCCATGTTTTAAACATCTATTTATGGAGGGAGAAGTTCTTAGGGATGTTAATAGGGTAATTTGGGTGAGTTTTTGGAATTTTTGGAAGAAGATTGAGGTCATTTTGGGATTTTTGAGGCAGTGATCCTTTGTATTTTAGCATGACATAATGGTTGGCCTCCGCAATTTAGATATGGAATAGAGGTAGTGTACCTCTATGATAAATCCATGTCATAAAGGATAATCTCTTCGATAAGCATCATGGTATAGAGGTTAGGCTCCATGAAAAGTCGTGCCATACTGCTATGTAAAAATTATGTGGTCTTTTTTAGTTTTTCTTAGGATGAGGAATAATGGGGTCTTTTCACCTATGTACAACCTTTAAACATTATATGAGCCTATTTTTATCTAGTTTCAAGGAAAAAATGTTATTATTTCACTCTTAAACACAAAACCCAAGAAAAGCTTAAGGGTTTCACTATACGTTCATCTTTCGAGTTCCAAGTTCCAAATTACTTCCTGATTCTTGTACGTATAAGGCACGTATGTCTTCCCCAAAACTTATTTTTTTAAAATCATGTATTTAATTTTTATTACTGTGGTTTCATTGGTGGATTTTGAATGGGGTTTGAGGTGTTTGGAATTGTTATAACATGAATTGAATTCCTATGATTTTGAATTGGTTGTTTTACTTTATTTAATAATTTTGAACTAATCAAATGAATGGGTGTGGGAATTGAAATGGGAAATAGGGGATCCCTTAAATTTGATTGTTTAATGGTTTGGAATTGTCTTTAACCTCAACCAATCTTGTGAAATTAGCTTTGATTGTTAGTGTACACACACACACACACACACACACATATATATATTAGACTATTCTAAAAATAATGCAATGTATAAAAGTTTAAAAGAACGTAAAATCAATTTTAAATTGAAAACTTCAAAATATCATTGGCTGATTGGGTTAAAGTCCCTTTGGCTAGATAATTTGGTTCCTACTTAGAACTTTGGTTTCCTATTAACTAACTGGGTTAGAGTCCTATTGGCTAATAGTTTAGTTCCTACTTAGAATACTCAATGATTCATTGATGAGATAGAAAATATTTTCTAAGTAATGCACGCTTTTGATTCTGAGGATGTGGATTTTACAGCATATTAGTTAAATGATGTGGCATTTCAGTGGTATGAGGAATGGGGGCAGCTAAGAAGGGAGGGTGTCAAGTCAAATATGTGGGATGATTTCTTTGGTACCTTTCTTTACTTTTTTCCCTCAGGAGTCAAAGGAAGCAAAGGCTGAGGAGTTTCTGAACCTAAGATAGGGAAGATGACTGTGAATGAGTAGGCTTTGAAGTTTCACCAGTTGTCCCACTATGCTTTAGAGTTAGTGTCTAGCATGCGGGCTAAGATGAGGAAGTTTGCTTTGGTATTATCTTGAGACTTGGTGTTAGAATAAACTAATGCCTTGTTGAACAAGGATATGGATATTTCTTGGCTTGTGGTGTATATGCAATAAGTTAAGGAGGAAAAACAAAAGTGATTTGAAATAGGAGAGAGGCAAAATACGAAATTCAGATTTTTTTATCAAAGTGGGGGTGAGTAAAATAGTGGTAGATAGGGTAAGAGATAGAGAAGAAAGAAGTGGGGAAATTATGGTTCCTATTCAATGTCTAGTGCTCCATATCATGAGCCATTTGGTAATCATCACTTTCAAAATGACAATGGGTTTAGGGCATAAGGTACTCGATATTAGGCCAGTGGAGCTCAGTCGACCCTATCTTATCCCCCTTGTCATTTTTATAGGTAGGTGCATCATGGAGTTGCGATGAGAGAAGGAATAAGTCTTTTGGGTATGTTCAGCTTGGTGACCTATAACAGAATTATCCTTCAGCTAGAGTTTCTACTGGGGCCAATAAGGTTTTTGTTTCTATGTCATTAGCTTTTGTACCAAAGCTTGCTACTTCTAGCTCTGGTACTAATTAAAACCATCTTTATACTCTTGCTTCCTATCAGGATTTTGAGGCATCTCTGAATGTCATTACAGGTACATCACAGCTTTTCTCTCGTGATGTATATTATCTTCTTGATCTAGGGTCTACTCTTTTGTATGTGACCCCTTTTATGTCTATCCATTTTTGTTTTTATCCTAAGTGTTTTTAAGATCCCTTCTTGTTTTCTACCCCTATAAATGATTCTGTTGTGGCTAAAAGAGTATAAGGGTTGCATAGTATCTATTTGTGGTAGGGATACATTGGTGGATTTGATAGAGTTAGATATGTTAGACTTTGATGTTATCTTGTGGATGTATTGGCTCCATTCATGTTATGCCTTTCTTTATTGTAGAATTAATGAATAAACCTGTGATTGAGTGGAAAAAGAATTCCCTAGTACATAATATAAGGTTTATATCTTTTGTTAGAGCTCGAAAATTGATATCCAAAGGGTGTTTATACCATCTAATTTGGGTTAACGATTCTACTTTTAAGGGTCCCTCTTTACTTTATGTTCCTGTAGTCTATGAGTTTCCCGGGGTGTTTCTTGATGATCTTCCAGATATTTCTTTCGATAGAAAAATAGACTTTTGGATTGATATTCACCCAAATATTTGTACCATCTCTATCCCACCCTATAAAATGGCTCCGGTTGAGTTGAAGGGTCTTAAGAAGTAGCGGAAAGACCTTACAAATAAGGATTTTATTCACCCTAGTATTTCTCCGTAGGGTGCCCCTATACTTTTTGTGCAGAAAAAGGATGTGTCCTTTTGAATGTGTATAGATTACCGCTAGTTGAACAAGGTGACTATAAATAATAAGGAACAAGAGAAGGACCAGACTAAGAAAATTAGTCAAGAAATAGTTGATCAACAAAAATGAGTAATGGAGGTTATGATAATACAAGAAGAAGAAGAGAGAAAATAGCAAACAGTATTTAAGGATATCATGGCTTTGGCAATTGAAGCAGGAAACGTGATGGAGAATGTGTATAAAAAGCAGGAAGATATGGATGATGAAGACTTAGGGGATAATATTGAAAATTCAGCAATTGGTGGAGATTATCGCCAAAGCAGGTGGATTCTAATAGAGCTAAACAAGGAAGAAATAAGAAGAAAGGAAGGAGCACAAATACAACAGTAGTGGTAAATTCAATAAGGGCAAGAAGAAACATTTCTAAATTTGTTTCCAAATGAGTGCATTAATTTGGAACATTAGATCTGTGAACACACAAAATGCATTTATAACACTAATAACTATGCACAGGAGATATCACTTTGATTTCATGGGTCTCATGGAACCATTTTAGGAGAGTCGTAAAATAAAAGATTATAAAAGGAGACTCGGGATACAGCATGCAATAGCAAATGCTTCAGGAAAACTTTTGGGCATTCATGGACTCAAATTTGACCTATAGTGTAGGTTTTGATGAAAAAAAGCTAATAACTATTAAGTTGGAGAATCAGGAAGCTGGAGTAATAGTGATGGTGACTTTAGTGTATGCTAAGTGTAATTAAACTTATAGGTTAAGATTGTGCGAAGCTTTGGAATAAATATAAGATACTATACAAGATCCTTGGATGGTGGGAGGTGACTTTAATGTCATAAGAAGATATGAGGAGAAACTAGGAGGTCTGCCAATCACTTTAGGGGAAACAAAAGATTTCAATCGGTTTATAAACATTTGTAATTTCGAGGAAAAAAGGTTCAAGGGTAGCAAATTCACTTGTTGGAATGGCAGAATAGATGCACTGCATTTTTAAAAGATTGGATAGAATCCTTGTCAATTACAAATGGCAAGGATTATTTCTAGTTACTGATGTGGAGAATTTGGTTAGAAGTGGTTGGATCATACACCTCTATTATTTCAATGCAGCACAAAATAAAAAAAGGTGGTAAAGCCATTTAGGTTTCTAAACTTTTGGTTGAAGGAGGAATCTTGCTTAGAGGTTATCAAGAAAAATTGGAATATGGATATAGTTGGGAATCCTTTAAGTATATTTCATCAAATATTGAACAAGACTAAAGCAGCTTTGACATAGTAGAGTAAGCAAACTTTTGGAAACATATTTCAAGAGATAGCTACTCTTGAAGAGGTTATTAGTGTGAGAGAAAAGCAATTGGAAGAAGATCCTATAGGGGTAAACAGAGCTAATTTGTTTAAAGCACAAGCTGAATTAACTTTAGAGCTTAAAAGGGAAGAGGATTTCTGGAGGCAGAAGGCTGGCTTTGATGGGTTTAAAAGAGGATTCCTAGAGGCAGTGGTGAAAGAAACACAGGATTTTTTTATTATATGGTAAAAGGGAGAAGGTCAAGACTTAAGATCCAGAGAATTTAGAATTATAAAGGAGATTGGTTGGATAATCAAGATGATATTGCTGAGGCTGCAACTAATTTTTATCAAATTTAATTTAAAAAGCAGAAAGATGTTGATGATTTTACTATGTTGGATGGGTTGCCAAAGGTAGTAATAGAAGATCACAATGTTAAACTGAAGAGCATACCAACTATTGAGGAAGTGAGATTGGCAGTCATCGGTCTAAATAGAGACAGTACAGTTGGTCTTGATAGTATTACAGGTGCTTTCTTTCAGGATGCTTGGCACATACTATCAAATAAACTTCATCTGATGGTAATTGTTTCTTTTTGTGGGTGTGAACTTCCTAGATTTATCACTCATACTAGTTTGGTGTTATTACCAAAATAGTTAGTGGTAAATATTTTCTCAGATTTAAGACCTATATCTCTTAGCAACTATGTGAATACGATTTTTTCAAGAATCATACATAAGAGATTAAAGAGGATGTTACCAGATATTGTATCTGAGGAATATGAAGGTTTTGTTCAACGGAGAAGCATTGCTGAGAATATCTTAGCAGTTCAAGAGACAGTTTCTGAAATCTAAAAGAGAGGTAAAATCCCTAATATTTTAATAATGTTTGATATCATGAAGGCTTATGATAGAGTTGAATGGTTATTTCTGACTATGGTGCTAAGAAGAATAGGTTTTTGTGAAGAAATCATTTACATGATATTTAGGTTATTATCTAATAGTTGGTATTCTATACTGATGGATGGTTAACCTAAAGGATTTTTTATGTCCTCAAGGGGTATTAAATAAGGGGATCTTTGTATGTTACAGCTGAAGTGTTATCTAGAAGTCTGAAGGACTTGATGAGGAAGAAAGCATTCAAGTTGTTAGGAATACCTAGAGGGAGCCCAAAAATTAATCACCTTGCTTTTGTAGATGATATTATTATTATGTGTAATGATGACTTGCACACATTGCAGTTAGTGACATCAACATTAGATAGGTATGAGAGCATCTCAGATCAAAAGATCAACAAGGCCAAAAGTTCTTTTTATTTGCATGGAAGGGTTTCTAATGGAGTAGTAGTTTTGGCTGAGATTGCTACAAAAATATTAAGGAAAGAATTTCCATTCAATTAATTAGGCTGTCCTATTTTCTATATAAGGAAGAAGAAGGTTTATTATCAATAGCTAATGAATTGAATAAGTTACAAATTGCAGTCTTGGTAAGGTAAACTTTATCTTTTGGGGGAAGGGCTACTTTAATTAATCATGTGTTGCAGAGTATACCCATACAGTTTTTATCAGTGATGAATCCACCTAAGAATGTACTAGATATAATTTAGAAAAGCTTTGCAAAGTTCCTTTGGAGTAGTACAGTGGAGGTAAAGGAAGACATTGGGTATCTTGGCCTAAAATATGTTTGCCAGTAGAAGAAAGGGGTCTGGGTTTTAGGTAATTGCAAGATGTGTCCACAACTTTGTTTTGTAAATTATGATGGAATTTACGGACCAATAAAACTATTTGGAGTGATTATATGACAAACAAATATTGCAGGAACTATCATCCAAAAGAAATTGATTGGATAATAGAAGGAGGTTCCCAAGTATGGAAGAAGATGTAGCAAGTGAGGGATCTTACTGATCATCTAATAAACTGTAGGCTCAGGATATGGGATATTCATATATGGTATGATAATTGGAGTGGCATAGGGGATTTTTACTCTATAATGGAAGACAGTAAAGAATGGGATGATAGGTACAAGCAAGTCAAAGATTTGGTAGTGAATGGTTAGTGCAATAAGGATATATTAGCAGAGTTATTCATAGAGGATATTCTGGATCATATAAAGCAAAAGGTGAAACCACCTCAACAACCAGGACAAGATTATGCAACAATATAGAGCATAGAGACAAGAGAAAGTTTACTATGAAATTAGCTTGGCGGTATGTGAGGCATAAGTAAAACACCATTGATTTTTATAATCACTGTGGATAAAAGAATTTCCATTCAAAATATGTTTTTTCATGTGGAGGATATGGAAAGGTAAAATTGCAGTAGATGATACTATCAGACGATGGGGAGTAGAGGGACCATCAAGATGTTAGCGCTGCCAAAACCCAACATAAGATACTATGTCTTATGTGTTATTGAGATCCCAAATAGCTAACAAGACTTGATATAATTTTTCTTCTTTTGCAGGTATACATATACAAGGGATGAGCCTAAGAAATACTATTTTTGCTTGGTCGGAAGCTATAGTCAAGGCAATGGAAAAAGCATATTATAGAGCAATTCTAGGAAGCATAATGTGGGAGTTGTGGAGGAGAAAAAAATCTCTAAAGCATAATGGTGAAGGAATTGTAGTACAAAGGTTGATTTATACTGTGATTAGGCATATAAGAATGTTGCTTAAAGATAGAAAACCAGCATTGGAGTTTTTTTTATCACTGGTCTGATATCTTAAAGTAGTTCAATCAATTAAAGCCTAAAATTTCAGCAATAACAGTTCTATGGGAGGTACCAGCACAGGATTGGGTAAAATATAATACTGATGGAGTATTAAAAGGAAATCCAAGAAGAAGTTCTTGGAATCCCATTTAAGAGAAACAAATGGAAATCTATCATATGTACAAGGAGCAGCTATAGAGGACATAAATTCTATGGAAGAAGAGGAAGAGGCCATTCTACAAGAAGTAAGAAACAACAATAGCACACAACAAAGTAAGGTAATCATTCAAACTAACTGATTACTCATGCAAAAATTATTGACAAAATAATGGGATATTCCATGGAAAATAGCAGATAAGATCATACATATATGGCAGCTACTAACAACAAAACAGGTGCAGATACAACACATTTACAGAGAGGGCAATAAATTAGTAGATCATTAGGATAATATTACTTCAGAGTAATAGTTCACATTCATAGGTTTTAGTCAACTACCAACTACAGCTAAAAGGATCCTAAACAGTGATAAATAACAACGTCGATACATAAAGATTGCAGTAGTCAAGAAGTCAGGTAAGGATAATTAAAAAGGGTGTTTATTCTACTACTTTGTATATCGGTATGGTCATTATGAGTTTATGGTTATGTCTTTTGGCTTAACTAATGCCCCAGCGGCATTTATGGATCTTATGAACTAGTATTTAGATAGTTCTTGGATTTATTTATGATTATTTTCATTGAGGACATATTGTTGTATTCTAAAATTGAGGAGCATCATGCCAATCATATTCGTTTAGTGTTGTAGACTCTTAAGGATTTTTGGGTGTATGCTAATTTTCCAATTGTGAGTTTTTGTTAACTGCAGTGACTTTTATCGGTCATATTGTTTCTAGTGAGGGGATGATAGTGGATCAATAGAAAGTTGAAGTGGTTAAGAAGTAGCCTAGACCCATGACTCCAATTGATATTCGAAGTTTGTTGGATTTGATCTAGTACTATAGAAGGTTCGTAGAGAGTTTCTCTTGATTGCTTCCCTGACTAAATTAACTTAGAAAAAGGTATGTTTTTGTGGTCTGATGCTTGTGAGGGTAGTTTTGAGAAGTTAAAGGATAAGTTGACTTCTGCACTAGTTTTTACCCTTCCCGAGGGTACTGATAGTTTTGTTATGTATTTTGATATCTTCCTTGTGAGGCTTAGTTGTGTGTTGATGTAGCATGGTAAGGTTGTGGCCTATGCTTCTCGGTAGCTTAAAGTTCATAAGAAGAATTACCTAATGCAGGACTTGGTATTGTTGGTTGTGGTTTTTGCCTTAAAAGTTTGGCATCATTATTTGTATGGGGTTCATGTTTTACATTTTTTCAGACCACAAGTCCTTCCAATATGTGTTTATGAAGAAGGATTTGAATCTCAAGTAAAGAAGATAGCTTGAGTTAATCAATGACTATTATGTGAGTCTTCATTATTATCTAGGTAAAGCTAACGTGGTTGGTAAGCTCATGGGAATCTTTTCTCACATGGATAAGGAGAAGCGAGATTTAGTAAAAGATATTCATTGGTTCACTAATCTTGTAGTTCTCTTTATGGACTTTGAGGATGGAGGTATGATGGTACAAACAGTGATGAAGTCATCTCTTGTTGCTGAGGTGAAGGGGAAAGAGATGTTGGACTCTATCTTGATACATATTAAGGATGATGTGGGTCAGCAGAAAGTTATGTCTTTTGATATTAGTGCTGATGGTATCTTAAGGTACCAAGGTAGATTATGTGTTCTTGATGTTTATGGGTTGCGAGAAAGGATCTCGGCAGAGGCTCATGAGTTGAGGTATATTGTCCATCCAAGATCGACAAAGATGTATCATGATTTGAAGAAGATTTATTGGTAGAATAATATGAAGAAATATTCAACAAATTTTATGGCTAAGTTCATGGTTTGTTAGCAAGTAAAGGTGGAGCACATAAGGCCCGGATTAATATGGACTTTGTTATTGGTCTTCCACAGTCTCATAACTAGTTTGATTCAATTTGGATCATCGTGGATAGGATGACTAAGTCTACTCACTTCTTGCCAGTGAGGACTAGCTACTCCAATGAACACTATGCCAAGTTGTTCATTGAATAGATAGTTAAATTGTATGTGCGCCTGTTTCTATTATTTCAGACTTAGGTACGCAGTTTTCATCTCACTTTTGATATTTGATTCTGAAAGGTTTGGGAACTAAGGTTAAATATAGCACCGCCTTCCACCCTTAGATGGATAGATAATCAGAGAGGACTATTCAAACTTTGGATGATATGCTAAGGTCCTGTGTAATTGACTTTGACAGTTATTGGGTTGATCACTTACCTCACATTGAGTTTGCTTATAATAATAGTTATCATTCTAGTATTCAAATGGCTCTGCTTGAGGCTTTGTATTGTAGGAGATATAATTCTCTTATTGGGTTGTTCGAAGTCGGGGAGACTAAATTATTTGGCCTGTTCACCAAGACATAGAGAAGGTGAAGGTGATTTGGGATAGGATTAGAACTTACCAAAGTCACCAAAAATCCTATCTGGATTTATGAAAAAGGATCTTAGAGTTTGATACGAATGATTGGGTATTCTTGAAAATGTCTCCTATAAAGGGAGTGATATGGTTTGGGAAGAAAGGGAAGCTAAGTTCCCATTATGTTAGTCCATATTATATCCTGAGGAGAATTGGAAATATATCTTATGAGTTGGAGTTCCCCTCAAGTTTGGGTTCCACTCACCCCGTATTTTATGTAATAATGTTGAAGAAGTATGTAGGTGGTCTTTCTTTGGTTATCCCTGTTGAGAGCGTTGGTGTGAAAAATTCTTTGTCTTATCAAGAAGTCCCAATTAAGATTTTGGATAGACAAGTTTGCAGATTGAGGAGAAAATACATAGCTTCAGTAATAGTCCTTTGGAGAAACCAAAAGGTTGAAGAAGCTACTTGGGACGCTGAAGAGGATATGAAAGCTACGTACCCATTCTTGTTCCACATGTCGGACGAAGAATCATAAGGAATGAGTTTTATTTTCCCCTTCTTAATTTTGGGTTTGTCATTTGATTTTAGTGTATTTTTGCTATTTCTCATACAATAAGTGTCCTAGCTCATCATTCGGGGATGAATGATCCCAAGGTAGCGAGGAGGGGTAATGTAAAACCCTTAGAAAAATTCAACTTTATTTTAGACCTTTCCATATTTAAAACATCAATTTATGGCCTGAGAAGTGATTAGGGATGTTAAAAGGGTAATCCGTGTGAGTTTTAGAATTTTTGAAAGAGGATCGGGGTTATTTTAGGATTTTGAGGTAGTGAGCCTCTACATTTTTGGCGTTCCATGGAGGTTAACCTCTAAGATTTTGATTAGTTGTGGAGGAAGTGTGCCTTATGATAACGCTATGTCATCGAGGATAATCTCCATGACAAGCAGTGTGGCACGGAGGTTAGCTTCGTGATAAATCTGTGTCATGCCACTATGTAAAAGTCATACTATGTTGTTTTATTTCCATTAGGATTAGGGGTAATGAGATAATTTCACATATGTACGACCTTTAAACATTATATGATCCTATTTCTATTAGTTTTCAAGGAACAAAAGCTATTTTTTCACTATCAAGCACAAAACCCAAGAAAAGCTTAAGGGTTTTACTGTACATTCATTTTTCAGGTTCCAAGTTCCAAATGGCTTCCAGATTCTTATATGTCTAAGGCATCTATCTCTTCCATAATACTTATTTTTTTATAAGCATGTATTTAATTGTTATCCATGTTGTTTAATTGGTGGATTTTGAATGTGGGTTGAGGTGTTTGGAATGGTTATTACATGAATTAAATTACCATGGATTTAGTTGATTATTTATACTTTATTTTCATGATTTTGAACTAATCGAATTCATAGGTGTAGGAATTGGAATGGGGAATATGGGATCCCCCAAATTTGATGGTTTAATGGTTTAGAATTGGGTTTAACCTCAACAATCTTGTGAAATTGGCTTTGATTGTGAATACATATATACATTGGACCATTTTTGAAACCTTCTTGCATAAAAGGTTAATGGAACGTAAAATTGATTTTAAATTGAAAACTTTAGGGTCCTATTGGTTGATTTGGTTAAAGTCCCTTTGGATAGATGATTTGGTTTCTACATGGAACTTTGAATTCCTATCGGCTGACTGGGTTAGAGTCCCATTGGCTAACAGTTTAGTTCCTACATAGAACTTTTGAGTCCCATTATCTAATTAGGTTAGAGTCCCTTTGGCGGATGGTTGGATTTGACTAAATGACATGCTCTTGCAAGATATATTCGGTATGACGATACCACTTGATAATTCCTTAATGAATGACTCCTTGAATGATTGAATGGGTTATATTCTAAATGCTTTAATTGGGACTAAATGGGATTGTGTAGCATGGTTATGAAGGTGGTGGTCCCGAAGAAATCAATATTGGAAAACGCATTTTCCAACGAATGACTGGGTGATTTGAGTCCCCTATATTATATGATCATGAGGTTCTAGTCCCCTGTATTACATAATTGGGTGCTTAAGTCACCTTAGTATATGATTTGGAGGTTCGACTCCCCTATGCATATATATTATGATTATTCTTTGGTTCATGCAGCTACACGCACTAGGGCATGACCAGGGGAGAGAATTGGTGCCCATATAGCCCGTGGGTACTACTTGACTGTTACACTACACAGTCCAGGATGATGTTTTACTTTCATGATAAGCCTTGTTCCTTATCCCAACATATTATCTATATATATATGTGTATGATTGTGTGCACTAGTTTTGAATGATATGAACTTATTTGATCATGGCATTAGTTTATCCCATTCCTAAGTTACATTCTAGTCTCATCCCACTAACCATCTTCGAATGTCGTATCCCGATGTGATGCACGGTCCAAAGGCACTTCTGTTTTTCCTGCACAATAATAGATTTCTGGATTGTCAGGTATCATCTTTAAAGTGATTAGCTTCCATTCTCCGAAAGGGTTATCATTTCAAAGTCATGTTATTTTGTGTCATAGACTACCATTTGATTTTCTTGGGCTATCTCGGGGGCATATCCCAAACTAAAATAGTGTTGGTTTTCATAGAGACTTTGTGGATTACTATGGATTGGGATTGTTTTGGATTCCTATTGTCATTTAAGTTATTCACTTATCTTACTTATGTTTATTGGTTTGTTCCCGGTTTTGTTAGATATATTGTGTTCTGTTTGACTAGGCAAATAAGGTAGTCTCTGGTCCATAGTGGCTTGGGATACCTATTATGGTCAGGCCCTTTTTCAGCTCGTGACACCTATTAACAGTTCCAATGTTATTTTCCTTGTCTTTATCGAAAGACACACCACTTTCTCCCTCCACATTCCCTTCCTTTTCATTTATATATTCCAATAAAGGTAGGGCCAACAGAGGGTCAGCAACTATGTGATATAGAAAATCATTATAAATATTCCTATTACATAATTTCTATGAAATCTCAATTGTGTCTTGGTCTAACCTAATCTTTATTAAAATAGAACACCTAGTCAGTCTCTCATATAGTAAGCATTTTCTAAGATCATATCCTAAAGACTTCACATAATCCGTAAATACAAAATAAGACAACCTATCTACATCAATATCTAAAAATTCAGTAATGTCCACCAACATATCTTTTTCCATTTTTCCCGCCGCTTTATCTTTATTAAGAACCCTACCATGGTAAGTTTTTGAAGTGATTAGTTGAAACTCATTTTAAAAACCTAAGATCATTGACCACGAAAGAACAATAAAGTAAAATCTTTGTTATCGACCCAAACAACATGACACAGTAACATGAACAAAAATTATAGAATTTATGCAACAATTACAAAACTCACAACTCATTTTATTACGTATTGAGCCATATACACAGACTTCAACACATTAATTTCGAAAAGAAAATGAAGACAAAAAAAAATACTTCAAAAGTTAAGACACAGGTTATTTTAGTACATATTGAAGCATATAAATAAACAAAAACACATTAATTTTGGAGATAAATTAATGACGGTAAAAAATTCTGGCTCAAAAATCCTAGATCAAATTTAGGAACAAAAAAATAGATGGAGCTAACCTTTTAACTGACATCAGTGGCCCTTATTTTGTAACTTTAAAGTGTAACCCCTATCTTGTAACCCCATCCTTGAAATCAACCGAACTCAACTCGTAATAATTGAACTCAATTTGAAACGAAAAGAGACAAATGGTTATTGATTGTGAACAATGAAAATCATAGAAAAATAGTTGTTCATCTCTTCTATCGGGTTCAAATTTGCTAATCAACTTATAAAGAAAAGAGAGAAATGGTTTTGAAGTTTTAGTTCATCATCCTAGATGGTCTTCAAATGGGTTTTTCCTTTGTCAATTAATATTATACTCGAATGGATCGGGTAGGGTGTAATAAATTGGGTTGGGTTAGGGTGAAATAATTTGGATTGGGTCCGGTTAGGTAAATATTTTGTGTTGGATCGAGTTAGGTCTAATATTTTGGGTTGTGTCAAGTTAAGTCTAATTTAATAGGAAATATCGAATTAAATACCTGGCATCACACAGGGCAAGTGTACGACACTCCACTTATTAAATTTAGGCATAGGCATAGTGAGGAGTAATTAATTTCACTTTTATTTAGTATAGGTGTATAATAGGTCACATCAATAGTTTAAGTGTTTCTTCGACTTTTTGTGTATGATTTAGGGTGGAAATGATGACTTCTCCTATTATAATTTTAAAAGATAGGATAGGAGCACTCCCATTTTGCTGAAGAAAAGGCTATTTTCTGTATGTGCCCCAAATTATTATTGAATTTTATTTTGATAAAAATAAAATTCATTACGAAAATTTTTAATGAAGGGAAAAAAGGTCAAATCACTTTTTTAATTGTTTTTACACTTTATATATTGTAGACGTAGATGTAGATGGATATATATATATATATATATATATATATATAGTGAATTATATTTTTAAAAAATTGCATATAGAAAAGGGGGGAAAGAGTTTAATTGTAATTGTCCTAAGTTATAAGTAATAATTTAATATCTCATTTTTCAAAGAAGCTAAATTGTCGTAGGTTCAAAAGGAAAAAAAATAATAGAATAATAGTCTAAGTAGGATTCAAAGGTAACAAAATAACAATAGCATAACTAAAAATTACACAAACCCACAACTGAAGTTTCACTTATTACAAAAAATCTCATATCTCCAAACATATTACAAAAATCCCATTTTTCTCTAAAAATGCATATACATAGCTTTCTATGTTTGTGTCGGCCCTGTTATGTATATGAATCATCTTTATTATGTATATGTCAGCCTTGTTATGTATATGTCGGCCTTCTCATACTTGTTACATATATGAATCGGCCTTATTATGTATATGTCGTCCTTGTCATATACAAAGGTTTCTATGTATATGTCGGTCTTGTTATGTATATAAATTGGGTGAGAGAGTAAAGTAATTAAAGAAGTGGGAGAGAGTGTAAATAATTCTAATAAGGTTGAGATTCAAGTTATTTTTACATAGAATAATAGCCTAAGTAAGAAATTTATTTAATACGGAGTAGTATTTAGTATTCCTTTTATACCTATGAAATTTGTTCATCTGCATATCACAATTTTTTCTTATTCCACTATTTTTTTTATCTTAAGGTTTGTATTCATTCTGTAATTTTTACACATTAATTATTTTAATTTAATCCCCATTGAGTATTATTGGGATTTTGATTTATTACACATCGCAAAAACTTTACAAAAAAACTCCCAGCTTGCAGTCGTACGGTACGGACATACCATTGTCAGATGCTTTCAACAATATTGTGTACTCATGTTCAAGTATCAGCTCTATTATTTTAGCTTCATGTTCTACTACTTGCTTTCTTTGTGGAATGAGAGTAAAAGATAAAGTTATAAATAGAATTGTTGTCATGTGGGTGGGAAAAATTGGAGTGAAGAAGAATGCACCAAATTAATTTTCTTTTGTAATAACTTATATTTGCTTGTGACCAATCAACGACAAATAGATAAATTTATGTTATATGTATCATAAAGTGACCATTTTTATTATTTTATCTGGTGAGATGTTTCAAACAAGACAATCTTCCATGTATTAATTGCTTTACAAAGGTCGTTTCTTCTCATTCTAAATTTAATAAGTTTAATTCATATATATATATATATATATATATATATATATATGTATGTATATATATATATATAAATATATATATATAAATATATATATATATATAAAAATATTATATATATATATATATATATGGGGTCAAACTATAAATACAAATACAAAATAGTTCATTAAAAAATGCAAGCACATCAACAAAAATAGAATACAAATACAAATACAAACAAAATGAAATCACGAAATACCAATACAATATGGAGTCAACTTTAAAATACAAATACAAAATAATTATTTGAAATACAAGTGCAAATTGTATAAAATATAAATAATGGTGCAAACTATAAAATACAAATAAAAGTGATAATTATAGAATACAAATACAAATATAAACTACACACAAACTATAAAATATAAATAAAATTGTATCAATGAATATAAAAATATATATGATGGTGTGAACGATAAAATAAAAATAAAAGTGCAAACTATAAAATACAAATGCAAATGTGAACTACAAAATGAAAAAAACAAGCACAAACTATAAAATACATATATAATTGTATCAAAGAATAACAAAATATAAATAATGGTATGAATACAAATATAATATGCAATTATGATATTTTCATTATCATTCATAACTTATGCTTGACATAGCTATATTTTTCAAAAATACAAAACATACAAAATTGAACAAAACAAAGATAAAAAAGATTTAAAAAATGAGAAACAAAAGCTACATATTGAAGAGAGGAAAAAATCAATAACAAAAAAAATAGAAAAATAGAAAAAATGAAAAGAGAAAAAAAACAAGAAAGATCCAAAAGAAAAACACGAAAAGGAAAAAAAGAGGAATAAAATATTATGAAAAAAAGGAAAGGAAAATAATCAAAAACAAAAATAGAAAAAAATAAAAAGTAAAAAAAATGAAAAAAGAGAACAGAAAAAGGAAAAACAATAAAATGAGGGTGAATACAAACACAATATGCGGTAATGATGTATTTGTCATCATCCATGACTTGTACTTGACATAGCTATGTTTTCTAGAAATACACAAAAATATAAAATATAAAATACCACAAAAAGAAAAAAAAATAAGAAAGAAAAAATGAAATTATAAAGGAAAATAAAAAATGAAATATGAAAAAAAAAAGAAAAGAGAAGAAGAGGCTAGAGATAGAAGGGAGGGAAAAAGAAGAAAAAAGAGAAAAAAGAGGCTATAAATTATATTTTTGAAAGTTGACTAAGAGCACTTTCATTTTACTGAAACATCAACTATTTTCAGTAATTGTGCATCTACATCTACAATATATTAAAAGTCTGAAAACCCTTTGAAAATTGATTTGATCTTTTTGCCCTTCATTAAATATTTTTGTAATAGGCAAAATAGTATTGTCACATTTTTCCTCTAATTATTATATAATTTAATAAATTTTAGTTAAAGCAAATTGGACACAAAAAAGGGAAAAAAAAAAGTTAATTGTAATTGTCCTAAGTTATAAGCATTAATTTAATATCACCTTTCAGAAGAAGCTAAATTGTCGTAGGTTCAAAAAAGTGGTTAATTGAAATTGTACTAAGTTATAAGTAATTATTTTATATACTTCTATATAAATAGAGAGAGAGAAAGATATATATATATATATATATATATATATATATATATATATATATATATATATATATATATATATATACTAGTTTGATTTTAATTCGACACAAAGTTTTAAGAAGTAAAACAAATAAATTTTTTCCATATGAAAAAGATAAAAATAGGGCAAATTTCAGAAATAACATATTTATCCCCTTAATTATGAGTTTTATAACAACAGTTTCATAATTACATAATATAGCAAGTTGTATTTTGTATTTTTGCAAACTGTTGCTACAAAAATACAAATATATATGATTTTTACTGCTCTTATGATCGATATGTATTTTGTATTTTTGTAAACTGTTTCTACAAAAATACAAATACATACAAATACATATGCTACAAGATGTAATTTGATAGAAGTGTTGCTATTTTTTTTAATTTAATACTTAAGTATGCTACTTTATGTATTTTTCCCTTAATACACCCTCGAACTATGATAAATGGTACGTATATACCATCTGTCATACTTTGGGTACACATATGTTCCTACCATTAATAAAATGATATTTATATATACCCCTCACACTAACGGTAGAGGCATATGTTTACCCCAAAGTATGATGGAGGGTAAATACATACCATTTATTATAGTTCAAGGGTATATTTATCACTTTTTATTTTAATTTTTTATTTTAAATTATTAACCTAAACCTCAACCCGACCCAATAAATCCACTACCCGATCCAATCCCAATTAAAGTTCAAGAGACGACTATCTAATCAACATTATTTTTCTCATCCCTATAATGATCTACACGGACAATATAGTAGAACTTACTACTATCAATTTCAAAAGAAAAAAAACATTAATCCATAATGCCAAAAATAACACCAAATAAATTGAACCCCTCTCATTTAATTTTTAGGAAAATTTCATAGAAAAACACTACTGATATGGCCCAAAACTAACCTCCAAAGAAGTATGGTGTGGGCGATGCCAAATATAGTATCCCAACTATTGTTGGGGTCGAACCCACAAGCAAAACGTTGAATAGTATCTCAAATTTGTGGAAATGTAAATGGAGAAATTTAAAGTCAAACGTAACACTTAACCAAACTTAAATGCTTGGGTTTGTATGTAATAGAAGACGAATACTAGGATTGTGTTCTCCCTGGCTTCACAACTACGTAAAATTCTCGTGTTCGATCGACCTAACTTCCTTCTCTGCATGTAAAGTTAACAAGTTATGTACTATCAACCATCTTATGAACGTGTTGATAGGTTTCACCATTTAGCTTGTGAGTCTCAAGGTGTCGCCTTCTTGTCCCTTGTCAATAACGTCAGTACAACTCTCACCTTTTGCGTCTCGAGTTGATAGCCTTGAATCATTATTGTAAGCTCATTTTTACAATTGTAAACTCCTTTGTGAGGACGTTCTCGAATACAAGCAATTCCAAAGCTTCTAGAATAGTTTGGGTCTAATTAATATGAAGAAGGTTGCAATACATGCAACTGTAGTAGAATAGATAAATATCCCACTTTCCTTACTTATCTAATCCTACAGGGTTCCCAGAACACTAGTTAAGGAAGTTAGCCACTCATGTTCAAGCAACAATTCATGATAATCAATGAAGAACACATGTAATTATTTGCACAATGATAAAAGAGTAAAATCCAAAATCCCTAATTGATTATGAAACCAAAAAGTATCAAGAGTAATGTAAAAGTTCATTCAAAGTTCGTAACGTAATGATGGAATAACCCTAAGGTATTTATAGTATCTCAAAATAATTGAAAAATCCAAATAAAATGGAATAGAAAAAGTTATTCGGAGATCATTACGACTCGTAACATCTCCTTATGAGTCATCTACTGCTTGTCGTCAGCATTCTAGTGAACTTTCATCTTCAAGGATTCAATCTTTTGTTGACATTACGATGCATCACAACGATTCGTAGACAGTCCTTACGACTTTTGGTCTTTATTATTTATCACGTGTTCCTTAATCTTAAGGACTTTTGAACACTGGTTTCTTTACGATTACTCACTATAAGTTATATCAAGACTCTACGACTTTCTATGAATTCACTTCTGGACTTTAACATAGCTTATTTTTCTCTTTATGACTGCTTGCTACAACTCGTATTCACTCCTTATGAGTCATTATCATCTAATATTTAGCTCTTCCAAATTAGCCTTATTTACTGCCATCTATACGAGTTGGGATATGAGTTGTCTGATGTCTTAACGACTCATATCCTGATCAGTATTTCAAAATTTTCATTCTTTTCTTCAATCTCTTCAACTCAATCCACTTCCTACCTGATTTTAACTGCAACAACACACAAAACCACATTATATCAAACAAGATAACTTAAGTCCAAGAATAAATTCCTTATTTTAAGCATCGAATATCTCATGTTTCCATGGCACAGCAATAGCCTCAACTTATATCTTTTGCATGTCCTCAGACAAAACAAAATTCAAAACCCACACAAAAATGCGATGCTTAACTAAACAAAATTTTATGACATATGTGGTGGTCAACTTATCAATTTTCACAATAAATTCTTACCTCTCCCCCTCCTATTTCTCTCTTTTAAGGTGCTACTGTGTATTATGATTTGGTTCGATAGTGTGAACCACAGGATTCTAATGATGACATTACATTAGTAACAACAAATAGACCTAAGTAACATACACTACTAGGACAAATATGTAACCTAACATTGTAACTCGTTCACCCTTACAGTCAAAGAAGTCCCCATCACTCAGTTTGATTCAGACTATTATTTCAGGTATGCTCTAGAGTTTCTCACACTCATAAATAAATTTCAAGTTGTGTACATAGAATACCACAGGCTTTCCCTTATGCTCTTTACATAAATTTTCAGACTATCAGGATAGGATCACTATAAGACTTTGTTAGGATTGTAAAATAGGCTTGGGGTTGGCTATAAAATATTTGGGAACTCTTAACTGACTCAACATCCTTTGCACTACACTTTATTTGGTGTCCACTTTTTTCATCATCTTTTATTCAGTCTGTCCTTATTTCTCCCTTTTTTTCTTTTTTTTTTCATGACTATTTTTGGGTCGGGTGTGGTTCTCTTTTTCTTTTCCTCTTTTTTTTGCATTCTTCTTTTTTCTTTAGTTTTTTTTCTTTTATTTTTACTGCACCCACCCTTATTTATTTTTCTTTCTGCACCTCTTTTTTAATACTCATTTTTTCTAATGTACACCTATACTAGCCACCCTTAACTTAGGTAATTTGTTAGAGTTGAGGTGCATTGTGTTCAAGGAGGACTAGGGACAAGACAGGTTCATTATAGACAAACGGGAAGATGAAATTGGTGTAAACAATAAAAATAGGTCATTTGGCTTAACTTAGGGATCAAGTGATTTATATTTTATCTGGTTCTGCATTTTAGGCTCGAGTTGACTGTTCACAGAAAATATCCTATGATTATCTCATAATCGACCATCCTACAACATAGGAAAAAGCAATCGAGCAAGATCTAGACTCTGCACGCACTGAGAAATAAGTAATGCCTCACACTTATGTAGTATACGATCATGTTATCAGTCATAAATAGGAGAGGTTTCAATGTTGTAATCCACACACAAATTATTCAATCATTTTCTCAGTTAAACATCATAAAATAGCAAAACATGCTGGTTCATCATTCAACTTGTGGCCTATAGGTTTTGAAATAAGGAAACCATAACCCGTGGAGACTGTGGTACACCTCTCCCCCCAACTTAAACCTATGAACTATCCCAAGTGTATGTAGCTATGTAAAATAAGGATCGAGCACATAAGTAGGTGCCTTAGGGACCGAATCAGACTGTATCATCGCAGGGTTTCTCAAATCAAGCCCTACTCTTTTTAAAAGTAGTAGTCTCACTAGTGTCAGGACTGTCTCCGTAGTAGTGGCATCGATTGTGGCAGGTGTGCTCAGTGGTATATCTGCTATCGAGGTTGTGTCACTATACCTCTCAATAGCCTCAATTGGTCTCAAACTACTATTTCTATCACTATTTGTTGGTCCCTCACTTTTTGATGCTTCTCACTTTGCACACTTACTTTTTTTTCTGCTTCAATGGTTTCTTCCTTGTGTTTTTACTCTTTCTTTTCTTGTTCTTATTTTTTACTTTTGACATCCCAAATATTATTAATCTCTGTGTCTAGCTAACTATCCGTAATGATTAGGCATTGGATCAATTGACCACTCATGTAGCTCATCAACATACTGTCACAGCTCCACCGTCTCAGCCGTAACCCATGCACTATCAGTGGCTAAAAAATATCAAGTTGTTGAGTGATTCTCTACTCAAAACCATCCATCCACCTCTATATCATCCTACTCTATTCTTCAATTCTTCTTTCAACCTAGGGTTATACTCCTTCCTGCATCAATCACACCTTTGCCTCTAAAGTTCTCAACCTTTTTATAACCTCATTCCATATAGCTTGTGTAATCACAACATAGCCTATCCGAACTGATCGGGACATCGATGAACATGGTGCTATAGTGTGTGGGGGAGTAGGAGCACTAGATTTACCACTGTATTAGAAGGTTGGGCCTCAGAATTCTCATAACATATCGGAATATTATCTTCCATAGTGAATCCAGCAATAATAGTACTCGGGGTATTTCTGTTCCACAGCATGTCAGCTAACATCATTGCTCCTTGCTTGGCCTGCCTAGTCATGGGATTTGTTACATCCCAAATTAACCCTAAGTCTGTCATTTTCTTCAATTTAATATACTGATCCATATTTGAAAGTTATGGCAACCCTTCTTCCAAGCACATCTGAGTCACCAAGAATGGGAAGGCTCGAATTACTTTATCAACACTTATTACTCAATCATTTATCTTTATAGAAATAAGCTATGTAATATCAAACTCATGCAAAACCATCTATCCTACTATTAATGTTGAATGGATTGGACTGAAAACATTGTCCCCAGATATAGGACACAGTGTGTGTCGAGAAAGAGTCCACCATATTTTTTCCATAAAGTTCTGTGTGTTCTTGGCAATCTGCTGGGGATTCACTACCGGACCACCAACTACCCAACTTGATTATTCTCTATTCGTAGAAATAATATTCGGTATCCACCAAAAATTCATCATTTTTTCACTGTACCCATTTGTTTCCTTTTTATTTTGTGTATTTAATCCATGTGGTACTCTATTTTAGTCAGATTCAATGGTGATTGGAAAATAGGGTCGTGTAAGAACCGCAAAATAGTCCACAGAAATATGTTCACTCGAACTCTGTGAATAGTCAATGAGGTGATTGAGTCACCACCCTCCCATAATTTGACCTGTGGATATTTTGTTTTTAGTTTCCCTTTGTAGGACGCATAGAACTCCTGAACTAATGCAGGACTGAATTTCCTAGGTGCTGTGGTCATCCACTAAAATCTACATTGTTGAAATCAAGTCGTGAATTCAGGAAATTCAGACATACCAGATGTTGTCAATCTTCTCTCCAGATATATATCCCTCTTAAGATTACCTATGGCTAGGTTTATTACCAATCCCTTATCATAAGTATCCTGTATTTCAGGTTACCCCCACCTTCAATGATGGGATCAGAGTAGTTATGATGAATAATGGGATTTGAGGTTGTAGTGGTGGTGGTTGAATGTCAATTGGAGATTCCCACAAGCTTTTTCATTGTACGGTCAGACATTAATAGATGCATAGAATTCAATTCTAGAAGGTTCAAGCCTAGTTGCTTCAAGACAGCCAGCGACATCAAATTAATGTTTGCCATTAAATAAAAAAAAGCTCAGTGATATGACCCAATAGTGCATGGTATAGTTAATGCTCCGTGATCACCTTTTTTCAACACCAAGGACCTAATCATGACTGCAATGGAATGTTGCATTACCTCAACATCCTCAAAATTTATTCCTTTCTTTCTTGTGACTAACTGTTTTATGAACTTGGCGTATCTAGACATTTTCTCTAATACCTCAAAAAGAGGTATGTTTAGGCTCAACTACTTCAGCATATCAATAAATTGGTTCAGCTTACCTTCCTCTTTTGTCTGCATCAGTCACTGAGGAAAATGTAGGGGTGGTCTCAAAATTTGTCTTACCTTTGGCTCAATGATCAGATCCTTACCTTTGTCTTTAGAAATTGTATCCCTATCTTCTGTTACCTTCTTAGACTTAGCAGTAGGTGTATCATCCTTAACAACTTTAGCATTAGGTAGTGGGGGATCCAAATAGTGATACCACTCCTTGTTATAATAGTAAGTACCTGACCGTCAGTTTTTGGATTTTGCACTATGTTGCTCCGAAGTGTACCTGGATGCCTCTAGTTTAAAGTTGCTGACATCTGCCCAAAATGGTGCTCTAACTGCTTGATAGCAGTTGTTTGTGACTTGACCTTCTGGGTCAATCCTAAAATATCATCCTTAATCTTTTTAATTCTAGTCTCCTAATTGTCCTAACCCTTCAACAATTTATCCATCATCTCTTCCATTTTAAATTTTGCATCTGATCTTGCAGGTGGAATATATTTGTCTCCCTTCTCTCTATAGTTATATTTTTTCCTCTAGGAACTACACTCTCTCTTTCTGTTGTGGTCTCTATACTTATCATAATAGCTCCAACATTGGTTCCCTTTCCGTTGGTCTTAGAAACCTGCCATCTGACAATCCAAATAATTAGTTTCCTATTCCTATTCAGACTCAGATGCTTTAGAAGCAGACCCCTATGCTTCTACCATATTAAATTTCTCAGAATTTATTGTTAAAAACTTCTTTGCTAGCACCCCTAAATTAGTCCTTAGTAATCCAATTTCTTGTGTTACTACATCATCAATTGGTCTTTGGTCATAAGAGGCACTAATAGCACAAATAGCACAAATAATAGATCCTATCTTAACCTCCCGATCTTTCCACCCTTAGTTAGTGAGTGAGATCGTATCTAACATCTCTGAAGCTACCTCCCAACATAGTCTCATGAAATCACCTCCAGACATGGTGTCTGCCATATGTATGGAGTTGATGTTCAGGGCTCTGTAGAATATCTCCAATAAGCCTTTCCCTGAATACTAATGATGGGGCACCAAGTTCAGCTTCATTTTAAACTTGAACTAAGCCTCATACGTGGATTCTAACTGTAGATGCCTAAAATTATATATCTCATCCTTCAGCTGCAACATCCTTAATAGAGGAAAGAACTTGTTTAAGAATTGCCTGCACAACTCGTTCCAAGACATGATAAAGCCTCTTGGTAATTCTCCTAACCATAAAGATGCTTCTTCTGTAATTGAGAGCGGGAAAAACTTTAGTCTAAGTTCTTCCTGATTTACCATTGGATTCATATACGTGTTACAGATCCCAAGGAAATTCCCAAGGTACAAGTTTGCTTCATCAGTAGTCAATCATGCAAGCACACCCTTCAAATTTAGCAGTTGGATTATGGCACTAGTAATGTCAAATTTGATGCCTGGGGGAAAAACATAAGGTACTATGGCTCCATTCTTTATCGGTTAAACATACCCCATATCTTTCTGATCATCTATACATGGTTGCACATACTGATATGAAGGGATACCTTGAATATGGGTGTCTTTATCTCTATTTTGTTTCCCATAGAGTGCTGCTTGGTGGTCCACAACTTGTCTCTGTTCAACTAGATCTCCATCCCTTGCTATTCATTGAGCTTCTTCCATTCTTCTGCTTTTGGTATCGGTTAAAGCTAAAAGCTTACCACTCTGACAATCCACAATATCTTTTACCACTTCGGTAAGAGGCACAAAATCATGAACCCCTTAAGGATTTTCACCTCTCTTTATCTTAGATATCCTACGAAGTATTGGTAGAATCCTCTCTAGATTCAGATTCACTGGGAGTAAGGGATTACCTCTACTCCATGTGGCAGGCATACACCTGCGTATTCCTAACTAAGAAAAAAAAGAAAAATGAGAAACCCAAAAACTGCAAATACCTCAATCCATAAATTAACATTGTGGTAACCGACAATGATGCCAATTTCTTGAGGATATCCAAGCAATACCTCCTTTTAGATGATGGTACGGTCACTATCAAGATATAGTAACCAACTTATGGTTAGGGTTGAATCCCAAGGGAACACCTGATTTAACAGATCTTAATGGCTACAGTCTATGGGAAAAATAAGAAAGTAAATAAGGGGATTTGTTTGTAGTACTCTCGAACACAGAACAATATTAACTTGGATGAAAATCAGTCGTAAGTGAGCACTCGAATTTTATTCCCCCTGGCATCTCCATTTTGTAGATTTATGTAAGTTGTTGAACCAACTCAATACCTTGCATGCAGAAACGATAAGTTATGTACATCCTACCGTCTTTTGGACAAGCATGAGGATTTCACCCTTTACCTATTGATTCTTAGTGTGTCGCGTTACTAACCCTTACCCTGGTCCTAGTTAACTAATTAGAGAAAGGATAATAATTATTCACATATACCATTGTGCTGCAATGAATCGACTATTCACTCCCCAAATTACTGTTCTCTTTATCTTTTCCTAGTTACTACCCCTTTGTTAGAGAAAGTAGTAATATCTAGGTGGAATCCTAATGTGTGCAACCACTAACACATCAATCATATCAAAGATAAATCAATGCATGCCATGGGTATTTGTTTTTTTTCAACAATCACACTCTCTCTTCTTCGTCAATTTGCCTGGGTTCCACAACCCTAGTTATGGGTTTTAGCCACTCATGATTGTGAAGAAATCAATAGCGATCATGTTAGAAAGAAAAGATGAAATAACAATGATAGGATGAGAGAAAAGAAACAATCATATAGTTAATAATCAATTAAAGTCAATACAATGGAATCCCAAGATCAAAGCTGGATCTTGAAATCAAAATATATTTATAAGTGTTAAATGTGTTGAACCTCTACTAAAAAGTTCATAAGGGGTATTTATAGTAGCAAAAACAATCCTATAAACTAAGACCAGATGAAATAGGAGAAAACATGGTCGGTGACTACCCACATCTAGTACCTACATTTTGGTCCTGGTCGTAGGTTGTACCTGCGGTCTACTCTAGATACAGGCACCAATCGCATGTACCCAACGGGAAAATTCATACAAGTTAGTTCTCAGGATTTTTGACTTTCTGATATCCGCTTTGTCTACCTATGGTCCGTAGGTTGACTTAGTAGGTGGTGGGAATCAGTTTTTTAGATCTACTTCAAATGTCAAACATGTATTGATCATGATCAAGCTGGAAATATCCAATCATCCACAATCACTCCAAAATTGGCCAAAAATATCTTTTTCACCATTTTCACAAACTTATCATTCAAATGATGGTTTCCTACAATACATACCCAAAATGGACCATGACTAACAAAAAGGCCTAAGAAAATATCCTATTTTCCTTATTTTAAGCGACAAAACTGCTATATTTCTATAGCACATCATTGGTCACCACATCCTTCAGGTACTTATTGTACTTAGGAATACCTTGCAAAGCTTTTAACAATTTGAGGCTTATATTAAGTTATATGAATATGTCAAAGAACTTCCTAAAACATGCATCTTTCTTAGGCATTTTAAACTTTTGATGGAATGGTTGTGGGGGTCTTACAGTGCCCAAGCACACACACAAGTGTAAGTAGTCTATCAAGCAGTAAAGTGGCTTAATGAAATCCAAGTATTGATCCCACTGGGACTTGGTTAAACAACGATTCAATTCTAGTTCACAGTTTAGATTAATTCAGTGCAAGAGTAACCAAATAGAGAGTTTGGAAATTGTAAATTTAAAGTAAAGTAAACAATGCGGAAATTAAAGTCTTAAAACAATCAATAGAATAAAACACACGGTTAAATCACTTCGAACAATTATACCATGTTATTGAATTTCATTCGTTACCTTGCTGATCTTGCTTGTTGATCCATAGGGTTAACTGCATAATCGTGGTCTCCCGACCTCTAACCATTTACCTAATATGAGCATTACAACTACATCAGAGAGCAGGGATGCAATAATCCAAGTCAGTGTTTTAAAGCTATCTTCCTACGTTTGAAATAAGTAAGGCATTAAAGTACATCTATGTCCTAGTCACTAATTGAATTCCTTATTTTATAAAAGAATACAAACCCTGTTTTGTCTATCCCCAAGTTCTATCCCTCTATTCTCCCTCCCAAGATCAAAAGTTCAAAAATATATGTATTTTAAGGGTGATCAATCCACAAAATAATTAAAATAGGATTAAATAAACAACCAAATATGATCCAACAAAATTAATCCAAAACAATAGTAGTCATGTTCATGGCTTTAACCATGGAAAGAGAGTTTTAGCCAATAATATTCATAATCACGATCCAAATAATTGAATGCATATTTTTGATATAATTAAAATCAAATTAAGGAAAAAATTAAAATCTAAAAAAGTAGAGGCAGCCTCCACAAAAATAATCCACGATGTAACTAACGTGTCCCAAAATGACAACAATGTGTGCAAAGTGTGTATATATAATACTTTAATGCTAATACTTATGTGACTAAGATATGTCAAGATTCCCATGTTCATAAGCTACCTAACAACATGGGAAATATATTTTATTATAGTATAATCCCTTATCTATCTATAAGTGGAATTTGTCAATAATTGGAGCGGGGGAATGAAAAGCGTGACGCCCGCATGGATGCACCAAAACAAAGCCCGCGTCGCAGGCATATCACAAGCCTCTAATAGACTTGCATATCCAAATATTTTCTAAGTCAAGGTAGCACTCTATAGAGCCTATGTCACGTGGTAATCGGCGGAAGCCACTGGAAAATGCGCCCAAATATTTAGTTAAGTGTTTTAACATCGTTCCTTCCATCCAAGCCTTTGGTGTTGTTTTCCCTTTAATTATTAGCACGTTTAGCATCCGGTTTTCACCATAATTAAATCAAAAAGCATCCTAAAATATCAAATGCCATGGATTAGAGTTCAATAGAATAATACGTCAAAAACAACACGCCAGAAACTCAAACATGCTTAAGCTTATTGTTTACTCTTGGCTCATTATAATCAAACCTTGCACATGTTAGCAAGTGGTTCCACACATAATTACACATTCAAACCATACAAAACTTATTTAACACACTAGAATCGACCGATACCAACTAGAACGATACCTAGCTCATGCTAGTAACACTAGTTTTCTCGATTAAACTCTAAATTACTCAATTAAGTACAAGCTTGTTTGAAAAACACTTGTAACATTGTAATCACGTCCTTGGACACTTAAATACTTATTTACATCAATATTAATACGTTAATCACAAAAATTGCCCTCTGAACTAGGCAAAATAAGCTAGAATAATGGCACAGAAATGTATAAAACTATCTCAGATCATCACCCCACACTTAAACCCTTGTTCGTCCTAGAACAACTCTTTAGACTAAGAATCAAAAGCTGAGTTGACTTCACATTTCTACTAAAACAAATACACTCACGCTAGTACTACAATGACTACATAAATTGCCAGTTTCTACACTAAGCATGTTACATACACAGTTGATAGTTCACGAATCCTACGTTAAAACATCCTATCCTCCAGAATTAACTCCACTAGTGTGTAACGCCCCAAATCTAGTGCCCAGAATGCTACACGATTCTCATAACCCCAAAGGACCACAAGCTAACCCTTGACTAATATTTGTACCTGTATACTGCATAAAATACTTTATAATGTAGAAACATGAACTGCAAGGCCATAAGGTTCAATACTGAACATGATTTGAATGATGTAACATCTATGTGGGGTAATAGAATACCTAAAACAAAATTGAACATATTGAAGTTTGAAACATAATAATCTAGAAAGCCTCTAACTGACTAAATTGTCTGAGTAAGGAGTTGATGGGACATATCCCCAACTAACTCCCACTAATAAACTGATTAATTAGATAATATGGAAATAATCATCTCCTCAAAAGATCAGGACTCACTTGTAACTCTATCTGTGGATATCTTGAATCTACTGTTACTCTAGAGCTCATGTCTCTAAACCTATGGTATAAGATACCATAGCATAAATGCGTCAGCACTTTGAATGTACTGGTATGCATGTGAGGTAGGATGAATGCATGGGGTTCATATGAATGAAAAATAATAATAACTAACTAACTATCGTAAGCGTCAGAATACATACATGAGAAATAACAATTGACACTAATACTGTGATAACATAATTACTGCTTCTGAATATAACTGATAACATGAGTGACTATATCTGATAGACCAATCTGATGGAACTATATGAGTTTCATACTGTATCTAAGTTGACAGTATCTGACAGTCCTGAAATTTGAAGAACTATCTAAGTTCTATTACTAAGATTGATTGATTGACTATATCTGATAGTCCTGATTCTGTAACATAAATCTATGGGAAGTAGTTATCTAATCGGCATGCCCTTAATATTCCATTATGGCTGAGTTGGGGTCCAATCTATAACCCTACTTACAAGGGTATCAATATCGCGAAACTAGTAACGACAAGCTGTGGGCGACCCTTATCTGATATTGTCCCTAAAACAGAATGGTAGGGCCCTTATCTAACCCTCATCTGATGGTGGGTCCCTCATCAATCCTCATCGGACAGTGTTGATGCCTCAACCTGTGCTGGCTACATAGTTTTGGAATGCAAGGATGACTTCTAATAATCACACCCTCATCTGATAGTATATATTCCTATCTTTAGGTTCACTCGGTGCTAATTCTAACTCCCATCTAAATAGACTCTGAATCATGATTTACTGAATTAAACATGGGCTGAGTTACTGAGTTCCGTTAACTGATAGAATACTAATGATCTCTAACAACTGATTGAGTTCATTAGATCAAGGAGATTTTTTGAGTCATAAGACTGTCTGAAGTCTAAGAATTCATAGCTTGACTGAGAGTATCGTGAAAACATGACATGACTCTAGGCACACAACTAATGTTTCGGGTATAAATACCCCCCGAAATTGATGGAAGAAAACTGACCAAGCATAACTTACTTGAACATATAATTAACATCATAATCCATAATACATTTATAGAAGAATTTCATCAAAACATGTGATAGGCATAACTTGTACATACATGGGGATTTCATGGTATCATGGTAGTTAGGCACTTTTCTTTTATCTACGCATTTAATCAAGCATATTGTAGGCATGGTACATGTAAACATTATTGTACAATAATTAAACATCATAGTTCAATTCTAATTTCATCATTCAAGGTTTTAGTCATAGGTTTGCATGAGTCTATATCTTTAATAATCTAACCCACATAGAATTTATCTCCCAACATAGAGTAGAATTTAATTTCTCATCATTCACATGAACAAGAGCAACCCAATCATGAAATTCATAAGAAAATCCATAAATTTGAATTTAGAAAAGGGATTCTTGGGCTTCATGGATGAAATGAGTTCATGAATGAACACTATGCATAACTTGGTTCATGATTTCATGAAGATTGATGGTAAAACTTTCTTGGAATTGGATCTTCTATGAAAATCCTAGCTTGTTCTTGAGAGGTTTTTGAGAGAAGAAAGTGTATTTTGGGTGAAAAGTGGTTGATCATGTGTTAAAAGGCTTAAATAAGGGTGAGAATTTGACCCATTTAATCCTAGACGCATTGTTTAATTTTAGTAAATTTTTCCCGAATTGAATCCATGGTATGACACGGCGCTATCGTGCTTGTCACTAGAATTTGACAATTGGGAAATTGAGGGATAGAGTGACACGGAGCCATTGCGTTGCCCCTTCTTTTGCGACCTAGAACTTTGGCGCGACATGGAGGAAATCATGCTAAGACACTGGAAAAGGACAATTCTGAATTTGGGCCCTAGCACAACATTCCATAATCACGGATCCCTACTGGAATTTTCCAAATGCCATTTCCTCTGCGTCATAGACTAATATAGCGTTGTTTCACGATGAGAACTTGAAATAGTCATAACTTCTGACCCAGTTATTGGATTTGGCCAAATCTTATTTCGATGAAAAGCTTATTAAATTTCCCACATGACAAAAAGTGAAAATCTTGACAATTCCTCAAGGAATAACCATTATTCAATTTAGAAGCTAATACTAGACATTCTTGAGATGAAATTAACTAGGAAAACGTATGGGGTATTACATAGTGGCATACTAATGCATATTTATCAATCAAGGATATCAAATGAATCACTTACATTCATTAAAACATGTGCCCCTCACCATAAGAGAGTTACCCAATATTATTAACAATAATGCAATGCATAACAAAATAGGTACAATATGAAGTTACACTCACTCTCACAAGGAATTCAAAAGTTACACATAATGAACCATATCCTTGACCCTAGTATAGTACTCCATTAATATCAAAATGTAAAGCATAGGATCAAATAGTTCTTTTTCGTGTTGTAATAAAGGCTAAGGACGGGTAAGAACTATTTTGGAATAGTGACTATCCTCCCTAAGCGCTTCAATACATGACTATTTTTTCAATTAAGCCACTCTCTAACAACCAAATTACATAAATTTTGTCTAACTTACTTTTTGATTTCAACCCATCTCATTAAGTTTAATTAATAACACTATGGTGGGAGTATACCACTTTTTTGATTTTTCCTTTTTTTTCATCCATATTGCACTACGCACTCCTATGATAGCAACCGTCAACTTAAGTGATTTTCATTAGTTGAGGTGCACAATGTCCAGGAAGGACCACGGCCAAAAAAGGTTATTGTAACACATTGGGGATAAAATTTAGAACTTTTTCAAATAATTTTTGCTATTCCCAACCACAACATTTGAACATGCTAATAACTAGATTTTGGGACATCAATTTCACCTTTGTCTTCTATTATTTCTCAAAATCCTTACTTACTCAATTTTACATTAAAACTCTTACGAGATTTTGGATCAAATGCAGGTCTATAAAAGAAGGGATTTATAATACCCCAAATTTCCTAGCTAATTTTGTCCTAAGAATGTCTAGTATTATCTTCTAAATTGGAAGATGTTTATTCTATGAGTAATTTGTAAAATTCTAACTTTTTGTCAAGTAGGAAATTAAATAAGCTTTCCATCGATATAAGATTCGTCCAAATCCAATAACTGGATAAAAAGTTATGACTATTTCAAGTTTTCGTCGTAAAACACTGCCATATTAGTCAATGGCACGCCGTGTCGTAGGAGAAAATGGCAATTGTCAAATTCCAGTAGGGGTCCGCTATTGTGGCGTATCACACCAAACTTTTAGGTTGCAAATGAAGTGCAACGCGATGGCTCCGCATCACGCCATCTCTTAATTTCTTAGTTGTCAAATTTCAGTGACACGGCACGATAGCGCCACATCGCGCTAGGGGTCCAATTTGGGAAAATTTTACTAAATTTAAAAGATGTGACCAGGGTTAAAATGGTCAATTTCTGTAATACCCTAGGAAATTTTCCGTTGAAATTTTATGCGTAAATGTGTTGGGTTCTATCTTCTAGAATGAATTATAAATTTTTCATCCTGAATGTCTTAGATTAGGACCAACCATTGCGTAGAGTATCGAATAAGATTTCCAATGATATGTGGATCATCTAAAAGAGACACCCGAGTAACGAGTTATGAACATTCCGATGGAATCGTGAATAGTAGTAAACAGTAAAACGTGCAGGAAAAAGTACTGAGGCTTGGCATATTTTTGCTCCAACTTTAAAATATCATAAATCCTTGTACATAATGATCTGGGTGATCTACTATATATTAATGGAAAGCTTTACAAGTCGTCTTTCCAATGAAGTTAGTTTCATCCAATTTTTTGATTGGAGTAAAATGTTCTGGTCGATCTACTTCAGCCTATCAAAAGCAAATTTTTTGGTCAACTTCAAATTATCATAACTCCTTGTACACAATGATCTGGGTGAGATGCTATATATCAATGGAAATATATGAGAGTCCTATTTATAATGAGATTAGTTTCATCCAATTTGGATATCAGAGTAAAACGTTATGGTTGATCTACTTCAGACTATCAAAACAGCCCACCAAAGGACAGATTCGAAATTTTTTTGATTTTTAGGGGCATTTTTGTCATTCCCCCTCACCCAAAATCCATCCAAACCCTATATTAAAGCCTATTAGAAGTATTATATGTTATATTTCATCAAATTTCCTCAAAAAGAAAACCCTAATCTCCTACATCCAGCTTCAAGAACCTCCAAAGTTCACCATTAATTCTGCAAATATATTCAAGATTCCAAGTTCCTAGTTCAAGAACTCCAAGAACCATCATTCAAAGGAACGATTAACATCTCAAAAATGAGTATCGATCTAAAGTTCATCATTCAAGGTATGTGGGGTTTTTCAACAAGAACTCTCTTTCGTTCTTGTCCCCAAAAGTAATTTTCTTTACAAAGGCATGATTTTTATTTGATTTTTATGAATTTGAAGCATGAACCCATATCTTATGATGCTTATTATGAAATCTTGATGTTTATGATTTTGAAAGATGAATTTACATGTGTGGAGATATAAAGCATGAATCTTGAATGATATTTATCATGATTTTGATATTGGGTCGTGAATCCCCATTAGAAATTATTTTTTTTTTGAGAAAGTGTGTGTTATAAGCACGTTAATGTTAAATATTTGAGATATTTGGAATGATTTGACCTTTTGGTCTTAATAGAGTTGTTTTGAACTCGAGTGTGAAAGAAATCCACAACGTGGTTGATTTTGATAGATGGGAAGCATGATGGCTCCCGATGTATATTTATATATTACTGAATTTTTTTTTATGGATTGTCTTTGAAATAATCTAAGCTAAGTCTGGGAGAAATCTTTAGCACCGAGTGAGAGGTATAAAGCGACCTTACTTTCCTAGAACTACGTGCCCCCATAGGAGTGATCCTTGGCTGATTTATATGGTGATCACTAGTTTGTGTGGATTTGATATCGATAGTCCTACTCCGATGAAAAGGATAGGACGGCTCTCCCCAACGTGGGTTGTACGTTGGAATCCATGTAGCTCACATGGTTTATGTCAGTTATAGGATCTCCCAGTGTGTGTGTGTGTTTCCTTGTGTCTATGGTGAATGGTGAAGTGATTTGAAAGTGGAATTGTGAAAGTTATTCTTTCAAAAGATTTAAATGATATTTACATTATGAGAATTGATTTTCTTGATGAACTGAAAGTGATTGACAAAGTATATGATGACTCACATGTGTTATTGTACTTTTTTTATCCTCTCATGATTATGGTGATTTTCTTCGGCCTTTGTCAGTCTTTCAAACATCCTGCATATTTCTTATAAATATTTATGATGATAAAGTTCATACAACTGCATACACCCCTATATACTCGGCTTCTTTCCATGGTACTAACCCACATCTTCGGATGTGGGCTGCATTTTCTCGGAATGTAGATTCAAGTGCTCAGTTTTAGGTTTAACAGTGATTCTTTAGGCACGCTGTTCTACATCCTATGTTGTGGTGAGTCCTCATGTTCCAAGGATGTGATGTCTGATGTTGGTTTCACGGAATTGTTTACATTTGATAACTGAGTATGAGTTTATTAAGGCATATCTCAATAGCTCGCTGGTTTTATTAATTTTCTTAGAGGCTTGTTAGACTAGTATAGATGTTGGGAGTTGACTAATAAGTCATATTTTATTATCTTTCTTAAATTCTTTTTTTCTTGGATGATGATTACTCTATTGATATGTGAGAGTTATTTATGGAAACCCTATTGATTTGTGTTGACTGAATGAAAATGGCTCAAAGGGTTAGCTTGGGGCTACTCGTAGCCTCAAGAACCGTGTGACACTCCAGGACCCATTTTCTGGGGTGTTACAAAGTTGCTATCAAAGCCTAAGTTTTTAAGGTGTCCTAGGGAGTATGACAAGCCGCATTAAGTAGAGTCTTGATTATCGGTGTGTAGCGTGCCACATCTATGAGCAAGAGGGTACAAGACATTTTAGGAAAAAGTGTGATTCTTTCTTTCAGAAGTCTATTGTGCTTAAAGTATCTCTCTCTACTATTGATTTGTGCTCTCTTCTTTCATAAATATGCCTCCACGTGCTGCCAGGATCTGTGAATTCATATGGATGAATCCGCCGGAATTCTATGGGTCCAAGTCTGATGCGGATCCACAGTTGTTTTTAGGGGAGGTGCAAAAGATTACTTAGGTGATGCATGTATCTAAGGAATATAGTATGGAGTTGGCTGCGTATAGGTTGAAAGCCCTTCCTTATGATTGG